>JAHRHZ010000289.1:27289176-27327590 GCA_024137785.1 Ginglymostoma cirratum | reverse complement strand
TCTAGCACATTCTGCTTTTATTGTAAATTAAAAGACTTTTAAAAAAGTCCCCTACTCCTAACGCTACCATTTTAGAACATTAACCATGTCTGAGAAAGGTGTAGAAATAGAATTACAAAAACAATCAAATGTTCAGCATTTGTTATATGTAATGTATCAGCTGAATGATCTCCCTGTGACCTCCTAAAACTGTTAATTATCTACCTAATCTCTTTGAACTAACACTTAACAAACCACAGTGGCTAGCTCTGTTTACCTACTGTTTATCTGAAACATGTACATACAACAAATCTTACGTTTAATTCTTAGTTTGTGTTGTGTAATATCAGGTAATTTGATGTAATGCTAGGACCAGTGCTGATAATACCACTGCACCAAATGAACCCTCCATACTTGCACTCTACTGGAGTGGCTCAGATTTTCTTTCAACAAGTCACTCCTGACATCTGACCCTTGCTGAAAGATCTCCCTGCTGGTGGGTGTATGCTGTCTGTAATGGTCAAGGTCACTTTAGCCCTGAATTTATTTTTAGTTTTAGCTTTGTCTCCCTTTGGGAATCTATTGATGGCATTTGGAAGGTTTTCTAATTTGCTGCCAACAAATGCTTCTCCTAGATGACCATTGCCAGGTTCAACAGTTCTATCTACTTTATCTGATTGTGGGCAGTCAGAATGAAGTGATTCTTGAATTTGTTGCACACAGAGGAATCCAGCTATTGCAGTGTGTCACTGACTGTGTGATTGTGGCAGTTGAGGTATCCTCAGTCCAACCAGGAATGCTTGTCACTTGAAAAGAATGAAATATTGTTTGTTGTGCAGCTGGTGTTCAACCACCACTTTTCACAAGATTTCCACCCCCGCCTCCACCAACCGCCCCTGCCAAGAAGCTGTCATGATGCCTTCATTGGACATTAGTGAAGTCTCCAGCAGGTCTTTCAGCTCCAGGAAGACAGTGTATGACCCCTAGTAGCCACTAAGGACCTGGTGGATGACACCTGTGGAGGAGCTTACTACTGATCCGTAACAAAGGTTTTTAATGTGACCTTTTTTTGGACGAGACTGAGCAAAGCTGCTAAAAATATGATTCAGCTGCCAGGATAGATCTGATGTGTGCGTCCTTGAGCACCAGCAAGGTTGTCTTGAATGATGTGCTGTGTCTTGCACAATGTGGTGCAGTAAAGAGGCATAGAGCCGCAGGAAGAGGAAGATGATGGCATTGCATGAAGCAGCATTTACCCCACACAAGTTCAGGCATTGGCCATCTGTTTTTTTTCTAAAAATTCACTTTTGGGATTATACACACTAAAGGGACTGTAGCAGTTCAAAAAGTTAGCTCAGCACTATGACCTTAAAGAATAAATGGGCATGGCAATAAACACTGGCCCAGTCAGTGACACTGCATCCCATGAACTGTCTTTTTTAAAAAAAAATCATAACACTGCATGCATTCTCTTTCTCTCCTGAGAAGAACCTAATGTGGCCAGGATCTTTACAGTTGCGTGTCTAGCTGTCTGATGCGTCAATAACTAGTTTGCTGAATCATGCCTGAGAGACTCAATTTCTGCCACAGGGTGATAGAAAGTGTTATCTCTTAGTCGTCATGTAATATTGTGTCACTTCCCAGTGATATAAATGTGAATATGTAGATAGTTTACATGCTTACTGGATGAAGATCTGACAATCTCTTACTACTTAATTTTCTCCCCTACCACCTCCCGTCCCCTCTCAACATGGTTGCATGAAATCTAATCTTTTCACTAGTTAGTTATTTGGGATATTCCCGTCTCCAATGGCCGAGTAGTCTGCCTGCTAAAGTTTTTAGTATCATCCTCTGAAATGATCAGGGTGGGGATTTGTAGGACCAGGTCCAGGACTCCACCCTTCCTAGGAAATAAATGATTTTCCTCTTTGTTCTTCTGCAAGAGTTAATGAGTGCAAATGATGGTATGACGGTTATAGGCAATAAGATGAGAACATGTGCTAGGGATGGCTGCTCAAGTGTGTGCAGGTGTTTGTTCTGAGGCATGCTGTTCAGAAGCAGGTTGGTAAAATCAGTTTGAGTACTTTGTTTTTGAAGGCAGCATGTCAGATTCCTTTCCTGCCTTTTTTGAAATTGTTGAACTGACCTTTCTCGTTCAGAGTCCCTGCTACTTGCAGAAGTGGAATCCAACTATTCAACCACCGGCTAATATCAGTAGTGTGGACACTGGGGGACACATCTCTGAAATATTTCTTGCTGGTTCATTGGTCTTTTATCTACTTCCCATTGTATTAAAATCAAGTGTTTTGACTTTAAATTTAAACATTTGACAAATCAGGTAGTCACAGGCATGATGTTAGAGTTCAGTACCACATCATCCCAGACATATCATATAAAGTTCCCATGTTGGAACCTGGGTGATGCACTGACTTACTGAATCTCCATTTATGAAGACCATGCAAATTGCTTCCGAATGCCAAACTTTAAAGGGGGAGGTGATGGCCTAGTGGTATTATTGCTGGACTGTTAATCCGTGGACCCAGATTCTAATCCCGCCATGGCAGATGGTGGAATTTGAATTCAGTAAATATCTAGAATTAAGAATCTAATGACTGTAAATCCATTGCTGATAGATGGGTTTTTCCAACAGATTCACTAGTGTCCTTTAGGGAAAGAAACTGCCATCCTTACCTGGTCTGGCCTACATATGACTCCAGACCCACAGCAATGTGGTTGACTCTGAACTACCCTCTGGGCAATTAGGGATGGGCAATAAATGCTGCCTAGCCAGCAACTGCCTTGTCCCATAAGTGAATAAAGGGTGGGGTGGGGGGAAGGAGTCTCCATTCTATCCTATAGAATGGATAAGTACAATATCATGTGGTTCACTTTGTTGTAAAGATGGACTTTAGGAAGGGAAATAAATTTTCCTTAAAAATTGTGATATTAGGTTGCTTTTCTTTTTCCCTTATTGTATCACTGACTCTAACTCAGAAGTTTGTCTGCAAAACTCTAGGGTCGGGGGGAAAAAGAAGTAGAACAGAAGCAAACAGTCATTTTCTAATAGAGAAAATACTTCTCTGGCGAACATGAAAAATGTGGGTAAGAGCTCATCTTCAGGTTGAAGAGACATGTTTGTGGATTTAAAGGAGGCTGATGTACTTGCTTGAACTAAGGGAGATATCTCCAATGTAATCTTCACCATGAATGTCAATCCAGGATTGGATGTTTCCTGGTTGAGAAAGGGAAAAAAGCAATCCATTGGAATCTGACAATAGCTTTGGAATGGATTCCTACCAGGTGTCCAATGAAGGCACAGTATAATGAATTACTGTAGTAGATTTTCAGTCATGTTAAAAGCAAAATTAGGAATTTCTTCTCTCGTTTTATGGTACAGTCGACTTACTAGATGGTGTTTGGGTAATGATGCTTTTGCCCTTATTACAGGAAGGGTCTTAAAACTTGTGTGATCCTTTCAAGGATCACCTGGCAATTCAAATATATTAAATATACTGGTCTCTTACAATTATTTTGCTTAGAGATGCTTCTTAAAATCCACCATTAATAATTCATAGCATATTTAATTTTTTTGTCTAATTAAGCAGTTTCTGTTATTTGTTTCTATGGTAAATTTCAGGAAAAGTCGGATTTGATTTCCGGAATTGATATTGGCTCTAAATGTTCACTGGATTGGCCAGTTGTGACAAGTATTTTTTTGGGGTTTTTTTTTAATTCATTCATTTAGCAGCTACAGTACCAAAGTGGTTTTTTGTTCTAAACATTAGATTTTAGTTAAAAGATGACAGCTGTGATTCTAAAGCACCATTATCTTTTTTGCTCAGTATGCTAAATTTTTTTGCATTTTTAAGTCCCAACAACTGCAGTATTTTGCTTTTGTTCTGAATTAGTGACTATGTTGGGTACAGTGCTAATTTGGAATATTCACAATTTAACAATTTCATCATTAGTTAGTCAGAATCAAACAGCATGAAAACAGACCCCTTCTGTCCCACTCATCCATGCCTATTAGTTATCCTAAACTAATCTCGTACTATTTGCATACATGACCTAGATCCGTCTCCTCCTTTTTTTTTTTCCCCCCCCCCCCCCCCCATTCCATACGTGGAAAAAAAAATTGCCCCTTGTGTCCCTTTTATCTTTTTTAAATCTTTCCCATTCTCACCTAAACCATGTCCTCTATTTTTGGACACCCCTACCCTCTTTGAAAAGACCTTGGCTTATCACCTTTTTTATCTCATGACTTTACAAACCTCTAACATCATCCCTCTGACCCCTCAGGCAAAAACAAAAGTCCCAGCCCCTCCTTTATAACTCAAACCCTCCAGTCCCAGCAACATCCTTGTAAATTTTTTTTTCTGTAACTTTTTTTTGGTCATCATCAAGCCTAACAGCACAACTGATCTACTACAGAACATTAGGGAGGTTTTAATATTTAATAACTTTCCCTTTTTTTTTGACATGCTTCACAGGGTTGTTTGTCATTATTTTGGGAAAGGAGCTGGTTTGGCAGTGTTTCATAGGTTTTGCAGACAGGGTTTTGACCTCATCACCTCTGACCGGAGTACCATGATCCACTTGCATGTGGAGGGTAGTGCTTCATGACTGAGTTGTTACATTGTGCTTTATTGTAGTTTGGTAATCTCTGGGAAAAAGAACAGGAGTGGAACCGAAGCTGAATAAATTAGCTCCTCCCTGTTTTGTAGGGTTTGGAGCCAAGAGGTTTGCATGCACTCAAGTTAGTTGATTTTTATCTTTCATTGCTAACAGATGAACACCTCTTCCCTTCTCTTCCCCCCCCCCCACCCCAAAAATAAAGAGGAAGCATACACTCAATCAGGGTGATTATTGCTGAATTTGTTGTTTGTCAAATTACAGCTAAATTCTGATAAGTAGATAATCTAGTTTGCCAAGAAATTTTGTTTAAATTGGGTTAATTATTCTTGAATCTGGTTTCTATAAATCACGGGAAAATCTTTGTCACCTCCTTAATCCGTCATTCTTTATTCAAGTCCAGCAAAAACGGTAGGTTGAAATTAACTAACACACATTGTAATGAGATGTTTTGAAGGTAGTTTGTCTCTTTGTGAAATGGATTTGAAAATATCTAACAGCACTAGGCATTTTGTTTGTCAAATTTTGTACACAAGGAAGCAATTTGGGAATTCTGCACAGCAGGAGAAAAATGGAATGACTTTGTACTCACTGTTTTGGTTTGGATATTTTTGATATAACTTTAGATCAAGAGGTGCCAAGAATTAATGTACAATATTTCCATGACTTTACCTATTTGTTATCCTACTGGATGACTTGCAGATCTTCCTTCAACCGTCTGTTTGAAAATTGGATTGGGTGGTGGAGAAGGTGTGGTGCAATAGAAGCACTGACACTCCTTAAGACTTGCAGAATTCACAAGAACATAGTGTACTTGATGCCACTTTGCTAGAAGTCCAGTTTGGTTTTTGTCTTTCCTTTTTAGTGTAGTGCAGTGTGAAGAGTGCCATTTCTCACTACTATTCCACACATGGATTGAAGAGTGGTGGCAGCAATGGGTAAAAGGTGCCAAATGCTAGTTCGATTATAGACCTGTGGAAAATCTCTTTCTCTTTCATCTGGAGCACGGTGGGCGTCTAGTATTCAGGGCAAGTGAATTGGAGGTGGTGTCAGAAACCCTCAACTAACTCAAAAGGTACCTGGATTTACTCCTGAACCGCTGTAACCAGCAGGCACTGGAATTGGGTTTAGAATGGGCAGCTATCTTTTTTCTTTTCCATTTGGCTCATGCCAGAACAAATGGACCAAATGGTCCCTCTCTGATACAAACACGTTTTTCTCTCTGGTTGCATAAAGAATCATGTCGACAAACCTGTGGACACTTGGACGCTTCACAATTGATTTTAATTCCTCAGAATTACTCCTTCACTCGAGACTGACGTTACCACTGTGGTACACTTTTTTTGGTTGCGGTTGCAAGGTCAAGGATAGCATAGTGATGACCAATTTTCAAACGGCATGAAAAAAAGCATGTGATGTAACAAGGTACCGTTTCGGCATGCTCAGTTGTATGTGGTTCCAGATCGTGTCTAGAGCAATTATTGACCCAGACTACTAATCTGTTCACTATATGTCTAATTAGCGAGATGCCCATTGATATAAATGCCACCTTTGCTAAATATCTGGGTCTGGATCACACTTCTAGAAATGCATTCAGCCTTTCTTCCACTGTAGCCTGTTCCACCTCATGAACTACTTTTTGTGAGTAACTAAATGACATCTTGCTACTCTGTGACAATCTTTCTTTGGCAGATTTTCTGAAAATAGCGTACGGTTTTACATTTTCCCTTACTGCTGTGCATCTCCTTACCATGTCTGTAAAAACTGTTTTACCACTGGTTGTAGAATCCGCATTGTTGGATCTCTTGTCATGAGGTTGTCTTCTGCTGAGGTTTTGAATTTAGCTTTTCCAGCTGCTGACTGTTTGTTTGCATGAGCAGACTTCTCAATGCTGAAGAACTCTTCAGACTTCCAGCTGCTGCTAGCTTGTAGCTTTCCTGCTCCTCTGCTGCTTGGCCTGCTGTGTTCATCCAGCTCTACACCTTGTTATCTCGGATTCTCCAGCATCTGCAGCTCCTACTATCTCTCCACACCACTGACCACCATATTTGTATGAGTAATCCATACTGCTTACCATGAGTTCTGTGACATTGCTCACTACAAAGCAGATTCGCTGGCAGCATCCTCCTCCGAGATAATGAATGTGAAACAAAACAATGGACACACTGAAGGAAACCTTAGCAGTCGTTGTAGGTAAATGACCCAGTTAAACACTATAAAGAAAAGCAGGTCATATCTCAAACTGTCGTGAATGGCTGAGGAGCACCATTCACAAAGCGCATTTCATTTTTGCCCAAGAAATCTACTTGATGGGGAGAATGAATTCCCTTTGATTTCAAAGCACCTTTAATTGTTTTGCTACAAATATGATTAACACATCTGGTTTTCGAGGTGGGCTTTCACTCATTAGAGGTGCTGGTGTTTAGGGCTAACCCTCCTTTTGTCTCCTGAGGTTGTTTGCCCTACCGAGGTGACCCATTTGTTGTTCTGTCTCCTCCCCTCCTCCCTCCTCCCTCCTTTGTCTCTCATTGAGAGTGGTGAAATGTGCATGTGAAGGTAAATTTGAGATTCAGCTGGGGAAGTATGAGCCTCATATGTATAAATAACCTGCTAATTATGCAATACAAATAGGGAAGGTAACTAGTTCAATCTTTTGGTTGAGACACTGCAATTAGCTGTCTCGTCCTAAACAAAGAGACCCCAGAATAATTTCTCTTTGATTATTCCTTTCTATTATTCATTTGATGAATTGCTGGAAAGGACACATGTAAAACAAATATATCCACTGCTTCAATACAGTCATTTAGCTTGCTGAGGATCATTTGTACATAAACATTAGCTTTTGGACCAGGTACAGAGGATTGCACGTAGCTAGCAAAACTGTATGCTACACAAGTCATTGTTGTCAAGATGACATAGAGGGAGGAAACTAGCATTGAGTACAGGCAAAACCGTCTGTCCCCCTGCAACATTGGACTAGAAAAACTGAATAAGATGGAGAGTTTGAAAGACTTGACTGTATTTGTGAGTTGTTTGCTTCGTTTAAACAGGAAAGGACTAAAGAACTTCAAGTTATTCCAGAACATAGTTAATTATTTCTATCTCGTACCTTTTGAAAAACAATGATTCTCAAGTGGATATCTGAACTGTAGTAACATCTCCTTCCTGATTTTTGTATTGTTTCGTCACATGATTTGTAGGTTACTTGTCAAATGAGCTGCAACATGCAGTTCTCCACCCACAGCCTAGTGCAGTCTGAAATTCAAACTTTCTTTTGGGTGAAGTTTGCTGTTCACAGCTAGAAAACAGCAACAAGAGGAGAAATAAAAAGTGGCAGGCATTAAACACTTTGTAAATAGCAGATGCAATCTCAATCTGATCACCACTCTTTGTTTCATCTAAAATTAGCTCCCAAGGGTGAGATTTTTAACTTGCTTATCAACCCAACTAGCTGCACAAAGTTAAAATCGGGGCTGAATAATTTAGTGAGTTCCTCTTCAAAACAATTATAAGGTTCAGTCAGAAAATGTTCTCATCAGCTTAGTATATGCAGTATGAACAGGACTTGACATCCTGCCCCAAATGTCAGTTGTCATGGGGGTCTCTTTCAGTTTTTAGAAGTAGTTGCAACAAGTCGATAGATCAGTTTAATTCTGCCTTATTGATGTTACAGGATATAGCAGATAAAACATATTATCACTTTTTTTTGCTTATTTGTTTATAATTTTAAAGAAAAGTCTGAAATTGTTCTTGGTACCTCAGCGTGAGTCAATACCATCAAAGAAGCAGGCCCAAGATTTCATTATAAATTTCAAAGGCACCCATTAGTTTATGAATAATTTAAAGCCCACATCAGGATGAACTCTGCTGTGTTTTATGTTTTCTAAAAGTTTGAGTCAAAACTGCAAAAAGGAAATAGGAACAGGTGTAGGCTAATCGTCCCTTATGTTGACTCCTCCATTGAATGTAATTACAGCTGATATGTATCTCATGCCAGCTTTCAACACTGACCTCCCAAATTGCAATACCTGTAGTATCCAAAAATATATCATCTTTTTTGTCTGGGGTGTACTCTAGGACTGTGCTTGTCTTAAAGGGGCAAAAATACTTGAGTGACTTTAATCTACAGAAGAACTGAGGAAAAAATCAGATTGACAGGAGTAGCCTGGGAGAGAATGCTTTCAAGAGGTTTTTTAAGAGCAGCAAATTCTGGAACTGATCAGGGTGCAGCTAAATACCAGACTTTGTGTTCTGTAATGTGGCAAAATTGATTAATGGCCTGCAGATAAATGCACCCCTAGGCAGCGGCCACCACAGTACAGTTTGGATTTTACAACCAGTTTGGGGGGGAAAAAAAGGAAGGTTGGTTCCAAGGGTAATGTTTTAAACATAAATAGAAGCTAAAGTGAATTGGCACTCAACGAAGAGATGAATAGAGAAGCTGTGGTATACATTTTTAAGGGAATAATTCAGAATAAGTATATCCCTTCAATGAAAAATTCACAAGGGAGGACCCACTGTCCATCTTTAACTGAAGAAGTTGGAAAAGCAGAAATCTAAGATAAAAGCTAATAACTGCACAAAGAATAGTTTAGATAAGATTGGTCAGAATTTGAATAACAGAAAATAAAGTATGAGAGGAAGCTATCCAAGAATGTAGAAACTCTTGCTCCCATTTTTACAAGTATTTGAAAAGGAAAAGACTAAAGGTGAACGGTTCTCAAAAGGTGAGAATGGCCAGTTAGTGGTAGTTAATGAGGAAACCTCTCTGCTTCTGTTTTCACAATCGAGCACGCAAAAAAGTCCAATAATAGCTGTAAATCAGGAAATGGAGGGAGGAAGGAAGAACTTTAATGAAATGACAAGCATGAAGGATGCAGTATTAAGCAAACTGATGAAGCTGTGGGATGACAAGTTTGCAGGCCTAGATTGACTTCATCCTAGGGTCTTTAAAAGTTATGGTTAATGAGTTAATGCACACTTTCATGTACATGAAATCCCTAGATTCAGGTAATCTTTCATCAGATTTGTAAGTAGCAAATGTAACGTCTCCATTCAAAAAGGGAGGGAGCAAACCAAAGACTATGCATTAATTACTGTGGTGTCTGTTGTGAGAAAAGTGTTAGAATTGATCATTTTAAAAAATAAGTACAAGGGCACTTGAAAAAGCTCAAGGTAGAAAATGCAGACCAGAAGTCCATAAGCTTTAGGAGCAGAATTAAGCCATTTGGCTCATCAAGTCTGATCTTGAATTTGATCATGGCTGATACATTTCTCAACTCCAATCTCCTGCCTTTTCCATGTAACTCTTGATCAACTTGTGTATCAGGAATCTATATTTCTGTCTTTAAATGCACTCAATGACTTGGCCTTCAAGTTTTCTGTGGCTGAAGAAATACCTCATCTCAGTTCTAAAGGATCATCCCCCTCATTGACGCTATGCCCTTGGACCCTACTCATTTCTAGGGGAGCCATCTTCCCAGTGTCTACAGTATCCAGGCCTCTCTGTATTCTGTAAGTTTTGATAAGATGCCCCCGCAATCTTTCTAAAAAGCAAGTACAGACCCAGAATCCTCAATCGCTCCTCATGTGACAAGCCCTACATCTCCATAATCATTTTTGTAAACCTCCTCAAGACCCCTTCCAATGTCAGCATATTCTTCTTCCAATGCAGGGCCCAAAATCGCTCATTGTATTCCAAATATAGTCTGACCAGAGCCTTGTACAGCCTTAACAAGACATCTCTGTTGTATTTCAGCCCTCCTGAATGCTAAAATGAAATTTGTTTTCCTAACTGTCAACTGAACCTGCATCTTGACATTAAGAGAATCCTGAACTGGGGTACTCCCTAGTTCCTCTTGTGCTTCAGATTTTTGAAGGCTTTTCCCATTTAGGAAATAGTCTCCCCGCTTACTACAAAAGTGCATAACCTCACACTTTCCCACATTGTATTCCGTCTGCCACTTTTTTGCCCACTCTTTTAGCCTGTCCAAGTTCTTCTGCATTTCCTTAACACGACCAGGCCCTCTACCTATCTTTGTCAATGGCAATCATCGCCAGAATACCTTCAGTTCCTTCATCCAGTGCCATAACCAGTTTGCGCATACTCTCTACAGCCCCCACTCTAATCTGCAGAGGGCTCAAATCTCAAACTCCTTCGAGCTCAAGGGCTGAGACTCCTTCAGCAGTACCTCCGGGATCCCTCTACTTGCCTTGCTCATAGTCACACCCACCTGTCCCTGACCACTGATCAAACTTGAGGTAGTTAATCTAAGGGGGCATGACTGCCTCCTGAAATGTAGCATCCAGTTAACTCACCTTCTCCCTGATGTATCGTAGAGTTCAGAGTTCAAAGTTCAAACCCAGCTTGTCAACTTTGAGCCAGAGTACCTCAAGCAACCTGTGGTCACTATGAGCCACAATGGGGTTTACCACCTCTCCCATAACAGCTACCACACATCACCTGGTCAGGCATCTCCATTTTAATTATCTAGTTCTAATTTGATTTTTAAAAATTTTGTACTGCTCTTTTATTTTTTTAAATTTGCAGCCTGTAAAGATTTCCCCTAGTTATCTTCAACTTGAAAGTAACCTATTATAAGTGCTATTAATTTGACAGTCACAAACCAATGAACTTATGGTTTACCTATGATATATAACCCTTGAGTGGCTCCTGATCTTGGATTTCAATTTACCCTGCATTTTTAAAAAAAAAACTTTCCAAACTATGAGCCACAAAATGTCAGCAAACTGTACCTCAGCCCCCTCTGCACCAAATTTCCCACATTGCCTCCAGATTCCTCAAATTTTATATTCACTTGGGTTGTGCTCTCTGTGATCTGCCCTCTCTTTCCTCTGTGTGAAGCTAACTGGGCCTGCTGAAAGTGTGCATTCTTAAATGGAGCTGCAAAAAATCACAACCTATCAGTGAGACAAAGGCCCATATGTCTAATGAGGAAGGGTTAGGCGGACTGAGCTTGGTTCCACAAACACTTCAGAGTGATTGAAATGTCTAAGATCTTGAATGGTCTTGTCTTGGCGAAGGAGGTAATGATATTCCCTCTTATGGGTGAGTACAGAAGTAAGACCAGTTGTTTTAAAATCTGTGGTCAAACTTTTTAGGAATTAGATGAGCAGATTTTTATTTTGTGGATTGCGACTTTGCACTTCTTTGGCTGAGAAGGCAGTGGAGAGACGGGTGCTAAATGTTTTCAACATGAAGTTAGCTAGAGTCTTGTTAAGCAGGAGAATTAAAGATTATCAGAAATAGATGGGAGTGTGGAATTCAAAATGCAAACAGATCAGCCATGATCTTATTGAATGGTGGTGTGGGCTTGAGGAGCCAAATGGTTTACTTCTGCCCCTGTTTCGTTTGCTTATGTGACTTAAGTATTCTTTGCTTTGTGTAGAGAATTCCATGGGTCTGCAATCGTTTGTGATTTTTGAAAATATTTCTGCTTGTCTCAATCCTAAATAGTCAACCTTTTTGACCAGAAACTGTGACCCCCTTGTTCTAGTTTCCTCACTCATCTGAAATATCCTACTACTGAGTCAGTCATACAGCACCTAAACAGACCCTTTTAGTCCACACTGACCAAGTTTCCCAAGCTAATCTAGTCCCGCATGTCTGCGTTTGGCCCATATCTATCTAAACCCTTCCTATTATTGTGCCTGTCCAAATGCCATTTAAATTTGTAACTGGACCTGGATCTACCACTTCCTCTGGCAGTTCATTCCACATGTGAATGAACTGTGTTTAAAAAGTTGCCCCTTGATCCCTTTTTTTAAAAATATTTCTCCTCTGCCTTAAAAATATGCCCCCTAGTTTTGAACTCTCCCATCCCAGGGAAAAGATCTTTACTATTCATCTTACCTTCTATGCCCCTCATGATTTTATAAAACTCCCTAAGGTTATAAAACTCCCTCAATCTCCTACACTCGAGTAGGGTGGGGTTGGGTGTGGGGTGGGAGCGGAGTCCCAGCCTCTCCTCGTTACTCAATCCTTCCAGTCCCAACATCACCTTAGTAAATCTTTCCTGAGCCCGTCCAATTTAATAATACTTTCATATAGTAGGGTGACCAGAACCATACATAGTATTCCAAAAGTGGCTTCACCAACATCTTTTCCAACCTCAAAATGATGTCCCAATTCCTATACTTGATCTGAGCAATGAAGGCAAGCATGCTAAATGCCTTCTTAACCACCCTGTCTACCTGTGATGCAACTTTCAAAGAGCTATGTACCTGAATCCCTTGGTCTTTCTGTTTGACATCACTACTCAGGGCCCTACCATTAGCTATACAAGTCCAGTCCTGGTCTAGCTTTATCAAAATGCAATACCTTGCATTTATCCAAATTAAACTCCATCTGCCACTCAATCCATTGACCCAATTGATTTTAAGGTCCCTTTGTAATCTTAGATAACCTTCTTTACTGTCAACTATACCACCTGTTTTACTGGAGAAAACTGAGAGGAGGTTATACAGAGATATTCAAAATCATAAAGGGTCTGATCAGAGTATAAGGGGGAAGAACTGTTATCATAATGTTGAAATGACTAAGAACCAAAGGCTACATGAGAAAATCCTAACTACTCTCAGGAAAAAATAGTATCTGGGATACCCTAATAATCTGGAGGCAGATCCAATCATTACTTTTTTTTTTCAAAAAGTAATTGGATAATTATATTAAGAGAAAAAAATTACAAGGCTATGTGGATAAGGCAGAGAGCAGGGTCTGCCACAACAGGCTTAATGGTTTCCTTCTGTGCTACACAGTCTGTGATTATATCTACACTTACAAACCCACGAAACAATACTACTCACTCATTGTACTAATATTTTAAAGTTGCTTTTAAATTCTGCATAACTCTTAACTATGTCCTTTTGCTCACATTCTCAACTTGTACCAATTTTAAGCAGAAATATCATGGTAATGAAATATTAAGGGTGTTTTTCTGCATTAGTGTTTCTCTAGTATGGGCTTTCTCCTGCAGCCAGTGTACGTATAGGAACTATGGTGCATGATGGAACATGATTACTTTGGCCATTTTGGAATTTGGGCAGATAGAAGACACCGGAGCAAATTCCTGCTGCACGTTACCATTAGGAAAAGCTCTGTGCCCAATGTTGGTGCAAACATGGAATAGTTAATAACAAATTAAAGGAATAAGAAAGCATCATTAAAGTTACAAATTTCACATGTCTTTATCACTTCATGGTGTTCAATTTTTATCTGGCAGTTTTAAATATGACATAGTAACACGTAGCATCTAATTGCAAGAACTGTATGCTTGAAATTGCATCCTTTCTCAATCGCTTGGTCCTCTTAGTTTTGTACTAGCAACATTTATGGTGGTTACTTAATTTAGGATAAAAACTTTAAATTAGGATTTTGTGAGGTAATGGTCCTAAATCATGCTGTTCTTTCCACAAACCCTCACCTTTTCCTGGCTGCTTTCAAGGTGATGACTCATGCTGAGGTAGTAAGAGCAGCTTTATACTTCTGCTTTGTATGACATTTCACAGGACTCATTTGCCAAAATGACAGGGTCAGTGAGTTTACGGAGTTCAAACAGAATCTCAATGGAAAAGCCTTTTTATAAATAACATTCCTAGAGTCCCACCTGGCCAGTGGATCGTTGGGTACAAGTTGTGAGAAGGCTGTAGCCATCAACCTTGGCACTATGTTTATGGTCCACCGCACACTCTCTGAATCAATCTGTTCTAGATTGTGAAAAAGTCACTGTTTGCACAGCCAACATTCCCACATCCCAATTTTTTTTTTTTCTTTTTAAACAGTGAGCTAAGAATTTGAGTCTCATGATGTAAAAAGAATGAAGCAGCGAGAACAGCCTCAATTGAAATGTTAAATGCCATTTTGAATATCATGCCAACAATTTGACTTAGTTTCAGTGCATTGCTTTCAAAGTCCGGTTTTTCTTGTTAATTCTATGGCTAACAATCATTTGTGACTTTTACAAAATAAATGGCATTAAAACTAATGGATCTAAAGATTATTTCAGTAGAGCTGCTTGAGTCATTTTTTTGTTTCTTTCCTGCTAGTAAGTACCTAAACAAAAGATACTGTCAGATGTCTTCCAATTAACAGCATTCTCCAGATAAGCAGATTGAAAGCTTATTATGATGAAGATTTAATATTTCCTGCATGCTATGGATCTACTTAAAATAAAATAGAACCGATTTAATTCCCACCCTGTTTGTGACCTTCAACATACTTGAATATTGTTTGGTGTTCAGTAGATAAAAGAAATGATGCATAAATTCTGTTCAAAATTTTTCAAAGAGAAACACAGCTGACATTTCTGAAACACTTTTTTTTTTTTTTTTTTTTTTTTTTCCCCCACCACCCCCTCACTTGCTGCATAGAGGCTTTCTGAATTATTAGGTATTCCATCATTTTATCTTTCTATTTTAGATTTCCAGCACCTGCAGTATTTCACTTTGCCATCAGTTCTGTACTTCCTTGGTTATCATCAAAAAGTTTTAAAGATAGTTTTGGGATCCTCTCGGGTGCTGGGAATGGAGGAATCTGATTCCTCCAACTTTTACTTCAAGTTGTAAGCAGTTTAAGATCTATCTTTAAAAAAAAACAAAAAACTTCTGTCATGAAGAAATGTTTAAACATTTTGAGAGTTTGATGGAGACATATGCTGTTTGATAATCATTCTGAAATGTTAAAACTGGGCAAATTTTGAATGTTGAATATTTGAACATTTATTAGATGGCATTAGATTTTTACAACTATCCCTTGGAAATGAGGTGTGGTTGATGAGGGGAAATTGGGTAAAATTCAGCTCTGCTTCTCATTCCTAAACACCAGCCAGCACTTTTGCTGCTGAACCTACATATGTGGGGGCATGTTGAAAATATTTAAAATTTGCCTCCACTTGCTGTTGCTATACATGCACTTGGATTTGGCACTTCTTCAAAAAACTGAAATAGCCAATCAGTTGTCCCTTTTTTTTGAATGAATAAATGTTTTCTTTAACAGAAGTTCAGTCTCATGAACATTGTGGTATCTGTGGATTAATGATGGCACTCTATAAATCCAAGTGTGTCCACAGTAATTTATAACGGGTGCTGAAGTTTTAGATTTGATCTGAACCATCCAAGTGAACAAAAATTGTTCTTAACTGGTTGCACCTGCATTCTCCCTGCATCCAATCCTAGCTGCTCCTCCATGTATAAATGTATTTTTGTTCAGAAATGATCATTTGAGAGAAACTGGGCATGGCAAGTATTGCTTAGGCTTGTGATAGTGACACAGTCAGGAAGCTAAGACTAGCTAAGTGAGCAAATAAATAGGAATGAATCTAAGATAACTGTCTTTGATTTAGTATTACACAATATGGAACATCTAATTCACTAAAAATTGTGTGGAGAGTTTAAGTTCAGTAATCCAGTTAAGATGAATAAATCTAATATTGTTGCCAAACTATTAGGTCGTGTGTTGTACTACAATTGTATATGCAAAAATTTAGTTGAACCTATAATGACCCTGAAAAACTATTTATCTAAGACCTGCACCTGCTGATCTCTCTGGCACTGAACTTGATCTAATTTAGGGTCTTTTCAATTAAATGTCAATTGGTAATACAATGACACAGATGGTCTTTGAAGGTCTTGTGGTGATGTCTTTTTGGGCCAGAAGACCAAAATCCATTCCCACCTGCCATAGATACACACACACTTTTTTTTTAACATCTGAATAGAACCTTTTTGTTTTGTCATACTGGAGTTGTACACCACAAGGGAGTGGCTGAAGAGTTGGAATGAAGAAAGGAGCATGTAAAAACCTGAATAGTCGCTGATTGCAATCAAGTGACTAAGTAGACAAGTGTTAAATCTGTCTTTTTTGAAAAAATGGCATAGCTGGATTGAATGGCTCATGTGATTCTTGCCATGTTTATTGCAATTTCTGCAGAATCTAGTGGAGTAATCCAAATAAGCACCAAGTAGACAAAGAAAGCAAACGATTCAGACAATTCGCACAGCATTCTGGATGAGATGTAGAGGGGCAGAGAAATGGCTGGATCTGACAGCCACCAAAACTGACCTTTTTTTACATTTTAGAGTTCTGTAGTATTTGTATTGAATGCCATCTCCCTCCAAGTGAATTTCAGGGAGGTCTAAATAAGTGACAGGTTGTGGTGGTTCATACCCCACTACAATGCCAAAAATTGGGAGTAGATATCAAGTTTTATTTATTTAGGCTTTTAATCATTTTAAAATAGTTTAGTATTGGAACTTAACATTCACAGTACTACAAATTGCATGACCTTGTGTTGAGTCTAGATTTTTCTATCTACCTGTGACTTTATTTGAATAACTTTTTTTATTTGACACCAAGTGCAAGCCATAGCATTAAGTTGACAAACACACGCCACAATCCTTGGTTTCCAGACTGACACAATTTTTTAATCTATCAGCTTTGAATATATTTAAAGGCCCAGCCTTGAGAGCCTTCAGGGGTGAAGAATCCCAGATGCACCACCCTTTCTGAGAGAAGAAATACCTCCTCTTCTGTCTTCAATATATGATCTCTTAATTGGGGATTATGCTCTCTAGTGCTGTGTTTTCCCAAAACGTGAAATAACCTTTCTGCATCTACCCTGTCAAGACCCTAAGAATTTTGTACATTTGATTGTAGAATGAGAGGCAACCCTATTGAAAAGAGTATAAGCCAAATCTATGTGTCTCTTAGACAAGAGAACCAAAACATTACACAGTATTCCAGCAGCATCCTAACTATTGCCTTGTATGTATTCAGCAAAACATTCTTTTTTCAACTTGAAGGACGACAATCCAATTTGCCTTTCCTGTTACCTGCTGAACTTGGATGCTAATATTTTCTGATTCATTGATGAGAACTCTAAAATCCATCCATTCTGTAGCTTTCTCAATTTAAATACTAGTCCTCTCTTCTTACTAATAAAATGCATAACCTCACCTTCCCCTGTTCTGTTCTGTTCATCTGTCTGTATCCCTCTGCAGATCCTGTCCTCCTCAGCCCAGTTACCTTCCCACCTGTTTTTGTGTCCCCTACAAACTTGGCTATTGTACATCAATTTTCCTCATCTAAGTCATTAATGTATATTGTGAATAACTGTCCCCAGCATTGATCTTTTTGGAACTCTAGTTACCAGTTGCTACTCTAGAAAATTTTCCTCCTATTCTAAATCTCTGTTAGTCAATAGTCTGTCCATGCTAATGTACTACCTCAAACACCATGGGCTTGTATCTTATTAAGCAACCTAATATCCGTACCTTTATTAAAATCCTTCTGGAAATCCAGTTATATTATGTCCATTGCTTCCACTTTATCTATCATGCTTGTTCCCCCTTCAAAAAATCCCAGTAAATTTGTCAGCCATGATTTCCCTTTTTTATGAAGTCCTGCTGTCTCTGCTTGATCACAATGAGCACTTCTAAATGTTCTGCTATTACACCCTTTATAATAGACTCTAATAGTTTCCCAATAACACCCATTGAGCAAACTGGCCTGTAATTGTCTATTTGCCTTCCTTTCTCAAAGGTATTACTGTGGTAGTTTTCCAAACATCTGGGATTTTTCCAACATTTATGAATTCCTGGAAGATTATTGCCAGTGCATCCATTATCTCTAGCAATTTCCTTTTACTATCATGGGATGTATCCTATCAGGTCCAGGGAACTTGTCCTTTTAGTCGCATTGGTTTCCCTAGCACTTTTTCTGTCTAGTGAAAGCTATAGTATTTATCTCCTCCCCACCTTTTTGGCCCTTGATTTAGTTCATTTAGTAACTTTGGAATGTTGTTAGTGTCTTCTACTGTGAAGACTGATGCAAAGTATTTAGTAAACTCCTCTAACCTATCCCTATTTCCCCAACCTTGCTCTCTAAGGGGCCCATGTTCACTTTGACTTCTCTCTTTTTTCCCTTTTATATATTTAGAGATTCTTGCTGTCTGTCCTGATTACTTGCAAGTTTCCCCTCAAACCTAGTTCCTCCCTCTGTTTCTATTTAGTCGTCATTTGGTTTTTAACTTTCCCAGTCTTCTGTCTTACAATTTGGCAAATTCTTCTAGTAATATGCTTTTGTTTCTTTCAGTCTGATATAATCCTTTTAACTTCTCTAGTTAATCATAGTTGGCTTATCCTCCTTCCTAGGATTCTTTTTAAATTGGATATATATTTGTTGTGAGCCACTAACTGAAGAAGAATGGTGGATTTTTTTTTTTTTTTTTTTGAAAAGGACTCTCTTCTCAGTCCATTTCATCCAGCTCTACCCTCCTTCCCTTGTAATTGCCCTGATTTGAATTCCGAACAGTTGACCCAAGTTCCTCCCTGTCAAATTGAATGCTAAATTTTGCTGTGTAATGGGTACTTTTCTCCCCGAGGCCATCTTTTTACTCTGACATTTGTTAAGCCTGTCTCATTATACGTCATCACATCCAAAATAGCCTGGTCCCTGTTTGGATACACATGTTCTAGGAAACTGCCCCTGAATTCTTTCTCGGATTCCTCTGCTAATCTGACTATTACAATCTACGTAAAGATTCAAGTCTCCCATGATTAATGTACTTCTTTCATTACATGCTCTCGTCTGATTTATTCTCTGCACCACCGTATAGCTACTGTTCGGGGATCCTAACAGTACTACTCCTACCAGAGTATTCCTTCCCTCTTTTTAATATATAAATTAAAATAAATAATCTGGCCTTCAACCATGTGGTTTCTATGTCTTCTGATTTTTGCTAGCATACTTGCTCCATCCCACACCAAAGTGCTAACCTACCATCCTTCCCTTTCAGCCTGTCCTTTTTAGAAATGTCACATTCCCTGAATATTTATTTCCCAGCTTTGATCTCCTTGTAACCATGTTTCCATAATGGCTATAAGATCATAGAAATTGACCTGTATTTGTGATGTTGATTCATGCTCTTTCTATTGACCCTATCAAATCACAGACACAGTTCTTTGAACATGTTTTTCATGCAGGAGAGTTGGATTGTCTGCTCACCACCAGCAGGATTATTTGATGCTCAAGAGGCCAACAATAGAAGCAGCCACCCAACAAGCATCCTGGTATAGACCTGATGGGCTGAATGGCCTACTTCTGCACTGAAACAATTGAGAGATTTTGTAACTACACTTAAAGACTGACTGACTTAGCCAGAACCTCTGATGAGCTCATCCACTGTGGTGATTGGAAAATTTAAACCAACTTGTGCCCTGTAGATAATAAACAAGTATGGAGATGTCAGGAGGGCAGTTATGCGAGACAGAATTCTTTGGCCTTTGACTTGCTGATGTAGCCATAGTATTTGTATAGCTGGTCAATGGTAACTCCAAAAATTAATGGATGTGCCTTTGAAAGTCAAGGGAATCCGGTTAGGTTCTGTTAGAAATGGTTGTTGCCTGATAGTGTATGACTTGCCACCTTTCAGCCAAAGGCCGAATGTGGCTCAGGTATTAATGCATGAGGCCGTGGACTGATTGGTATCTGAGGAACTCTGAATGATCCTGAACAATGTATGTCCATCAGCAGCTATTGGTATCTGCTGAACTAGACCCTAACCTAATCTGAAGAGCAGAGAACAAAATTGGATGGCAAAAGTAACTATAGAAAATTATGCAGCAACTAATTTAAACACTTTTCCAATGAATGAATAGAACAGAATACGATCCAAGGAACACGTGTTGAAAACACTAGGGAAAAGCTTGCCTTTTGTCACCAGAGGCTACTTTACATCCTTTGAAATGTCTGATGTAATATACATTCTTTCCTCTGAAATCATTATAGCAATATTTAGGTGCAATACAACTTGTGAAAATGCTACTTAGTATAATTGTTTGAACCTTTCCTACATATTAATCTTTTTATAGTCTCTCTGAAAGACATCACCTAATTAGTGGTGAGGTGCAAGTGCACATCTGTATCTGCACTCCAAGCAGAATAGATTTCAGCTCAAAATAAGTGGCGCCTTCCACAATATATGCCTGAGTTTTAATGAGTCCAGTTTCAGAAATGACAACTCTAGCGTTCCAGAAGGCACCACAGAATCCTGATTTTTAACAGTGACTGTTGCTGCAGCAACATTGTCGTTCCTAGTTGGAATATCACTTAAAATTGCTTCTTTTATTGCAGGGTGGAGAACAAATCCTGGTCCCCAAATGGTTTTGAAGATGGAAACTCCCATCCTTTCAAAGTCGATGTGCAGTCGCAGTCACAAGTATGTACTGAAATCCCTGCATGTTAACATTGCGTAGCTCGTTGCAAATATGGATGCTACTGTGATTGTAAAGTTGCATAACAGAACCTGCCTGAAGCAAAGACTGGGAACTAGTGTCTCACTGCTTGCAAGTATGAACAAGGTTTTAGTTACCATTTAGAGTGGGAGCGGCTCCAAGGACATTTCTACTGAAAAGTTAATAAAGCACCTTTGGAACATCTTATTGGGTGTGGAGAGAGGAGGAAAAGCTTAAATGATGCAATTTTAGAGCCAAGCAAATTTCAAGCATAAGAAAATTAGAACTTTTTTTATTGCAAACTACACATTTGAAAACCACTTTAAAGTATATTTGTGACCAGCTGCTTCTGAAACCAAGCTGAAGAGACTTTTTCTCTTTCTCTTTCCAAATTAATCATCTCCATATATTTTTGTTTTATCAAAGCTCTGTCAGCAAGAACTCTGCTTCAAAATGCCACCTACAATATAAAAATATCAAGCACCTCAGTAAATCTGCACGGCACTCCACCCAGGGTTTTGTGGTGTTGTGGTACTGTCTCTACCTGTGGACGTGGAAACCTGAGTTCAAGACCCATCTGCTCCAGATTTGTGTAATAACATTTCCAAGCAGGTTAATTAGAAAATACCTGGAATGCTCCACCTAGTAACCGCATTGGCCTTAAAAGCAGCCTATAAATAATTGCTTTGCTGCCTAAGAGGGACCTGTATAATAACAGCATCAGTGGAAGTATCACCCTAATCTTATAATCTGCATTCTCTATGTTCTAAGTGATCTGATTCTCACACTGTGAAGAGTAATGAAACTGTCTTTGGAGATGACGGTCACAACACAGCCCAACGAGACAGTAGTATTTGGTGCAGGAAGAACAGGGTACCAGTGGAATATATGCCCAGACTATAACGTGCATTGGCTAACGCTTGGGTGATGTAATAAAGCAGAATAAGAGATGATTAAGATTTTTAATTGTTGAATGCCCAGATAATTCCCCAGCTGTAAAGTGGAAATGCTGGACTGCTCTTCATATTTAATCACATCACAATTGTAGGCATGCAAAATAGATATCTAAGCCCTGAAGCACTGCTAGGAAAAACTATTGAATAGAAAATTGTTAACAAATGAGCAGAGGAAAAAGTCTCATACCATGGTGAATCAAGCCATAAAAGATTTCCTATTTATACCATATGTGAACATGATGTTGTTACATTAGACCATGAAGAATCTGGAGAATGTTGGACAGTTATAAACATTGTGAAACAGGTGTGTAACTTTTATGTTGTGAAACAGATGTAAGAAGTCTATATTCATCAGTGACTGTGAAATCAAACTGCGCTTAATATCTACAATAATCCTTAAGACCAACCTGGTGCCGGCACCCATGTGCAAGATATTACTATTAGCAAGCTTGTGCAAATTGAAATGAATTTTGCCTTGATTCTTTGTCTTTTGACTTGTCTATACAGTGTACATGGCCTGTCCATGTATAATGAACAGAAAGGAAAGCCTTATGCTCGTTATAAAAGGGGCCACTCATTTCTAGGTTTCTTTTTTAACCCTTTGTGTCAATTGAAATACTTTTTTTTTTTAAAGAAATGTAACTGGTGTAGTCTCCAACTAAAAATGAGCTCTATCTGTAAGCTTCAGACAATTCCCATCTCCCATGGCATGTTCCTGATCCACTGTGGGCGTGGAGTTGAAAGGCTACTCTGCAGACCAGAGAAGATTTTCAGGCTTCTCTAAGTTGAAGTCCAATGGAATGATGGGAAATAAGGCAGCAGTTTGCAAGTAAGTTGTGCAGCTAGATTCCACTTAAATGGCACATTTGAAGCCCCTTTTTTATTTTCAAACCCATTATGGATATCCTTTGAGGGATAAAGGAGCGGCAACAATGTCAGTTTAAGGTCTTGACAACTTGAACTGTGCAGGGCAGCATTTTGCAATATGCCTGCTTGGGCTATAGCCCAATGAAATATTGCTGCACGTGCTTGAAGGTTTATTTTAAAATATATCTAGCGTAACTCGGACAGGAGGGTTGTGAAATTCCCCAAATTACAGCAAATGAACCTCAACCAGTGGTTGTGCAAATCAGTTATGGAATGCTTTGCCACAAGCGAAGGTGGCATGGTGGTCCAGTGGTTAGCACTACTGAGTCTCTGTGTCAGAAACCCGGGCCTGATTCCAACCTCAAAGTGTCTGTGTTCTCCCTGTGTCTGCGTAGGTTTCCACTTAGTGCTCTAGTTTCCTCCCAGAGTCCAAAAATGTGCAAGTTAGGTGGTTTGGCCACACTAAATGTGGGACTAGGAGGATAGGGTAAGGGGCTGGATCTGAGTGGAATTCTCTGCAGAGGATCGGTGCAGACATGGTGGGCTGAATGACCTGCTTAAGCACTGCGTAGATTCTGTGACAAGTGGCTGAGGCAGAAATAGACATTGGATAAAGTTAATGCGCAGTCTGCAAGGTGCATCAGCAAATTGCCCCCCGTTCGGCTATGGTTTTAGGGAAATTTGAGTTCTTTGAAAGGCTGGTGTCAGTATGTGTCTTGCTGGAGGTTGTCTAGTTGTGTTATGTAACTCCCATATCTGCTGCAAAGATGGTCCCAATAGGATTCTGATATTGCAGCAATATCACATTGCCATTCTGCTCATGCAGTATTGACAGAATGCTTTCTTAAAAATTGCTTCAAAATAAGTTTCCAGTTACAGCTAACAGCACTCGAATTCTCCACACAGCCTATGTTATCTGATGCTAGCAGGAATGGCATCTCTGTTCAAAATACCTGGCAATGGAAGACAGATTTGTCCTTGAAAGCCCTCAAAAAAAAATATCCACGAATGGGTGGCAGGTGAGATAAAAGTTGCCCTATTTGTGAAGACAGAAACTGAGAAGTTGTTCTGAGCTAAGATGTAGCAACCGAATTATTGAAAAGTGCATGGAAGCTTCACGGAAGTAATGTTTGACCATTTTAAGCATTCTTTCCACCTCTTTCTAATATTGAATTGAATTCTTCATCATGGAATAGCTGAATTCAGTTTTCCCGAAACAAAGTTTTGAAGGACATACCATTTTTGAATGAGAGATTTTGGTCCCCCTTAACATTTCAGTGGTAACTGGAGTGACTTTACACAATGAGTAAATCTGGACATTACAACGTGTTGCCCTAAAGAGGGGGGAGACTCACCATAGTGAATGAATGGTGTGAGGGAAGTCTGATTTCCTCTCTTTGCTCCATCACCTGTGTGCAGATTATAGGCCTCCCCACAGTAAAGAGATGGGAATTTTCCCCAGACCAGAATGTTCCAACATTGACAAGTAAGAATCTCCCTATGGCATTGCTGTTGGAATAATGTGCCTTAGCAATGTACGTTTTTTTTTAAATGATGTGCTTATTCCAAAGTTAAAGTTTTTAAAGTTTTTTTTTTATTTTTAATCAGTGAAATTTGAACAAAATTATTTTCACTGTAAAATAAATTATTTTAAACACTACTTGGGTCACTTTAAGTGTTTAATATCTACCATTGCTGTAAACATGCCAGTTAAAGCATCATAAATGGGGAAAAAAAGCTAACATTGAATCGATGCCTCCCTTTCCTGAAGAAATGGGAGGTTTTCTTTAACATCCGTCAATTCACTCATATTACTGTCCATCTCTGCCAGAAATTATGTCATTGGAAGGAAGGTTTGAAGTATTTCCACAATTGACTGGCTTGCAAACTTGAGTTTAAGTAATAAAGCATTGTTGTTCAGTCTTTAAAATTGCTGCTGAATTTCTCCAATATCTACAATTTCACAATACCCAAGCTTACCCTGACAAGTAGGTAATATTTGCTCCATACAAATTGGAGATGGCCATTGCCTAACCACTACTGGGACAACGTCAGGATCCTAGGATAAGCCAGACTGAGACCAGCACAGGAATTTCTAGAGGCCTGGTTCTCCATCAAGAAGGCCATCAATAAATTTGTGGAATTAGACCCTATATACACATTACTGCAAAGAAAATACAGAAATGAGGCAATCTACTCCAAATGGACCCCAGAGTTTAGTAACCAGCAGGGTAGTGAAACATCTGCAAACTAATGAACCAGGTTGGCAGGCAAGCAAACCAACCACAGTATCTAACCACCATCCCTTGACTTTCAATGGTGTTATCGAACATAGAACAGTACCGCACAGTACAGGCCCTTCGGCCCACAATGTTGTGCCACACTTTTACCCTAATCCTAAGGTCTATCTAACCTCCACTCCTACCTTATACTAGCATCCCATATGCCTTTCTAAGAGCCGCTTAAATGCCCCAATGAGGCCGACTCCGCTACCCTCTCTGACAATGTATTCCACGCCCCTACCACTCTGAGTAAAGAACCTACCTCTGATGTCTCCCCTATATCTACCTCCACTCACTTTAAAACTATGGCCCCTCATAGCTACCTCCACTCTAGAAAAAACCTGGATGTCCACTCTGTCTACACCTCTGATCATTTTGTACACCTCTATCAAATCACCTCTCATCCTTTGTCGTTCTAAAGAGAAAAGCCCTAGCTCTCTCAACCTTTTCCTCGTAAGACCTTCCCTCCATTCCAGGCAACATCCTGGTAAATCTCCTCTGCACTTCTTCCAACGCTTCCACGTCTTTCCTGTAATGAGGCGACCAGAACTGGACACAATACTCCAGATGTGGCTGAACCAGGCTTTTGTATAGCTGGAGCATAACTTCACGGCTCTTGAACTCAATCCCTCTATTAATGAAAGCTAACACACCATACACCTTCTTAACAACTCTGTCCACCTGGGTGGCAGCTTTCAGGGAACTGGACATGAACCCCAAGATCCCTCTGCTCCTCCACACTGGCAAGGATCTTTCCGTTAACCCTGAATTCTGCTTTCAAGTTTTTCCTTCCAAAATGAATCCCCTCTCACTTTTCAGGGTTAAACTCCATCTGCCACTTCTCAGCCCAGCTCAGCGTTCTATCAATGTCCCTTTGCCCTCCACACTATCCACAACTCGACCCACCTTCGTATCATCTGCAGACTTGCTAATCCACCCTTCCACTCCTTCATCCAAACAATCTACAAAAATCCCAAGAGAAGAGGACCCACAACAGATCCTTGTGGTACACCACTCTTAACTGAGCACCATGTTGAATATTTTCCATCCACTATCACCCTTTGCCTTCTAAGGATCAGCCAATTCTGAATCCAATCTGCCACATTTCCCCCTATCCTATGCCTCCTTACCTTCTGCATGAGCCTACCATGGGGAATCTTATCAAACGCCTTACTTAAATCCATGTATACCACACCAACTGCTGTACCTTCATCCACGTGTTTGGTCACCTCTTCTTCAAAGAATTCAGTAAGGTTTGTGAGGCATGATCTACCCCTCGAATCTGGGCTGACTATCACGAATCAAATTATGCCTATCCAAATGATTTGTAAATCCTATCTCTCTGAGCCCTTTCCAATAATTTGCCCACCACTGACATAAGACTAACTGGCCTGTAATTTCCAGGGTTATCCCTGTTCCCTTTTTTGAACAAGGAATGACGTTTGCCTCTCCAATCTTCCGGCACTATACCCGTGGACAGTGAGGACGAAAAGATCAGTGCCCAAAGGCCCTGCGATCTCTTCCCTCGCTTCCCGTAGAATCCTTTGGATAAATCCCGTCAGGCCCGGGGGACTTATCTATTTTCAAGTTCCTCAAAATTCCTATTACATCTTCCTTACTAACATCGACCTCCTCTAGCCTACCAGCCTGTTTCACACTGTCCTCCTGTACAACAAGGTCCCTCTCAGTTGTGAATACCGAAGAAAAGTATTCATTAAGGATCCATCCTTTCTCTTTAGGCTCAGTGCACAAATTCCCTTTACAATCCTTGATTGGCCCTACCCTTTCTCTGGTCATTCTCTTATTCCTCACATACATGTAAAAAGCCATGGAGTTTTCCTTGATCCTATCTGCCAAGGTTTTCTCATGCCCCCTTATAGCTCTCCTAAGCCCTTTCTTCAGCTCCTTCCTGGCTAACTTGTATCCCTGTAAAGCCTTTTCCGATCCTTGTTTCCTAAACCTTTTATATAAGCATCCTTCTTCCTCTTAACCAGTCGTTCAACCTCTCTTTAGAACCAAGGCTCCCTCACTCGACCGCATCTTCCCTGCCTGCTAGGGACAAATGTTGAGCACACGCAGTATGCATTCCTTAAACAATCTCCACGTTTCTATAGTGCTCTTCTGTGACAGCATCTGTTCCCATTTTACGTTTCCCAGTTTTAGCCTAACAGAATTGTAATTAATCTTATCCCAATTATAGACCTTACCCTCCTGTATGTACCTATCTTTTTCCATGACTATTGTAAAAGTAACAGAGTTATGATCTCGATCCCTCACTATCGAGATATTTGGGCCTGCCGTTGACCGAAACTTAACTGATCTCGCCAGTTAAACACACTGACCCCAAGAACAGATCAGAGGCTCGGAGTACTGCTGCAAGTGAGTCACCTCCTGACTCCTCAAAGCCTGTCCATCATCTACAAGCCATTAGTCTGGAGTGTAATGGAATGCTCCTCACTTACCTGGTTGGGTACAGCTCCAACGACACTAGAAGCTTGACACCATTCAGGACAAAGCAGCCCACTTGATTGGCACTGCATCCGCTGTCTACACCACCAATGCTGTGTAGCAGCAGTGTGTCCTATCTACAAGATACACCTGCAGAAATTCACCAAAGATCCTCAGACTGCACCTTCCAAACCCGCAACCGCTTCCATCTAGAAGGACAAGGCTGTCAGATACATGAGAATACCACCTCTTGCAAGCTCCCCTCCAAGCCACTCTCCATCCTGACTTGGAAATATATCGTTTCTTTGCTGTCTCTGGGTCGTGGTCCTGGAATTCTCGTGCTGAGGGCACTGTGGATCAACTACAGCAAATGAACTGCATTGTTTCAAGAAGACAGCTCAACTCACCACCACCTTCTCAAGGGCATCTCGGAATAGGCAATAAATGCTGGCCAGCCAGTGACTCCCACTTCCCACAGGTGAATAAATAAAAAAAAACCAATGAGATTTGGTGGTTCAGGTGCATAGTTCTTCAAAATACCATGAACAGGTCTTGAAAATAGTCAAGAAGGCTAATAGATTGTTTGCCTTATCTAAAGGCCTGGAGTGTAAAGATGCAAACATTATGCTGCAGTTAAACAAAATCCTAGTTAGACCCTTCTTAGAGGACTGAGAGCAGATCTGAGCACACAGGTTAGGAAGGATCTTTTGGCCCTGCAGGAAGTACAACACAGCTCTACAAATATGACGCTTGGACTTTGGGCTTGGGTTATGAGGAGAGATTAGACAATTTGGCCTATTTATTCTCCAAAATTTAGAAACTTAAGGAATCATCTAGTCAAGGTTTTCGGGCTATTTTAAGGGAAAGACAAGGTAGATAAAGAAACTATTTCCACTAGTTGAAGATTCTAGAACCAGGGGGCATCGTCAAAGAATTAGGGCCAGGCCATTCAGGAGAAATGTAGAAAGCACTTCTACATGCAAAGAGTAGTGGAGGTTTGGCAGTCTCTTGCTTAAATATCAGTCAATGATAATACGATTGTTCAATTTAAATCTGAGACCAGGCCAAGGTGGGCATATGGAGTTAGGCTACAGATCAGCCACAATTTTATGGAATGGTACAGCAACCTCAAGGGGCTGAATGGCCTCCTCCTATTCCTTTTGTTCCTAAGTACCTCTTCACAACTCACCCTCCCCCACAGCTTTGTGTTGTCTACAGGCGTGGAGCTTTCAAAATTTTGGGGCATTCCCAGTTTTGTCTTCTCAACCTTGGCTCCTTGCTGCCCATTCACTCCCTCTCTCTCTCGTTCTCTCCTTGAGTTTATGATGTGTTGTGAGGGGGAAAGTTTTAGTTTTATAGATTAACTCAATTTTGACCATTTCTGATGCCTGTTTTGCAATTGCAGTCCACTATTGTTCAACATGGATTCTAATTATTAAAGTTGGCAAGTTTTTTTTTTAAATTGAGTGATCTGAGGCTCATACATTGTACTTCCAGTACTTGTGTCTATTGTTGGAAATTCATATTGCTTAACTCTTTCAAATCAATGTAGGTTCACCCAAGCTGTTTCTTTAAATTTTTTTTGATTATGTTTGCCCGTCTGCTTCAGCAACTAAGTCCCACTCACCCAGAATAGCCGTATCTGCAGCTGCTTAACCCATAGAGACATCATCTAATTGTGATACCTAAATTTCAAGTGATCTGCCTCTCAATCTGCTTTGCTTGGGCAGTGTCCAGGTTTCTCTAATCCTATTTATTTTATTTTCTTTCCAAACAAATATGAATAATGAATCCATATCCTTTTCTTCAAATTCTGGTCAGGTATATGCAAATATAAACATTTCCCATCTGGACATAATCTTATGTCTAGGTTTCCCTAATCAGGACCTCCTTCAACAAATAAGACCTATTTTAAATCTGCAGCCTTCCTAAGCCAGTTCTTTTTGTGTCACGATCCCCACCTCTTGAATAACCTCTCTTCTTCTTTCTACAAAGTTCAAGTCTTTTAAGTTTGTTTCCTGTCATGTCTTTTAATGTCCTTTTTTCCAATTCAAACTGCTCTAAACGTGACCGAATTTTCACTAACTCAAGTGACTTGCCACTTTATGTACTCAGTCCCTCTTGTATTTACAACAATCGCAAATACTGTGCTAATATTTCAACTACCTGTGCCTTCCAGCTTTTTCAGGAAATCCCATCTTTTTAACTCCTATGCCAATTCAATGGCCCTAGTCTTGGTCAGGTCTTGTATATCAGTCAGGGACACCTCCTCTGCCTGCAGGATAATTCTAGCTGCTTCCAGTGCCATCTTACTTAGATTGGGAAACCTGATATCCATCCTTTTTATCCATTACTGATTTAATCTTATTCCACGTCCAATCTTGTGTTTTTCATGTTCAAGCTTTGATTTACCCCCATTCCAGCTTGCATGTTAAATTTTTATGGCTTGGACCCCATTTAGGATGTTGCTGATGAGGTCTGTCTTATAACATGGTTAAACTGTAGGCTTCCTAGTACTTTTTTTTTATAAACCAGTGAAGGTAGATTTAAGGTAGACAATCCTACAGAATCCCAGCCAATTTCTCAACTAGGACAGCAAAGAAATGGAGCTAATTTGACTGCTCCGTTTCAAAGGTGAATTTGCACACGGGATGAAATTCTTGCATGCAGGTGTGGATTCACAGATGTTGCTGATAGGAAGATTATTTGTTTGCTATGTAAAGGGTAGGAGGGTAGATGTAATTCCATTAAAGGCACAAACCCAACAAAGAGGTTTGAGAGCTGATGCTAGTGGGGATACGATAGCATACGTGGTGTCCAAATAGATGTCCTAGTTAAGAAATTTAACCGGGAGGTTTTCAATTACGGTCGACTGCAAATCTACCTTCTTGTTCACTGCACATGTTGGGAGTTCTAAAATTTCAACTCTTAAGATTGGCCTCATTTTGAACCTCCTACATAAGGCCCAAACCGTTTTGTTTAGCATGCAAGCTGACTGATCAAATGAAGCACATTAAAACCATCCTGCAAGAAATGGCTGCTTTATCAAGTAATTTCTGACTGTATATCATGCACACTTGTGAATGGGCCTAAAGCGATCACTTTTGGCCCTGAAAAATGCCCAGTCTCCTCCTGATTTACTCTGGAAGGCGTAAGGTATTTAAAACGTTTGAGCAACGGGTATAGCTTAGCTGTTTTGTGTTGCTGTTATGCTATAGGAACACCAGTGGTGTTTGCCACTGACCAGCTGCTGCAACTAAACCAAAACATTGTTTGATTACCCCACACAAATGACTAATGTAGTACGTTACTGTCAGTTCTAGTGCAATGCCTAGCACGTAGGCTCTGTCCCCAAAACTGCCGCATTGTTTTAAACAGCACATTTGGCTTTTATCATTCACACGGAGGTACCCAAACAACCTGTGCTTACAAAACTGTTCAACATTTTATGTAGTTTCATGATGGTGCAACATTTGCACAATCCTAAATGGGTGACTAATCACACTGACAACCAATTTACAATTGTTATTTGGGTTTGCAGTGTTTCACCCTTGGGTGAACTGGAATCTACATGTGTTAATACACAAGGCCTTGTTCATTACTGACTGACAGAATAGGCAGAATGTTAACAAAACAGGCAACAGCCATTTTTCAGGGAAATTCCTTAACCAGTCAGTCAGTCTGCCAGCAGAAAATATAAACAAATTTCCCATTTAACTGTTCATCATTCTTAATTGGTACACTCTTCATGGCAACACTTCTACAAATCCGCATTCTCCTTCTTTACAGCATGAATCCTGTTTTCCCTTTACTTTGACATAACTTGTGAATTGTCCTGATGAGCGCAAGATGAAAACTTGCAAAAAAAATCTTTCTCTCTTTTCAGCATTAATCCAGTTTTATTTTGGCAATTTTCGGTTCTTTGCTTCAGAAAAAAAGGCTGAATAAATGCCCTCTAGGTGATTCTGGAGATGGCTTCCATGTTGTTTCAAATGTTTATGCACGGTATAAAGGGTTTGTCATAATGTTTAGAATAGCCTCGCATGTAGGAAGTGAATCCAGATCTTAACTTGGGAACTATTTCTTGGAAGTTGAAACAGAAGCTGTTAAACACCGTCTTAACGTTTTATCATTTTACGAATCTTTCCAATCCAAAATAATTTCAATCATTTTTCATGGTAATGAAATCAACATTTTTTATGAAAACATGCACTCAGGTCTTTTTGTCCTAATTTCTTTGCACTAGAAAACCCTGGATTACATGTATCTTGTTCCACAAATTGACCAAGACATCTTTTGTAATTCCGAAGGGTTTCATCAAGAAATTGCTGGCAGAGAGCTTAATTTAAAGAAAAAGAAGAGGCGAGAGGGAGTAATCACTTCCTGGATCTATGACAAACATTTTCAAATTCCCAATGAAGTGTCCAGTTTTCAGACCTGAATAATACTGATTATATCTTGTTCTTGCTGTACTCCCAAATGTGAAACTGTTTTATTCTGAAACAATGCATTTTTTTCTGTGATTTAATATAGCCTGACTCTCCCTGACACAGTGGTGCAGCCTGCATCTCTCTAATAACCAGCATCAGCTGCACGTAGAAAGAACAAGCAGCTGCTTTCTGACACTGGAGAGGAATCACTGAGTAATGGCACTAACTTTTTTTAAATCTGATCTCATCTGTTATGCGTTTTAAAGCATAAAATTGGAAGTGGGTGGAAGAATTTAAACAAATGTGCTTGAACTTCCTGAACAAGCCTATGCTTTATGACCACAGGGTGACATTTTTTGGTTTGTAAAATGGTAGATTCTGTTATGTATGCGCAAGAGAAAAGGAAAGTATATAAGATGCGCCTGTGCCTCTGTATAAGGAGTAAGATTACTAGTCGTTCCTTATTGGCAGATGCTAATTAAATGTCTCAAATTGATTGTAATCCCCACTTCTGCATCTTGATTCCTTCATTTGCCCCTCTTCCCCACCACGATGCTTTTCTTTCTTTCTTCTTTTCTGAAGGTAGGGACTCGTGTTGGTTGAATTCATTCCACTGTGTGTCTGCAACCCTGCATTACATGCAGTGACTGTTCATAAATATTGCTGACATGACATTAAGTGTTAGCAAGTTTTTCATCAAAAAAGTGAGTGAGAGACACCATGATTGTGACCTATTGTTTTGTTCCCCAAGATCTATATTTGGTCTTTCAAATGCACCTGGTATTAGATATTGACCAGGAACAGCACCCCCACCTCCACCCTCCCTGCCTTTTCTCTCTCCGTTCTCCCTCTATGAATAGCGCTTAAGTTTGTTATATTTCTCCACTTGATTTTTGACTGAACTCCAAGTTAAGTTTGACCAGATATGGAATTTTATTGGTATATCAGACTGAATACTATATTTAGTGGCCTATGACCAGTGAACCATCAAGAGTTAAATTCATTCCTCTGTAGTTTTGAAGCTGAATGTGATGCAGATGTGGAAGCAAATGATTGGTTTTGGAATTTGTACATCCAGGAGGTTGCTAGTCTTCAGCTCGGGTAACAGTAATGAAAACCAAAGGTTGGTAACTGTAATAGAGCAGTTAATCATGCAAACATTGCACATCAGTTTGAATAGGTTCCACAATTCACCTGTTGTTAAATTTTGATGCTGATAAGTCTGTGATGTTTGACCTATCTCATTTCCCAGGTATTTACATTTATCAATCTTAAACATTTGCTTGCTCTCTAACTGTGCCCTAGCTAAGGGTTTTTTCACAGGAGTTAGATGCATTTTGTTACATCATTTGAAGTTGTTAATTGTTAATGTGTGCCATCATACTAACTGTCATCAGGTCAGGTAGATTCTTGCTTTCATCCTTACTGTGTAGGCATGAAATGTCTTTTAGTGGTTGCTCTGTTTGTCAGGAGAGTGAAATGTGGTTGATTTTCATCCTCCAAAGCCTTCTCTGCTGCACACAATTTAAATGCTATGAAGGTGAAGTTGTGGCCAACCATCTTGGAGTTGCAGAGGGGCGTGGAAGAATAAAGAAAGAGAATGTTTTATAGTCAGAATGTTCATTTGAGACTTTGAACATCCCAAATCAGTGTTGTGAAACTTTTCCAATATGAATTCCCAAGGAAAATGGCACAAAGTTTGGAGGAAAAACAGTGAAGGGGTAGAATTTAAAGCTGCAGGATTTAACTGTGGTTTGAGAATCTGTTTTTTGCAGTGAAGCAGGCTTTACTTTAGTTGTCTACTTCAACTATATTGTTAGCAAGCCCTCATCCAGGTTTCATGACCAAGTGTAGACATGATGACTACCTGCACCTACCCACTCCATGGAGGCTTTCTATTCAGCGGGGCCCCAACAGAGATCCATTGCATCCATTAGCTCTTCTTCAAAACTGGAAACAACTAAAATGCAAAGTTAGGCCCACCATTGGCACTTCAACTACCACAGCAAGGAAACCAGCTGACTACTTCTGCCTCTGATGGCTCAAAGGTGGTACCACCTATCGAAGTAATGAAGCCAAAAAATAAAGAACTCAATTGCACAAGAAGATTTATGGATGTTCTTATAAATGTCAGTCTTGTAATACAAATATGAACATTTTAATGCATCAAGCGTTTTAAGTTTCCTTGTCCAGCCATCACCATCCTTGCTACTAGGTTTCCAAATGAATATTAGAACATCAGGAGGATAATCTGACGAGTGGAAGATGAGCAAAGCGCTTGAAGGTGATGGAAGGATTTTTGGGTGGCTGTAATAGGAGGGCATAGCATCCGAATGCTATATGGCTTTACACAGAGATAACCGCATTGATTTGTGAATCTGTGGGCTTTTCTGGTAACTGGGTGAATAGCTTTAAGCATCCTGGTCACCTCTCCTTACAAGCTCCTATCCTTGTAAGAGGATGCAAATTGATCAGCATCTCGTTCTTCCTGTAGCTCTAGTCCTCTTTGCAGCACCATATAGTGCAAGATAAACAAACTGCTATTTTTCTGGGCAAGCATGAAACAGTGAAATTTCTACAGAAGTGAAATATAACTAAAGGGTGTGTTGGAATTACTCAGCATGTTTTCTTTAGAAAGAGAATTAAAGTTAACATTTCAGGTCAATGAATTTTAAAAGGAGAGAAAAGGATAGCCTGAGTAAATGCTAGTCATTAAGCCTTAGCTTGGTGATCCGAAAAGTTCTTAGAGTACAGGAGAACAGGATAAATCTTCATCGAAGTAGACATTTGATTAACAAATCAATGCTATTTTTAGATTAAGGCAAGAGTATCGTTGATGTTTCTTTTGGAGATAATAAGGGGAATTTGATTTAGTATATACATGTTTTAACCAGAAAATGTCCCATATGGCATCCAGGCAAAAAAAACTAAGTTGAATCCAAATTGGCTTAGAGGCAGGTGTAAAGCTAAATCGTGCCTGTGTGTGTTTTTGTGACTAGAAGGCTGGCTCCACTGTGGTTTTCAGTGCTTGATACTGTGTCCTTGCTTTTTGTGATTTATATATGTCTGGACGTGAATCTTGAGGATAAGTTTGAGACGTTTATGGATCATATTTTGCACTAAAGGAAAGATATGATTTCAGTAGAGAAGAGACTTGTGACCTAGACTGGAAGATTTTAGTTATGAGAAAAGATTGGATGTTTAGCATTGTTTTATTTGGAACAGAGAAGACCTGACTGAATTTTATAAATTATATAAGATAAGGTAGCTAGGAAGACCCCATTTTCCTTTGATTTGAGGGACTTGAATCCAGAAAGCATAAATATAGGATTGAAGGTGTAAAAAGGATTCAAAAGAATTTTGTTTTACCCCGTTAGACTGGTGGGATCTGCAAAGCGCTTCCTTGAAAGGTTAGTAGAGGCAGAAACTGTCATATTCCAAAAGTACTTGGACTGGAGCCTTGTAGGTAATGGCACTTCCTGTGCATATCTAAGTGCTAGAAAGTGGTACTAGTCAACTAGCCATGCATGTGATGGCATGTTTGTGTGTTTGTCTGTCTTTTCTCCCTCCCTGTTTGTTTGTCTTTCTCCCGATGCCAAGTCATTCTAGACAGACTTGTTGTTCCATGTTGAAGGGCAACTTTGATCCAGCTGAGCACCTGAATCTCACCTTTCAACCTGATGGCTTACTTGCTGATAACCATTTTTGTGATCATCTGGCTCTTGTAAGTCTTGTGCATTAGTGATAGGGATCATCTCTGTCATCAGAAGGAAGTCTTTTCTCCAAAGAACCCTCTAACTCTGAAGGTGCAAAGACTTCCAAGGGGTGTGACCATTTCAGAATGAAGGATTTGGTGCAGTGTTTTGAGGATATCTTTCATTAACCTCCATAAAGATCTTCACATACTAGCTGAGCATTGAGGGGAATCCTTTAAAAAGCACTTTCAAATGATTGAGTGAATCCTGATTGTCTGCCTGAAGATGCACAGCTTCTATGGGAAATAATAACCCTATGCATCTAACTGGCATGATCAATATCAACTCACTTGTAAGTGGCAAAGATGACATTTTCCTGCAGGTCTGTAGGTTATGGAATTCTACAGCTATAGCCAGCAGATAGCTGGAAGGAACTAGTTTTGAAGAAACTTGGGGCAGTTGTGGTGACCTTTGGTCATGAGCAGCTTAGATGGCAGCCATGTTCCAGGAGGCTATGGTCTGCCATGAATGAATGCGAGCCCCTGAGGCACTTGTTTGTCCTGCTTCACATGGTGTTACTGCTTTCCTTGTTTCTCATCATCGATCCAAGGTAGAGGTGCCTAAGCTGCAATGAAGATGGGTGGTAGGGAAATAGCGATCAAAGCTGACCGCTCAATATCGCAGAACAAACTGGAAATTGTAAAGCAGAAAAGCCATATTCACAGAGCAAGTCTTATGAATACATTTATTAGGCAAGGAATCCGTTAAATGCTTTCACTCCTTTTTTAAAAGGCATCCAAACTGATCTGTTTTACTGAGCAATAAATTCCCACTCTACTCCCATCTTCTTAAATTTCACATCAGTCAGGAAATTCACGTGCTAGTTATTAATGGATTAAGGGCTGCATTTGTTGACTGGTAAGCATTTGCATTTAATATCTGATGGCTCCATTGGGGTTTAACCAGTTGATGACTAGTTTGAAAGGACAGATGACAGTGTGTAAGGAGACAGACCAGCTATAGTATTAACTAGCATGACGGTCAGAAAGAATAATAATAGGGTGTCCAAAATTGAGTTGACAGGCTACAGTTCCAGTTCCCCTCTGTCTAGTAACCTGAACTGGCAAATGCAAAAGCAAAATTGGGATCATCGACAAATAGCGCTATTTTCTTTGCCTTGAGTCAGACATGAAATTTTTGTTTTTACAGGATCTGAAAGTAGAGGGAGAAACTATTTCATTATTTTCTGCATGACTGTCACTCTTCAGGCTGAGTATTAATATTCCAAATTTTTAAAAGATATGGTAATGCCTGATCCAACTGCGTCATTGAACACATGCTTGACCTCTTCAAACCACATCATTTACATTTTTTAACTTTTCCAAAAAGTGCTATTATTAATGGATGCGGAAGTAATTTCTAAATATTTTCCAACTAATTTCTAGGTCGTTCCAGTACCATCAGTTCTGTTAAAGAGAGACAGCTGCAGATATAACATGTGACATGTGCTTTAACTCTCGGAGCATTGATTTTGATGTTTATTACTGTCATAGTTGTCAGTACTGTGTGGCTGAAATATTTTCTTCATTTGAAGGCAATAAGAGGAAAGCAATACTTTACCTTAGTGATCTCTATTAGGAACAGGGGATTAAAAGCTAGTCAGCACATGTAATAACCATATAAAAGCATGAGTGCTTTGGCCTGAAAAATGCTAAAGACGAATTGAGTGACTTGTTCATGCAAAATGCAATGATTCATTGAGAACCTGATATTCCTTAGGAATGCAATTACACGCTTTATGAAGCCCACGATTTATCTTTTCTTTCCTTTCATGTGCTGCAGGATTACAGACCCATTGGAAGTTCAAATAACAGAAAGCCAATGCCTTTTGCGGTTGGTACAAATATAACTGAAGCCAAGCAGTCAGCAAGTACGCAGTACAACACTCCTGCTGCACTCTATACTAATGACAATGTAAATCACACTTTACAGAAGCAATTGAGTGGTCTTCACGTTACCTCTCCTCAGCAGTAAGTATATCATGATGATCACTGCAAAATGAGATTATCAGTCCTCTTTTTGTAAATGTGATGGAATGGTGGAAAAGTCACCAGACAGTGTTGTCTTTCTCTCCATTTTAACTCATTGAGCATTGTGTTTTTCTCATAGCTGCGTACTATCAACTTCATTCAGCTATAGGAAGTCTCCTTTCTATCCACTAAGTATCTGATCAGAAACTACAAGTTTATTGAAGTTTGGAAGTCACGTTGAGAACATACAGGATGTTAGTGAGGCCTTTTCTGGAGGACTGTCTCGTTCTGGCCAACCTATTACAGGAAGGATATTATCAAGTTGGAAAGGGTTCAGAAAATGTTTCGGGATATTGCCGGAATGGAAGTTATAGGGAGAGGCTAGACAGGCTGGGACATTTTCAGTGGAGCGTCAGAGATTGAGGGATGACCTTTTTATATAGCTTTTTTTAAATCCATAGGGGATATAGGTAAGGTGAATGACAGGTGTCTTTTTCTTTTATTGGGTGATTTCAAAACGAGTGGGCGTATTTTTAAGGTGAAAGGAGAAAGGCTTTTTAAAAAAAGACATGGGGGCAATTTTTTTTAAAAAAACAGTTGGGACTAGTTTGGTTTGGGATTATGGTCAGCACGGACCGATTGGACCGAAGGGATTGTTTCCATGCTATATGACATGACTGTATGAATTACTTTTAGTGTCAAAAGTTGGAGTGAAAGGCAAGTTGGAAAAATAAATGATGCTGCATATATGTGGGATGTACAGGAAATTGACTGACTGTCAATTTTTGAATCCATCTCCACAACCCTTTCTTCCCCGCCCGTGGGGGGGGGGGGGGGGGGGGGG
>JAHRHZ010000289.1:27250915-27289076 GCA_024137785.1 Ginglymostoma cirratum | reverse complement strand
GGAACTGTAGACTTTATGGCCTGGATGGCTCTATTCCAACTAAACCATCTTAGGAATTCTACCATTTCTATTTGTAACTTGATAGTGACAATCTGCAACCGTAGCAACATGAAAATTTTGCTTTTTTTTGTACTCCTGATGCTTTATTTGTTTTTTTTTAATTCATGAGAACAAGTAGACAGACTTTCCAAGTCAGCATGAGAATTGAAACTATATTTCTTGAATTTGTATAAAACTATATGTTTTAGATGTTTTATAGCTCTAGAAGGTCTTGTGTTCGGATCTCTGCCTGTGCTCATATTCTGATCACAATTGTAATTGACTTCTCAATCCCTCAGCTAGGTAACAGAAAAGATGGCAATGTTTCACACTTGTGATCACCTAATTGGTGACTCCAGTGTCGTGCATGTATTGGATGTGAACACAGTTATGCCTATTTTGCAGTAAAATAGCTTTCTGACACGGTTTTCTAAGCTCACATGCAAAATGGCAATTTAGAAGCATGATTGGTGCCACATGGAACTGTCTCTCAGCGGGGGAAAGTAAATAAACAATGACACTTTGAGTTTGTTTTTCCCCAAGCAGTTGTAAAATACAGAAAGCTGACAAAGGTTCCACGTATTAAAGTTTAACTTTACTGAGCAATACCAACAATTCAGCACAACATGCACTCGGCTCTAAGAATCAATTCGATTTCGATTTATGATGTGCGTTTTTTTGGAATGATTTTCCCTGAAGCAGTCTCTGATTCTTGAGCAGAGGACCATGTTTCCGATGTCATCTTTTTCTCCTGATAATTGATGGCCAACAGATGCTTAACATTTTCCATTTTTATTGGACTAATTCTGTCATTTCTGTAAATTTTAAAGTAGATTACATAGATCTGGTTGGCACTGTGGGATCTCAGTGCTAGGGAGGTTCAATTCCACCCTTGCGCGATTGTCTGCACATCCCTGAACACTATGGGTAATTTAGCATGACCAATCCACCTAACTGACACATCTTTTGGACTGAGGGAGGAAACCGGAGCACCCCAGAGGAAACCCACACAGACACTGGGATAAAGTGAATGGGAAATGCAAGGTTACAGGGCTAGGTAAGGGGTTGTCATGTTGGGGTGCTCTTCGGAGGGTCATTGTGGACCTATTGGGCCAAATGTGCTGCTGCCACACTCTAGACGTTCTGTGGTAATGTAGAAATCCAAATAAAAGTGTTTTTTGAATATTGTCTTACAATCTAACAACTTGATAGTTGTAAGTGAGTTCATACAAGTTCTGCCCTTGGCTCTTTCTCATCAATTCATTTTATATGATGTGAACCACAGGTAAATAAAATTGTTTGTTTGCCCTGCTAATTCTAGCCATCCTTCTGCCATCTTTCCATGATATCCTGAACAAAGGACTTATTGTTCTGTTCTTTGGTAACTCTCTATTACCTCTCCACGTGAGTTCAGTTGTAGAATGTTGGCAGGCTGCTCAATGACTGGTAACATTTTAGGTTGGTCCTATCCCCTCAACATTTAACATGTACACACTTTGCGGCAAGGATTCATTTAGGGGAGGGAAATCCAGCCAGTTTGCTCCACTTATCCCTTAAATCCTTGCCAACAAGGTCAAAAATCAGCATTTTATTGCACCATCACAGAAATCAGCAAATGTCTCAGGTCAGCTTGAGACGTCGTCGAGTCATACAGCCATTCAGTCCAACTAGTCCTCACTGACCATGTTCCCAAACTAAATGAACCCCACTTCCCTGCATTTGGCCCAAATTCCTCCAAACCTTTCCTATTCATGTACTTATCCAAATGCTGTAACTGTATCTGCATCCATCACTTCCTCTGGCAATTCAATCCACACACAAACCACTGAATAAAATTTTTAAAAGTTGCCTCTCGTCTCTTTTTTTAAACTTTCTCCTCTCCCGTTTAAAAATATGCCTCTTAGTTCTGAACTCCCCCTCCATAGGGAAAAGATCTTTTCTATGCCCCTCTTGACTTTATAAACCTCTATAAGGTCACACATCAAACTCCAATGTGCCAGTTTTTTTATAAAAAAGAAAATCCCAGCCTATCTGGCTGGTTTTTTTTGTTTTAAATAACTCATTGGATTTTATTACAATTCCTTTTTAATGAGCTGAGCTCGTACTAATTTTGAAGATGATCAAAATTGCAAGTCTACAGTTGAATTTTTTTTTTTTCCTCTCACCTCCTGTCTCTTGGTTAAAATTTAATGGTATTGGGTGTATCGGCACCAGCTGAAGAGTCAGTGAGAGATCCCTGATGCCTCTTTTCAAGCTGAACCACATGCCAGTCATTGTTAAAAGATTTCCAAATGAAAGCTGGTTCAGTGTTTTCAGCTGTGACATCCACAGGCACCCCTCTCTAGGCTGCCTTTGCCCGTCGGGGTGGCCTTCTGTTGCCTCCTAGGAAAAAGAACTTCCCTCCTCTTAGACAAACTTCAGGAGAACCTTTAGGGAAGCATTGCTAAAATGCATTTCTACTTTTTGCTTGATCTCTGTCATCTCCAGGAGAGGATGGGGATAATGAGCAGAGATTGAGTGATGCTGCTTGGTTTTAGAGAATCAAGCCCTGTCTGGGAGCCTCTTAAGTATACAGCCTGGAGATGGGAACTCGGAGCACCACAACAGAGTTTCCTACCAATAAAAGTGGACATATTACCTGTGCGCAAATAAGTAATGATCTGTGAAGAGCTTTATCAATGAGAACCTGACCCACCCCAAGCTAAAATCCCCCTCTCTCTTTTAGCCCCACCTCTGCAACTGGTCTCAAAACATGAGACCACCCATGGGCTAAATGGCATGCTCCTGTACCAATATTTCTAATTTCATGTACTGGATTTGCTGTTTTGAATCCAGCCTCCTGTACACTGAGGAAGCCAAACACACATCAAGTGACTGGATTTGCTCACCAAAGCATTGAGTATGCATGGATGAGCCTGAACTTGTGATTGATTGATTTTTCTCTCTAATTATCCATCCCATTCTGATCTCTTTGACCCCTACGTTATTTTATTTAAGCTCAACACAAACTGAAGGAATGATACCTCTCCTTTTAAGTGCATCACAGCCTTGCATCTTCATCTTTTTTTGATTTCAACAGATTTAGATTGCCCAAGAACAGAAATGGTGATTGCAGTGTGTGCTGGAGTACTGATTGCTACTGTACCTCTTGCACCTCCCTGAGCCCACATTTGTTCAGCAATTGTCCAATCACCACCCCATTTTCCCCTCATACTGCTGTTTGTGTTATGTAATTTCTCTTGCTTCTCTACCCTGTAGCAGATTTCCCACTTTTATTTCTGCCCTCTCCCAACATTTCTGCCTGGTTTTTCTTTATACACTATTAAATTTCTGATTTTGTATTTCTAATGGGGAGTCGTCAACCTGAAACACTTAACACTGTTGCTATCTCCACAATTGAGGATTCATTTCCTTTTCCTTTTTGTATTTCCAGTATTCATCGGATTTGAATTCCTCTTTAGACTTTCTCTTAGTTGACTGGCTGGCTTATTCACTATCTTCTAACCACCTGGGTCTCTCTGCGTATTTGGGGAGGGATTCATCTTGTGTCAATCTCTTTGCTAATGAGTCTCTAATGGTTTCAGCGATACAACAGATGCTGCAATGCAACAGAAATGGGTGAGCAGATTTACAGAAAAATCTGCACATTCCTATACAAGAGTGCCATTGTTGTACATTGGTTGTCATGTTTTCAGAATTGCAGGATGGAAAATAATTTTGGTTCATTTCAGTCTAATCAATTGTAAAAATCTAATCTCAAAATCCAGTTGTGTTAATTGATCTCCCGATATTTAATGCCAAAGGTTTTTGTTTTCAAACAGCACTGATCCACCAAAGTTATCACCAAAGCTGTGGAATGAGGTTGACACTGAATCAGATGTTTATAAGATGCTTCAGGATGGTGAGGAGCCAGCTTCAGAACCTAAACAGTCTGGATCTTTCAAAATACTACAGGGCCTGCTGGAAGCAGAGCAGACAGGTAATGCCTAGTAAATGAATGAAGGATAGGCTTTTGTATCTTTCTTATGATGAAATTGCTTTTTGCTAGCTCTTTAAACATTCAAAATTCGGTATGTTGGTCTGAAAATAAAAAAAAGTATTTCAAATTTCAGATAGCTAGGTACGCAAGCCAGTAAATAAACTGACCTAACAACGAACTGAGATATATAGGACACATGCAATAAAACTTTTATTACAATATTGCTTCCTTAATCCTGATTCGCACATCCATCCTTCCCAAGCCATCCCCCTCATTAACCTGGTCCCACTCCTATGGGTATTTCTGTTGACCTGGCTGAAGGGATTAAGAGAAAACAGTTTGAGCCCACTCCTTTTTTTTTTTCTTCTTCCTTTTTTTTTCTTCCCCCACCAATCAACACCACCCCATTCTTGCTGTCACCTGTCCATTGGCAGCTGTGTGTGCATCAAATATTGCAGACCTCCTCCAAGCTGCACTCACTAAATTAACCCAACAACGAACTTATAAAGGTGCAAATGAATGAAAAGTATGTTATTGCAATTGATCAGGAAAACTGGTCACGGCAGATTTTCAGAGAGCAGCGGTGATGAAGGTCTCTTTCACCACCTATTTTGAGTCTTTCAAATGACCAAAAGTGGGAATAAATGTTGCTCTCTAAGTTGTTGAACACGTGCAATTGCAAACTCTGCACAGTTTGATGAAAGCAACTGACTCTTTGTCCTTCTCTGGTCCTGACTATTTAATGTGAGAACTTTATTATTCAAGAATGTACTTGTTCTTTGTACTTAATTGTTTTTAACGAGTCGTAATTCTGGTCCGCTAGGTGATCACTTCCGTATTTCCTTCAACCACAACGTCAGGAGCTAATAAAACTCATTGGCCTAGATTTGGTGGGGTGTTTTTATGGTGAACTATCAGTTTTTACTGTCATTCATCTTTAGAAACTGGGCTGTCTTCAGAATCTAGTACAAGCAAATGCATAACTCTATCCTTCACCTCACTGTCACATGATGTATTGAGCGGACCTTCCTTGCTAATCCTTGCACACCTCCACCCCAGATGGAAACCTTTATAAAGCATTACACCTTCAAACAGATGGTGGAGCAATGACCTAGTAGTATTATCGCTAGACCAGTAATCCAAAAACTCAGCTAATTTTCTGGGGACCTGGGTTCAAATCTTACCATGGCAGGAGGTGGAATCTGAATTCAAGAAAGAGAATCTGGAATCAAGAGTCTAATGATGACAATGAATCCATTGTCAATTGTCCCAAAAAAAACACACCTGGTTCACTAATGCACTTTCGGGAAGAAAACTGCCATCCTTACCTGGTCTGGCCTACATGTGACTCCAAACCCACAGCAATGTAGTTGACTCTGAACTGCCCTTTGGGCATTTGGGTATGGGCAATAAATGCTAGTGTGGCCAGCGACACCCTCATCTCATGAATGAATAACTGTTTTCAATGGCATTCAGAGCAGCAAGTGTTGCTGAAGAACAGATTTGTCCCTGAAATTACGTGAAACCTGATTACAAAATTCTGTGAACAATTTTATTTCAAAAGGTTTTCATTGTATTTCAGCTTCTACCTTCACTGTAAGTATCCCAATCTTTACCTTGCTATGTGCACTTTTTTGTTTGAAACCACTTGATTTTAGTGGTTTTCTTTTTGGTTGGCTGCCTTGGGTTTATTTTTGAGACAACACAGTATGGAGCTGGAGAAATTCAGCAGGCCAGGAAGCATCAATTTACTGCCTGGCCTGCTGAGTTCCTCCAGCTCCATACTGTGTTGTCTCTGACTCCAGCATTGGCAGTTCTTGCTATCTTTAGGCTTATTTTTAATGTGATTGGCTGGCTGTTTGGACAACTTGATGACATCACTCCAGCTACAGTCATAGAATCCCCAACAGAGAAGTTCATAGCAAGAGTGGTGAAGTTTTTGTTAGAAATCGCTAGATCTCTCTTGGGCTTTTTGTGTTTTTTTTTTGGAAATCAGCTGTCAGACTTTATTTGGTGTGGCGTTGAAGGTTCTGAATTGAATGCAGCCAGTTGCAGGGGCCAAAAATGTACGCAAAAGAACTATCATGGGATTCCTGGGTACCAGCTTGTGGGGTTGTTAATTAGGTTCCTAAATGAGCCAGTGTCACTCATTAAACCGGCACCTGTCGCAACTGAATGGATGCTTAGAAATTCAGTAGGAGTAGCATGCCATCCTGTACCTTTGGAAGGCAGCTATTGGGAATGCCATTGACCTTCTGGACTGTTAGTGATCCTTTCTGATAAGGAACTGTGCCAAGTTGACACAGCTATCACCGTGCAGGAGAGTGAACCCTGAACCTCTGAAAGCCACACACTGCCTTCCCTCGTGACTTGCCATCCACCCCATCACTGTCGTTCATTGTGTCCCCACCCATCGCCTTACTTACCTTTTTGTCCTAGTGTACCTGATGAACCTGGGATCCTGGTGGATCCCCATCTGCTAGACAGTGCATTGTGACCAGAAGCCATTGATTCCATTGGTGTTTGTGGGATGAAGAGTTGCTGGCCTCCTATTGGCCAATAGCTCTAAGCTAGTGGCACTACTTTTGCTGAGGTGGGCTTCATTCGCAGAAAATTCCTGCTGGTGGCCACTTTAAGTTGCCTGAAAGGTGTTTGATTCCATTGACCCTTTCCCATATGAAACCTCTGTCCATTCTGTCAGTCCTTAATGTGGTTGATGTGTAGCCAATAGGAATCTCAATTTCCCAACCAAATTGTAAGTATGACCACCTCAGAACATTACTGGAACTCCTTAATGATTTTCACAACTCTGCAGTAGACATTATATTTTCTGCTGCATTGCTGAAGTTGCTAATTGAAAGTGATTGTGAACATTAAGTGATAATTTATGTTGTCAATATGCAGATTATCTATTTAATAGAAAATCGTGCTTTAACCAAGTAGACCCTGCGGTTTAAACATGGAGTGCATAATTGGGAACTGGCCACTTTTGGGCTACCTTTTTAATGTGTACACTTTTTGAACTGTAACTTGTAACTCAGCATGTAAAATCCAAACCTCAATTCAGTTCTAAATATGTTCCTGTAAAACTTGTAGGTGAGAAAAGTGAAAGGCCAGCTATCACCAAAAGTGTAAAATCTCCAGTAACAAAGTTCAACAGTTCTGCACCCACACTACAGAAGTTACCGCAGTGCACTAGATGTGAGACTGGCATAGTGTAAGTATGAAGAGCTTCAGTCGGACATTTAAGTTTGGTGCGTGCTAATTTGGCTGAACTCAATCATATGATGCTAGCCTGGACTTGTAAAGAAAAGCTAGTTTTTGAGTTTCTGAACTCAACTGCATCTCGTGATCCATGTGGGGATGACAAAAGTATAGGTTTGGCCGCGGTGGTTCTCATTATTGATAGTCTGCAAGTGTGTAAACTCAGACTCTTTAATGAATGGAAGCTTGGTGGCTGCGATTCAGTTCAACACCTTCCAGAAAATGTTAATTTGAGTATGTGGTATGTGTTGCAGTGGAGTGTTGAAGGCAGTAGGACAGGTAGATAAAGTAGTTAAGGAGGCATATGGAAAACTTGTCATTATTAGTTAAGAGCAGGTATAGTATTATAGAGCCATATATAACTTTAGTTTGGCCCAGCCGGAGTAGTTCTGGTCACCACATTATGGGATCACTGTGATTTTAGAGACAGTGAAGAGGAGATTCACGAGGTTGTTGCCTGGGCTGGTTCGATTCGCGCATCAGGAGACACTAGATAAGCTGGGTCTGTTTTTCTTTAGAGCAGAGAAGGTTGAGGGGTATAGGCAAGGTAGAACGGGAGAAACCTCCCCTCTTAGAGGAGTCAACAATCAGGGAACACAGTTTTAAGGCAAGGCACAGGAGGTTTAGAGGGAATTTTGTGAAATTTTGTTTTTTACCCCGAAGGTTGAGTATTTGGAAGTTGCTCCTTAAAAGGTTGGAGGTGGGAACTATCAAGACCTTTTTAATAACTATTTAGATGAGCTCTTGAAATGTCATTGCATATAAGGCTATGATCCAAGTGCAGGAAAATGGGACATAAATGGGTAGATGTTTGATGACTAGCCAAACCTGTTAGGCCAAATGGCCTCTTCCAATGTTATTAAAATGTTGTGGCTCTATAACAATGATGGAGAGCAGCTGTTTGATTTTCAGTGTTGTGATGAAATAATTATTTTCTCACTGTTCTTGCCAAGATTTTGGGATTGATGTGGGATATTAATATGGTTATGCATTTTGGTAGGAAGAATAGAAGCATAGTCTGGGGAAAGGCTTCGGAAATGTGAAGCACAAAGGGACTCGGGGGTCCAAGTTCAGAATTCTCTCTCAAGGTTAACGTGCTGGCTCAGTAGACAGTTAGGAAGGCAAATGTAATGTTAGCATGTGTATTCTAGCTCTCTTGAAACTCAAGGGCAGAGATGTACTGCTAATGCTGTATAAGGCTGTGGTTAGACCACATTTGGAATATTGTGAGCAGTTTTTTTGGACCAGTATCTAAGGAAAGGTGTGCTGGCCTTAGGGATTTCAATGGCGGTTTATAAGAATGATCCCAGGGATGGAGGGTTTGCCACATGAGGAGTGATTGAGGACTCGGAATTAGTATTCAATGGAGTTCAGAAGGATGAGGGGGGATTCTCATTGAAACTTTCGGAATACTGAACAGCCTGGATTGAGTGGACATGGAGATGTTTCCACTTTTAAGAGACTAAAACTTCAGGGCACAGCCTCTGAATGGAGAGATGATCCTTTGGAACTGAGATAAGAGAGCGGTGAATCTGTGGAGCTCATCACCACAGAAATCTGGAGGTCAAGACATTGAGTGTATTTAAGACGGAGCTAGGTTCTTGATTTGGTAAGGGGTTCAACGATTACAGGGAGAAGGTAGGAGAATGGGGTTGAGAAACAGATCAGCCATGATAGAATAGCCTAATTCTGCTTCTGTATCTTAATAGTCTTCTGGAGTGCAGCTCTGACAACACTCAAACTTTGTGTCATCCGGATCAAAGCCGCTGGCTTGATTTGAAATGTTTGAAAAGCTCTTGTTTACTTCTGTGATCTCAAATGGTAGCGTTTAAACCCTTTTCACCCAAGATTTGATTAAGTTTCATTTTTTCTGACTGAAACCACTGCAACATCAGGTTCAATCAGAACACATTTGAATGTTTCAACTTGATGTTGACTACGTTCACTAATAGAAGTGTGAAACAAATATGCCTTGTATTTGGTTTAGGTTTGGCTTTTCTAATTTATTCCACAAAACAAGGAAAATTTTGGTTTATTCTTCTGAATCATTTCTCCTTAACTTTTTTTGACATTTTTTCTTTTGCTCTTTCCAGTGGTGCTGTTGTTAAGGCACGAGAGAAGTTGTACCATCCAGCGTGTTTCATGTGTTCTGACTGTGGATTAAACCTGAAGCAGAAAGGCTACTTCTTCATCGAAGAGCAACTATACTGTGAGACCCATGCAAAAGCAAGAGTGCAGCCTCCAGAAGGATATGAAGTCGTAGCTGTGTATCCCAATTCCAGAGTATAAGCTTTAAACATGTGCCTTCTGGATTTTTTTATATATAAAAAGAATTTTAAAAATTTTGGTTTTGCCTTTTGAGATCTGAATTCTGATTGAGACTGCGTGCCATAATTTAAATTTCAGTTAGTATCCAAGCCATACCTAGAAGCAGAAAAGCCACACGTGCAGGACTGATATTTGTTACTTGTTTCAAATTGGGCTGCATCATCAATCCTTAGCAAAGGACTTCAAACAAATAGTGGTATTGAAAGAACTGCACATGCTATACGTCAGAAACAAACAGAAATTTCTGGATAAGCTCAGCAGGTCTGGCAGCATCTGTGGAGAGAAATCAGTTAACGTTTCGGGTCGAGTAACCCTTCCTCAAACCTAGATCCAGGGAAGTGTTACTCCATCCAAAACGTTAACTCTGATTTTTCTTCACAGATGCTGCCAGACCTGCTGAGCTTTTCCGGTGTCGAACACATTTGCAAAGATTACCAGTCTGAAATCAAGTAACTTGATCGTGTATCATTTTTGTGAATTCTATTTACCCTGACCCCCTTCAATCCTTGGTTGTCCTCTGCTGCTGTACTGTAGGGAACAGTCATGCTCTGATATGTCATCCAGAAATGTCCATTCCTCATGCCTGACCTAAAATTCCGGTATAATATGTTTTTGTTGGAGAAGACCTTGTGGCCAAGCCCGAAACTGGTCCAAGATCTTTGCTAGCACTTTCCAGCAATGGAGTTGCTTTATTGTAACAGGAGCAACAATTATTGGCTGACTTTCCTTTCCTTCACCTGGAATGAAGTAGCATTGTGCCACTCCTGCAAGGTACATCAGAACATTCAATGCACTCAATTTAGGAACTGAATTTGGGAGCTTGTGTTTTTCTCTGAATTCAATATCTTTTTTTGTTTTAGGCCAAAATTCTGCTTCTGTAAAATGAGCATTTGTTCAGATCTGTTGTTTTTTCACTCAGTTTAAGCCAAAAGTTCAGACCAAATTTATGGCACAGAATCTTCTTTAAAGTTGTAGCTTTTGATTTTTCAGAAGTGTTACTGAACAAGTACCTTTTCACGTGGCTGTATTCCCATATCTAGGCAGAAGCATTTGATTAATTTTGAAGCAAACATATACAGGAAAATGTTTATTCACATATCTGCAAGATCAGGTGGTGTGTTCACTATGGCTAGAATACAAGTGAAATAAATTCTGGTAATGAGGTAGAAGAAAGCAGACATAGTTTGCTTTTATTGATGACTGTAGTGTTTTGGACAAACATCTACAATGGGCTGCATTCTTTCTCATGATGAGCACTGCTTACATCAAGGAACTAATCATATTGATTTTTCACATAACAATTGTCTGATGTATTTTTTTTGCTCAATTGGATTGCACAGGAACTGAATTTCATATTGTACTTTATTGAAACTTAACATGGATCGTTTTAGCCTTAACATTGGACTTTTTGTTTCTTGTTTAACTAACTGTGTATGTTGTGATACACTAATAAATGGTTTTTACCTAATCTTTCGGCAAGGAGGTAGGGATGAGTGGTGTGATGGGGAAGAGCATTGTTCGTTGTCTGTGTACCCAACTGGTAGACTTAAGCCTAATCATTTTGTGTTCTAATGTCCAGCCCACCAGTTGAGCAAGTGACATGCAGTGGAATCCTAGTTAGATTCTTGTGCTGAGAGTATTTTTTTTTTTTTTGAAAAGTACAAATAAGAATAGCATTGAAGTAGGCAGCAAGTAGGAACTAAATTGAGATTGACTTTCTGCCAATTAAGGTAATGTAATAAGTTTTTTTACATTGTGTATATTAAAAATTGCATCGGGGAAATTGCCACCACCAGGTGGAACGAGATGTGCATGACCAGGAATATTGCTGCTGAACAGTGCAGCCTGTTCCCTGCTGAAAGTTCTGTTAGTAATTTCCATTTGGGCCTGAATAATTTGCAGCAGCTCGTTTCAAATGAATGCCTCATTTCTTACATATGCTGTATGTCAACAAGGGCATTTTAATTGCCTCATTTTCCTGATGTTTGGCTGGAAGTACTTTTCTTTCACTGCAGGTAAAAGTCAAACCTTTAAGTGACTCAAGATTGTATTTTAGGCCAATGCTCTATGAATTCATTTTTAAATAAGTTTATTAGTTTTGGAATATTTTTTCCTTTCTTTTCTGTTTGTATCAGACCAGTAGGAAGGGAGGTTTGTCAGAAGATAACTGACAAAAATGCTACAGAAAAGTAAATTATAGAGGAAAGGTTTTCATTGGACTGCAGTGATGATCTGCAGCACATAGCTTTCTGACTGGCTTCATTATAACTCTTTTTACTGTTCTTTTCAGAATCAGGGATGAAGTAATCCATTGAGACTACTAATCCACATCAGTGCCTAATCTTTACTTGCTTTTCCTGTGTTTTAGTGCTTCATTTGGATTCCCTGCTAAAATTGCTATGCAAAACCATCCTTAATGCCTTTTGAGCAGTGATTGTGAGATATGCAAATTTGTACTGAGACCTAGTTCTAAAAAGGGACATAAATTAAAATGTTAGCTGCTTAATTCGTCTATTGCTTGCAGGATATTTAGTATTGTCTGGTGTTGTGCTTGAATGTATGTAGGTAGTGGAAGGAGAAGTGAATGAGTGTGATTAGAGATAGGAAAATCAGTGACTTTGTCTATTCCATAGACTCTACACATTCAGTGACAATTTCCAGCTGGTTTCTTTTGAAGTGGCTTGAGAGCTTTTGTAATAAATTACCCTACTTTCAACCATGTCTCTCGATTACTTATTGGACGTTGCGGAGAAGTACAGCTGAAATAATGAAAGTACCTGGAGAAAACATGTGGGACGGAATCTTGTAGGTGCCTGAGCAATTAGGTTTTAGTGATGTTTCTGGCAGATTTTGATGAAGTCTAGCGAGGCCTATCTTGACATCGGGAGCAACTTGTATCCTCTTGCATTTGCCAAGTAGTGTAGCAAGTTTTTCACCAAGCAGTGGTGATTGAGGGGGAATTAGAGCTTGTTAAATGACTTACTAATGCTGTAGCTCACTTCTTTTAATATTCCACTTCCTCTGTTCCCAACATGCCATGCAAGCTGGACTCAAATTCTCGACATGGAGATCTGAACTGGCACTGTCTACTTCATCTTACCACTGGCAGTGACCAGCTTCTGTGTTGCTTAACAACGAATGGCATCTCAGGGCAGGATCCACAGCCAGCAATTACCCACAATCCTAATCTGTGGACATAGCCATCTGACATTTGCTAACTCCTCACAGCAATCGTGCCATCTCTCCAATCAACTTGCAGACTGCCTAAGAAGCACAGGCACTCATTGCAGGATCAACTGACAACTAGCACTGAAAGCCTACAGCGGGAACACTTTGTGCACAGGGATAGGCAGCAAGCTTACAGATTGGAGCAGGCTGCATCTTGGGGTCACACAGTTGTTCCCTCAGTGCTCGCTCACTCACTCACTGCCTACCTGGGCATGTGAGGCTAATGGCCAAGTGCTGGAAAAGACAGTATTAGAATAGTTAGGTTATTTTTGTTTTAACCTGGGGATTCAATTGACCGAAATGTCTTTATTTCGTGTTGTAGATCTCTAATGATAGGGCTGAAGGTGTAGTTCTGCTGTTTGCATCAGTCTATGGAGTGCCCTTCAGTATCATCAGGGTGGTGTACTGCATTATCTTGGTGTTGTTCTGCACTGTGGAATCAGGAAGCAATGCAATGTGATTGATGCAGACCCAGGAGAATGGGAGCAATTTTCCAAGGAGGAAAATGAGGTTGTGGAGTTGGAAGAATATGATGTTGTGCATGACTAAGTTCAGCTAACAAGCCTGGCAGGACCCGATTGACATGAATTTTTAGTAGCTAAGAGCTGGGTGCTGAAGATCATGGAATACAAAACAGTTTTTGCCAACTAAATGCTGGCGTGATAATCAAAGTAATGATCGTTTGTGGGGGCAAACTGCAGCCTCTATTGGTTTCGGCTGTGTTCATTTATGTGTAATTTTCCAAAGATTGCCTGTATCGATGTTCTCCCACTGGACTTTGACAAGATGCAGCTGTCCAGTGGACATTTTGGGACCGAGTAGCGGTGACTTAGCAAGAGTATTTAGAAGGAATCTAGGTAAAGACAAGTAAATTGGATGGTGCAGTGTTTAAATTGTGATGAGGGCGAGAGGTTGGGTTTGTATATGAGGCAGTGTCAAGAGTGCTGGCTATGGTCCATGAGCTTTGTGATTGCTGTGCCATTCTGCAATCTGTGACAAGCAATGCCAGATTGCCAATGCTTGTCCAAGTGCACAGTGGTCTTTTAAAGATGGCACAGGTTCAAAAAATGTCAGTCTTTCAAATGTGAGTGGCAAGTTGTTCTAGTACAGCATGTGGTAAGATTGGAATAGAATTTAAAGTGTGGGATGCCTAGCCTGGGTTAAGTAGTTAGAAGTAGTGTTTGGTAAGATATGTAAGCAATATGCTCCAAAAAAAGACTTGATTCGTTTGCACTTAGCCAAAACAAAGTAAGATTCAGCCCATGATGTTATATACGAAGCACTGATATGAATGGAAGTTGTAAAGTTTGTGGCATGTTTGCTGCTACTTGATTGAAAATACAATGCCGTGACTTTTTAACATAGGCTGGCAAACTGACATCCAGATTAATTTTGTGGCCTCATCCTGTGCACAACCTGTGGTTTGTGGTTTTTTTTTTTTTGCTCATGGCGCTAAGTTCCAATGGAAAATGGCTAATTGACCAGGTGGCAAACTTGGCTCCCAATTAGTGGCTTTAGTATCTCTGAAGTGACAATAGCTAACCTGGCAGGTTAGGGGCCGAAGAAGACGGTAGCTGTGCTTCCACACTGTTTCTTTTTGTTCTCCCCTGCGTCACCTGCTCCCCAGCCAGCCCTTTGAAAATACAGCACGATATACCAGAGGAATCAGAATTCCAAGGCTTGCTACTGAGACCACTGTATTGAATGCCTACCCTCACTAGGTCCCAGGCTGTGGCACTATGATCTATTGTCCTGATTTGGTTTTTGTAACTAGGTCTTCTGTAGTGAGAACAGCATTGACATAATCTCCATGCTGGCTCATCCCGTGTACTTGGTATGACTTGACTTTGCTTCATTAGCATTCCAGTGCACTAACCACAATCTTATTGGTCACACTTCATACAGCAGTACCTTCTTTTTTATTGTTGTAGAAAATTCAAGGGCTTAGGGGCTCCTTTGCTCCATTTGTAGTGGTAGTTTTTGAGGGGGAAAAGCTCCTGAGAAGAATTGAATATGCTTTCCTACTGGATGTTCTGGAGACTAGCTTAATTAGGTGTATGCACAGCAAACTCCTGAAATATAATGTGCCAGTCATTAAAAGCTTGGCCTTAAGAGAAATTTCTGCTGCTTTGACACAGGATTTTTATAGACTGACAGAGTGACTGACGGACTGTAATTATTGTGAGCTGTATTTGCTGCCTATCGCTTTTGCGCAAGAGTGGAACTAGGGTTGAAAGGTTTTTTTATTAAAAGTGCCTCTGATATTCTTGTGAAACTAAGTGATGCATTTAATGGTTATAAACCATTTTAGTTTAAGCATTAAATATTCAGGTGTTTTTACAAATAGTTGCAGTACTTCTGTACAATATCTGCATGTTGTATGCCCCCTCCAGTTGACTGACTGCCTGCCAGCATTATAGACAGGTGTATGTTAGTAAAGAATGTACTTTGCTGGCCAGCCTGTAACTACAAGTTCATCTGAAAGCTGTCAGATACCCTCAGCTGGATTAGCACTTATTAAGACATTAGCAGCATTCTGCATTATATTTCTCCCTGCTAAAGATGAATAAAATAAGCTCTTAAGAAAAGTGTTAAAATGTACACTAGATCAATAGGTGAGAAAGTGAAGTGAGTGTGATGGACTGTATAAATCACGTGCTGACACAGTATTCCAGACAAAAGATTACTTTAAACGACAAATCAATTATCTCCTTTTCTTTCAACATGAGATATTTATTATGCTGTACATCTCTGACTCTTAAATTGATGGTTCCTTTAAAAATCCAGGTTTTCCACTCAATTAATCTATTAAATTTGACTTACACGAGCAGTTAGTACCATTGACTGACTGAATTAATGCTTTAGTGTGGAATCAAATCTGTTAATATACTTGGTTACTATCCTATCGTTTTCAAATTTGGGGAAATTAACCATTCCTGGAACTCTATGCCAGCATCTAAAGGTAGAATTTTCAATACCGTTTTTTTTTTTTCTGGCAGGATTTGAAAGGATGTAGTTTATAACCAGCTGGCTGCATGCAGGGATATGAACAGTTCTTCTGCATACATACAGCACAGAAAAAAGTATGCACCTTGGAAGAAAAATTGATAATTTAGTTTCAATACATTTTTCTGTATTTTGTCAAAATCATGTAAATGTGGATGATTAGCACATTTTTGGTCAAGCAAATGGTCTGACTAATTTTCAATATGTTAACAATTTCCCAAAATGTTGCTGATTTTAAACTAACACACCATTTTCCTTCAACCTTATTAGCAGGAAATTGGTCTGCACAGCAGTGATGTGTAAATAGAGCCAAGGTTTACAAATGCTTGTCAAAAATTCTGTTTAACTCAATTTGCAAAGTTGTTGCACTATGCCAAAACATCAGATTTTCTGCCAGCTTTGTACAAAATAGTCATATTTTGCATTAAGTAATTGAATTCCATGTGTTTTGACTATATTTACCACAAATTACTAGAGACATGAGTTTTGTTCTGTTTCTTGCAACATCTCCTCGTTTATGATTTCAGATGGCAATTATACTGTATGCTGTGTTCTTGTATTTTACAACATTTACGATGTAATCTACATGCATTCCTAGTGCAAGTTTAAAACTAGTTTCTGAATAATCTTTTACAGCTTGTTACAGAATATTGTTTTCTTCCATCTTTTGCTAAGAAATTGCATAATTATGTTAGTAATTACTGCTAGAATAAAACTATAAACGTGAACTATATTCTTTGCCTTTGTGTTTTTACTTCTCTATCTTGGTTTTATATGCTTCTTTCATAGGAGTCCTTAATTACACTGAAATGTGGCAGTAAAACACTTAACGTATACATATAGTAGGAGCAAGATGGTAGCTGTTGAAAGAGTAGGTCTATGCAAGGACAAAGGAGGGAATTTCTTCATAGACCTGTAGGGTCCTTTCAATGAGTACTCTGCATCAGTACTCATTAAGGAAAAGGACACAGATGATACTAAAATTAGAAAGGGGTACATTGATACTCTGGGGTATGTCAACATTGAGGAGGAAGTATTGGGTGTCTTTTTAAAAACATTTTAAGGTAGGTAAGTCTACAGAGCATGATGGGATCTATCCCAGGGTACTAAGGGAGGAGATTGCTGGGGCTTTGACAGATCTTTGTATTCTCCTTTAGCCACACACCAGCTCTAAGAAGACTGGAGAACAGGCAGTGTCGTTGGCCTTGTTTAAGGGCAACTGGGATAATCCCAGGAAATTATAGGCTGGTGAGTCTTGCATCAATGGTAGAGAAATTATTGAAGAAGATTAGGGATAAGATTTACTGCATTTGGAAACTAATTAACATATGAGGGATAGTCAGTGTGGCTTTGTGCAGAATAGGTCTTGTCTCCGGGTTTGAGGTTTTTGAGGAAGTAATGAAGATGGTTTAAGGTTAGCACAGTGGATGTTGTCCATATGGACTTTAGTAAAGCATTTGACAAGGTTCCTCATGGTAGGCTGATCAAGAAGATGAGGTCACATGGGATCCACGGTAAATTAGTAAGTTGAACTGGACAAAACTGGCTTGGTCATCAAAGACAGAAGGTGGTTATGCAGAGGTGTACCACAAGGATCAGTGCTGGGACCTTTGTATATTTTCCTGTATATACATACAGGAAACAATAAATGGCAGGACCTTAAGAGCATTGATATACTGAGGGATCTTCGGGTGCATGTCCACAGCTCCCTGAAAGCAGAACATGGGTGGATGAGGTGGTAAAGGAATACAGCATACTTGCCTTCGTCAGTCCAGGTATTGAATTTTAAAAAAAAAAAAGTTGGCAAATCACATCGCAGCCATATAGGACAATAGTCAGGTCACGTTTAGAGTATTGTGTGCTGTTCTGGTCGCCACACTTTTGGAAGGATGTGGAGGTTCTGAAAGGGTGCGAAAGGGGTTTACCAGGATGTTGCTTAGATTAAAGTATTTTAGCTACAAAGAGAGGTTGGATAAACTTGAATTGTTTTCACTGGGTGTTGAAGACTGAGGCAACCTGAGAACTACATATAGTTACAAGAGGCATGCATCCAGTGGTGTGTTGGAGTCTTTATTTCCCAGGGTGGAAGTGTCAAATACTAGGGAACCGTTTTAAAGGAGATGTGCAAAGAAAGCTTTTCACACGGAGGGTGGCAAGTGCCTGGAATGTTCTACTAGAGAAGGTCGTCAAAGCAGATGCATTAGCAAGAGGCAGTTAGACACAAAGGTGAATAGTCAGAAAATAGAGGGATACAGACTATGTGCAGGCTTGATGGGATTAGTTCATATTGGCATTGTGGTCAGTGCAGACATGGTGGATTAAAAGGCCTTTTCCTGTTTTGGGTTGTTCTGTGTTTAATGTGGGAACACTTACAGCTAAGTTCAGTACTATCATCTTATGTACTTGCTTTTCTGAACAGATCAAAGGATTGTGGTCTATTCTTATTCCTGGAGTGATAGGCGAATTGTTTGTGGCCTAACGTTGAAGTGAAGAAAGATAACAAGGTGTAGAGCTGGATGAACACAGCAGGCCAAGCAACATCAGAGGAGCAGGAAGGCTGACTTTTCGGGCCTAGACACTTCTTCAGAAATGGGGGAGGGGAAGGGGGTTCTGCAATAAATAGGGAGAGAGGGAGGCAGATAGAAGATGGATAAAGGAGAAGATAGGTGGAGAGGAGACAGACAGGTCAAAGAGGTGGGGTTGGAGCCAGTAAAGGTGAGTGTGGGTGGGGAGTTAGGGAGAGGATAGGTCAGTCCAGGGAGGACAGACAGGTCAAGGGGGCGGGATGAGGCTGATAGGCAGGAGGTGGGGATGGGGCTTGAGGTGGGAGGAAGGACCGGTTAGGGAGGCGGGGATAAGCTGGGCTGGTTTTGGGTTGCGGTTGGGAGAGGGAAGATTTTGAAGCTTGTGAAGTCCACGTTGATACCATTGGGCTGCAGGGTTCCCAGGTGAAATATGCGGTGCTGTTCCTGCAACCTTCGGGTGGCATTGTTGTGGCACTGCAGGAGGCCCAAGATGAACATGTCGTCGAAGGAGTGGGAGGGGGAGTTGTTTGTTGCGAACCGAGCATAGGTGTTCACAAAGCGGTCCCCAAGCCTCTGCTTGGTTTCCCCGATGTAGAGGAGGTCACATCTAGAACAGCGGATATAGTGTACCACATTAGCAGATGTGCAGGTGAACATCTACTTGATGTGGAAGATCTTCTTGGCCTGGGATGGGGTGGGGGTGGAGGTGTAAGAGCAGGTGTAGCACTTCCTGCAATTGCAGGGAAAAGTGCCAGGGATGGTGGGGCTGGTGGGGAGCGTGGAGCGGACAAGGGAGTAATGGAGAAAGCGGTCCCTCCGGAAAGCAGATAAGGGTGTGGAGGGAAAATGTCTTTGGTGGTGGGGTCGAATTGCAGGTGGCAGAAGTGTCAGAGGATGATGCATTGGATCTGGAGGTTGGTGGGGTGGTACATGAGGATGAGGGGGATTCTGTTTTGGTTGTTTTTGTGGGGAGGGGCTGTGAGGGGTGAGTTGCGAGAAATGTGGGAGACACGGTCGAAGGCGTGCTCGACCAAGTTGCAGTCCTTGAGAAACGAGGACATCTCAGATGTTTGGGAGTGGGATGCCTCATCCTGGGAGCAGATGCGGCGGAGCCGAAGGAATTGGGAACAGGGGATGGCATTTTTTGCAGGAAGGTGGATGGGAGGAGGTGTATTCTAGGTAGCTGTGGGAGTCAGTAGGCTTGAAATGGATATCGGTTTGCAGGTGGTTGCCAGAGATGGGAACAGAGAGCTCCAGGGAGGAGAGAGGTATCAGAGATGGTCCAGGTGAACTTCAGGTTGGGGTGGAAGGTGTTGGTGAAGTGGATGAACTGTTCAAGCTCCTTGTGGGAGCACGAGGCAGCGCCGATACAGTCATCGATGTAACGGAGGAAGAGGTGGGGTTTAGGGCCAGTGTCGGTACGGAAGAGGGATTGTTCCACGTAACCTACAAAGAGGCAGGCATAGCTTGGGCCCATTCGGATACCCATGGCCTCCCCCTTTGTCTGTAGGAAGTGGGAGGAATTGAAAGAGAAGTTAAGGGTGAGGACGGAGTGACGTTAGTTAACTTTGCATAATCGAGACTTGAGCCGTGGACTTGCCTAGTCTGAGTACTGTACCTGACAATGTACCAATTGAAGCAATTGAAAAGGCTTCTTTACGTATTTTAAATGTGCTAGTAAATGTCCAATTACATTGCTTATAGTTAGTCAGGACGTGCAGTTTAATCAAGTTTACTGTACTTGCACATCAAGCTAAACGTGACCAGTTTATCCATCGAGCTTGACCACAGTGAATTTACTCGTCAAATAACATGACTGGGATGATGATGCTATTCTAATCAAATCCAATCTACTTGCACATGATCTGTAGCTCTCTATTCTCTACTATACTTAAGTCTGTTTATTCTATATTGTTTTATAATATTTATAATGCTTCTTGCTACTTTAGGAAAGTCACTTATGCCAAAGTGCTACTATGAAAGGCTTTCCCACCCTTCTTTCTCCTCCACCTTTAGGGAACTTGTCATTCTAACTGTTTTATATCAAATGATCAAATTCAGAATCAGGGATGTTTTTCTCCAATGACCCTTGTGCCTGGAAACCTAACCTCAAAATAATTTCCATGCTCCAGGCCTGACTCTAGATGTGAGCTCAGGACCTCCACACCCCTCTCTCATTAAGTTATCAATTTAATTTTTACTGATAGCAACAGCTGGAGCCAAGAGGATTTGTATGTCAAACTTTATGATAGCGCTAAGAAGTTCACTTTAACTGGAGATTATCAGTTAGTGATTATGCAGATGTATGTGGCTTTCCCTACTCCTCTCTTTGGTTAATCAATAGTTCTAATAGAGGGGTAAAAGCTACAGATGACCCCAATATACCTTAAACTAAGGAGAACAGCATCATGGAATTCTGGCAAATGCTGGAAAACAGCATATCCAAGGGTGCAGTTAGCTTTGATTTGTGATTTTTGTACTGCACGTTTGAAGTGCCTGCTAACAGTTTGCCTCAGGTTACAGACAAAGAAAAGATAGTTATTTTCTTGTCAAACTGTTTGGAGATGTTATTACAGACCCATGGAGCAGGTGGGACTTGAACCTAGGTCACCCGACTCAGGTGGCAACACTATCATGCTTCACAAATGCCATGTGGAGAAAAGAAGTAGGTTTTTAACAACAGTAGTTGATAATGACTTTATTCAATGTCCCCTGAACATTAGCTGGTGTTTTGGATTACCAGTCCAGTGGTGTTACCTCTGGAAAGGGAAAACTTGAACCTGGGCCTTCTGGTCCAGAGGTGGGGTGTTTACTACCGGGTTCCTGAGGCACAATATTGTTTCCACATCTCCAAGCTAGGAAATTTGTAGATATTTTTAATCAACCTGTTCAGATGTGTTATTACACACCTCCAGAGCAGCTGAGTCTTGAATCCAGAACTGCTGCCTCAAAGAAGTAGCAACTTTACCACTGTGTCAAGAGAAGGAGAAGAAAGGATAGATATTTTCTATCAACCTGCTTCGGGACATTATTACATACCCCTGGAGCAAGTAGGATGTCAACACAGGCTTCCTGGCCCGGAGGTAGGGACACTCCCACAGTGCCACGACAGCCCCATAAGTTCTCAGTATCTGCCTTGGAGAGATTTAAACCCATAAAAATGATTGACCAGTTTGTAACTGAGTTAAATAGCTATGGATTAATGAACTATTTAGAACACTTTGAAAAGTAAATGGCATATTATTAGTGTTGACAGACTAACTGCTATGCTATTCTGTTTTGGGTTTTGAAACATTTTCCAACAATATCAAACTTTTTCAGATTTGTAGTGACAAAACTGGGATTGTTCTTTTAAAGAGAGATCTTTTTCCTGAACTAAGCTAGTTTAACGCAGAATAGCATCCGGCCACACATTTATACTGGAATAACTCCATCTTGCTGAGAACAACAGTTTCACTTGTAACAGCTTCCATGAAGCAACAAGCTGTGCAAGCATGTTTAACCTACCTATATGCTCTTCTGTAAAACCTGGCCATGTGCAAGTATTAAAATTGCATTTCAAGCTGTTTGAATTAATGATATAGATTACATGTTGTCTAAGAAAAAAAAAAGCCGTTCAGGCATAGCTCTCACATCTGTACACTATCAACATGATGTCAAAAAATAACTTTTAAAAAGCCTGTGGTATGTATTTATTGAATGCATTCCAGTACACAAATTGCAATATAATTTGTAAAAACATTATGTTCCTTTTTAGTATTGAATGCCAATCATGTACATTTCTGCTAAGCATTGCTTACGAACAAAAATGAACAATTCGGTTTCTATACCGGAATGGAAGGGAGACAGTTTCTTTTATGTGATATAGTTTGTACTTGAGGCAATTGCAAGTAGTAACGGCTTTGTCCTATAAGTGTGGTTCATGCCTCCTTCCTTTATTGGCATATCAGATGTGTATTTGTAGTGAATTTAATCAACTCCACCTTTCCCTAATTCAAATAAATCTGAAATGACTCTAATTAGTCGCAGTTTACTCATAACGTTTGAGACATTACAAATTGCTCAAATTAATTCATTACTAGGACAAGAAAAGTGTAGGACCTGAACCAAGTTGATTAGTTAATGGCATACTTAGTTAGTCGTGATTTAAAGCATTCATACTTCAATATACTGGAGGATTGTGAGTATTCCTTAGAAATGTAGAGCTCATCATATCAAAATAATTTCTTCATAAACTCTTTCATGTAATCATTTTTGTGTCTGTTTTCTCAGGGACTAGAAGGCTGTTCAGGAATGTTCTGCACAACACTAATCACATCACTGATGGTATTGACTCATGTTGAGGAATAGGTTACAAGAGAATTGTAATATCTTCCTCGAACTTCAGTTGTATTGTCTGTTTAATGATATGATCCATGACAGTTGATTCTGAGTTCACTTAGTGTCATATTCATAAATGGATATTGGAGTGCTGACTTCTTTCAGCGATATTGAACTAATTATGATATCCCCAGCAGGTGGAGGAGCTATCAATGAAAGAAGAAACTCTAACAGCCTATAGGTCATAGTAATTTAATTTATTGTTATTCGCTAGGAATGATTGTCTATATTACATAGTCACACTGCTCCACTAATTGGATAGTTAAATTATTGTTCTTATTGTTTCTGTAAAAGAAAATGTAAAAATCTGTGCACATATACATAATTTAACTTCCACAACTTACTTCTGTTATAGTTTATATCAACATTTTACCACTATAAACTTCAATCTAGACATTGTTGTAGGTTTACACCAATGCAAACTCATCATTAATCCTTTGAATTAATCAAGGTTTTCTGAGTCTTTTTGCAATCACTGTTTTCTTTCTTGAAAAGCATTGTTGTTTTTCACCCAGACAGCCTGATGATCTCAGGGGCCATTGGAAATCTTTTCCCCCCAACCAATAGTAAGCAGTTCTAAGTATCTAGTGTGGGATTCCCAACACACAATTATTTGTGTATACAGTTGTAGTGAGAGAAGAAGATTAGTGGAAGATGGAGGAAAATAGTATTTGAGAGGACAAAGTACTTCAAGGTTTTACGCTTTTGGAGACTATATAGTCTACTTGCATCATAAGATATTAGTGGTAGCTCTGAGCTCGGTGAGTGCACTTCACTGAAGATGTTTTTGAAGAATTATGGAAGCTATTACATAAATGCCTGTGGTTAAATCTTCTGGCTGGTTAGCTCTGCATGTGGTTGTGAATGTGATGACTATTCTTAATACTATTTTAGGAAAGATGTTAAACCATCAGAGATTGCGCAATTGAGAATATTGGAATGATACAAGGATCTGAATCTTCAGATACTTGGAGAATACAGAGTTATTCCCCTTCAAGAAGAGATTATGAGGAGATTTGATAAAGATGTTCAATTAATGAAAAAATTTGGATCAAATAACAAAACACAAAAAAATGCCAATGGCCAAGTGTTGGCAACTAGAGGGAAATATAACTTTGCAGGGCAAAGAGGCCGAACGATCATGCTTTTCATGCAGATCTGAAAAGTATGTAATTCAGCAATAACTTTCAAAGGGAACTGGATAATTATTTGAGGAGAAGTTTAAAGGGGAAAGCACAGGGAAGGGATTCTATTTTGATGTTTGAATGAACCAGTTGGGTAAAATGAGCTAACGGGCCTCTACTGTTGTGCATCATTCTATAATCGACAAAGAGGTATCCCTTTGTTTCAAAGTTAATGATCCTGATACAAGTTTACCGAATGACAGCTGAAGAATCCTGCAAAATGCTTTATGTATCAGAGCTGAAGAGCAACTGTTGCATTTAACGACGTGATCAGGACCAGTTCTGAAATTTGCTTTCAGATATGCATCCTACGTAGTTGGATTCACTTATCCTTGCATCTAAAGAGGTCAGGAGAGGAAGTTCCTTGAGAGCCAGATCTACTTACTTTTTGAAGCAGGGAAGTTGAACTTGAAATAATGATGACTTCACAACACTGTTGCCCTAGCTGACCAAATAACTCAGAACAAGTCAGAGATCAGGTTGATATTTTCCTTGTCTATTTGGCTCAGTAGCACACATCGCAATGTTTATAACCTGCAGAGCTTTCACAGAAATTATGGTCCTTAATTCATGATTATAATTCATAATAGGAGGAAGAGCCTAGATATTTGGATTTCTGAAGCAATATGCTGCCTATTGATAGTAATAAAAAAAAACTATTAATAAAAACCTAAAAAAGACAGGCTCAAGTTTGGTTCATACAGCCACTCTTCACTCACATAAAAGACAACAGTTATATCTGAACCTGAATAAGGCGAAGCCTTGGTTGTGCCGTATTTCTGTAACCTCTGAAAAGATTTCTATTCTTTGTAAAAATAATACAAGGAAAGAAATAACAAAGGACGGAAGGAAACCTCATTTAGGGCAGAGGATTTACAATGCTTAACATAATTTTCCATTTAGAATAAATACAATTGGTCTTCCAAATATTTTAGTGATTTATAGTAATTTAACACCTTTGATGGTAGATCATTGTTTTGAATTAAAACTGGATGAGAAATTTAATTTGGTCTACAGATGGAGAAATCAGTCTGCATGATCAATAATGTGGGCAAGCTGTATTAAATATCTTCCATTCTATATGTGATCTGACATTGTTCTGTTATTTTTTATGCTACCTGTTATCTCTCGAACCAGAGGGTAGAAGTCTCGGAATAAAGGGGGCACCGGTTTAAGACTGAGATAATAAGGAATTTCTTCTCAGAGGGTTGTGAGTCTTTGAAACTCTTTGCCACAGAGAACATAGAACATAGAACATCACAGGCCCTTCGGCCCTCGATGTTGTGCAGACCTGTGAAACCAATCTGAAGCCCATTTAACCCACACTATTCCCTTATCATCCATATGTTTATCCAATGACCATTTAAATGCCCTTAAGTCGGCGAGTCTACTACTGTTGCAGGCAGGGCATTCCACGCCTTTACTACTCTCTGAGTAAAGAACCTACCTCGGACATCTGTCCTAAATCTATCACCCCTCAATTTAAAGCTATATCCCCTCGTGCTAGCCGTCACCATCCGAGGAAAAAGGCTCTCACTGTCCACCCTATCTAATCCTCTGATCATCTTGTATGTCTCTATTAAGTCACCGCTTAACCTTCTTCTCTCTAACGAAAACAGCCTCAAGTCCCTCAGCCTTTCCTCAAAAGACCTTCCATCCATACCAGCTAACCCTTTTCAATGCTTCCACATCCTTCCTATAATGCGGCGACCAGAACTGCACGCAATTCTCCAAGTGCGGCTGCACCTGAGTTTTGTACAGCTGCAACGTGACCTCACGGCTCCGAAACTCAATCCCTCTATCAATAAAACCTAACACACCGTACGCCTTCTTAACACGCCTATCAACCTGGGTGGCAACTTTCAGGGATCTATGCACATGGACACTGAGATCTCTCTGCTCATCCACACTACCAAGGATCTTACTATTAGCCCAGTACTCTGTACCCCTGTTACTCCTTCCAAAGTGAATCACCTCACACTTTTCCGCATTAAACTCCACTTGCTACCTCTCAGCCCAGCTCTGCAGCTTATCTATGTCCCTCTGTAACCTGCAACATCCTTCTGCACTATCCACAACTCCACCAACTTTAGTGTCATCCGCAAATTTACTAACCCATCCTTCTACGCCATCATCCAGATCATTTATAAAAATGACAAACAGCAGTGGCCCCCAAACAGATCCTTGCGGTACACCACTAGTAACTGAACTCCAGGATGAACATTTCCCATCAACCACCACCCTCTGTCGTCTTGCGGCTAGCCAATTTCTGATCCAAACCGCTAAATCACCCTCAATCCCATGCCTCCGTATTTTCCGCAAAAGCCTACCGTGGGGAACCTTATCAAACGCTTTACTGAAATCTGTGTACACCACATCAACCGCTTTACCCTCATCCACCTGTTTGGTCACCTTCTCAAAGAACTCAATAAGATTTGTGAGGCATGACCTACCCTTTACAAAACCATGTTGACTATCCCTAATCAAATTATTCCTTTCTAGATGATTATAAATCCTATCTCTTATAATCCTTTCCAACACTTTACCCACAACCGAAGTAAGGCTCACTGGTCTATAATTACCAGGGTTGTCTCTACTCCCCTTCTCGAACAAGGGGACAACATTTGCTATCCTCCAGTCTTCTGGAACTATTCCTGTAGACAATGATGACATTAAGATCAAAGCCAAAGGCTCTGCAATCTCTTCCCTAGCTTCCCAGAGAATCCTCGGATAAATCCCATCCAGCCCAGGGGACTTATCTATTTTCACACTTTCCAGAATTGCTAACACCTCCTCCTTATGAACCTCAATCCTGTCTAGTCTAATAGCCTGTATCTCAGCATTCTCCTCGACAACATTGTCTTTTTCATGTGTGAATACTGACAAAAAATATTCATTTAGTGACTCTCCTATCTCTTCGGATTCCACACACATCTTCCCACTACTGGTCCTTGACTGGCCCTAATCTTACTCTAGTCATTCTTTTATTCCTGACATACCTATAGAAAGCTTTAGGGTTTTCCTTGCTCCTACCTTCCAAAGACTTCTCATGTCCCCTCCTGGCTATTCTTAGCTCTCTCTTTTGGTCCTTCCTGGCTAACTTGTAACTCTCAAGCGCCTTAACAGAATCTTCATACCTCATCTTTACAGAAGCCTCCTTCTTCCTCTTGACAAGAGATTCAACTTTTTTAGTAAACCACTGTTCCCTCGCTCGACCACTCTCTCCCTGCCTGACAGGTACATATTTATCAAGGACACGCAGTAGCTGTTCCTTGAACAAGCCCCACATTTCAATTGTGCCCAGCCCTTGCAGTTTCCTTCCCTATCCTATGCATCCTAAATCTTGCCTAATCACCTCATAATTGCCTTTCTCCCAGTTATAACTCTTGCCCTGCGATATAAACCTATCCCTTTCCATCACTAAAGTAAATGTAACCGAATTGTGGTCACTATCACCAAAGTGCTCACCTACCTCCAATTCTAACACCTGGCCTGTTTCATTAGCCAGTACCAAATCTAATGTTGCCTCGCCTCTTGTTGGCCTATCTACATACTGTGTCAGGAAACCCTCCTGCACACATTGGACAAAAGCTGACCCATCTAAAGTACTCGAACTATAGCATTTCCAGTCAAAATTTGGAAAGTTAAAGCCCCCATAACAATTACCCTGTTACTTTCGCTCCTATCCAGAATCATCTTTGCAATCCTTTCCTCTACATCTCTGGAACTTTTCGGAGGCCTGTGGAAAACTCCCAACAGGGTGACCTTTCATTTCCTGTTTCTAACCTCAGCCCATACGACCTCAGTAGACGAGTCCTCATCAAACGTCCTTTCTGCCACCGTAATTCTGTTCTTGACTAACAATGCCACACCTCCCCCTCTTTTACCACCTTCCCTGATCTTACTGAAACATCTAAACCCCGGAACCTGCAACAACCATTCCTGTCCCTGCTCCATCCAGGTATCTGAAATGGCCACAACATCAAAGTCCCAGGTACCAACCCATGCTGCAAGTTCACCCACCTTATTACGGATGCTCCTGGCGTTGAAATAGACACACTTCAAACCACCTTCCTGCCTGCTGGTACACTCCTGCGACCTTGAAACCTTTTTCATGACCTCACTACTCTCAACCTCCTGTTTTCTGGAGCTACAATTCAGATTCACACCCTCCTGCTGAATTAGTTTAAACGTTCCCGAAGAGCATTAGCAAATTTCCCCCCCAGGATATTGGTACCCCTCTGGTTCACGTGTAGACCATCCTGTTTGTAGAGGTCCCACCTACCCCAGAATGAGCTCCAATTATCCAGATATCTGAATCCCTCCATCCGTGTAGCCACGTGTTCAACTGCTCTCTCTCCCTATTCCTCACCTCGCTAGCACATGGTACGGGTAACAGACCAGAGATAACAACTCTGCTTGTTCTAGCTCTAAGCTTCCACCCTAGCTCCTTGAATTTCTGCCTTGCATCCCCATCCCTTTTCCTACCTACGTCATTGGTGCGTATGTGGACCACGACTTGGGGCTGCTCCCCTTCCCCTTTAAGGATCCCGAAAACACGATCTGAGACATCACGGACCCTGGCACCTGGGAGGCAACACACCAACCGCGAGTCTCTCTCGTTCCCACAGAATCTCCTATCTGTCCCCCTAACTATGGGGTCCCCAATGACTAATGCTCTCCTCCCCCCAATTCCCTTCTGAGCAACAGGGACAGACTCTGTGCCAGAGACCTGTACCCCATGGCTTACCCCTGTTAAGTCGTCCCCCGCAACAGTATCCAAAACAGTATACTTGTTATTGAGGGGAACGGCCACAGGGGATCCCAGCACTGTCTGCCTGTTCCCTTTCCGTCCCCTGACTGTAACCCATCTATCTTTTCCCTGTACCTGAGGTGTCACTACCTCCCTGTATCTCCTTACAATTACCCCCTCGGCCTCCTGAATGATCCGAAGTTCATCCAGCTCCAGCTTCAGTTCCCTAACGCGGTTTCCAAGGAGCTGGAGTTGGGTGCACTTCTCGCAGATGAAGTCAGTGGGGACACTAGTGGTGACCCTTACCTCCGACATTCTACAGGGGGAGCATGCAACTGCCCTAACATCCATTCCCACTGCTCTGAATTCCCAAACAGACTATTGAGAGAGAAAAAAAAAACTAGTAACCTTACCAAATCGGCGCTCAGAAGGTTTTTTTTTGGTTAGAGGAGGAGGATGGGTGGGAGACACTACCTAAGTAGTGTTTCGGGTAAAGCAACTGCCCAAATATATTACCTCACTTATTCAGCCGTCCCGTGTCTGCTCCTACTAAACCTTCCCAGCAGTCCCCTCGCACTCTCTCCCGACTCCCGCCGCCGAACAAACGGAGGCCACTGACTCCACGAGGCAAGTCCCTCTAAGTGAAAGGCAGCAGTCTCCTCGCACTCTCTCGACTCCCACCGCCGAACAGTTGGAGGCCGCCGATGTTGACCGGAGTCCTTGTGTATATTTAATGCTGAGACAGATTCTTCAGAAGTATGACAGACACGGGTTAAAGGGAAAGAGTGGGAAAGTGGACATGAGGGATGTCGAATCAGCTGTGATCCTATTGAATGATGGACCAAGCTTGAGGGGCCAAAGGATCTACTCTGTTCCTATTCCTTACAATCCAATGGACACACTTAAGTTACAGATAGAGTACTATGATTATCAACTTAAAAAACTTCAAAGGCCTGATGTCCATTTTATTCAGGAAATACAGGGGCCATGAGTTGGAACTTGTCCCCACCAACATAAAAACACTGTAAGGAAAAGTATTTGAGAAGTAATTTAATAGTTTGATGCTCAAATACATCAAGCAGTGATGTAAGTCCAGTTGAAATAAATCAACAACTTGCACTAATAGAGAAGTTTTAATGCACATTCCAAAGCATTTCACAGGAATACTATCAAATAACATTTAACTCAACTCACAGATTCCCCACAGTTTGGAAACAGGCCATTCGGCCTAACAAGTCTACACCAACACTCCGAAGAGGAACCCCACCCAGATCCGTCCCCCTATCCTATCCTGCATTTCCCATGGCTAATGCACCTAACCCACACATCCCTGAACACTATGGGCAATTTAGCATGGCCAGTCCACCTAAATTGCACGTCTTTGGACTGCAGGAGGAAATCGGAGCACGCAGCAGAAACGGGGAGAATGTGCAAACTCCACATTTACTGCCACCTAAGGGTGGAATCAAACACGGGCCCCTGGTGCTGTGAGGCAGAAGTGCTAACCGCTGAGCCATCATGCTGCCCCTCTTTGGGCAGAAGGTCAAAAGCTTGGTCACAAAGGATGGACTTTCATAAGTGCATTAAAGAAGGAAAGAGAGGATGAGAAGATTGATGGAGCAATTTAAGAGCTTTCAATCAAGACAGCTAAATGCGCTAGTCTGTATGGTGGATGAAACAAATCAAGGATGTACGAAAGGTTAGAATTGAACAAGGAGTCAGAAAAAATTTTTAGGGAAGAGGATACAGAGTCAGGGAAGGTAATGTAGTAATGAGAGGTCTGCACTCTTACGAGCGAGCAGAAACAGTTTTTATTGACTATATGCAGAGGATGTCAGGAAAGGGTCTTCCAAAATTCTACAGCCCCAGGCTCCAGTACTATGTGATCTGACCAAGTGATGCAAATCCTTTTGCACATGCTTAGTGGTGATCCTTTGAATTGCTGGATAATTCCATGGTGAATCAAATTAAAAAGATTTTAAATTTAAACCAGTAGCATTTCCACTTTACTGTTATCATTTATGACTTTCATCTCTTTCATTCTGCCTAACATCTCCATCTTTGACACAGCATCCATTTTCTTTTTCTTACAATGCTGAGATTTCTTTTGTACACTTTTAAATGTTCTTGTTTTCGGTTGTTGGTGACTGGATTATCAAAATAAAATGAATCTTGTTTTCTCTTCAGTTCCCGTCTGATGGTTTGCAGCCTGTACTTTAGAAACTGGCATTTTTCTAGATTGTTTTCAAGCTACACATCTTTCGCTGCTTGACATTGAAGTAAATTAATCAACTTCAAATCCCTAGCCGCTCAGACCCAACCTCACCATTTATAATAATAAACTCTGGCTCTCCTGCTTAACCTACTAATCCAGTTGAAAGGGTCACCGCTTTGCAAATAGTTGTATGAGTCTGTCCTTCAGATAAACCTGATTGCTGAGCTTTTAACCTCAGCTATTCTATTCCAGTAGATTCTAGATTGTTTACACATTGCAGATTAAAAGCCTGCAAGGGATGATAATAGATGACAGCGTACAGAGTCAATGAGTAACAGGCTATTCTTAGTGACCAGCCAGTAATGGCAAACATTACACAAACATTGAATGCTTAATTCAAATATTTATAAGATCATCCTTTAATGCGAATGCTAAGGCCCTGTACTGTTTTAAATTTCCTTACTGCCTGGAAATAAACTATTTTCAGGATCAGGCTTTTAGATCTCGAAGGGATATGATAATTAATGAAGTACTATCTATCCAAACAGTTCCAGCATTGTAACAATGCCAAACACAAGTAATACGTTGCTCAAATTTTGGCTGCCTGTTCCCTGGAACTGATCAGAAAAAATCCCATTTGTCTTTCTGTTAATTTCTTTCTTTCTCATATTATATTATAAAATAATCTGACACCAGGACATTTTAACAAGCTAGGGTACAGTTTTTTTTACTTTGGATGGAGCGTGGTGGGAGAAGTGCCTGTCTGAAGTCAATTTCCAAAGGCTCGAGTCATTTTAAGGGCTGGGCCTCAGTTCAATTTCACTGGAAAACTTCAAATGCTGTGCCAGTGTGCACAAACACACTGCCTGTTGTGGTGAGGGGACACATCCAGCAGTTTCACTACTGATGGTCGAGCTGGAAATTGCATTTTAAGTAGGAAGTGGTGGGGGTTGGGTTGGGGAAGCAATTTCAGAGGGAGTTCTGGATGGTCTGGCTCCTATCTAAGAGAGTTGGAAAGCAACTTATCCCTGAAAGTTGCCACCCAGGTTGATAGTGCTGTTAAGAAGGCATACGGTGTGTTGGGTTTCATTGGTAGAGGGATTGAGTTCCGGAGCCGTGATGACATGCTGCAACTGTACAAAATGCTAGTGCAGCCTCACTTGGAATATTGCGTACAGTTCTGGTCGCCCCATTACAGGAAGGATGTGGAAGCATCGGAAAAGGTGCAGAGGAGATTTAGCAGGATGTTGCCTGGTCTGGAGCGAAGGTCTTATGAGGAAAGACTGAGGGTCTTGGGTCCGTTCTCATTGGAGAGAAGAAGGGTAAGAGGGGATTTAATAGAGACCTACAAAATGATCAGAGGATTAGATAGGGTGGACAGTGAAAGTCTTTTTCCTAGGATGATGACGTTGGCTAGTACGAGGGGGCATAGCTGCAAATTGAGGGGTGATAGATTTAAGACAGATGTCAGAGGCAGGTTCTTTACTCAGAGAGTGGTAAGGGCGTGGAATGCCCTGCCTGCCAATGTAGTTAACTCAGCCACATTAGGGGCATTTAAACAGTCCTTGGATAAGCATATGGATGATGATGGGATAGTGTAGGGGGATGGGCTTAGATTAGTTCACAGGTCGGCGCAACATCGAGGGCCGAAGGGCCTGTTCTGCACTGTATTGTTCTATGTTCTATGTTCATTTAAAAGAAGTGACCTTGGATCGGTTTATGCCTGGACCAACCACCTTATAAGGTGCGAGCTCTGGCCATTAGGTTCTTAAAATCGCATCTGGGTCTTACAACTGGTAGAGATTTCTGCTTTTTCAGATTTATGGCAACCTCATTCCAGAAACCTTCTAGCTCTCTGGTCATCCATTTTTAATACAATTTGGGAATAGTGGTCACTGAGTTCAGAGCATGAGCAATTAGGATTAAGATGTTAAGTGCTGCAGTGTTACTTTAAGGCCTGCTCAGCAGCCACATTATTTCTTCTGGAGTCCCTTAAAGATCTATATTTCACTCTGACCCATTTCCAACTACACGCTGCCCCTTGATGAACTGTAAAACTACCGTATTAGTTTTCACATTTATATTAATGACACCTAGCTTGACATCACCACCATCTTTCATGGCCCTTCTATTGCTCTGAATTATCAGACTATTTATTTAACATTTAATGCTGGGTACATCGAGACTTATCCCAACTAACTATTGGGAAGACTGAAGTCATTGTCTTCAGTTCTCCTTCTAAACTCTTTTCTCATTCTCCTTATGCCACAGATCTTCCTAAGAACTGCCTGAGACCAAATAAGATGGTTTGTAACTGTAGTTGTTTTACGTGACCCAAGGATGATTTTCTGACCATTGTTCCATGCCTTCGGAAGCATGACTCCACTTCCATCTGGAATCATTGGATGGTTACAGCACAGAATAAAACGATTTGATCCATTATTTTGTGCTAGCTCTCTGTCAGATCAACCTCTAGCATTGCCCAGCATCATCCTTGCTTCAGCTCATCTGTTCTGAAACTCTTATTGATTTTATCTTTGTTACTTCCAGCATTGACCAGTCCGAGGCACACCTGGATGATCTCCAACGTTCTAGCCTCCACAAATTTGATGTCATCCAAAATTCAGCTGAAATTGGTCTTACATACACCAAATCACCTTTACCCATCACTATTTTACTCGTTTGACTTAAATTGGCTCCTGGCCAAGCAATGTCACAACTTTGAAAATCTTTAAGATCTTTTAAATCTCTCCATAGTAATAACTCCACAGAAGCTGGCACCCCAAGACCAAGTCACCCTTTATTTACACGTGGAGAGTTCTTGACACTGATCTGGCTTCTTCAGAGCCGGCTCTCAGAGTGAATAGAACCCCTGACACTCCTGTTTATATTTGTCAGCCAAGACCAGAATAATAGGCCCAACCAGGGAAACTCACATTCAATAAGGTCCACCTGGCTCACCTCATTACAATCATTAAATCCCTCCCCCACTAAGTCCATAGACATAGGCTGGTTCTTTTTTTTTTGCAGCTCCTGCTGGGATGTTTTAGCACCTGGTCAGGTTCCTCCGACTCTGCCTCTGATACCAACAGCGTCTAATGCACAGTTTCTCACCTCTCGCACCCAAAGCGTCTTAGAAGAAATTCATTCTCCTCTTCAGGCAGCAAAAGCAATGAGGCGGCAACATCCCCATGTCCATCTCGGAGGGATCTTCATTGTTTCACAGAGAGGGAGAACCCACCAGTTCTAGAACAGTCAGAAAGGATGTCAAGAAGCAGAGCACATTTTTGCTCCTGTCCTGTTGATGAGTTTGCAGCTTTCATATGGTCCACATGTTTGTTCAGGACTGTCGCACGTACCCAACTTTATGTGTCATTAGACCTGACCTCGCATTGACCATGCCTCGTACCCATGCAGGGCTATTCCTGTGGTTACTACATCAAACTTCTTCCCCTGAAGTAAACTGTCTCTCTTGCTTAGCAGGCTCTTGAGGCTAGCACTGGTGTTCCTGATGATGTTTCACACTCCGCCACTCAAAGGTCAGGGAAGATCACATTTAACCAGGTTCAGAGTCTTTCCCCCATTAACAACTCTGTTGGAGCTATCCCTGTAGTTGCATGAAGGGTGGTCCTATAATCAAATAGGAACCGGGACAGTTTGGTAACGAGTGAAACTGAAAGTTGTTTCTTTTAGCCTGTTTTCAAAGTCTGGACTGCTCTTTCTGCCAGAGCATTGGATGATGGATGGGATAAAGCTGTCCTTATATGTCAAATATGATTCAACTTTAGGAAATACTTAAATTCCTCGCTGGTAAATGATAACCTGTAATCTGTGACCTAAACTTGCGGGAATCTGTGTTTTACAAAAGATACACGCAGTTTTTCTATCATCATTCCCATGTTTAAGGAATGAAATCTGTGCACATTCAGCCACTTTGAATATGCATCCTCAATGACTTAGAGCATAGAGCCCATGAAAGGACCTGTGTTGTCAATATGTAACTGATCCCAGGGTGAGCCCATCCATTGCCATGAAAGTGGGGGAGCTGATGGTGGTAATGTTTGTCCTCATTGGCATTCTGGGCACTGCCCCACCAATGCAGCTGAGTCTGTATCCAATCCTGGCCATCGCACATAATTCCTTGCCAACATCTTCATTTTGGAAATCTCTGGATGACCCTGGAGAAATTCACCCTGTATCTGTTGGCAATCTTTGATTGGGACATTACCGTTGCTCCCCAGAATAATATACCATCCTCTACTATGATCTGTTTTCTGGGATTCAGAAAGGTTTCAGTTCTGGTTGTGATGCCCCTTTGGTTTCCTCCATCACCACCAGCTATTTCAACTTTGCCAGGACCGTATCTTTCTGCTTCCAAAGCCTGATATTGTCAGCTGTGACTGGAAGTGTGTTTAAAGCCATTACAGGCTCTTTCAGTGGGGCTACCCACCAGCGGTGTATCTGCCAGCGGGAAGCAGCTCAATGCATCCGCATTTACTTCTTGGCCTCACTGATGATGTTCCAACTTGTAATTATACACACTTAGTATTAGAGCCCACCGCTGAATTCAGCCTGAAGGTATGAGCAGCATTGTCATGTCCTCTTTAACTAGACTTAGCAGGGGTTTGTGGTGTATTACTGTTTCAAAATTTATGTCTGTATAGGCATTGGTGGAACTTCCTAACTCCAAATATGACCGCTAAACATTTCTTCACTGTGTGGGCAGATTGATGCACTGCATTAGCCAAAGTCCTGGATACATACACTATTGGACATTCCTCTCATTGGGCCACCTATGGAGCCAATACTATCCTGATGTCGTACAGGGAGGCATCACATGCTAATACCAGATGTCACTTGGCATCATTGTGTGCCAACGCCTTAGAGGATAATAGGTGTTACTTCACTTCCCAGAAAGCTACAGCTTGGCTACATGACCATTTCCAAGGCTGACCCTTTTGTTTAAGAGTTGATGCTAAGGTGTCAGGATGGAGGTCAGGTTCTGTAAGAACATTCTGTATAATTCTCCAGCCCAAGGAAAGACTTAAGCTCCAGTAGAGACATTGGAATTGGAGCACCTTTGATCACCTTCACGTTATCTTCCAGCAGGTATAACCCAAGCATGTCAATTCTGCAGCTGAAGCAGGTCATTTGGGGTGCTTGGAACACACACTTCTCCCTTCTAAGGTATAGGCGCACCTAGGAGAAACATCTAAAAATTATGACCAAGTTCTCTGCTCCTCATTGCTCTTCCCTTTCATTAGCACATTGTCTAGATAAATAGCAACTTTGTGTAGACTCTATAAAATGTTCTCCATCATCCACTGAAATATTACACAGGCTGATGATACCCCAGATGGCAATCTTGTATATTGGTACAATCCCTTATTGGTATTACTTATAATGTACTGCTGGGAATCTTCACCTAACTGTGATTGCAGGTATGCATGGCTAATGTCCCAGTTCATGAAGAACAGAGCCCCTGCCAGCTTTGCATGTAAACCCCCTATGTGAGCTATTGGGTATTTATCCAACTGTAAAAATTGGTTTACCATTTGTTTAAAATCCCCACAAAGGTGAACTGACCTGTTGGGTTTCACAATCGGTATGACAGATGCTGCCCATTCTGCAAACTGGATGATTTTGATGATTCCTTCGCTTTCCAACCTTCTGATTTCTATTCTTTCCTGTAAGGCAAATGGCACTGAGTGGGCCTTGCAGAATTGTAGACTTGCTTCCTGGTCAACATACAAGGTGACCTTGGTTCCTTTGATAATTCCTAGGCCTTCCTGAAAATCTTCTGGATATTTAATTAGGACTTCACTTGGACAACCATTTCCTAATTGAAAAATGTTGAGCCAGTCTCAGTGAATCTTTATCAAACAATTTTGCCCCATCAGGCTTGGGCCCGAGCTTTTTACTACAATCAGTGGTAACTGAGCCAGCTGCTTCTCATAAGAGAACGGAACTGAAGTTGTACACTTCATCTGTAAAGGCTCCCCGGTATATGTTCTCAGTCTAATGGAGGTGTTGTGCAAACTTAAGTGTTTGTATTCAGAGCGAATTTTGTTAAAGACCGCATCTGCAACCACTGAAATGCCTGCACCGGTACTGACCTCCAATAGAATCGGGTGACAAATTAACCAGACGTTTACTTTGATTGGTTCTGATTTGGATGTTGCTCAGCAATTTAACTGTTCCAAACTAGATGTAGGTGGACTTCCCAGGGTGTGTACTCTCCTGGAGACTGGACTTTGAGTTTTTTTACTCAATTGAGTAATAGTGGGTCTCTTTTGTTGTCTTGAGTCCGAATACCAGAAAATCTTAACTGTTTGGCCAAGGTTTGGCTTTGTATTGGAGTTTTGCTGTGGGCTGACCTAGGGTCGCTCTGTTCAGGATATGTCTTGAGTGAGGCTATGCAAGGGCTATGTCTTTACTGAAGTAGTGCTCCCCAAGCTCGGTCAGATAGGTGAGATTTCCACTGCCATTGAATTACCCTGCAACTCATATACTCTGCTTGCTGCATTTTGCAATGATAAAGCCTGTTGTAATGCCTGTTTAAAGTCCAGTTGGGCTTCAGCTAGTCCAACACCAACACCTCCACATCATATTCTTGCAGATGGTAGGCTGAATTGATTGTTCGTAGGTGACTGAAGGCTTGGATTGAAGTAAGATTGAAACAGACAACCAAAGGTGTTTGGAAATATAATGTTAAACTTGTTGTCACCAGGTTCATTGTGAAACTTTTAGTTAGACTGCTGAAAGAACTGTTCAGGTCCTTGAAAAGATCAGAGGTCATTTTCCAGCATTGCCTTGCCCTCGGTCAGCCTATGTGCTATTTTTGCCCTAAAGGCAGACAATGCCATGAAACAGGTCCTGAATGATGAAGGATACTGGGATCAAGGCTGATGATATTCCTGTGTTGCAAAATAAGTGCTAATATATGTCACATTTTAGCCAAGTGACCGATTCAACAAATGTAGAGATAACAAGGTGTGGGGCTGGATGAACACAGCAGGCCAAGCATCATAGGAGCAGGAAAGCTTGACGTTTTGGGCCTGGACCCTTCATCAGAAATGGGGGAGGGGAAGAGGGTTCTGAAATAAATAGGGAGAGAGGGGGAGGCGGATAGAAGATGGATAGACGAGAGGATAGGTGGAGAGGAGGCAGACAAGTCGAAGAGGTGGGGATGGAGCCAGTAAAGGTGAGTGTAGGTGGGGGGGTAGGGAGGAGATAGGTCAGTCCAGGGAGGACGGACAG
>JAHRHZ010000289.1:27214860-27250515 GCA_024137785.1 Ginglymostoma cirratum | reverse complement strand
GTGTAGGTGGGGGGGTAGGGAGGAGATAGGTCAGTCCACGGAGGACGGACAGGTCAAGGGGGCGGGATGATGTTAGTAGATAGGAGATGGGGGTGGGGCTTGAGGTGGGAGGAGGGGATAGGTGAGAGGAAGGACAGGTTAGGGAGGCGGAGATGAGCTGGGCTGGTTTTGGGATGCGGTTGGGGGAGGGGAGATTTTGAAGCTTGTGAAATCCACATTGATACCAATGGGCTGTAGGGTTCCCAGGCTGAATATGATTTGCTGTTCCTGCAGCCTTCGGGTGGCATCACTGTGGCATTGCAGGAGGCCCAGGATGGACATGTCGTCTGAGGAATGGGAGGGGAAGTTGAAATGGTTCGCGACTGGGAGGTGCAGTTGTTTGTTGCGAACTGAGCGCATGTCTTCTGCAAAGCGGTCCCCAAGCCTCCGCTTGGTTTCCCCGATCCACCTCCCCCTCTCTCCCTATTTATTTCAGAACCCTCTTCCCCTCCCCCATTTCTGATGAAGGGTCTAGGCCCGAAACGTCAAGCTTTCCTGCTCCTATGATGCTGCTTGGCCTGCTGTGTTCATCCAGCCCCACACTTTGCTATCTCGGATTCTCCAGCGTCTGCAGTACCTTTTATCTGTCTCAACAAATGTAGATAGGTTTGCAACAGTGGCTCAAAATAGCATCATCATCATTATCCAATAATTTATTTAACTTTTGCGGATTTATTAACCTGCTGTTAAATTAATACACCCCAAGAGAATTTGTTGAACATTACACGACCATTGCAATTACTAGGGATTTCTGTTAAACTGCAGTGTAATTGATTGTGTCACTTTTAATGAGATGATACATTTTAACAGCCAATATTTTTAATTACTAATTAAGAATGGCCAGGAGATGGTGCCATTGAGGCTGGTATCAGTCTAAAAAAATCCTGTTTCCTGGTAGAAAATCCTGACACACTGGCATTACTCCAAAATGCTGTTTTGATGCAATGTAACTCCATCGGCTCGTCACATGAATACCCGTTTTACTGCAAAAAGATGCTTCTTATCAGCCACTGAAGTCTTAGGGTAATTCTTGCTTCAACAAACTGACAGTGTTGTTATTGGCAACTCAATGTGGACCTGGAGGAACACAGCAAGGGTCAGAAGAAGGGTCCCAACCCGAAATGTCAACTTTCCTGTTCCTCTGATGCAGCCTGGCCTGCTGTGTTCATCCAGCTCCACACTGAGTTGTCTCTGACTCCAGCATCTACAATTATTGGTATTTGCGACTATTGTTATTGCCGTTGTTCTCTTTGGAGAAGAGAGGACAGAGGGAGCATATGATTGAAATGTATAAAATTGAGGGACATAGACAGGAATTAACATTTCCCCTCGGTGGAAGGATCAATGACCAGGGGCACAGATTGAAGGTAATGGGCAGGATGTTTAGAAGGGGATGTAAGGGAAACCTTTTTTTCAGAGTTTGGTGGGAACTGGAACTCACTGCCTGTAAGCGTGGTAGAGGCAGAAACATTTAAGGCGTATTTAGATGTACATCTGCGATGCCAAGGCATGTAGGGCTATAGGTCAAGTGCTGCAAAATGGGATTAGAATAATTAAGTGTTTGTTTTTGACCTGCACAAATTTGATTTGATTTGTTTTGATTTATTACTGTCAAGTGCACCAAGGTAGAGTGAAAAGTGTTTTCTTGCGTACTTTACAGGAAGATTGTACTCTAGAAGTGCATCAGGGTAACAGAACAGAGTGCATCTAGTGTTACAGCTACCAAGAAGGTGCAGGGAGAGATCAATATTAACATTAATGAGGTCCATTCAAAAGTCTGAGAACAGCAGGGAAGACGTTTTCTTGAATCTGTTTGTACATCTATACAAACTTTTATATCTTCTGCCTGATGGAAGAAGGTGAAAGAAATTACAATGGGAATGGGAGAGGTCTTTGATTTTGTTGGTGCCTTTCTTGAGGCAGTGGGAAGTATCGATGAAGTCAATGGTTGGGAGGCTGGCTTGTGTGATGGACTGGGCTGTGTTCACAACTCTCTGTAGTTTCTATCGGTCATGGGAACAGCAGTTGCCATATTAGGCTGTGATGCGTCCAGATAGAATGCTTTCTATGGTGCATCTATAAAAAGTTGTAACAGTCTAGGAGGACATGCCAAATTGCCTTAGCCTCCTACAGAAGTAGAGACTTGATCAGCTGGAGGACCTTTTCCTGTACTATAAACCTCTGATCTATGATTCCGTGACAATAATCCAATGGAGTGGATTGCCATTCCATTCCCATTCCATTCACTGCATGGGATTAGAGGAATATAATCTTGAGGCAGCTTCCCAGAGTACTGTCCATTTGAGCACAGAATTATTCCAAAACATCACTGGCTCATGAAGTATCGTTTGCGGTGAAATTGTTATCCATGTGCCTACCTAACGAGTTATAAAATGGGCTTATAGTGACTGTAACCCTAGGCACCAAGTTAGCAGTTTCGACATAACAGAGGGAATTCAGGACTTTGAGACAAATACCAACCTTAACAGCACCCTACATTCTGCAGGGACCATTCCCTCCGCGACTCCCTCGTCAGCTTCACATCCCCCACCAACTGCTCCACCACATGAGGTACCTTTCCCTGCAACTGCAGGAGGAGCTACACCTGTCCCTACACCTCCCCTTTCATCTCTGTCCAAGGCCCCAAACAATCCTTCCAAATCCACCAGGCATTCAACTGTATCAGAGATAATATGTACTGCAGATGCTGGAGAATCCGAGATAACAAGGTGTGGAGCTGGATGAATACAGCAGGCCAAGCAGTATCTTAGGAGCAGGAAAGCTTGATGTTTCGGGCCTGGACCCTTCATCAGAAATGGGGGAGGGGAAGAGGGTTCTGAAATAAATAGGGACAGGGGGGAGGCGGATAGAAGATGGATAGAGGAGAGGATAGGTGGAGAGAGAGCAGACAAGTCAAAGAGGCAGGGATGGAGCCAGTAAAGGTGAGTGTAGGTGGGGATGTAGGGAGGAGATAGGTCAGTCCAGAGAGGACGGACAGGTCAAGGGGGTGGAATGAGGTTAGGAGATAGGAGATGGGGGTGGGGCTTGAGGTGGGAGGAGGGAATAGGGGAGAGGAAGAACAGGTTAGGGAGGTGGGGATGAGCTGGGCTAGTTTTGGGATGCGGTTGGGGGAGGGGAGATTTTGAAGCTTGTGAAATCCACATTGATACCATTGGGCTGCAGGGTTCCCGGGCTGAATATGACATGTTGTTCCTGCAGCCTTCAGGTGGCATCACTGTGGCATTGCAGGAGGCCCAGGATGGACATGTCATCTGAGGAATGGGAGGGGGTGTTGAAATGGTTCGTGACTGGGAGGTGCAGTTGTTTGTTGCGAACAGAGCTCAGGTGTTCTGCAAAGCGGTCCCCAAGCCTCTGCATGGTTTCCCCGATGTAGAGGAGGCCACAACGGGCACAGTGGATGCGGTATACCACATTGGCAGATGTGCAGGTGAACATCTGCTTGATGTGGAAAGTCTTCTTGGGGCCGGGGATTGGGGTGAGGGAGAAGGTGTGGGGACAGGTGTAGCACTTCCTGCGGTTGCAGGGAAAAGTGCCGGGTGTGGTGGGGCTGGAGGGGAGTGTGGAGCGGACAAGGGTGTCACGGAGAGAGTGGTCCCTCCGGAAAGCAGACAAGAGTGGGGAGGGAAAAATGTCTTTGGTGGTGGGGTCTGATTGCAGATGGCGGAAGTGTCGGAGGATGATGCGTTGGATCCGGAGGTTGGTGGGGTGGTACGTGAGGACGAGGGGGATTCTTTTTTGGTTGTTATTGCAGGGATGGGGTGTGAGGAATGAGTTGCGGGAAATGCGGGAGACACAGTCAAGGGCATTCTCAACCACTGCGGGGGGGAAGTTGTGGTCCTTGAAGAATGAGGACATCTGAGATGTACGGGAGTGGAATGCCTCATCCTGGGAGCAGATGCGGCGGAGGCGAAGGAATTGGGAATGGGGATGGCATTTTTGCAGGAAGGTGGGTGGGAGGAGGTGTATTCTAGGTAGCTGTGGGAGTCAGTGGGCTTGAAATGGATATCGGTTTCTAGGTGGTTACCGAGATCGAGACAGAGAGGTCCAGGAAGGAGAGAGAGGTGTTCGAGATGGTCCAGGTGAACTTCAGGTTGGGGTGGAAGGTGTTGGTGAAGTGGATGAATTGTTCGGGACATCAATCGTCTCAACCTCTCTACCCCTGTCAAACACTCCAACCTCTCCCCTGCAGAATGTACAGCCCTCCGCTCCCTCCGCTCCAATCCCAACCTCACCATAAAACCCGCGGACAAGGGAGGCGCAGTTATAGTATGGCGCACTGACCTCTACATCGCTGAGGCAAGGCGCCAACTCTCCGACACCTCCTCCTACCGCCCCCTGGATCATGCCCCCACCCCCGAGCACCAAACCATCATCTCCCCAACCATCTGCACATCATCACCTCAGGTGACCTCCCACCCACCGCCTCCAACCCCATCGTTCCCCAACCCCGCACCGCCCGCTTCTATCTCCTGTTCAAAATCCACAAACCTGAATGCGCTGGTCGACCCATTGTCTCAGCCTGCTCCTGCCCCACCGAACTCATCTCCACCGACCTAGACTCCATTTTCACCTCCTTGGTCCAGGAACTCCCTACCTACGTCCGTGACACCACCCACGCCCTCCACCTCCTCCAGAACTTCCAATTCCCCGGTTCCCAACACCTCATTTTTGCTATGGACGTCCAGTCCCTATACACCTGTATTCCCCATGCTGATGGCCTAAAGGCCCTCCGCTTCTTCCTGTCCCGCAGAACTGACCAATCCCCCTCCACCGACACCCTAATCCGCTTAGCCGAACTCGTCCTCACCCTCAACAACTTCTCTTTCAATTCCTCCCACTTCCTACAGACAAAGGGGGTGGCCATGGGTACCCACATGGGCCCAAGCTATGCCTGCCTCTTTGTAGGTTACATGGAACAATCCCTCTTCCGTACCTACACTGGCTGTAAACCCCACCTCTTCCTCCATTACATTGATGACTGCATTGGCGCCGCCTCGTGCTCCCACGAGGAGCTCGAACAATTCGTCCACTTCACCAACACCTTCCACCCCAACCTGAAGTTCACCTGGACCATCTCGAACACCTCTCTCTCCTTCCTGGACCTCTCTGTCTCGATCTCGGTAACCACCTAGAAACCGATATCCATTTCAAGCCCACTGACTCCCACAGCTACCTAGAATACACCTCCTCCCACCCACCTTCCTGCAAAAATGCCATCCCCATTCCCAATTCCTTCGCCTCCGCCGCATCTGCTCCCAGGATGAGGCATTCCACACCTGGACATCTCAGATGTCCTCATTCTTCAAGGACCGCAACTTCCCCCCCGCAGTTGTCGAGAACGCCCTCGACTGTTTCTCCCGCATTTCCCGCAACTCATCCCTCACACCCCATCCCCGCAATAACAACCAAAAAAGAATCCCCCTCGTCCTCACGTACCACCCCACCAACCTCCGGATCCAACGCATCATCCTCCGACACTTCCGCCATCTGCAATCAGACCCCACCACCAAAGACATTTTTCCCTCCCCACCCTTGTCTGCTTTCCGGAGGGACCACTCTCTCCGTGACACCCTTGTCCGCTCCACACTCCCCTCCAGCCCCACCACACCCGGCACTTTTCCCTGCAACCGCAGGAAGAGCTACACCTGCCCCCACACCTCCTCCCTCATCCCAATCCCAGGCCCCAAGAAGACTTTCCACATCAATCAGATGTTCACCTGCACATCTGCCAATGTGGTATGCTGCATCCGCTGCACCCGTTGTGGCCTCCTCTACATCGGGGAAACCAAGCAGAGGCTTGGGGACTGCTTTGCAGAACACCTGCGCTCAGTTCGCAACAAACAACTGCACCTCCCAGTCGCGAACCATTTCAACACCCCCTCCCATTCCTCAGATGACATGTCCATCCTGGGCCTCCTGCCATGCCATAATGATGCCACCCGAAGGCTGTAGGAACAGCAAGTCATATTCAGCCTGGGAACCCTACAGCCCAGTGGTATCAATGTGGATTTCACAAGCTTCAGAATCTCCCCTCCCCCAACTGCATCCCAAAACCAGCCCAGCTCGTCCCCACCTCCCTAACCTGTTCTTCCTCTCCCCTATTCCCTCCTCCCACCTCAAGCCCCACCCCCATCTCCTATCTACTAACCTCATCCCACCCCCTTGACCTGTCCGTCCTCTCTGGACTGACCTATCTCCTCCCTACATCCCCACCTACACTCACCTTTACTGGCTCCATCCCCGCCTCTTTGACTTGTCTGCCCTCTCTCCACCTATCCTCTCCTCTATCCATCTTCTATCTGCCTCCCCCTCTCTCCCTATTTATTTCAGAACCCTCTTCTCCTCCCCCATTTCTGATGAAGGGTCCAGGCCCGAAACGTCAAGCTTTCCTGCTCCTAAGAGATAAAAGGTACTGGCATCAATGTGGATTTCACAAGCAGCCTGGGAACCCTGCAGCCCAATGGCATCAATGTGGATTTCACAAGCTTCAAAATCTCCCCTCCCCCAACCGCATCCCAAAACCAGCCCAGCTCATCTCCACCTCCCTAACCTGTTTTTCCTCTCACCTCAAGCCACACCCCCATCTCCTATCTACTAACATCATCCCGCCCCCTTGACCTGTCCGTCCTCCCTGGACTGACCTATCTCCTCCCTTCCCCCCTACCTACACTCACCTTTACTGGCTCCATCCCCGCCTCTTCGACTTGTCTGCCTCCTCTCCACCTATCCTCTCCTCTATCCATCCTCTATCCGCCTCCCCCTCTCTCCCTATTTATTTCAGAACCCTCTTCCCCTCCCCCATTTCTGATGAAGGGTTTAGGCCCGAAACGTCAAGTTTTCCTGCTCCTATGATGCTGCTTGGCCTGCTGTGTTCATCCAGCCCCATGCTTGTTACCCCTGCTCCTAAGATGCTGTTTGGCCTGCTGTGTTCATCCAGCTCCACACCTTGTTATATCAGGCATTCAACTGTACTTCATTTACTGTATCTGTTGCTCCTGATGTGGTCGTCTCTCTCACAGGGAAACCAAACACAGCCAGGCGGGTTTCATTGGCAATGCAAACCTTGATTGGGGTTGTCAGCCAGAGCCTCCTGATTGACTAGATTAACAATCCCAATCATGGATCACATAGTCAATGAGAACCACCTGGCCCTCGTTCCAATCGTGACACAATCCTTCCACTATCGAGATCAACAATAGCTCTGCTTTTCTCCAATTCACCCAATGTCCTCTATTTCCAATCTCTTAAGCATTCTGAATTGTCTTTGCTTCACCAGTTGTGATCATGCTTTCAGTTACCCAGGCCCCAGGTATTGGAATACATTCCCTAGAACTCTCTGCCTCTTGATCTCGCTTTAGTCTGTTGAGGCACTTCTTAAAACAGATCTGAGCATCAAATCTACTATTTTGTTTTGTGGCTCGGCATCATTCTTTGCTTTCTCATGCTCCTGAAAAGCAATTTGGGAAGTTTTATTACATTAAAGATACTACAGAGATGTAAGTTGCTGTTATTCCTCCAGCTGATCTAACTTTCAATTTTAATAATAAACATCACAGAGGATTGCTGAGAAATATATACAATATACAGCACTGGCTATTCAACCTAATACACCCCAAAAAACCATCAAAACAAATCAAATGATCATTAACCTAAGTACTTGCCATTTGTAGGACTTCTTTAAAAAAAACGGTCGTTGCATGTGCTTATGTTTCAAAATGTTCTGGTTGTGAAATACTTTGGAACAAAGTTGGATCGACTGGTCCGTTTCCATGCTATATGATGCAATGATTATTTGGTGGAAGTGATAGGCATTATGATGAAAGTAATTATGCTCTTTAGATTCCAAAAAAGTTTAATATTTTGGTTTCTGATTGTATACTTATGTTAAAATGGCTGTGTTAATTGGAATTTTAAGGCAAATGTTGTCAACAGTTTCTCAATGAGTCGTCTGAAAGTGTTGGGCAGAAAGCTATACTATTTTTTCTTTATTCATTCACAGGATAAGGGTGTCACTGACCAGGCAGCATTTATTGCCCATCCCTAACTGGCCAGACGGCAGTTCAGAGTGAATCACATTGCTATGTGTCTGGGGTCACATGTAGGTCAGACCAGGTAAGGATGGTAGTTTCCTTCCCTCAAGGACATTCGTGAACTAGATTGGTTTTTCCAACAATCAAAAATAGGTTCATGGTCATCATTAGATTTTTAATTCCAGATATTTTACTGATTTCAAATTCCAACATGTGCCATGGCAGGATTCAAACCCAGGTCCCCAGAACGTTATCTGGGTCTCTGGATTAACAGTCCAGTGATAACACCACAAGGCCACTGCCTCCCTAACTATGACCTTGCATACCTGCATTTCAATGAGTTAACCTTACATGACTTCAGTCTGAGCTTCCACTATAGCACTTAACAACAGGTGGAGACTTCTGCATGTACTCCAGTGAAAGCTCAGACAGTAGCATTGTGGCATTGTGTAGGACAAGGGTACCAATCGGACCATAATTAGTGGTGGAATTTGAATTCAACAAAAAGCCTGAAGTTTAAAAGATTTTCTAATGCTGACCACTAAACCATTATTGATTGTCCTAAAAACCCATCTGGCCTGCTAATGTACATTAGGGGAAGACATTTGTGGTCCTTACTCAGTCACCTAGGGCACTTAGGTACAATCAGGCAAAGTCAATGTTGTTTTGCGAAAAAATCATGTTTAACCAAATTATTGGAGCTCTTTGAATCAACTTGTGCTCTGGATAAAGGGGAGCCAATAGATGTACTGCACTTAGATGACCTGACTGCATTTGATAAGATGTCATACCAAAGGTTACTTTGGAGAATAAAGAATCATGTTCTAAGGGTAACATATTGGAATAAAAACAAAGTGCTGGAGAAACTCAGCAAGTTGGCAGCATCTGCGGAGAGACGAATAGTTAACGTGTGAATCTAATATAATTCTCCTGTGGAAATGAAAGGTCTTGAAAAGTGATGCATGTTATGTTGTAGATAAAGTAAGGAATCAGAGCATGTGAAACAAATGGGAAATGTGTTCCGGAACAAAAGACAAAGAGAATGCTACTGGTAGTAGAAAAGTGATATAGATAAAGAGTACTTGTTTATGATAGGTGTCAAGAGTATTATGGGTCTGCTGTACTGAACCCATGCAAACAAGACACTGGCACAGGGTAGGAGAATGAGAGTGGTATTCAAGATAGAGAGCAGTTTGTGCTCTGATGTAGCTGAACTCTTGAAGGCATGGTTACTGGTCTGTCCATCAAACAGAAAAATCCAAGAGCTTAATATTTTAGATGGCATTCGGATGACACTGTTTCTGACAGCTACCATTTGGGTTATCAGTAGGCCAAGATTTATTCCAACAGCACGTGGATTAGATCAGAGAAGGGATACTTCTCTGTGTTGGCGAAGTTAATGATATCAGGGCCATGAGTCAGACAATGTTTGGTGCAACAGCGTTAAGCATTTACAACACAAACTTCCATGTCAATGTCAATCAGAATCATTTTTAAGTCTTTTTATGCCATCTATGGAGGAGATCCCGTTCCAAATAAGATCTAAGATAAAGAGGATCTGTGACATTATCTCAGGCTTCATAACTTCATTTCCCCTTATATTACCAATTTTGCAGAAAAGACAGCTGCACCAACATTTGATCAAGAAAGATGTCCCTTATGTATGGTAAGACAACCACCAATATGTCTTCAATACTCTCAAGCAACCTTTGTCAATTCGATGTTGCCTACTGCAATACTATGACTCCAGGAGAGAAATATTTCTGTAAATAGATGTTTCACACAACATTCTACTGGCCTTTCGTTTTGCAAGATGAAAATCCTTACTGCCTTCGGTTCGAAAACTGTCATCTGCTCAAGCTAATTATTCCACAATAGAGTGCCAATTCATTAGCTCTTGTATTTGGTCTCATGCAATTTTGCACCTACGTATTCAGCAAGAAATTCTCTGTCAAATCTGCAAGATTTTTACAGACAAGATTTGTCATCTGTTTTACAGGAACAGAATGAAGCCCACCCAAGAGGCTTCACTGTCAGCTGGTTTTCATTACTTTGGACCCTTGGCTTTAGCTAATTGCTCTTCCACTTGCAACCTTTTTTTTAGGAAAGTGATGAGTATTTCTGTCAAATTCCATCCCCAATAGTCAGACATGCAAAATACATCTTGCCAACAACATACTTATTATAGAAATTACAAAGGACCTCTTTCAATCTGACATTTGATAAATTCCAGAGGTTAAACACAACTTGAATTATTTTCCCATTGCTGTACAATTTCAGGAAACAATATGCATTGTTATCAATTAACTTGCACATGTAACTATCATGTGGGCATGCTTCCAATACAATTTCTTTTTATCTTACTTCAAAAGGCATCTGCCACTATTAAACTTGTGTTCCCTATATGAAACTTGTTCTTATGCACATTATGATTTATAAAGTGCTATTAGATAACTCATCCTTCACATAATCAGAATTGTTACAGTACTTTGGGAGACCATTCAGCCCATTGTTGCTGTGCCAGCTTCTTAAGCCTTTTAGCTTAGTGCCGATCTCTGGCCTTTTCCTTGTAACCGGGTACATTGTATCTATTTAACCAATCATCGAGTGCCCCAAGCCAACCTGCTTTCACCACCTATCCAGGCAGTGCATTCCAGACCCTAACTACCAACTGTGTAAATTTTCTTTTATCTCCCCTTGCATTTGCTTCTTTTTCGAAACACTTTAAAGGGGTGCCCTCTGGTTATCAATCCTCTTACGGTGTGAACAATTTCTGATGAAGGGTCTAGGCCCGTAACGTCAAGCTTTCCTGCTCCTATGATGCTGCTTGGCCTGCTGTGTTCATCCAGCTCCACACCTTGTTTTCTCACTATGAGTGTTGTCCAGACCCCTTGTGACTTTGAAGATCTCTTTTTCTTCTCTCCAAGGAAAACAGTCACAACTTTTTCAATCTTTATTCATAACTAAAGTCTCTCTTATCTGAAATCGTCCACATAAACTTACCCTGTACTTCCTTCAATGTGTTCATATCCTTCCCAAAATGTCATGCCCAAAACTGTACACAATACTCCAGCTAAGATCTCACTAGTGTCCTGTATAAGTTCAGCGTAATGATCCTACTTGGTACTAAATGCCCCTTTATTGGAACATGAGTGAAGCCTAGTATACTTTATGCTTTATCAACAGCTGTCTCTACCTGTCATGCCAGCTTTAATAACTTATTCTTGCTTTTGTGACTTATTATCCTTGCTTCTATTGTAAATTCAAAGTGGTAGGATAATGGAAAATTCTATGACATTTCACATCATACCGGATGGAGAGGACATGTAAATTTTGCAGGGAAGAAAGTTGCAATCAGCAATATCCATAAGACTGAGCAATGTAACAATGCACAAAGTCTTTAAGCATGTTACCATCAAACAAACCATTCTAATTCATTCAGAACTCAAGATGGTGTATCTTTTGATAGAATATAGGCAATCTTTATCCTAAGTGAAAATAGGCTTTGTAAGTACGGTGTAGATATCAAGATTACATAGAACACAGAACATAGAACATAGAACATTACAGCGCAGTACAGGCCCTACAGCCCTCGATGTTGCACCGACCTGTGAAACCAATCTGAAGCCCATCTAACCTACACTATTCCATTATCATCCATATGTTTATTCAACGACCATTTAAATGGTCTTAAAGTTGGCAAGTCTACGATTGTTGCAGGCAGGGCATTCCACGCATTTACTACTCTCTGAGTAAAGAACCTACCTCTGACATCTGTCCTATATCTATCACCCCTCAATTTAAAGCTATGTCCCCTTGTGCTAGCCATCACCATCTGAAGGAAAAGGCTCTCACTGTCCACCCTATCTAATCCTCTGATCATCTTGTATGTCTCTATTAAGTCACCTCTTAACCTTCTTCTCTCTAACGAAAACAGCCTCAAGTCCCTCAGCCTTCCCTCATAAGACCTTCCCTCCATACCAGGCATCATCCTGGTAAATCTCCTCTGCACCGTTTCCAATGCTTCCACATCCTTCCGACAATGCGGCGACCAGAACTGCACGCAATACTCCAAGTGCAGCCGTACCAGAGTTTTGTACAGCTGCAACATGACCTCACGGCTCCGAAACTCAATCCCTCTATCAATAAAACCTAACACACTGTACGCCTTCTTAACACGCCTATCAACCTGGGTGGCAACTTTCAGGGATCTATGCACATGGACACCGAGATCTCTCTGCTCATCCACACTACCAAGAATCTTACCATTTGCCCTGTACTCTGCATTCCTGGTACTCCTTCCAAAGTGAATCACCTCACATTTTTCCGCATTAAACTCCATTTGCCACCTCTCAGCCCAGCTCTGCAGCTTATCTATGTCCATCTGTAACCTGCAACATCCTTCTGCACTATCCACAACTCCACCAACTTCAGTGTCATCCGCAAATTTACTAACCCATCCTTCTATGCCATCATCCAGATCATTTATAAAAATGACAAACAGCAGTGGCCCCAAAACAGATCCTTGCGGTACACCACTAGTAACTGAACTCCAGGATGAACATTTCCCATCAACCACCACCCTCTATCGTCTTGCAGCGAGCCAATTTCTGATCCAAAAGCTAATTCACCCTCAATCCCATGCCTCCGTATTTTCTGCAAAAGCCTACCGTGGGGAACCTTATCAAACGCTTTACTGAAATCCATATACACCACATCAACTGCTTTACCCTCATCCACCTATTTGGCCACCTTCTCAAAGAACTCAATAAGATTTGTGAGGCACGACCTACCCTTTACAAAACCATGTTGACTATCCCTAATCAAATTATTCCTTTCTAGATGATTATAAATCCTATCTCTTATAATCCTTTCCAACACTTTACCCATAACCGAAGTAAGGCTCACTGGTCTATAATTACCAGGGTTGTCTCTACTCCCCTTCTTGAACAAGGGGACAACATTTGCTATCCTCCAGTCTTCTGGCACTGTTCCTGTGGACAATGATGACATTAAGATCAAAGCCAAAGACTCTGCAATCTCATCCCTAGCGTCCCAGAGAATCCTAGGATAAATCCCATCTGGCCCAGGAGACTTATCTATTTTCACACTTTCCAGAATTGCTAACACCTCCTCCTTATGAACCTCAATCCTGTCTAGTCTAATAGCCTGTATCTCAGCATTCTCCTCGACAACATTGTCTTTTTCATGTGTGAATACTGACAAAAAATATTCATTTAGCGCCTCTCCTTTCTCTTCGGACTCCACTTACAACTTCCCACTACTGTCCTTGACTGGCCCTAATCTTACTCTAGTCATTCTTTTATTCCTGGCATACCTATAGAAAGCTTTAGGGTTTTCCTTGCTCCTACCTTCCAAAGACTTCTCATGTCCCCTCCTGGCTATTCTTAGCTCTCTCTTTTGGTCCTTCCTGGCTAACTTGTAACTCTCAAGCGCCTTAACAGAGCCTTCACACCTCATCTTTACATAAGCCTCCTTCTTCCTCCTGACAAGAGATTCAACTTCTTTAGTAAACCACGGTTCCTTCACTCGACCACTTTCTCCCTGCCTGACAGGTACATATTTATCAAGGACACGCAGTAGCTGTTCCTTGAACAAGCCCCACATTTCAATTGTGCCCAGTCTATGCAGTTTCCTTCCCTATCCTATGCATCCTAAATCTTGCCTAATCACCTCATAATTGCCTTCCCCCCAGTTATAACTCTTGCCCTGCGGAATACACCTATCCCTTTCCATCGCTAAAGTAAATGTAACCGAATTGTGGTCACTATCACCAAAGTGCTCACCTACCTCCAATTCTAACACCTGGCCTGTTTCACTACCCAGTACCAAATCCAATGTTGCCTCGCCTCTTGTTGGCCTATCTACATACTGTGTCAGGAAACCCTCCTGCACACATTGGACAAAAGCTGACCCATCTAAAGTACTCGAACTATAGCGTTTCCAGTCAAAATTTGGAAAGTTAAAGCCCCCATAACAACTACCCTGTTACTTCCGCTCCTATCCAGAATCATCTTTGCAATCCTTTCCTCTACATCTCTGGAACTTTTCGGAGGCCTGTAGAAAACTCCCAACAGGGTGACCTTTCATTTCCTGTTTCTAACCTCAGCCCATACTACCTCAGTCGACGAGTCCTCATCAAACGTCCTTTCTGCCACTGTAATACTGTCCTTGACTAACAATGCCACACCTCCCCCTCTTTTACCACCTTCCCTGATCTTACTGAAATATCCAAACCCCGGAACCTGCAATAACTATTCCTGTCCCTCCTCTATCCATGTCTCCGAAATGGCCACAACATCGAAGTAGAGCCTAATTTGTCCTGGGTAGTGTGATACGTGTTCTTTTCATACAGGGAACACAAGTTTAATAGTGGCAGACGCCTTTTGAAGTAAGATAAAAAGAAATTGTATTGGAAGCATGCCCACATGATAGTTACATGTGCAAGTTAATTGATAACAATGTATATTGTTTCCTGAAATTATACAGCAATGGGAAAATAATTCAAGTTGTGTTTAACCTCTGGAATTTATGGTTTTACGATATGTATTTTGGCCATTTTCGATTGAAGAGAGGTTTTGAGCTATAAGTATTGAGCTGTTTATTCCAAGCCAATTAACAGCCTGTGTGGCCTTTTTTTTAAGTTGAAACAATAGAATGCTTGGAGTCCGATACCCACAGAACTAGCATTTTAGTTTAGGCGTTATTAGTTGTTGGGGTTTTGAAGTTGGTTGTGGAAGCTGCCACACCTCTCTCTCAACCAGAATTTTCTCTTGGTGTTCTTTCCTCTTGTCCTGAAGAAACCTCATGTATGAGACAATCTATTTTACTGAATTTGCCTTTGCCAAGGGTGTGTTTATGGTATGTTACTATATTGGAACAGTTGCCGTTTAGTAGTCAAATAATCTATTAATCCATTAAGTTTTCCATCAGAGTTAAAGTTATGCAATTTCTTCATTTTTTGGTTGTATTTTAACTTTTATCAGATACGTTCTTTTAGACATAACTGTACCAATCACACAAAGTTTGGTGAAAAAATGTGGACTATTTATTTGAAGATGCGAAAATATGATTATACTGAGAAGCTAAGTAAAGTGACTTCCATTGTTCCTCCTTCACAAGTCATTGAACCAATATTGACTCCTGTAGAGGTGGGTAATGGATGACAGTAATTTGAGACACATCCCCTTAAAAGGGTATGCATATCCATCATAACCCTCCTCACAGAGTTGGAGTATAGAGTAATGCACAGTATTGTAAATTAGTCTTGGCTATCTTGTAGGTTGAAATTTGTCGTTTTTTTAAGCATTTGTCTTTTTAAAAAGTCCAATTCTGTTTTGTAAAATTCCTATAGTGCAGATAGAGGCTGTTCATTCCATCAAGTCTACGCCAACCTTCTGAGCAACATCCTGCCCAAACCCACATTCCCACCATATCCCAATGACCCTACACTTACTATGACTAATCCAGCTAACCCATATATCCCTGGACAGTACGGGACAATTTAGCACGGCCAATCCACCTAATCCGCACATCTTTGGACAGTGGGAGGAAACTGGAGCACCCAACGGAAGTCCACACCGACACAGGGAGAGAATGCAAACTCCACACAGCCAGTCACCCAAGACTGGAATCAAACCTGGGTTCCTAGCACTTTGAGGCAGCAGTGCTGAAAACTGTGCCACTCAGCTAGTGAATCAAAAATGAATATTCAACGCAAACACATGACATAAGTTTTGCAAGTATTCATTTTTCTAACATAGAGTATTGATGCAGGGAGGTTTCCTTCCTAAAACACCAAACTAATGTGCCTTTAACTCATGACGTTCAACTCTTACACAACCTCATCCTTTAGCATATATCCCATCCTATTTGCCTTCGATGGAGCCCCTATGATGAACAGAAATAGTAGTTTTCATTTAAAAATGGGTCAACAATGCATTAAAATCATTTAGTTGTTAGCTGTCACTGGGAAACTCAGCCACAATACAAAGATATCTTGTATTACAGCCTCCTTTCAATTTCAGTACAGTTAAAACTCAATCATAAACATACCAACATAAAATTGATATACATCATTACCAGAGATGAGATTATAAGTATACCACAAAGCAAGCCTCACTCCTCTATAAAACATTGCTTACCACATAACAGAAGTCTACCATTTTTCCCCTGGGGTGAAACCCCTTGTCTGTGACATAGGTAGATCTTGACACTTCTACAGAAAAGGTAAGTGGGGTTTGTTTGAACTTATAGTTCTAAGATTACATGCAACATCAAAACGAAGTGATCCCTCTGGAATTTCAGAGCCTAATTTCGCAAAGACATTGTGGAGGTTTGACCAGCCAACCCGCCTCATTATTGAAACATGGAAAATAGAAATATAATTGAATGAAAGCCTTGCATTAATGTAGCACTCATAACCACAAGACATTGCAAAGCACTTTTCAGATAATGAAGTGTCTTTCTTGAACTGCGGCCACAGTGATAACATAGAAAACACAACTGCTAATCTGTATGATGAAAAATTCCAAAACCAATGTGATAATGGACAGGTAACAAGGCGTGGAGCTGGATGAACACAGCAGGCCAAGCAGCATCATAGGAGCAGGAAAGCTTGATGTTTCGGGCCTAGACCCTCTGTGGCCTGCTGTGTTCATTCAGCTCCACACCTTGTTATCTCGGATTCTCCATCATCTGCAGTTCCTATTATCTCTGATAATGGACAGGTAATCTGTTCTTTGTGACGTTGATCAGGGAGATATATTGTCCAGCATCTTGAGGAAAACTCCCTTACTCGTTTTCAAAATAGTGACACAAAATATTTTATGTCCATCCACAAAGGCCATTAGGGTCTGAATTTAACATCTCACCCAAGGTGGCACCTCCTTAACAATGAAGCATTCCCTTAACTGAGTAGAAGTTGCAGCCCAGATTTTGGTGCTGAGGCTCAGGAGTACATAAGACTTGAACCTAGAACATTATAACTCACAGATAATTTACTCCATTGATTGATAACACCCAACTGGAGGTTTGATTCATCCCACACAGCTCCAGTTAACTAAAGTTAACTCCAGTTGTCACACTAAAGGGTGAGTGTGCAGTCAGTGAGCTAGCAGCAGGAAACAAATATTCCTTGAGTTTAACAGGCTAAATCATAAATGGAGGGTCCCCAAACCTTTATTACAAACGTACCCCTAAAACCTAAATGCATTTCATAGCAGTTTGGTTGTTTGTTATTACAACAACTTGCATGTATATACCATCTTGTGCCTGGTAAAATATTTAGGGCACTGGTACGGACTGTTAAACAAAATTTGACAATGAACCATCTAAGGCTACATTAGGATACATGGTCAAAAGTTTTGCCAAAGAAGTTTTTAAGTAGTGGAAAGAGAAAAGCACAAAGCAAAATGCATATAACAAGTTCAGTCCAGAACGACAGCGAAAATATGGCATGAATGGACACTGAATGTTTTATGATTTAATCCCATGCAATCAATATCATTGAGTCATTTTGTGATACTGCTGTCTCAATGAAGGATCTAGAGTCAAACATGTAAATGCCATAGATTATGACCTCTCATAGTTCAAATTTAATGAGCAGCTTTATAAAAAAAGATTTAATTGAGTATTGAGAGTCTGTGCATGTCGGGTATTCAAATGTCAAAAAGAAATAAGAAAGAACTTTCTTTCATGTAGCACATTTCACAACCACCAGATGTCCCCAAGAAGATTTGCAGCCAAAGAAACTCAGACAATGCTGCAATGTAGCAAATGTCATTTAATGTTAATTTAAACTCAGTAAGACCCCAGACATCTCACTGAAGTGAGATAATTTGATATTGTGCTTTTGTGATATTGATTAGGGGATTAAGATTTGTCAGGGTATCAGAGCCAACTCTCCTGCCCCTCTCTGAATTGTGCCCTGGCATCTTTTACGTCCACTTTAGAGAAAAGACAGACATTTGGCTTAATACCATAGCTGAAAGGCAATGTCTCTGTCTATGGAACATTTTTCCTGTGCGCATAATGTCATCTCAGACTTGCCTAAATCCCTATTTAAACTTATGATGATTTAACAGTGGAGATACAGCTGGCATCTAAAATTCAGAAAAGATTTTTCAGTAATAGATTTTTCGAAGATAGGGTTGTGGTCAAAGCATGTGTGGTTTTAGAATGAGTTCCATAGGACAAAGGAAAGAAGATTTGATTAAGGATACTCAAAATCATGAATGGCTTTGATGGTAAAAAGTACAAACTGTTTCCAGTCAAAATTTAAGGTGAAGAAGTTAAAAAAAAACTTCAATTTGCAACTGTCCTTCACAACAGCAAGATGTCAGTGTCTTCCAACTAGTTAAGTGTTTCTGAAACATAGTCACTGCTGTAGTGTAGGCAATCGCCAACTTGCAGAAAGAATATTTTCGCAATTATCAATGCAATAATGACCTGATACTCTCTTTTCCTGATATTGATTGAATGATGACTATGGGCCACAACATCAGAAATAGCTCCCCTTCCCTTTGAAATAGCACCAAGGAATCTTTCACATTCACTTGAGAGGGCAGAGCAGTCCTCAATCTCAGGTGATAGACAACTCCTCCAACAATATTCCTTCATTAATGCACCAAAATGTCAGCCTAGATGCTTATGTTCTTTCCATGCAGTGGGGATTACACCTGCAACCTCTGATTCAGAGCCAAGAGTTCAAATAGCTAAGTGACAGTTTACACATGAGCATAACAGTAACAGGGTCATTGTAAACAAGAAGGGAAATGGGATTGATGGGATAATTCCACCAAAGAACGAACACAGGCATGATTGGATGAGAGGCTTAACTTTACTATCATTCTACGATTCTATAGCAAATGTTAATGAAGACATACGTTATCAAGATTCATAGGACTGTACTTTTCACATGTTTGTCTTGAAAAATGAATCCTTTACACATTCTGGCATGTGACATTCATGCCACACAAATGTCAGACAATGAGCATCTTCAATAAGAGACAATCTAACCACTGTCTCTTGATATTCAATGGTGGTACCATCACTGAATCCCCCACTATTATCAGCCTGGGGAATTACCTTTGACCAGAAATTCAACTTAACTCACCATATAAATACAGTGACTACAAGAGCAGGTCAGAGACTAGGAATATGCAGCAAGTAACTCACTACCTGACTCCCCAAACGTCTGTCCACCATCTATAAGGAACAAATTAGGTGTGTTATGGAATTCTGCCCAATTGCCTGGATCACTAAGGAGAAGATGCTAGGAAAGCTGAAATGTCTGAAAGTGGATACATCTCCCAGATTGATGGACTACACCCCAGAGTCCTGAAGGAGATATCTGAGGAGATTGTGGAGGTATTTATGGTGATCTTTCAGGAATCACAAGGTGATTGACAAGGTGCTGCACAGGACGATGGTAAATAATATAAGAGCCCATGGTGTTAGGGGTGAGGTATTGGCGCAGATAGAGGATTGGCTGACTGGCAGAAAACAGAGACTAGGGATAAATGGGTCATTTTCAGAATGACAGCCAGTGACTCATGGCATTCTGTAGGGGTCAGTATTGGAACCACAACTACTTACATTATACATTAACAATCTGGACAAATGAACTGAGAGCATTCTTCCTAAGATTGCAAATGACACAAAGATAGGTAGAGAGACAAGTAGTGTTGAGGAAGCGGGGAGACTCCAGAAGGTATTAGTCGGAACTGGAGAGTGGGCAAAGCATTGGCTGATGGAGTACAATGCGGGAGAGTGTGATGTTATGCACTTTGATTGGAAAAATGGAGGCATAGTCTATTTTCTAAATAAGCTTTGGAAATCTGAAGCACGAAGGTACTTAGGAGTCCAAGTTAGGAATTCTCTTTAAGTTAATGTGCAAGTTCTATTGGCAGTTAGAAGGGCAAATGCAGTGTTAATGTTCATTTCAAGTGGGGTAGAATGTAAGAGCAGAGATGTCCTGCTGAGGATGTATGGTCAGAGTCTGGTCAGACTGCATTCAAAATATTATGAGCAGTTTTGGGCCTCATATTTAAGGAAGGAAGTGCTGACGTTGGAAGGGATCCAGAGGATGTTTACAAGGGTGATCCCAGGGGAAAGGGTATGAGGAGTGGTTGAGCGGTCTGGGTCTGTACTCAATGGAATTAGAAGGAAGAGGGAAGGATCTGATTTAGACTTAGAGGAAACTGAGAGGACATGGAAAAGACATTTCCATAAGTAGAAGAGACGAGAACTTGCAGCCCCATATTGAAGGGATAATGCTTTAGTACTGAATTGAGGAGGAATTTCTTTAACGAAAGGGTTGTTAATCTGTTAACTCATTGCTGCAGAACGCTGTGGAGGCCAAGTCATTGAGTGTATTTAAAGCAGAGACAGATATGTTCATGATTGGCAAAGGGATCAAAAGTTATGGCGAAAAATCAGGAAAAAGGGGTCGAGAAACATATCAGCCATGATCAACCAAGATTCAATGGGCTGAAAAGCCTAATTCTGCTCCTATACCTTATAGAGTACAGCTGCAGCCACACTCAAGAAATTTGACATCATCGAGGGCAAAGCAGCCCATTTGATCAGCGCCACATCAGCAAGCATTCACTTTCCCCACCATTGCTCAGCAGCAGTGTGTACTATCTACAAGATGCACTACAGAAGTTCACCAAAGATCCTTACACAGCATCGACCACTTTCATTTAGAAGGACAAGGGTAGTAGATACATGGGAACACCACCACCTGCAAGGGTACTCCACCCAAGACACTCACCAACCTGACTTGGAAATATATCACCGTTCCCTCAGTGTTGCTGGATCAAAATCCTCCCTCCAGACCAGGGACTGCAGCAGTTCAAATAGCCAACTTACCACCTCCTCCTCGAGCAACTAGAGATGGGCAATAAATACAGACCATCCAGTGACGCCCATGTCCCAGGAGAATAAAAAGAAAGTCCCTATCATTTTGTATGGAAAATGCTGCATGAAGTTGAAAGAAAATAATTAGGAAAAGGATTTTAGTTTACTCATTAAGCACATCCAAAAGAATTCATTGTTAACACTAGTGAATGGTTTTTCTTCCCAGCATATACCTTGAATTTTGCCAATTGGCCATGCTTGACCATGGACAACTCTTTGCAGTGGAAACAAGCTTCAAAATTGACTTGATTTGGATTGATTTGATGGTTGTTCAGCAACAGTTGATGTTTATCTTGGTATGCATCATTGGGAACAGCCCAAAGAGCACGGTCCTGTGTCTCAGAGCTTTTTGGTATGAATCTCAAAAAGAAACGCTTTCTGACAGCGATGTTCCTTTTGAAGAATACTAATTACAGAAAACATTTGTTCCTATAAACAAGTTTCAAAGTCACTACATTTACAATTTGGCTCTGACAGGAATACTGACTATAAAGGCAGTAACAATAAAGCAAAGGTTTTTTTTTCCAGGTTTCTCTGGCAATAACATAGCCACCACGCTCATGTAACATTTGTTACATAGTGGATATATCTGCGTACTTTAGGTGTCTAGTATCACAGCAAACCATCCAATCCTTCCGCCTGTAAATGTCTTTTTTTGCTCAGTCTACTGTACTTCCCAAAGAATTGGGAGAAGTCGAGCACTCAACAGTAAAACTGTGAAACCTTGTATTACAGAAGCTATGTACCAGCTGTACATTATGGTTGCTGTGGAATTTAAGCAGATGAGCCCACTAATTAATCACTACAATAATATCACAATGCATGAATACAGTCTTTTTTGTTCTTTGCAAGAAAGTGGATAAAAGTTCAACACTTATCACATCCCTTCTACTGTGTTGTATCAATAGCTTCAGATTCAAAACATTTGAAATTGTCTGAATTTCCCTACTTATACAGTGCATTCATGATATAGGATTTTTTGGTGAGATGTTGGCTTGACAATACGGTTGTCAGAAGAGCAAATAGCTAGGATTAGGATGCTCTGTTCCAGATACACACACAAAACAAATAGAGTTTAACTATAAATCCAACCTGGGTGGCACCTGTAGCTGCAGGCAATTCCTTCAGTCACCGCGTTTTATTAAATGCATCTTGTAATTGAATATCATATTTATTTTGTGAGAAAAGCACAATTATTCATTCCTGTTCTAGTAAAGCCATAGGGGCATTCTTTTATAATAGTGCTGCTATGATTTCTAGCTCCAAGTACTTTGGGTGACCTAACATGCTCCAAAACTCTGCATTCAATATGAAGACCTAAAAATGTCAGGATTTATTAAGTGCCATTTTCATTGAGGTAATTTGATGCACTTGATTATGGTAAGTAAAGGTACAGCATTCCAATAAACAATAAACTATTTACATAATGCAATTAATTGTTGATAAAATGCCCAAAGGCATTCAACTGAGTTGAAAACAAGGCAGCAAACTACAATAGGAGAGAGTTAAAGGAGATACCTGAAGTCAGGTTTGAAGACATGTTTTGGGAGTGCAATAACAATAAAAGAGAAAAGTGCTTGTAGATGTGCCTGATGTAACAAAGATGAAAAAGAGGCACTCTCAGTGATTGATTGAATATGGAGTTTGAAGCTCAGTAAAGGAGCAGGTCAGTGAAAGACACTGGCTGAAACTAGTTGGTCTTCCAGAGCAAGGAATTGACCTTGATTGAGTCTTGCAGACTGGCATGTTCCAAAGTCCAGGTCTACCTGCTGAGGAATGCACTGGGATTTATTTATTTATTGTCACATGTACCCAAATACCGTGAGAAGCTTTATTCACAAGTGGCATACGCATATCATAGTAAGCAAAGGACGTACACAGATCAAAAAGACTTAGACAGAGGCATACAGGTTACATTGCACAGGGCATGCACTAGGCAGTATTAACATTAGCAAGATCAGCATTGTTTGAGGCTAGAGAGTCCATTCAACAGTCTGATAACGGCCAAGAAGAAGCTGCTCGTGCATATGTTCAGGCTTCTGTAACTTCTGCCTGACAAAAGAGGTTGTAGGAGAGCATTACCAGGGTACAATGGGTCTTTGATGATGTTGACAGCCTTTTGGCAGCAGTGAGCCATGTAAATGCAGTTCACGGAAGGAAGGTTGGCTTCTGTGATGGTCTGGCCTATGCACACTACCTTCTGGTTTCTTACGTTCCTGGACAAAGCAGTTGCCATACCAGGCAGTTACGCATCCGGACAGTATGCTTTCAATGGTGCATCTGTAGCAGTTGGTGAGGGTCCTTGTGGACATGCCAAATTTCCTGAGCTGCCTGAGGAAGAAGAGGTATTGTTGTGTCATCTTGACTGTTGCATCTATGTGGGAAATCCAGGACAGATCATCAGTTATCATCACTCTGAGGAACTTGACAATCCCCACCCTCTCAACCTCAATTCCATTGATGTAGATGGGGGCATGTTCTCCTCCTTTCTTTCTGAAGTTGGTGGTCAGCTCTTTCGTTTTGCCATTGTTTGCCATTGCACCACGTCATCAAGCCCTCCATCACCCTTCTGTAGTTTGACTCATTGTTGTTAGCTATCCGTCCCACTACTGTGGTGTCTTCAGTGAACTTGCAGATGGCATTTGTTCAGAATTTGGCAACACATTCATAGGTGTACAGGGAGTACAGTAGGGGGCTGAGGACGCATCCTTGGGGGATCCAGTGTTAAGTGTTATGGTGGAGGAGGTGCAGTTAGCTATCCTCACTGATTGTGGCCTGTGGGTCAGAAAGCTGAGGACCCAGCTGAAGAGGGCGGAGCTGAGACCAAGATCACAGAGTTTTGAGATCAGTCTGGAGGGGATAATGGTGTTGAAGGCGGAGCAGTAGTCAACAAGCAGAAGTCTGACATAGATGACTTAGATGTCCACATGTTCCAGGGATGAATGCAACGCTATGGTATGGCATCTTCTGTGAACCTGTTACATCGGTAGGCAAATTGTAGGGGATTGATGCAGGTTGGGAGATTGGAGTTGATGTGGGCCTTGACCAGCCTCTCAAATCCCTTCATGGTTATTGAAGTCAGAGCTATTGGATGGTAGACGTTAAGGCACACTGCATGTGCTTTCTTAGCTACAGGGATGATGGTGGTCTTCGTGAAGCAGGTGGGGACTTCAATTTGTAGGAGGGACAGGTAGAAGATGTGGGTGAATACCTCTGCCAGTTGGTCTACGCAGGATCCCAGTGCTCGACTGGGGACACCATCTGGGCCCATCATTTTCCTTGGATTGACTCCCAGGGAGACCAATCTGATGTCTGAAGTGGTGACCGAGCGAACGGGTGTGTCTGGAGCTGTCGGGCCGGGCATGACAGCGCCATGGGCATTCTGATCAAACTGAGTATAGAAAGTATTGAGTGCATCAGGGAGGGATGTGTCTTTGGCTGCTATCTTATACTGTTTCATTTTGTATCCCGTAATGTCGTTTAGGCCTTGCCATAGGTGGCGGGAATCTGTTTGGTAGGTTTGGGTCTCTAACTTGGTCTGGTACTGCCCCTTAGCCTCCCTGATGACTTTGCAGAGGTCATATCTGGATTTGCTGTATTGGCCCGGGTCACCCGACTTGAATGCTGCATGCCTGGTCTTCAGATGGGGTGGCACAGTGGCTCAGTGGTTAGCAGTGCTGCCTCACAGTGCCAGGGACCCAGGTTCAATTCCACCCTCAGGTGACTGTCTGTGTGGAGTTTGTGCATTTTCCCCGTATCTGTGTGGGTTTCCTCCAGGTGCTCCAGCTTCCTCCCACGGTCCAAAGATGTGCAGGCTAGGTGGATTGGCCATACTAAATTGCCTGTTGTGTTCAGGGATGTGTAGCTTAGGGGTGGTTATAAGGGGATGGGTCTGGGTGGGGTGCTCCAAGAGTCGGTGTGGACTTGTTGGGCCGAAGGGCCTGTTTCCACACTGTAGGGATACTATGATTCTATGAACTTCCTGGTTCATCCAAGATTTATGGTTGGGGAACACCAGATTGACTTCTTTGGTATGCAGTCCTCCACACATTTGCTCATGAAGTCAGTGACGGTGGTAATATACTCATCTAGGTTTTCCAATGAGCACTTGAATACAGTCCAGTCCACTGAGTTTAAGCAGTCCCAGAGACGGTCTTCCACTGCCTCTGACCAGCACAGTACTTCTTTTCATGAAGGATTCTCTTGTTTCAGCTTCTGCTTGTTAGCTGGGAGGAGGAACACAGCGCTGTGGTCAGATTGTCTGAATTGTGGGTGGGGAATGAAGCAATAGGCATTTTTGATGGTTGTGTAGCAGCGGTCTAGAATGTTCGGTCCTCTGGTGGGGCAGGAGATGTGTTGGTGATACTTTGGTAGCACCATCTTGAGGTTGACTTGGCTGAAATCGCCAGCGACAATGAATAGGGCCTTGGGGGATTTTGCCTCTAGAGTGTTTGTGTAAATCTCATCTAGGGCATTCTTCACATCCGCATGGGGTGGTACGTAGGGAGCTATTAAGATGGTGGAGGTGAACTCTTGTGGTAGGCAGAAGGGATGGCATTTTACTGTAAGGTATTTTAGGTCCGGGGAGCAATGTCTTGCCAGAGTCACTACATCCAAGCACCAGGTGATATTGATTAGGAAGCATACCACACCCCCCCCCCCCCCCGCCCTTTGCCTTACCCAAGGATGCCGTACAGTCCATGTGGTTTATAGAGAACCCATGGCTTGTGGCAGCTGCCACCAAGGCACAGTGGAAAAAGACCACCATCTAAGGTCTTTCTGTCAAAGTTAAATGGGGGTCCGTTTAGTTATAGGACGTAACTGTACTGTGCATAAAGGGGAACTAATAGTTATGCTTCCTTAGATTTTCAGGAAGCATTTGCTGAAGTACCGCATCAAAGGCTTTTGTGAAAAATGAAAAAAAAATGGGGATGGCATTTTGGCATGGACAAAAGATTGGCTGGCTAACAGGAAGCAGACAGTAGGCATAAATAGGACTTTTTTTTAAGGATGGCAAGATATTACTAATGGTGGGATCAATACTGGGACCCCAAAAGTTAACAATTTTTATGAATAATTTGGGTGAAGTGACAAAAGGTATTGTTGCCATATTTGCTGATGGCACAAAGAAAGGTGAGAAAGTAAGTTGTGAAGCAGATGTAAGGAGCTTACAAGAAGATGTTGATGGTTTAAATGAATGGGCAAACATGTGAAAAAATTGGGGAAATCTCAAACTTTTCATGTTAGCAGGAAGAATAGATAAAAAGGAAACATATTATCTAAATGATGAGGAATTTCCAAGGTTCACCCGGATCTGAATATCCTTATGCATTATACACAAAAAGATAAGTTTGCAAATACTACAAGCATCCCAAGTACAAATGTTTTCACAGGTTTTATAGAATTGATTAAGTTTATCATACGTACAAAAAAATCTTAAGGCTGTGAACTCAGTTAATTCACAATGGAATACTAGCTCTCAACATCCTGCTGACTGGGTGCCATTACTTTCTGTTGTCTGAAGTTTTTTTTCCATGCTCAGCACACTGTACTGCTAAGAACCAGGCCTTGTTAACCAGGCCTTTTAGAGTATGCTCAGATGTATCTTGGAGTCTAGTTTGCTTAATAGTGCATGAACAGTACATTTCACAGTTCACAGACAGTCATGGATTCACTAAGTGGCCAATGCCTACTTCCTGATTAGCTTCTTTGAAATTAATGGTCACCTAAGTGATATTACTTCCTACTGTCTCCTCATTGATTCTTTAATGTACCAATCATTTAAAAAGATTGTTCCTTTTATAATAGCTTGTCAATTAGCTTATCAAAACCATAGATCTTTACCAAAGTAAAGTGGAACCAATGAACAGTTAAAGTAACAGTTTAGAACATGTGGTGTCATCTCCTTGTGATTAATTATCATCCTAAATGTTGCAATTTGATCTATCAGTGTCCTTTAACTCCATGAACCATGGGTGTCTCCATAAAAACTGATACTTTAAGACAAATTAAACCTCAAAATAACCATGCAAACTAATACACATGGATCTGCTGGCTATTGTACCTTACCATGTTAAAATAACTGTCTAAATAAATACTGTGATAAAAGCATTTTCACATTTGTCAGTTTACATTTACACGAATTTGAGGCATATAACAGCAAAAAGATGATAAGCCTTATTTTAATCTAGCCATATGACTTCTTCCCAACAGAAACAGTTTAACCGACTAACTACAACTAGTTTAGTTTGAGAACCTGGTTGGTGTGGAATAGTTGGACTGAAGGGTCTGTTTCCACGCTGTGTGATTTTATGACTCGATGACTCTATCGAGGCAGCATTCTACCAAGAATGGCATCAAGGAGCCTGAGCAAGGCTGGAGTCAATGACAATCAACGGGAAGCAGTTCTGCTGGTTGGAGTCATGTCTAGCATAAGAGAAACAGTTGTCATTGTTGGTGCTCAATTATTTTAAGCGCAGGACATCACTGCAGGAGTTCCTGAAGGTAGTGTTCTAGGTCTAACCATCTTCAGGCTGCTTCATCAAACACTTTCCCTCCATCATAAAACACAGAAACATAGAATCCACGAGTAGGAGTCCGCCATTTGGCCCTTCAAGCCTGCTCCACCATTCAGTGTGATAGTGGCTGATAAGGTCAGAGGTCAGGATGTTTGCTAATGACTGCACAATGTTTAGCACCACTTGTGACTCCCTACATACTGAAACAGTTTGTGTCCCAGTGGGTCGAGACCTACATGATATTCAGGTTTGTGCTGAAGTGTGTCATGTGACTTTAGCAACACACAATTGCCAGGCAATGACGTCTCAAAGAAGAGAATCTAACTATGGCCTTTTGACGTTCAATGGCATTACAATCACTGAATGATCAGTACCAACATCCTGGGGTTAGCACTTGACCAGAACCTGAACTGGACTATTCAGATTAATACTACGGCCATGAGCAGGTCAGAAACTAGGAATGTGATTAAGAAACCTTCTGACTCCCCAATGTGTTGCCGCCATCCACAAGACACAAGTAAGGATTGTGATGGAATGCTTTCCACTTGCCCAGATGAGTACAGCTCCAACAACATTGATGAAACTCATCCAGGAAAAAGCAACCCTCTTGATTATCACCTCCACTAAAACCTTCAATATTCACTTCCTTCACCACCTACACACAATGGAAGCATGGTATCAGTTACAAAGATCACCATCAAGGGCCCACCAAATGCAGTAAACAGAGCCTTCTAAACCCATGACTTCTACCAGATAAATGGGAACACCGGTAACTGCAAGTTCACTTCCGCAGCTATAATGCTATATCGTGTTCATCCACAGTTACTAGGACAAAGTTCTGGAAGTTCCTCCTTAACAGTATTTTGATTTCAGCTACACTGTGTGGACTGGAAAGTAACTTATCACGACCTTCTTGAAGACAATTAGGAATGGGTAAATGTTGACCTGATCCATACAATTCTGTGATTGAATTTTAAAAGTATAAAGAATTGTTATAGTTGCAACTTGTCTTGGATTCTGTTAGATAATGGTCACTTCACTAATACCCCATATATTTTCTGTCCCATTCTAACAAATTATAGAAAATTTTCCAATCAATTATACCCAGTAGTTGAGTTTAATGGAAACTAAGTTCATTGTCTACACAGCAACAGCGATACCAGCTCTCCTGGATGTATCAGGCACACAGGCAATATACAACAAATACCTCAAATCCCAAGGGAAATATCACCAGCAATGCCTCTGTAAAATCCTCCAAAGCCAGTGGCAACATGGGTGCTCCAATTTTGTGTCCTGTCTCAGGCCAACAAGGTCATTGTTACAGTCAATCAGCTACATTGGGTGGGCCACCTTGTCTGCATGTTCAACACAAGACACCCAACCAAGCTCACTATTCCAAGCTTCACTGCAGACAGCAGCTACAGGAGGGTTGAGATAGTGGTTCAAGAATATCCTCAAAGCCTCCCTGAAAAAAATGCACCCTCTCCACTGACTTGTGGCTAAGTCATGCGAGAGACTGCCAAACTGAAGAAGAAGCATCTACGAAGGCGCCCACTGTTTTGACCATCCCCAATGGTCCAAGCAGAGTACTAGCACAAACACTGGAATGAATGTATGAAAACCTAAGTATGTTCCCCCTACCCATCACATCAAACTGCCTACCCGTCTGAAAGGGTGTGCAGATCCAATACTGCATGATTTAGTCAGCTCAGGATCCACAACTCTGGAATGGAAGAAAGTCTTCCTCAGTCCCCAGGGACTGCTTAACATGGAGAGGAAGATAAGGAATATGTTAATTACTCTAATCGCATTGTAAATATTTAGATGTCTGCATCGCAGTTAATTGAAGGAACAGAGATTTGTTTTCTCACTTCATAGGTTTCGTCATTGGGACTTAAAATGGATGGTTTTGGCATTGCATGTTTTGGGTGGCTCTAATCATGAAATGCCGAGTAATTATATTGTACTTTTATTTGCCACAGACTGCAATGCAAAGCTGCCTACTGAAGCATGAAATGCTGGAGTTACAAGTAAGTTTAAGACTTGTAACAAGTTTGCTGATTATCAGCTTGTCCTAAGGCGAAATTTATGATGAATTTTATTATAATGACTGCACACACAAAGGTCTTTAGTGTATTCCTGATCTGAGGAGTGTCAACTAGAAGGAGAGTCTGAATAAGCTGGCTTTTTTTCCCTGGCGCATTGAAGACTGAGGCGTGACCTTAAAGGGGTTTAAAGAATCATAAGCGGCATGGATAGGGGCATGAAGAGCCAAGGTCTTTTTCCTAGGGTGAGGGAATGCAAAACGAGAGGACACAGGTTTAAGGTGAGAGGGGAAAAGACCTAAAAAGGACCGGAAAATGGTAACATTTCACACAAGAGGTTTGTGCATGTATGGAATGAACTGCAAGAGGAAGTGGTGGAGGCTGGTACAAGTACAACATTTAAAAGGCATCTGGATGGGTATATGAATAGTAGGGTTTAGGGCGATTTAGGCCAAATGCTGGTAAATGACATTAGATCAGATTGGGCTGCCTGGTCAGTGTGCATGAGTTGGACCCAAAGGGTCTGTTTCCGTGCTGTATAACCCTATGATTCTATGAGTCTATGAACTTCAGCTATGAAGGGTTAAAGGGACAGCTGTCAAAAGTTACCAAGCTGATTATTAGTGAAAAAGTAATGATAGAAGGCATAGAACTGTTCGATAATTTGTTACATCATTGAAATTTCCTATCATGCACCATGATTTAGTGTCCCACAGACAGAGAATTGTGGGGATCTGAGGAAAGGCAGTGAGGCTGATTGAATTGTTCAATAAAATGAGTTGTCAGAGACTCAGTGAACTTATCAACCTTTTGTGCAACTCTTATCCTTCAAAAACAGACTCAACGCTTCTTGCATTTTCCACATGCTGATATAATTATAACTTTCTAATTGCAGGTGTAAGACTCAAACAGCAGTCACCTGTGGATAAATATGTGACTTTTACCTTGCTGTATTACAGCAGAAAGAACAAGATGATCTTTAAGAAGGAGAAGATAATAGCATTTGAAACTCAGCTATTCAACTTCAGTAGGCCTAAGTTATCAATAGATAAAAGGTACTGCAGATGCTGGAGAATCCAAGATAACAAGCATGGGGCTGGATGAACACAGCAGGTCAAGCAGCACCCCATCTCCTATCTACTAACATCATCCCGCCCCCTTGACCTGTCCGTCCTCCCTGGACTGACCTATCTCCTCCCTACCCCCCTACCTACACTCACCTTTACTGGCTCCATCCCCGCCTCTTCGACTTGTCTGCCTCCTCTCCACCTATCCTCTCCTCTATCCATCTGCTATCCGCCTCCCCCTCTCTTCCTATTTATTTCAGAACCCTCTTCCCCTCCCCCATTTCTGATGAAGGGTTTAGGCCCGAAACGTCAAATTTTCCTGCTCCTATGATGCTGCTTGACCTGCTGTGTTCATCCAGCCCCATGCTTGTTGTCTAAGTTATCAATATTCTGGTTTCATCTGAAACAACTTGGAGAGGATGGAGTCAATATTGAGGTAATTGATTTTCTGACAGTGATTTTGATCATTTCATTATCTTAAGGAAATTGCAGTGCATCTCAGGCAGTCAAGAAGTCTGAATGCATAAACAAAGCAAAAGATTTCACAATGAGCTTTCTGGTTCATGGGAAGCCCTAAAGATCAAAGGGACCTTGGCCCTTAAGGTGCGAGGACAGATGAATAAAGTGTTAAAAAGGCAGAGAGTATACTTAACTTTATTAGCCAAGGCATAGAGGTTAAGAGCAGGGAGGTCATGCTGAAACTATGTAAGATGCTGGTTAGACCACAGCTATGTGCACTTCTGGACTCCATACTATAGGAAGGATGTGATAGCACTGGGGAGGGTGCCGAGGAGATTTACCCCAGGATGTTCCCTAAGCTGGAGAGTTTCAGTTATGAAAAAGACTGGAATAACTAGAGTTGATTATCCTTTAGGGCAAAGAAAATTGAGATGGATCATGATTGAAATGACTAAGATTGTGAGGGACAGGAAGAAACTTTTCCTCTTGATGGAGGGGTCAATGGCCAGAGGCATAGAAATAAGTTTTAAAGGAGATGTGAACAAGTTTCTCCTCACTCAGAGGGTAGTGGAAATCTGAAACTCTGCCTCAAAGGGTGGCAGAGGCCGAAACCCTCACAACACTTAAGAAATAATTAGACGTGCACTTGTAATGCCAAGGCATACAAGGCTTTGGGCCAAGTGCTGGATAACAGTACTAGAATAGCAAGGTGCTTGTTTTGACTGGTATGGATATGATGGCCAATGGGTCTTTTTCAGTGCTGTAGGTATCTATGGTTCTATGGCTCTAAAGCAAGTGAAGTAGCCATAAGAGGTGGTGTATAGGTACAGCTGAGGATTAGTCATGTATGTGTGAAGACTAATAACAATCTGTCAGATAATGTCTTCCAAAGACAATATGTAGATTAGAAAGAGGGAGAGGCCAAGGATACCACTCTCTACCATCCTTTGAGGCCAAGGATATATAGTTGGAAGATTCTAGAAGAAACATTATGGGGAGGAAAGAGGTCACTATTAGTGATATTTTGATTATGACTGACAGCTAGCAAGGGTGGACTCCATGGCCAAGATAAGAGAAGGAACACACTGAGGAAAACAGTATTGTTCATTATTTCAAAGGAAGAGAAATTGAGGAAGATGAGGTGAGAAAATGCACCACAGTCATGAAAAATCATGCCAATTCTTGTGATTTTGTCATGAGAGACCTGATTTGTCAATAAAATTAAGCCTCATTTGCAAGAGGGCCTGTGTGAACTCATCCTGGTGGAAGTCATTTTCTCCTCTCACCATTCCATATAGAGAGAAAACTGCTGAGAATATTTAATTTCTGGGACCATCATTTAAATTGAAATTTAGGGAAACTTCTAAAACTGGTATTCTTAAACAATGGTCAGTTTTTGCTGAACCCAGTGCAATCTCAATACCTTTTACAGTGGGTTTGAACTAAAATGTAAATAAGCTGGTACCGACAACTGTACATCATCCAGCATTGTTGTTTGATCTGACCAGAACCAAACAGATTTCTCTCTGTAGCTTTCTAAGGTGACCCGGCATCATAGAGGTTGAGGGATGGTGTTCTCATTCTGAAATCAAAGTAGAAAATGCTGGAAGTATCTGCAATTCAGGCAGCAATCCATGGAGAGACAAGAATGCTATTGTTTCAGGTTGATGAACTTTCATCAGAACTGAAGGATTAACTTTACTTCCCTCCGCTGATGCTGCTTCATATATCTGTTATTTCTCATATTTTCTTCTAAGAAAACCTGCACTACCTTGGATGAGGATTTGGGGCCATTGAGAATTGCACATAGATCTGTCCTGATTGTTTACTCATAGCAAATGTCATTGTTAACTGCAGTAACTGCACTGAAAATATTGCAGTGGTCTATCTGTCCAACACAGTTAGAAGGAATTACAAATATTTGTAGAAAGAAATTTAATAAAATGAACCATAAAATGTCTCAAAGCTGCAGAAGTCATTGCCTAAACTACCCAAGCATGTTAAGCTCACAATTCCTGAGCTTGGTCTTATTTGGATGATCGTGGCAGCTGCTGTGCTTCATAAATCTTCGTCCTATCTTCCCCAAAATGCATTCATAGGGCTACCAGAGGAAACATACAGCTGTCCTGCCACTGGCTGTCATTCCTGCAAGTGAACCCCTGTGGCTTTGTCAGTCAGATTTCAGAAAGTTTGAAAGAACTCAACAGATGTGTTTTAAAATCCTACAATGGGCAGAAAAGATTCCAAACAATTATCTTCACTCAGAACATTTTCTACATGGTGTTGAAAATCATGACGAAATGTACCCAGTTTTTTTAAACGGAGGTAGTAACTAGGCAAATAGCATTGTGTTCTCCCCAGCAGGTTCTATACTAAGAAATGAATGGACGGATAGGTGCAACCTGAGCTTTAACTTAAACCTCCTTCACAAGTCATAGCATTGCTGAAAGGAGTCCACAGGGTCACAGGAGTTCCATTGTGGATATCTAGAGCCATCTTCTAGTGCTGATTGATAAAAGTCAAACATTCTGGGAAACAAGAAACCAATAATCTGATGTATTGAGAGATGCTCTGTAGTCTGAAAAAGATGAAGGATGTCACCCAAGACAACTTAAAAGAAGCCAGTCACGTAGAAGGCAAACCTGATGCCAGGTTCAGGTATCCCAGGACATTGTGGGAAGTTAGAGAAGAAATTGCCAGATCCTAGCAAAGATATTTGTATTTTCTACAGCCACTGGTGAGGTGCAGAAACCTGGAGAGTGGCTAACGTTGTTCCTTTACTTAAGAAAGCCTGCAAGGAAAATCCAGGGAACCATAAACTGGTGAACCTGATGCCATTGATGGGTAAGTTGTTGGAGGGGATTCTGAGATACTGAATTTACAAGCATTCAGAAAGGCAAGGACTGATTAGGGAAATTCAGCATGGCTTTGTGCGTGGGAAATCGTATCTCACAAACTTGATTGAGTTTTTAAAGACATGACCAAGGTGATCTAATATGAATAACAAAGCTCTTTCACCCAGGGTAGCAGAGTGCAAAACTAGAGGGCATTGGTTTAAGGTGAGAAGGGAAATTTTTTAAAGTTTTTTTCTGAAGAAGAGTCTAGGCCCGAAATGTCAGCTTTCCTGCTCCTCTGATGCTGCTTGGCCTGTGTGTTCATCCAGCTTCACACTTAGTTATCTCTGTTTTAAAAGGGACCTGAAGGGCAACTTTACCACACAGAGAATGGTGCATATAGGGAACGAACCGCCAGACGAAGTTGTAGAGGTAGGCACAATTACAACATTTAAAAGACATTTGACAGATGCATGCATAGGAAAGGTCTAGAGGAATATGGCCAAACACAGGCAAGTGGAACTAATTCAGTTTAGGAAACCTGGTCAGCATGGACAAGTTGGACTGAAGGGTCCATTTCCATGCTGTAAGACTCTATGATTCTATGAGTGTGTAATTCCATCCTTAAAATAAAAACCAGGTCAGGGGCTACAGAAAACAGCGATATTGAGACTTCTGGGCTAGTGTTGAGCTGGAGTAGACTATTTCAGAAAGCAGACTTGCCACTGTGTTCACCTTCCTCATCACCAGCTGCCATGTTGTCTGCCCAACTTCCCACCGTTCCCTCATTCCATGCTGTGCCCCAGAGGAACCTCGATGGGATACTTCCCTGCAAATTGATCCAAAGCTTGCAAACTAAGGTACAAAATATGAGCGGGAGACCACCATACTTCCCCTAGAGCCTGTTCTACCATTTAAAAGAATCATGGTTAATCAGTATGTGTTTCAAATTCCACATTCCCATCTGTCTCCGTTAATCTTGCCTAACACACATCGATCCATCTGTATTTTAAAAAGATTCAATGACCCTTTCTTCACTGCCTGCTGAGGCAGAGATCCCAAAATGCTGCAACCTTCTGCAAGAGAAATGTTCTCATCTCTTTCTTACAAGGGCAATCCCCAATTTTAAAACAGTGCACTTAATTCTGGGTCTAAGGAATCATGCCTTCTACATTCACCTTATCAATACCATTCAGGAACTTTATACAGTTCAATCAAGTCACCCTTCACTTTTCTGACTCTTAATGAAAACAAACCCACCCTTTCTAAACTATCGTCATAAGACATCCATTCCATTTATCCATCTAGTAAACCTCCTCAGAACTGCCTCCAATGCATTTACATTGCTTCTTTAAATAAGGAGACGAAAACAATGTGTAGTTTTTGATATGTGATCTTACCAGTGTTTTTTTCACGTGAAGCGTAACACACTTCATGCAATTATTAAGCAATTAATGAATTAATTTAATTCTTACATAATAGAGATAAATTCCATTAGCCTTAGTATTATGCGATAACAAGGTGTGGGGCTGGATGAACACAACAAGCCAAGCAGCATCATAGGAGCAGGAAAGCTTGACGTTTCGGGCCGAGACCCTTCATCAGAAATGGGGGAGGGGAAGAGGGTTCTGAAATAAATAGGGAGAGAGGGGGAGGCGGATAGAAGATGGATAGAGGAGAGGATAGGTGGAGAGGAG
>JAHRHZ010000289.1:27197983-27209860 GCA_024137785.1 Ginglymostoma cirratum | reverse complement strand
GTTAGACAAAAAAAAGGGCCCTTAGGGGTTTTTTGTGGTGCAGTGACAGTGTCCGTACCTTTAATTTATCTGTTCCATGGGGGTGTAATAACATCTCTGAGCCGGGTAATTAGAAAATAGATTAAAAATAATAAAGTTGACTCCTTTCCCCTTCCAATTTCATTTTGATTTTGTCTCTTCCCTCTCTCTCTCTTTTGATTGTTTTCATTGCCCAAAATGGGCTTTGCATGTAAATATTTAATTGGCTACATGGGAGATTACTTATTTTTCTCCTCCTGTATTCGTAACAGGATGAGGGTGTCGCTGACCAGGCAGCATTTATTGCCCATCCCTAATTGCCCAGAAGATAGTTCAAAGTCAACCACATTGCAGTGGGTTTGGAGTCACATGCAGGCCAGACCAGGTAAGGATGGCAGTTTCCTTCCCTAAAGGACATTAGTGAACCAGATGGGTTTTTCCCCTGACAATCGACAATGGATTCATGGTCATCATTAGATTCTTAATTCCAGATATTTAATTGAATTCAAATTTCACCATCTGCCATGGCTGGAATTGAATCTGGGTCCCAGAACGTTACCTGGGTTTCTGGATTAACAGTCCAGCGATAATGCCATTAGGCTATTGCCTCCCTCTACTGGTAGTAATTTAAAAAGTCAAAAAAACGCAAAACGAAGTCACAACCATGTTGGTAATGGGCAAGTCACTCAGTTGTGTGTGATAACACTTTTGGGTCTAAAAAAAGAGGAAAGTACATAAAGCAGAGCCATCCCTTCTCATTATCTTTCCATCTCCCTCACTGTTGATGGTTTGCATTGACCTTAATGGGCTTTGCTTGTAAATATTTAGGCTACATAGGTCATAGAACCTGACAGTGTGGAAACAGGCCCTTTGCCCCAACAAGTCCACACTGACCCTCAGAGCACCCACCCAAACCCATCCCCCTATAACCCACCTAATCTATACATCCCTGAACACTACAGGCAATTTAGCATGGCCAATCCACCTAACCTGCACATCTTTGGACTGTGGGAGGAAACTAGGAGCACCTGGAGGAAACCCATACAGACACAGGGAGAATGTGCAAACTCCACACAGACAGTTGCCTGAGGGTGGAATTGAACCCAGGTCCCTGGTGCTGTGAGGCAGCACTGCTAACTACTGAGCTACTGTGCTGGCCCAAATGCTGCTCCATTTTGGTGTTCAACAATAAATAATGTTCTTTCCCAATCGGGTTACATGAGTTAGTAGAGTAATACTAGTGTGTGACTTGGAGTGGAAATTACTGAAGGCGGTTCTTGAATTATGGTACAGATTCTAGACTTTTCAGGCACTTGTATAACATCATGGTATGTGGCATACTGGGATAAAGGTATTGACCTCATCTTCAGTTGTTCTCTCTGTGTAATGGAGTGAGTGTAGTCAGTCAGTTACGTCTACGTATTGTACAGCGACATCAGGAAGCACAGAATCAACATATTGTGTAAGTCTGTGATATTGTAGCCTTGTAAATAGTTATTGTTGTAGATAAACCTCACAGTACTGACCCAAGGAGAACCCAACAAACTGTGGTATGTGAGATAACAAGGTGTAGAGCTGGATGAACACAGCAGGCCAAGCAGCATCAGAGGAGCAGGAAGGCTGACATTTCGGGCCTAGACCCTTCTTCGGAAATGGGGGAGGGGAAGGGTGTTCTGAAATAAATAGGGAGGGGGGGAGGCGGATAGAAGATGGATAGAGGAGAGGATAGGCGGAGAGGAGACAGACCGGTCAAAGAGGCGGGGATGGAGTCAGTAAAGGTGAGTGCAGGTGGGGACTTAGGGAGGAGACACATCAGTCCAGTGAGGACGGACAGGTCAAGGGGGCGGGAAGAGGTTAGTAGGTAGGAGATGGGGGTGGGGCTTGAGTTGGTAGGAGGGGATAGGTGGAAGGAAGAACAGGTTAGGGAGGCGGGGACAAGCTGGGCTGGTTTTGGGATGCGGTAAGGGGAGGGGAGATTTTGAAGCTTGTGAAGTCCACATTAATATCATTGGGCTGCAGTGTTCCCAAGCAGAATATGAGGTCCAAGCTAAGTCCAGGCAAGAGCAAGGTCATGTTCTTTGAAAAATGGGCTGAGCAAACCATTGTCCTCTTCATCATCAGTTCAGATTATTTGAAGGTGCTGAGGATGTGGCTGATAGGGATTGGGTCGGGCAGTAAAACCAGAGAAGTGTGTATCCACCAAAATGAGGCAGAAACTGGGCATCTGGGATCAATACAATCTCTCCATTGCGAGCAAGAACCTTGTCATCAGGTGGTGAGGCGCTATACATGGTATGGATCTGGCCCATTCCCAGAGTCTATGTCACATAAGTCATCTGGAAGTCAAATATGAATCCTGCCTGCATGAACACCATGTACAAGACACCATGTATCCAGTATTGCACTTAACTTGATGGCCACATTTTTATACAGCTGCATCAAGATGTGCATACACCTTCTCTGTACACAGACACCAAATATTACGTGTTAAACTTCTACCCGTCCATAGTTTTGTAAGAATGGCCACAGTACCAGTTAAAACACCAAGTAGTTGGACTGCATCATAATGCTGCCCCTCAGAAAAGTTTGTACAGCAAAACACTCTTGAGGACAATTACATGCCGCAGTGTCCACACATAACATCCTCAAGGCATTGTGGGAAAAGGAGACAGTCAATTCTGTCAGATGATTCCCTGGACAGGCTGTCAAAGTTATGTAACAGAATGCCTCATCACCAGAACTTTCAAACAAGCACCAAGACTCGATTGGCTGATGGTGAGAAGGGCACTTTCTGTTAGTTTGTTCATGCATGTATGGCTCTCTTCTGCACTGCACACTGCTCTTGAGAAGGCTCTTGAGAATGGTGAAGACACCATTGCACTCTTACAGAAATGTGTCTTTGTAATGAAGATCTGTAGAGAGATGTTGAGGTTTTTCCTAAACCACTGCATGACACAGAGATCTTTTTTAAAACAGGCTGTTTCCAGGCTCACACCTGAGACAAACATCCACAGCAGCTGAAGGATTATTTGGCTTGTCTGCAACTTGTTTGTCTTCCAGTGCAAACAGTTATCTTTGACTGAGAGTTATAAATTCCAAGCACATCCCGAGATGCAAAATTACATGTAAAGAGGCACACTAAAGCTTGGGGCAGCTGCAGTATAGGCACAGTTGTAACAGATCAATGTCTAAGGCCTTTCAGCCATTGTGTGCTGAGAGGCTGGTCACATACTGAGTAACCACCCCTTGCCCCTCCCCTTTGGGTTGAATGCTCATCACTTAATTTGTAAAGTAAATCTGACAAGTGTAAAATTTGAAAGATTGCATTTTGCATATTATCCAATTTAAAATGCTGCAATATGTACTTAATTTGTGAGTAAAGCATAAATCTTGCAAAATTAATTTGGAACTGTCTATGTCTAATCCAGCGTCTCAGACATTTTCAGAGATGGGGAAATGGGGACTTTCCAGGCAAGTCTCACTGATTCAGAGTGTCAGGGCTTCCAAGAGATTCTGATGCGTATCTCTGAACATATATTCAGTCTCTAACTATCCAAAGAACAGGAGATCTGGATATTTAAGTTTCAGAAAGTTCTGTTCACGTGATACTGGATGTCTGCAAGCAGTCTGCTCATTTAGTTGATAATGGAGGAGTTGACAGGCATGGTGATGTCGAGTTGGGTGTCATCAGTGTAGATGTGAAAACTGACTCTGCGTTTTCAGATAAAGTCAGTGAGGGATAGCATGTAGATGGGAAACAGACAGGGGCAAAGTTCTCAGAAACAACTGAAAAGCAAATGATTTTCAAAGAATCTCTCACTGTGACAGAATTAAACATATAATTTAACGAGAAATTCTGTTTGCACTCTAAAAGGAAGGAAATTACAAGTGCTAGAATTTTTGAAGTAAGATAACACACTAAATCATTCAGTAAATCCATTAGTATCTGTTAAGAAAATAGGATAGATTATTGACTGTAGATCCTTTAACTTGTAGCCTGTCTTTTCTCTTACAGATGTGAATGTACTTGCGATGTATTTCAAACATTTCAAACTTTTGTTGTATTTGTTCTTGTTTATTTAAACAGCTCATTGTGAAACATTCATCTTTTCGGTTAAAGACAGCCATTGCCTGTGTAAACAACACCCATCGACAATTAACATTGTGTCCTCCTTGGGAAAGCTGAGATAACAATGGAGCTGATCCAGCAGAGGAGACAGATAGATTACACATTTTAGATGAAACCTAGCTATATATAAAAGAAATCCCAGGGTTGCAGGCCAAAAAGAAAATTGCAAAGAAGTAGTGTATGTGAGGCAGCTATCAAGAGTAGAGGCCGTCTTGGAAAACAGCTTACAAGTCACAAATAGGATTTTGTGCAGTTTGAGCATTCTTGTGTACTTCCTTCAGAGTTGTTAAGTAAGCTATTAACATAACAGCTACAGTAAATACAAGAGATAAAAGGTACTGCAGATGCTGGAGAATCCGAGATAACAAGCATGGGGCTGGATGAACACAGCAGGTCAAGCAGCATCATACTGCTCCTATGATGCTGCTTGACCTACAGTAAATACAACATTTCTGTGTTTTGTCATGAATACAGGAAATGATATGTCAATGTCATTTTGAAAATTGAAATGCATAGTAGTGTACAGATAAAACAAAAGAATTAACTCCTTCGTAAGGTTTTCTTATCTTTAATTGTGGAAATTCTGAACTGTGATTTCAGAATTACATGTGATGTTAATTAAACAAATTTATTAAGATCAATTTCAAATTCCATTTCATGATCACTGAGCCACTTTGTTCCTACTGATTGTCCTGACCAATTTTTTAAAAGTTATAATAACTAACTGTCACCTTTCTCCTTTACTTGGAGTCATAGAGTCATACAGCACGGAAACAGACCCTTCGGTCCAACTCAGCTGTGCTGACCAGACATCCTAGTCTGACCTGGTTCCATTTGCAAGCAGAGACAATGATGCCACCCGAAGGCTGCAGGAACAGCAAATCATATTCAGCCTGGGAACCCTGCAGCCCAATGGTATCAATGTGGATTTCACAAACTTCAAAATCTCCCCTCCCCCAACCGCATCCCAAAACCAGCCCAGCTCGTCCCCGCCTCCCTAACCTGTTCTTCCTCTCACCTATCCCCTCCTCCCACCTCAAGCCGCACCCCCATCTCCTATCTACTAACCTCATCCCGCCCCCTTGACCTGTCCGTCCTCCCTGGACTGATCTATCTCCTCCCTACCTCCCCACCTACACTCACCTTTACTGGCTCCATCCCCGCCTCTTTGACTTGTCTGTCTCCTCTACACCTATCCTCTCCTCTATCCTTCTTCTATCCGCCTCTCCCTCTCTCCCTATTTATTTCAGAACCCTCTTCCCCTCCCCCATTTCTGATGAAGGGTCTAGGCCCGAAACGTCAAGCTTTCCTGCTCCTATGATGCTGCTTGGCCTGCTGTGTTCATCCAGCTCCACACCTTGTTATCTCCATTTGCAAGCATTTGCCTTATATCTCTCTAAACTCTTCTTCTTCATGTACCCATCCAGCTGCCTTTTAAATGTTGTAATTGTACCAGCCTCTATCACTTCCTCTGGCAGCTTGTTCCATACACATACCTCCCTCTGTGAAAAAGTGACTCTTCCAGTCCTTTCTAAATCTTTCCCCCCCTCACCTTAAACCTATGCCCTCTAGTTTTGGACTTCCCCAGTTCAGGAGAAAGACTTTGGCTCTTCACCTTATCCATGCCTCTCATGATTTTATAAACCTCTATAGGGTCAACCATCAGCCTCTGATGCTCCAGGGAAGAAAGCCCCAGCCTATTCAGCCTCTCCCTTCCAGTCCCGGCAACATCCTTGTAAATCTTTTCTGCACCCTCTCAAGTTTAAAAACATCCTTCCTATAGAAGAGCGACCAAAAGTGTATACAGTATTCTAAAAATGGCCTAACCAATCCTGTACAGCTGCAACATGACATCCCAGCTCCTATACTTAATGTTCTGACCAATGAAGACAAGTGTGACAACTGCCTTCTTCACCACCCAGTCAACCTGTGACTCTACTTTCAAGGAACTATGCATCTGCACCCCTACGTCTCTTTGTTCAGCAACATTCCCCTGGGCCATACCATTAATTGTATACGTCCTTTGCTTTACCAAAATGCAATGCCTCACATTTATCTGAATTAAACTCCATTTGCCACTCCTTGGCCCATTGGTCTATCTGATCAAGGTCTCATTGTACACTGAGATAATCTTCTTCTCTGCCCATTACACCACCAACTTTGGTGTCATCTGCAAAGTTAATAACCACACCTCCTATGTTCACATCCAGATCATTTATATAAGTATGAAAAGCAGTGGACCCAGCATTGAACCTTATGGCACATGACTGGTCACAGGCCTCCAGTCCGAAAAACAATCTTCTACAACCACCTTCTGTCTCGTCTCTTCAAGCCAACTTTGTATCCCATGTGATCCAACTTACTAACTAACATGTAATAGTTCATGTATTCAATTCAAAGCCTTTCAGATGGAAACTTATAATTGGAAATAAAAATGGAAAATATTTTATTTGGCTTTATCAGCAACTAGATGAGTTATACAGATAAATGGCTAAATGCTTGGTCTGTGATGAGTTGGTAGGTTTTATTGTTCGAACAGAAATGTTGGCTGTGGTTCAGCCTCATTGGAATGGAGAGTACTGAGTCAAATTGCTGCATCTGATTGCTATCTGGTAACTGGGTTAGAAATACTGCAGTGTAACAACAGGATGCAGCCTTTCTTGTCAGAATAGCATGCTGGAGCTCACTTTTGAGCATCACGCATGAATACTGTGAACATACAAATATATGAATAAGGAAGAAGTGTAGGCCAATTGGCACCTTGAGCCTGCTCCACCATTCAAAAAGATAACTGCCAATTTGATTTTGACATCGACTCGACATTCCAGCATATCACCAATAATCTTTCATTCCTTTAAGTACTAGTGTATAGGGATCAGGAGCATAAAGCTTCAAGGGGGTGCAATGGAGAAACACCAAGGAAAGCACAACAAAACTCTGTAACAGGAATGTCGACATCTAAAAGAGAGAAAAAAAAGCTTTCAGACAGGACATTCTGTAATTTTGAGTAGAAACTTTTAAATTTCCTCATTCCAGTGTTAAACATGAGCAATGTTTTGAATGTTAACCGGATGAACCCGTCAAAACAGTCACTGACAGGCTGATTAATAGGCTCTTACAGTTTTGTAATCTGCCAGAGGGCTACCACTGCAGTCCTATCATTTCATCGCAAAGGTCAATACATTGGAGGAAATGTGTTAAGGGGAAGAAATGTGAGAGAAATTTGGAGGACTTCTTTTTTAAACTTAAACAGACATTCTATTTATTTGGGGGAACTCTTATTACTTACAAATTTCATACACTCATCCTTCCTGCTGTATCTGGTTTCAGCTCCAATTCAACTTTCCCCTTTTGATGTATAGCGTGAAAATCATGCTTCAACACTAAACAAGTAGCCACTGATTATCGTAGAAAGATTTGTTATCAGCTTCTTCAATTTCCTGCACCTATTTTCTTCTCTCTTACTTCCCTAAGGATTATAAATTGTGCTGGCATGTGATTCCAGTACATCATTTGTTCTTTACAGAAGTACTTTTTTTTCCAAGTCTGAACATAATTTTGTTTTCACTTGACATTTGCATTTGACACTTTTCAACAAATGTTACTGAACAAAATTGACCTATTTATTTTTTCCCAAATAGACTTACAGGATTTGTGATGCACAGCTGCTGGCAACATCTGTTTAATGCAGCAATGAATTTTGAGGCAATTCCAGCAACGAGTAAAAGTTGGAATTAAAATCAGAAAGCAACAGACTGCCAAGGAAATATTTAACTCCATTTATGACGCTGACAAGAAATTGGTGTTCATAGATTTAGCTGAAGCATGGATTTCATTCAACCAGTGTTAACTCAAATGTATTCCTGACAGGTTCACTAAATCAAGCTACAAGGAAGGTTTTTTTTAAAATAGTATTCTAGACAATTAGATTTGATGAAACTAGGAAATTTCTAATGGGATTAGAGCTGGCTGATGGAGACCCATATGGGTTTGTAAGCGCCTCAATGAATAGAATGATAGCTATTGTGGTTAGTAAATAAGTGGCAAACATGAAACTAGTCTTTTTCAATTCAAATTAACATCATGGAAGCAAAAGTTCTAAAATTTCACAACTTATTGGAGTGTACACAAAATTACAGATCTCTTATTGCAAAATACATTTGTTAATATTATTCAATGGATAGATAAATGAACAGGAAGGGTTTAGAGAGATATGGGCCTAATGCTGGCAAATGGGACTAAGTCTGATTGGAATGTCTGGTTGGTGCACATGACTTGGACCAAAACATCTGATTGCATACTATATGACTCTATGACTCTATAATGTTAGATATTTTCACATTTTGGCACCGTACTGTCTGGTGCTACAAGCCTCTCCCAGTTTGACAATGGCATTCCTCACTGAATTAATACATAATCAGAGCCAGTTCACCTTCTCAGAGTGTTTGCGTTATGACAAAGCTGTAGTGGCATTACATAATTATGTTGGTACATGGTTGGAGTTGAAATTCCAAAAATTCCTACTTGTTGAAACGCAGTTCTAGGAAAATGACAATGCCATCCAAAGGGGCTTATATGGATTTTAATTGTTGGAGTGAGTTTAAATGGAGAATGTAGAATATTGATGACAGTTCAATACCTAGATGTAGACCCAGCAGAGATTAATCCCAAATTATTTCTAACTGAACGTACTACCTCAAGGACCATGGCAAGAAAATGGGTTCTCTGGGAACTGTGGCAAAAAATAATGAATTGGCTTTGGGTTGTGAATGGTTTTACACAAATATTGATTGTTAGCTGGACATAGTAAGAACTGCAGAGTCAGAAACAACACAGTGTGGAGCTGGAGGAACACAGCAGGTCAGGCAGCATCAGAGGAGCAGGAAAGTCGACGTTTTGGGTCAGGATCCTTCTTCACATCTGGGGATGGGGAAGTGAGCTGGGAAATAAATAGAGGGAGGAGGGGTGGAGCTGGGGGGAGGTAAGTAGGATGGTGATAGGTGGATGCAGGTGGGGGCAGTGGCGATTGTTCAGTGGGAAGAGTAGGGTGGATAGGTGGGGAAGAAGATGGACAGGTTGTACCAGGTCAAGGAGGTGGGATGAGAGGGAGGTTTGGACATGGGACAAGGCTGGGGATGGGGAGATTTTTAAACTGGTGAATTCCATGTTTAGACCATTGGGCTGTAGGCTCCTGAGGAGGAATATGAGGTGTTGCTTCTCTGGTTTGCGTGTAGCGTCATTGTGGCACTGGAGGAGGCCCAGAATGGACATGTCATCAAGGAAGTGAGAGGTATAGTTAAAATGGTTAGCAACCAGAAGGTAATAGGTACTGCAGATGCTGGAGAATCCGAGATAACAAGGTGTGGAGCTGGATGAACACAGCAGGCCAAGCAGCATCATAGGAGCAGAAAAGCTTGACATTTTGGGCCTAGACCCTTCATCAGAAAACAGCTCCACACCTTGTTATCTAGCAACCAGAAGGTGTTGATGATTATCATTTACAGAGTTCAGATGCTCCATGAAACAATCCCCAAGTCTGTGCTTGGTCTCACCGATGTAGAGGCCACATCAGGAGCAACGGACACAGTAGACCAGGCTGGAGGATGTACAGGTGAACCCCTGTCAGGTATGGAAAGTTTGCTTTGTGCCTTGGATGGAGGTGAGGGGGGAGGTGTAGGGGCAGGTGTAGCACCTCTTGTGGTTGCAGGGAAAGGTGCCGAGTGGGTTTAGTGGGGAAGGTGGAGCGGACGAGGGAGTTGCAGAGAGACCGGTCCCTACGAAAGGCAGATAGGGGTAGGAAGGGAAATATCTCTTTGGTTGTGGGGTCGGATTGTAGGTGGCTGAAGTGGCGAAGGATGATACGCTGGAAGCAGAGGTTTGTGGGGGTGGTATATGAAGACCAGGGGGATTCTGTCTTTATTTTAGTTGGGGGAGAGGGTTTTAAGGCAAAAGTGTGGGAAATTCAACAGATGCAGTTGAGGGCATTTTGGATCAACGGAGGGGGTAAGTTGCAGTCCTTGAAGTAGGAGGACATCTGGGATGTCTGGGAGTGGAACCCTCCATTTTGGTAGCAGATGCAGCGGAGGCGGAGGAATTGGGAGTATGGGTGACAGGAGGTGTAGTCCAGGCAGCTATGGGAGTTGGTGGGTTTGAAATAAATGTCAGTGTTGAGGCGATTACCAGAGATGGAGACAGAGAAGTCCAGGAAGGGGAGGGAGGTATCAGAGATGGTCCAGGTGAATTTGAGGTTGGGCTGAAAGTGGTTAGTAAAGTTGATGAACTGTTCAAGCTCCTCATGTGAGCACAAGGCTTTTTGTTTTATCTCTAGAGTTTACTATTCTATTAGGTATCTAGCACACCTTCCATCCTCTACTTCCTTTAAACTTCATTTTTAGGCTGTATTGTATGATGACAGAATCCTGGTTCTAATCCTACTGGGCTCAATTTAGGAATGTGAAGTCAAGAAAGCAGTAGACAGGGGTTTCAGGGCAAAGAACCTCTGTGTTTATTAAGTAGGAATTTGCGTATATCACAAGAAATAAAAGGCAAATGTAACAAACAGGGAAATAATACAAAGGTGAATAAATTACAAAAGATAAAAAAAAACAGTGAAACTGACACGATCAGTTATTAACTTGACACAAACTAACTGCTGTTAGAAACAAAACAGTAGTTTTAAACACAGACACTTTAATCAGACTTCCTGACCTTGAGGCGCCCTGCACTATGACCCGCCTGCCTTTCCCTCCCTGCTAGCTCGGTTGGATACTTTGGGTCTCGAGGGAAATAAGCTCACCACTGGGGATAACTGCATTTTGAATTACAGCTGGCCATTCCCGCCTGCCATAGCCAGTACTTCACTGAAGACTTCGGACGGTGCAGGCCTTCAGTCTGGGTTGAGTCCATTGATGCGGTAAGACATGTTGTGGATGATTGGGTGAGTACTTTGATTTCCTGACTTTTTAGTGGGTTTTGTGAGTGGGTTTTCACCTCAAGATGTGTCTAAGGCCTTGTGGTGTTGATCAGGTCAGTGGTTCTCAGAGGTAGGTGGTCTGTAGGTGATCGTCAGTCGCTGGTGGTTGGAGATGGCTGTAGGAGTCTTTCTCAGTGCAGGAGCTCTCTGGAGTCCTTCTGCTGTTTGGTAGCTGTGGGGAATAGCTCTTCAGGTGGATCACTTCTTTCTTCTCTCCTTTTCTTGTATTTTCAGCCGAGATCGAGGCCTGCAGTTATACTAAATTGCAGGTCTCTTATCTTGGCACCAAATCTGTGCTTTTCAATTGTGTTACTGTTGGCCCCTTTTGAGGCGAATTGCCTCCCTGATAGTTTAGAGTAGGTGTAAATGTATTTCGATTCGGTGGAATGTCCAGTATTTCATCAAATGAATATTAATTGAAAGTTGGATGTCTTGGTATCTGTAAAGGCTCCGTGGTGTCTGGGTTAAGTTGTTTTAGGTCTCGTTCATCGTTCATTCAGAGTTGAGGTGTGAATTGAATTTTCTAACTGAACCATGGTTCCAGGCAGCTGTCCCTGAGACTGTGTATTTCCCAGAGCATTGACCAACTGCCTTTTATTGTTAATCTTAAAGGTCTGTTAAAAGTCCAGGGTTTTGTTAAAAATGTGTGAAGCTGGATGAACACAGCAGGCCAAGCAGCATCATAGGAGCAGGAAAGCTTGACGTTTCGGGTTCTGATGAAGGGTCTAGGCCCGGAACGTCAAGCTTTCCTGCTCCT
>JAHRHZ010000289.1:27141799-27197583 GCA_024137785.1 Ginglymostoma cirratum | reverse complement strand
AGGAGCAGGAAAGCTTGACGTTCCGGGCCTAGACCCTTCATCAGAACCCGAAACGTCAAGCTTTCCTGCTCCTATGATGCTGCTTGGCCTGCTGTGTTCATCCAGCCCCACGCTTGTTATCTCGGATTCTCCAGCATCTGCAGTACCTATTATCTCTTTTTGTTAAAAATCCAGGGTTTTGTTAAAAATCCAGGGTTTTGGTCCTATACTTAAAGCAGTAGGGAGCTGGAGGAACGCAGCATGTCAGGCAGCATCAGAGGAGCAGGAAAGCTAACGTTTCGGGTCAGAAGAAGGGCCCCAAACACAAACGTCAGCTTTCCAGTTCCTCTGATGCTACTTAGCTTGCTGTGTTCATCCAGATCTACATCTTGTTACCTCGATTCTCCAGCATCGGCAGTTTCTACTACCTCTTTAAAGTGGAAGGGAATTTTGCTCAATCTTACAATCCTTTGACACTGTACACCAGAGTTTAATTATGGGTGAGCAAAAAATTGTGGAGACCCAAAAGCCAACTCCCCAAAAGACCTAACCCCAAACACACTTATTTCCTCCCTCAAGAGGCAGGATTAGGGAAAGTTAAAATATACCAGTATATACAGTACATCGTGTACATATAGGACATTAGATTCAAACCTTAAATACATTTTACATGTGTTTGGCTTTACACAGGATAAACAAAATATATTCCCATCAAAAATGCCCTCCAGGAACACAATTTTCACACACACACACCCCCCCAGCCTATTGTACACACTGACTATAGTCAGGGTCTGTGGGTTCAATACTGTGCCCTCCAGTCAATTCCCCCTTTGGGTTAGTGTCCCCTAACGCGTTTGGTGAGTACATGTCTGTTTCATTTGTGTTTCCCAAATTCTAGCTTGTGGAATCTTTTGGAACATCTCCAGCAGACACTCCATCAGTTCCCTGTGGGCATCATTCTGGTAAGTGAGTCTTCATTTTAAACTTTAGTGTAAGGGAGCTTGTGGCCCAGTGACCCCATTCCCCCTCAGTATACCAGACTGTAACCTGGTCCCCTGGGGGTGGCAGGATGCCCATCTTGTGAAATGTCCCACTTATCACTGGGGCCTATCCATTACCCCCTGTTAGGGCAACCCAGCAGTGAAAGCCTTATCCACCAGACTCCTTCCCTGTGGACATGGAACACAACCACAACCCTGCCCTTCAGCAGTACCTCAGGCTCGGCTTTGGTGTTCAGAGGGTCCTCCGCTCTGCTCCCTCTTTGCTTAACAGGGGCCCTCCCGAGTTCCAGACTATGGGTGGCCTGGCCTGGTGGTATCTTGGCTGACCCTAGCTCTACAGTCGGTGGGACTGTGTCCTCCCCTGGAGCCTTTTCCCTGCCTGCGGCTGCTGCCTGTCCTGTGCCCTCCGGTGGGGGGGTCTCTCCATCCCAGGGCTGCTGCCTGGCTTCCCACGCTTGGGGGCCATAGTGTCTCTGTCTTTGGAGTGAGCACCTCCCGACTTCCAAACTATGGGTGGGCCTGACCTGGCCTGGGAGAGTGTTTGTTGCCACAGGGCCTGTGGCCTATGGGATTATGGCTTCCCCTGGAGGCTCTCCACAGTCCGGGGCTGCTGTGTGATCTGTGACCTGTGGGAGTGTGCCCTCCTCTAGGAGCTCTGGGAAACTTCCTGAGTCACAAGCGATGGGCAGGCCTAACCTGCCCTGTGAGGCAGTTCACCTGCCCAGGCCCTGCAGCCTGTAGGACTGAGGCTTCCCCTGGGGGTTTCCCTTCATCCAGGGCCACTACTTGGTTGCCTGCCCCCTTAGCGTGAGCCACACCACCTGGCTGCCTCATTATTTTGTGCGGATGCTCTATCTTCTTTCCCCTAGTCAGCGTTCCCAGAAGAGGGTTAAGGACGGGATCATACGCCTGGACCGTCTTCAGATCTGGGGCTACTGCTACCTTTGCTCCCCCTCTATCCTGAGCTGCTGCTGTCATGCCTGAGCCCCTCAGTTCCCAGCTGGTACCTATTTGGGTGCCTTTGTTGGCGAGTGTGCCAGCCTGGTTCTTGCCTCAGCGAGGGGTGCAGTTTTTCCTGTTTCCCCCACTGGTACAGTCAGCTCCGGGTAATCCCCTTCTTGCTGGTCCACCTGTGCCTCCTTTTGGTTCACCCTGAACCATCCCGGCTCTAATCACAGGCCGGGGTTTTGGTGTGGGCTTGTGGGGGCTGCGGTCCCTACCCCTGTGAGTGCGGCCTGAAGCAATTTTAGAAACTCCTCAAAGGAGTTAAAGGAACCTTGCGCTAATGGACACGGTTCCCAGACAGGCACCGGAAGATTTCTGCCCTCACCCTTCCTCCGTGAATTGGGGCAATCGTTCAACTAATGGCCACTCTTCCCACAGTCGCACTTCTTATTCAGAGGTCTACCTCCCCCGGGTACCACTCCTTATTCTGAGCGGGCTCCAACTTGTATACCCTACCCCTGGGTGGCCCATCATCCCATTGGCTGTGCCTAATCACTAGGGCCAGTTGCCTTACCACCATCTCCTTGGTGGTCTGGGGATCTTGGTCTACAACCTCGACAGGCTGTTGACAACCAGGATTCGGAGCCAGCGGGCTCGTTTGTCCCCCCCAGAGGTTATTCCGGTCCAGGTACCCTCCACAGGTGCTGACATAAACAGGCCGCAGCCTGTCTGCGAATGCCTGCAGGGTTACACCTGCCTCTTCTACAGTATTCTCTACTCGGGAGAATAGGCTCCATCATTGAAGCTCATAGCTTCCAGAATCTCTTCCTGGATGGATGTACTCTGCCCCTTCTTGCTATTGGCCAAGAGGGCCTTGTACAACAGGGAGAACAGCAGCAACTTGACCATCTCAGCATCATCACAGCCATTGGTCTCTCCCGCCTGTTCCAAATCCACAAAGTGTACCGATGGGTCCCCTTTGTGTGTGAGTTTCTCCAGGTGTGTTGCCATAGCCTTGAGCCACTGGGTTTCATTTGGGGACAGAAAACAACTCTATGGATCCCCCTGCTCCTGACTATCCTTGGGCGCACTGCCGTACCGGGGCCTGGTCCTGACCCTTCCTGTGCTGGCCCTGCGCCCCCACCTACCTGTTGCCGAAGTGAGCCTGCTCCCAGTGCCACAGGTACTGGTTGAGGCTCCAGCTGTTGCCAAAGCAAGCCTGCTCCTGGCACCAAAGGTGGCGTTCCAGAGATCTCCCCTGCCCTGTAATGTATCTGCTCTCCCTGCTGCCCCACCAGGCCTCCCCCGGTGCCACAGGTGACCGAGTGACCCCAACTGCCCTACAGTCTGCTCTCGCTTCACCCCTCGCTCTTTCCTGCCTGCCCGGGCCATATCTGGTGTTATCAGGTAAACCATGCCTCTGGCCTGGGACAGAGCTAGCTTGAGCTTATGGATCTGCTCCTGGCAGGGACTGTGCTCTGCCCTATTGAACACTTCACTGCAGGCTACCCTATAGGCTACCTGGATATCTCTCAGCTTCTCCTCCTACACTTTAACTTATTCCCCCAGGTGGCTATTCTCCTGTTTCAGTGCCTGCTCACTTGTCTTGGCTTCTGTAACCTGACACCACAGGTAATTACCTGGTTTCAGTACCTTTCCTTCATTTGCCACCTTTCTTGCCTCTGCAGATCTGCACGCAGCATTTCCCCCATAGTGGTCCTCATGCTACAGCCTTCCTCTGCCTCTCTTAACGCTGCCTTCAGTTCCCTGACTTTGCTGTCCAGTACCTAAACCAGTAGCTAGAGACAGAGGAGCCAGATTGCTTTCTCTATGGAGCACTTACGCTCCTTGCTCTCTGTCCACTGGGCTGCTCCTTCCCTAGACGCTCAGCTCTCAAAAGATCCAGAACCCATTCCTTTGATATATGCACCTTCTTAAACATACAGGAGGAGATCTTGTCCTCCGTCAGAGATTTTGCCCCTGCAACACCCTCTACAACATCACATTCCTTCTGGCAGCATCCTCCCCGGCTTGCTGTTGTGTAGGGAGGTCTGATCTGTGTGATCGGTAACCCTGCTGGAACTCTCAGGCAGCCTGGGTCACCCGCCTGGTGCCTCATTCTGATAGTGGACTTAGGTTAGTGAAGGTGGAGTAATAAATCACGAGGCGGGTGTTTCAGGGTAAAAGAATCTCTATTAAAATACCACATTGAATATGTACATTTACAGAAAAAAAAGAAAAAGGTGGACATATCGCAAGAAACAAAAGGGCAGATTAACAGTGAAAATTGATGCCATCGGTTACAGGTGCTAGAACTAAACAATCCACTTAATATAGGTTAATTTACAGCAATACACTGAAACAGTAGTTTGAACTCAGGTACTCGATCAATTAAGGTAACTTTAATCCCAAACCCTTTCTCCGTTTTCCTCACCTTGGGATGCTCTGCACCGTCGCTGAACTCCCCTCCCTGTAACTAGGTTGGAATTTTATGGTCTCAACGAAATTGAGCTCCCCCTGAGAGAACGCGATTTTGCACAGCGGATGTCTGAAGGGTCTAGGCCCAAAACGTCAGCCTTCCTGCTCCTCTGATGCTGCTTGGCCTGCTGTGTTCATCCAGCCCTACACCTTGTTATCTCAGATTCCCCAGCATCTGCAGTTCCTACTATCTCTGAAATCTGTTGGTCCGGTCAGCTCTGGCACTCTCAGATGCCTTCGGTCATCAGTTAGAGATTACTGTGAGGATTATTCTCTGTGCTGGGTTCTTCTCCTGGTGTGGTTACTGGAGTGTTTTCTTCTTTCATTGAACACTGCAGAAGAACTCTCTCCAGGACAGTGTGGGCCTGCTGATCTACAGAATTTCAGGTCCTTTATCAGCCTGGCAAATCTGGTTTCTTGCACTGGTCTTCGTTGCTCCCTTAAGAGATGAATTGACCTTCCTGATTAATAGAGCAAGTGCAAATATCTGTGCTATTGGCGATGAATACGTTTCCTGATTATTGCAATAATGTCTGTGAAATTGCATCGGTCTTCTTGATTCCCAGAATGGGAATCTTTCCATCAGAGCTGAATGGGTTTCCTGATTGCATGGAATGTCCAGTGTTTTGTGTGACTGAATATTAATTGAAGTTAGAATGTCCAGTATTGGCGTAGGTTCCGAGTAGTCTGAAATTTTGTTTATAGGTTGGATTGCTCAATCTTGTGGATTGTTGTCTCAGAGCTGAGGTGTGAATTCCATTTGTTCCAGGCAGCTCTCTCTCTGTGCCTGTGTGTGTGTTCTTCCCAGACCCCAGTTCAGCTGCCCCTTTCAATTATTTTATTTTTAAGCCCAAGGTTTGGTCCAGTGGTTTTACATGATAGGGGTTTTTGAGCCCACCTGCTGCTGAGCATCTGGACAGCCAAATCCAACTTCCTCTTTCCTCACTTTCTCTCTTCTTTTCTTCTTTTCAGGGACATTGACAGAGAAGGCGGCATCTGCAGTTGGCATCGGGACTAGAGATATTGGGCTTTAGTTGTGGTGAAGGGGTAGGCCCAAATCAGGCCTCCTGCTGGTGGAGGTTGCTTCGGTGATGGCGTGGTTGGACCAGTGTGGTGCTTCTGGTCGTGGAGGCCATGCGGCAGTTGCAGCAGCGATGGTGGCCCCAGAAAGGGACTTCTGGAATCGACTGTGATGGGGAGGTGTGCTTTATGGGACTCTAGCCCATTATAGTGAGAGCCTGAAGCCTGTTACAGAGACCCCAGAGACTATTGTGGAGAGACCCCCACCCCCAATGTCAAGCGAACCACAAGAAGGGAGGAAGATGAATTCTGTTTTTAGTTATACTTTGGTTATATCTTAATATCTTCTGTAATTCGAAATAGTACCGGAGTGTGGCAACGTATTACATTTTTCACTGTATTTACTTGTGAAATACAAGTGACAATAAGTTGTCCAATTCAATTTGACTCAATTCAATTCAACGTGGATCAATTCCCATACCTTAACAACTTCCTTTGATTGAGGGCAAACCTCAACAATGGAATGCAGTGTTGGGTCCAGTGAGCTCGTGCAGCTTTTGGTCATCTGGGGAACACAGTGTTCAATGACGAATACATCAAATCTGGCACCAAGCTCATAATCTACAAAGCAGCAGTATTAGTAGACTTCCTGTATGTGCAGACATGATGGCAATAATCCAGCAAACCTTTCGATTCTTTGGGAATGTCACCAGTGATGTCTCTGCATGATCCTACAAATCCAATGTCAGCATAAGTGCTCCAATAACACTGTTCTCCTTCAGGTCAATAGCCCCAAGTCAAGGCACTGGTTACGGTCAATCTGCTGTATTAGCTAGGCCACATCGTCTGCATGCCTGATACAAAACATTTAAATTGAGCTCTTTACTCTCAGCTTCTGCACAGCAAGCAGTTAGCAAGAGGGCAGAGAAAATATTTCCCATTTTTCTTCATTCACAGAATGAGGGTGTCACTGGCCAGGCAGCATTTATAGTCCATCCCTAATTGCCCAGAGGGCAGTTATGAGTCAACCACATTGCTGTGGGTCTGGAGTCACATATAGGCCCGACCAGGTAAGGATGGCAGTTTCCTTCCCTAAAGCACATTAGTGAACCAGGTGGGTTTTTCCTGACAATTGACAATGGATTTACGGTCATCATTACAATCTTAATTCCAGATATTTATTGAATTCAAGTTCCACCATCTGCAATGGCAGGGTTCAAACCCCGGTCCCCAGAACGTTACCTGGTCTCTGGATTAACTGTCCAGCAATAATACGACTAGGCCATTGCCTCCCCTTCCTCATGGCCATCCTGAAAGCTTCCCTGAGAAAAAAAGCAAATATCCACTGACCTGTGTGAAATTCTTACCCAAGACTACTCAAACTGGAGGAAATAAATCGATGAAGGTGCAAAGTATCTCAAGTATCTCTGATAAGCCAAAGTGGAGGCCAAACAAACAGTGGAAGGAGCATGTGAAAACCAAGCCGTCTTACCCTCCTGCCTTAGCAAACACCACTTACAGCAGGATTGGTGGACACAGTATCATCTGTTTCATCGCCATAGTGTCCACAGCCCAGGTGTGGAAGGAAGTCACGTTTGAGCTTGAGGGTCTGCCTAAGAAGAAGAATCCAACTTCACTGAGATCAACTGAGCAGAGACAAAAAAAAGGAAAGATTTGTCAGAATTAACTGCAATTTGAACCTGTTACAAGAATAGATACTATTATGACTCATGATTTGTTTATGAAATCCGTTTCCCTTATCCAGGTAGTAAAATTGTAGCCTGATGAATAATTGGTATAAAATGTACATGCCTGAAGGAACTGTACAGATTTTTAGATGATTAGCTATGGAATACAATTGCAGTAAATGCTTGCAGTTTCAAGAATTTACAAACTGTGTTCAGGTGGCCATTCTGTTGGTGACGAGAATCACATTTCTCCTGAAGTACTCCAATCCTGAGAAAAGGCAATCTGCATCATGTTTCTGCAGAGCAGAAGTATTCAGAACAGAATGATCCCCTGAGGAGAGGAGAGCGTCGCTTTGCAAAGCACACATCCCCTGAGGGGAGGACAGCGTCACTTTGCATAGCACAGAGCTAATGTGCTGTGTAGAAATATGTCGCTTGGCCACTTTGAACACAAAACAACAGCCTGTTACATTCTTCTGCTCCAATTGTATTCCTCGCTGCTCATTTCATGGCTTAGGTTTTTCTGTGTTATAAGTAGATTGCTTATTCAGTTTCTGACCAGTTCCAGTTCCTTACCTGTTCACTTCATCTGTGAAGAACAGAATTGCTAAGTTACTGATTTATGTTTCAGGAAAAGAAAAAGGCTCTAATTCGAAAGAGGAGAGAATTATTTGCTTCTGCCTCTGAACTGTAATTTTAACTTTAAGAAGGAAAGGGACCCACAGGATCAATTCTACTGGAATGGCATCTGGTCGGAAAAAACAAATCTTTGCTTTGCTGAAATGGAGAAAAGGTAACATTGTTATTGTCAATTAAATAAGTATGCTGAAGTACACTTGGCAATTCCTAACTTGTATGCTTAAAATTTAAAAGGGCAGTCCTTCATGAATGGGGCGGCAAATCAATGTTTATTTTGCAAACGTGGTGAAGGAGCTGTGGTTCTGATGTAACTCTGAGAGAATATTTAAGGATATTACAAGCTTGAATCACTTTTGGTTATGGATATACCGGAATTCAGGATCAATGCTGTAAATCTGAAATTAGACAGGAGTTTGTGTCAGTGCTACAACGTGTATTCAGGAAATCTGTGTCACTGGGATCAATGCTGTGAATGTTAATGACAGGAGCCACCCAAACTACACAGGAAACTCTTCACTGACTACAGGATGTGAGTCCCACACCTAATGCAGGATGCGGGTCATTTCAAGAACTTGCAGAGAAGCCTTTCAATAAATACGTTTCATGACATACCTGAATTAAAAACCAAATTCAATACATCTAAAATAATAAAGGCCCATTAATATTCTGATCCTTTTTCTGAGAATGTCCTTATAGTAGATTAATAAACCTTCTTTGGGCAATAAAGCTTTGAAGCACCACAATGATCCAAGTGTACAAAAGAAACATGATGGTTTGAATCTTCCAAGCAGCAGCAGTGATGCTGTGGTGCTTCGGAATTCACCTGACTCATCGGTGCAGCTCATTTCTTTAGATTTCACAGAAATGCACAGCTTCCTTCAGAGAATTTCATTGGAGCAGAGTAGGGGGAAGGACCGGGACCTTTTTTTACACTATTAGCTGCCATATAGTAAATGTGAAGTGAATTTCAGTCAGGGTGAGTGGGTGATTGAGAAAATGGGTGAGACAGGTATGTGGCTATGTGGGTGAAGTGAGTTAATGAGCAGGTGGATAAAGGTGAGAATGTGGTTGGGATGGGTTGGCTGGTGAGCATGTAGTTAGTTTGGAGGGACTATTAGCTCAGGTCAGGGGGAACAGTGAGTTGAATCGGGGGTCAAGCAGTGCACGTGGATAGCCATGTTGCCGGGGTGTAGGGTTCTCATTTGGAATCAGTTATTTTATGACTTTTAAGTGGTTTGAGCTGAGTCACCCCATGATCCCTCGTTCTGGACACGACTTATTTAGAGAATGTGAAATGAAGAGGTAGTAGACAGATGTTTCAGGGCAAAAGAGTTGCTGTGTTTATTTAAAATATAAAAGGTAAGTATAATACGAGGAAAATAGGCAATGTAATAAATAAGGAAAATTGACACAACTAATTATACAAGGAAAAGTAATACTTTAAATTACACTCTTTAGTAGATTAATGCTATTAGACCCTTGTCCTACTGACACATACAGAGAACCACATTTTTAATGACAGTCTTTATCAGAATTCCTACCGTGGTGTCCCAATGCACTGTCACCACCCACCTTCCCCTCTCTGTTAGGTAGATTGGAACTTGGGGGCTTGGGAGTCTGTGTTCACCACTCAAAACACAGTCTTGAAGTGTGCCCAGTTGCGGAGGTTCCTGCTGTGGGTTCTCTTGGTTTGGAACAGGCCCATGTCTGAAAGCTGTTCTTCGGATAGTGCTTGGCTGGCTTCCCACCTCTCAGATGTCCTTTGTTCTGATGATACTATTTGTTTGGCTTTCCAATTCTGCTTCTCTGTTCGGCCTTTCAATTTGTCTTCTCTAATGTCTTGCTTCAGAAGCTGCTTGTTGGGGATGGGAGCCTGTGGAGAAGGTTGTAGTTGAAAACAAAATTATGCTCCTTAGGTGAGAATGAGTGGGGGGGGGCCCTGGAAATTATACTACCTGTGTTCCCCATTATCTCTCCTCAAATCTGTAGTTTTCTTTAAGCTCTTGATGTTCTCTTCTGAAGTTAATTTGCTTTCCGATTATTAGAGTATATGTGAATGGATTTCAATTGAGGTTACAAGGCACGGGGCTGGATGAGCACAGCAGGCCAAGCAGCATCACAGGAGCAGGAAAACTTGACGTTTCGGGCCTAGACCCTTCATCAGAAATGGGGGAGGGGAAGAGGGTTCTGAAATAAATAGGGAGAGAGGGGGAAGCGGATAGAAGATGGATAGAGGAGAGAATAGGTGGAGAGGAGGCAGACAAGTCGAAGAGGCAGGGATGGAGCCAGTAAAGGTGAGTGTAGGTGGGGGGGGTAGGGAGGAGATAGGTCAGTCCAGGGAGGACGGACAGGTCAAGGGGGCGGGATGATGTCAGTAGATAGGAGATGGGGGTTGGGCTTGAGGTGGGAGGAGGGGATAGGTGAGAGGAAAAACAGGTTAGGGAGGTGGAGATGAGCTGGGCTGGTTTTGGGATGCGGTTGGGGGAGGGGAGATTTTGAAGCTTGTGAAATCCACATTGATACCATTGGGCTGCAGGGTTCCCAGGCTGAATATGATTTGTTGTTCCTGCAGCCTTCGGGTGGCATCATTGTGGCATTGCAGGAGGCCCAGGATGGACATGTCATCTGAGGAATGGGAGGGGGAGTTGAAATGGTTCGCGACTGGGAGGTGCAGTTGTTTGTTGCGAACTGAGCGCAGGTGTTCTGCAAAGCGGTCCCCAAGCCTCCGCTCGGTTTCCCCGATGTAGAGGAGGCCACAACGGATATAGCGGATGCAGTATACCACATTGGCAGATGTGCAGGTGAACATCTGCTTTTATGTGGAAAGTCTTCTTGGGGCCTGGGATTGGGGTGAGGGAGGAGGTGTGGGGGCAGGTGTAGCACTTCCTGCGGTTGCAGGGAAAAGTGCCGGGTGTGGTGGGGCTGGAGGGCAGTGTGGAGCGGACGAGGGAGTCGCGGAGAGAGTGGTCCCTCTGGAAGGCAGATAAGGGTGGGGAGGGAAAGATGTCTTTGATGGTGGGGTCTGATTGCAGATGGCGGAAGTGTCGGAGGATGATGCATTGGATCCGGAAGTTGGTGGGGTGGTACGTGAGGACGAGGGGGATTCTTTTTTGGTCATTATTGCTGGGACGGGGCATGAGGGATGTGTTACGGGAAATGCGGGAGACACGGTCGAGGGCATTCTCGACCACTGTGGGGGGGATGTTGCGGTCCCTGAAGAATGAGGACATCTGAGATGTACGGGAGTGGAACGTCTCATCCTGGGAGCAGATGCGGCGGAGGCGAAGGAATTGGGAATAGGGGATGGCATTTTTGCAGGAAGGTGGGTGGGAGGAGGTGTATTCCAGGTAGCTGTGGGAGTCAGTGGGCTTGAAATGGACATTGGTTTCTCGGTGGTTACCCGAGATGGAGACAGAGAGGTCCAGGAAGGAGAGAGAAGTGTTGGAGATGGTCCAGGTGAACATCAGGTTGGGGTGGAAGGTGTTGGTGAAGTGGATGAACTGTTCGAGCTCCTCATGGGAGCACGAGGTGGCGCCGATGCAGTCATCAATGTAACGGAGGAAGAGGTGGGGTTTAGGGCCAGTGTAGGTACGGAAGAGGGATTGTTCCACGTAACGTTTAAATGTCTGGTATCTCTGTAGGCCCCATACTGTCTGCCCTGGGTAGCCTGAGGTGTAAAAACTGTCCCAGGCTACAGTCTGTTAGGTTTGGTTGATTGTCTTCCTAAAGTGGAGATGTAAGTTGGAGTTCCAGGTTGAACCATGGTTCAAGACAGCCATCTCAGTTCTGTGAGTTGTGTTCGTTTATTCTCCACAGAACTGAGTCCAGCTGTTGCTTTTACCTTCTAAAAGTTTGAAAAGTCCATGGTATTGTCTAGTATTTTGGAGATTGGAAAAGTCCAGGGTTTTATCCAGTGTTTTAAACGTTGGGGAATTTTTCTTGATCCTACAGGGCAGGTGATTAGTAGAGGTCAGGGCAATAATGATAGTCAGAACAAATCAGGAGAGTTGTCACTTTGAATGTTTGGATGGGTCGGGGCAGTCAGTCCTAAATGGTGAAATAGTTGCGTTGAGTCAAGGATTGATTAGTGGGGTGATCTGGAGTCAATTGAAAATCACGTGTGAAGATACTCAAACGTTACACTAGATTTTAATCTCTCCTGCATTTCGTCTGTAACTGCCCATGTAAGTATTATGGATTTGTCTGAATCCTTGATTCTAACTCAGTGTTGGAGACAAACACAGAGAATCCCAGCCCAGGATCAGGCAAATTGCAATGAGAGGTTTAAACATTGTGGGGAATTCTCCTTTGGGTCCATCCGCGAGGACTTCTACAAAGTCCTGATGCACATCTTCAGTTGTATCACTAGTTGGTAATGTTTCAGAGCCTGAGGAATTTGTCTAATGTTATTTTAGATGAAATACCATATTCCAGGATTTAAAGTGTTAATTCTTGTAGTCAAACTTTATTAGAAGGGACGCATTGGGCAGAAAAACAGAGTTGTTATCAGTTTTGTCGAATCTCCAGTTACACAAGTATTTGACCTCAGTAGAACCTTGGCGGAAATTTAGCCACGAGGCTCCACTTGGACTCCTGGAAGTCTGTTTTATTGCTTTGCAGCAGGTCACTCAATTCTGCTGAAGGCAAAATATTGTATTGCAAGTGGACACACAAAGAAAAGGAAAATTATTTTAAAGTATTCTTTCTCGCAAATATATTTACAATATAATCACACTGTATGTACGTATTTCAGTTTTTTTCTTGCATTTTAACCATTATTTTACACTGTACTGGCGTTCCCCTTTCTTTGCTACTCGCCACTTGGTACTTGAGATAAAGTGATTTCGTCCTTACCCCAAAACAACCTTTAAACCAAACCTATATAAATAAACATGCTCCAGAATGATTTTCCTGCTAAGTTAATGGAGGAAAGAAAACTTATGTTTTATTTAGATTATGTCTCAGTAAACTGTACTGTTTTCCAATAGAACAAATCTGCAACACAGCTATTCAGACAATAAAGGATGGTGATTCTTTTATTCTTTTACGAACATGGGCATCTTTGATCAACCCAACACCTTTAATTGCTACAAGTCAATGGCTTACTCTGGTTTGAGTCTGAAGCTGTATATAGGCCAGACTGGGTAAGGATAGCAGATTCCCTCCCAAAAGCTTTGGTAAAAGCTGTAGGTTTTTATGACCAATCATGATCATGATTAAGGCTAGCTTTCAATTCCAGATTAATTTATTAAAATTAAATGTAATTTGCGTAATTGTATTTAACTACCACCGTCAGCTATGGTGAAACTTGAATTCATGTTGCTCTTACTCTGGGTCTCTCAATTAGTGCCCCGGTGCCACTTCCAGTAAACCACCATCACCCACTAACCCCCACCCCCAGATGACGCTGATCTTTTCCTCACTACATAGACGTCCACCAATAGTCAATCATTTGAAAGTAATGTTTTTATTTCTATTCTTTAGCAAAGGACAATTTGAAGCCCAGTTGGAATATTCTAACTGCTATGTTGCTAAAATGAGTTAACTCAGCACAGCCTGAGTACTGTGTGCCTTAGCAGCACATTTGTACATCAGCCTATCTGCAATATCGACACAGAGGCTGGTATCCTGTCAGCAAGTCACCCCTCATTTACACGTGCATAGTACTTGACACTGGTCCGGCTCCCTTAGAGCCAGCTCTCAGAGTGAACAGGATGTCTGACACTCCTGTTTATAGCCATCAGACAGGGCTCCCTGATTGGACCAGATTAACAGCCCCAATCAGGGAACTCATATTTTATGAGGTTCACCTGGCTGACCTCGTGACAATACTACACCACCAAGGAAGCTCCTATGAAAATATTAAAATGATTGATGGAAGTACCTTATGTGAGCTATTTCATTTCAGGTGAAAAACAGAAAACTGAAAAAGAGGAAGTTGTGACTTCAGATGATATAGATTGTGGTTCATGTCAACATAAGCAAACGTCCTCATGGTTTGGGAGGAGTCAGTCAGAAGACTCAGGCCTGGATCTATCAAACCCTTCCTGCCTTTATCAGAAACAATCTGATGCACAAGAGAATATCTCCATCCACAGCAGACAAACATCAACAAGCTCCGACCCCTACTCTGACTTATCCTACGGCAGTAGGACAGTGCTGTCGCCAAGGACCTACGGTTTTACTATTCTCTCAGGTGAAGAGCAAGAATTTAAAGTACCATCTTCATCAGAAGAGGATGATGATTTCTTTGGCTTGAAAGACATCATACAAACAATTAATTTACAATATAGTCTCCCAGAATTGAGAGAAACAGTGAAGTCTGATTTTACAGATGTTACAAAGAGTGAAACAGAATGCAAGAAAAAGCACAGATTAAGCTCCATCAACTGGTGTAATAAGAACAAATGGAAAACCGAGGAGGAACATAATATTTTGAAAAGGCAGCAAACAATATTTGGGTCCCATGAACAAGTCGAGAGAAGCAGCTTCCAAAGCAAGGTTAGTCAAAATTATTAATGAGTCTTGCTTATTTACTAACCCTATTTATCCCATGTATTTTGCTGCTGCAAAGCTTAAGAAATAGTGGTAACAGAATGTTCTATATCCAGTTATGATGTCCTATGTCAGGATCAAGGATTCCCATCAGCCAAAAGTAGCGAAGATCCTTCAACGTTTGTCCCATCAATGCCTTAAAACCATTCAGGCCATTTTAAAACAGTGTACTTATTATTGTACAAAGATTGAAGGTGGAAGCACAGGCAAATTGTCAGCATAGTGATATCTAGGAGTTTCTGTACAGGATTGTACTGAGTTGCCATATCTACCTGAAGCATCTTTGCCATGACTTCTTTAAGCTCAGAGGCATTGAACTGGAGTACAAGTTAGTGATTCTCCAATACATTAGGGAACCCTAGCAAAGCCAGGCCAATTGGAATCAGGGGGAAATGTCTCAGTCGATTACAGCCATAATTAATACCAAAGAAGATGATTGTGGTTGTTAGATGCCAATTAACTCAGTAGCAGTAACAACCCTAGATAACAAGCATGGGGCTGGATGAACACAGCAGGACAAGCAGCATCATAGGAGCAGGAAAACTTGATGTTTCGGGCCTAAACCCTTCATCAGAAAAATTTCTTCAGCTGCTTCATCAATAACAATCCCTCTATCATAAAGTCAAGTGGAGATGTTCCCTGATAATTGCATAATATTCAGCACGATTCATGACTCCTCAGATACCGAAGCAGTTTGTGTCCATGTGCCCCAAGACCTGAGCAACATCCAGGCTTGGGTTGATATCTGGCAAGTAATATTTGGGCCACAGAAATATCAGGCAACGACATTTCGAACAGGCGAGAATCTAACTGTTGCCCTTTGATGTTCAATAGTGTTGCCATCACTGAATCCCCACTCTTAAGACCCTGCGCATTTCAAATGACCAGATATTGAACTAGACGAGCTTTTTAATGATCTAGCTACAACAGCAGGTCAGAGGCTAAAAATTTGGAAAGAATGGCTCCCCATCTGTCACCTCAAAGCCTGTCCATTATCTAAAAGATACAAGTCAGGAGTGTGATACAATACTCTCCATTTGCCTGGACTGGTGCAGCTCCAACAACATTCATGAAGCCTGACACCATCCAAGACAAAGTGGCCTACTTAACTGACAACAATCCACCATCTTCCAATATTCGCATCCCTCACAACCAATACACAGTCACAGTAATGTGCACTATCAAAAGATGCACTGCAGTAACTCACCAAATTTCCTTTGGCAGGACCTTTTATAATGTCTAACACCTAGAAGTTCAGGGCAACAGATGCATGTGAACACCGTCACCAGCAAATTTCCCTTTAAGTCACACACCATCCTGACTAAATCACTATTCCCCTCATTTTTACTGGATCTAAACCCTGTAACTCCTATCTAATAGCACTGTGGGTGTTCCTACACCTTAACGGCATTAGCAGTGCAAGAAGACGACTCACCATAAGCTTCCCAAGGGCAATTCGGGATTGACATTAAATGCTGCCTACCCAACAACATCCACATCATATGGAAAAAAAAATGCGGAGGGTTGTATTAAAACATAAATTAATAAATAACAGGAATTGCAGGTAGAGATTAGGGGATAGGCACATAGAAATATGGAGAATAGGAGCAAAAGTGGACTATTTTGGACCATTTGATACCATTTGATATGATCATGGTCGATCAGCGAAATAGCGTGCACTAACTCTTTCTCCCCATACATCTTTAAGTCATTAGTATTTAGAAATCTATTTATTTCTTTCTTAAATATATTCAGTGATTTGAATTCCTCAACCTTTTGGGTAGATAAGTCCGAAGGGTCACCACCCTCTCTGGGTGAGGAAATTTCACCTCATTTCAGTCCTAAGTGGTCTTTCCTGCATTCTGAGACCATGACCCCTTATTGTAGAACACCCAGACAGTGGTATTGCCACCAGTACATATAATCTGTCCAACTCTGTTGAAATGGATATGTTTCAATGAGATCTCCTCTCATTTTTCTAATCTCCAGTGAGTTCATGCCTTGTTGACCCATTGTGTCCTAAATTGTCAAACCTACCATTCCAGGAATCAGCCTGGTGAACATTCCCTGAACTTCATCTATGGCAAGTATATCTTCTGTTAGGAAAGGAGACTGAAGCTTTACACAGTACTCATAAGATGGGTGGTAACATCGATAACTTGCAGGTTCTGTACAGCTGTGGTAAGACACCCATGCCTTCGTAACTGTTTGCTGTACCTGCCTGCTTGCTTTCAGTGACTAGTGTATAAGGACACCCATATTATTTTGCTACTCAATATTTTTCAATCTGTTACTGTTTAGATAACACCCTGAATCCTGTTTTCTTCACAAACCAAATAACTTCACACTTGCCCACATTAGACTTCATCTAACATCTATTTCCCACTCATTTAACTGGTCTAAAACATCTCAAAGTCTCTTCCCTTCCTTAGCACTACTCATAATCCCATCTAGTTTTGTACTGTTAACAAATTTAGAAATATTATATTTAATTCCCTCATCAAAACTGTTCATATTTATTTGTTAGTAGCTGGGGCCAATGTATGGATCGTTTTAGTATGCTACTGTTCACTGTTTTCCACACCAAAACTAAAATCTAAATATTCCTATTCTCTGTCTCTTGACTGTTAGACAATTCTAACTTGATGCCTGTACACTATTCCCAATTCCATATGCTTTGATTTTGCACACTAACCTCTTTTGCGGAACATTATCAAAAACTTATTGATATTACAAATATGAAAGATCTACTGGTTCTCCCTCATCTATCCTACTGCTAATGCTTTCAACAACCTCCAGTAGGGTTTGGTAAACATAATTTCCCTTCCACAAATCTATCTTGACTTCATTTAATCTCATTGATATTTTCTAGGTGTCATGTTATCGTATTCTTTATAATAAACTTTAGCATTTCACCTATCGCTAATGTTAGACTAACGGGTCTTTAATCCACAGTTTTCTCCCTCTCTCCTTTTTAAATAGTGTGGTACATTTCAAAACCCCCAATCTGCTGGGACTATTCCAGAATCTATAGAATTTTAGGGGATAATAAATAACATATACATTATCAACGTAGGTGCCTCCATTAGTACCCCGGGATGTATTTTATCAGGTCATGGGGATTTATCAGCTTCCAGTCCGATTAATATCTCCAACATTACATTTTTAAATGACTCCTTTTGATCTACTACTACTCTTAATTTCTTTTGTCACCCACGAGCCACTTTTCCTCTTGCGTCTTTAAAGGAGCATAAAGTCACTATTGCCCCAGAGGATCATAGATAACTTTAGAGAGAGATAACTGGTGGTGAATTATCCTAATGGTCACCATGCCTCAGGTGAGGGGTGAAGTTGAGAAGGTGGAACTTCACAGGTAACTTCAGACCAGCACAGCAATCGAACCCACACAATAGGTATCACTCAGCGTGACAAAACAGCCAGTAGATGCCGTAACTCATATAATTGTTCTTTAAAGATTATCCATTTCCTATGGACAATGATATCTTTTAATGTATTTTTCCCAGTTGAGCTTAGCCAGCTTATGCCTTATGTTTTCATAATTTCCTTTATTCAAATTTATTTAAATTTAACACCCTTGCTTCAGATTGTACAATCTCACTTTCAAGCATAAATGTAAAATTCTATCAAATTGTCTTTACTCATCCCTAAAGGTTCTTTTACCTTTAAGATTTACCAGCAAGATTGTTAATTAACCATTTTTCTTTACCAAATACTAGAAGGGTGGCACGGTGGTTCAGTGGTTAGCACTTTTTCCTCACAGCATCAGGGACCTAGCCTTGGGTGTCTGTGTGGAGTTTGCACCTTCTTGTGTGTGCATGGGTTTCTGCCGGGTGTTCCGGTTTCCTCCCACAGTCCAAAGATGTGCAAGTTAGGTAGATTGGACATGCTAAAATGTCTGTAGTGTTCAGGACATGTAGGTTGGATGTCTTGGCTATGGGGAAGGCAGGGATGGGGTAGGCCTGGGTGGGATACTCTTCAGAAGGTCTGTGTGGACTTGTTGGGTCAAATGGCCTGTATCCACACTGTTGGGATCCTATGATATCATCCAAAATAGCCTGTGCTGTCGTCACATCTTCAACATGCTGCTCTAGAAAGCTGTCCTGAATACACTCCAGAAACTGTCCCACATAGCTATAGTGATTTGAATGTTCATTTAAAATTCCAAAGAAAGTAAACATTTCCCATAAGACATGCAAATCAATTTCCTTTGGCAATTGAATGTTACTGAAAATGGGAGGGTGAAATAACTCCACATTGGCCGGTATCCTGTCACCAAGTCACCCTTTATTTACCCATGGAGAACCCTTGATACTGGTCCAGCTCCTTCATAGCTAGCTGCCAGTGTGAACAGAACGTCTGTTGCAGAGATAGTAGGAACTGCAGATGCTGGAGAATCTGAGATAACAAGGTGTAGAGTTGGATGATGACAGCAGGCTAAGCAGCATCAGAGGAGCAGGAAAGCTGATGTTTCCGGCCTGAAACGTCAGCTTTCCTGCTCCTCTGATGTTGTTTGGCCTGCTGTGTTCATCCAACTCTACACCTTGTTATCTCAGAACCTCTGTTGTTCCTGTTTATAACTGTCAGCCAGGGCTTCCTGATTGGCGCTGTTAATCTGGTCCAATCAGCGAACTCATTTTTTATGAGGTCTACATAGCCAACCTCAGTATAATCACTACAGGAGGGTGAAAAGAAATAGGAAGCACAGTAGAAAACATAAGAATTTGTCTAGCTGGCTGTCGACTTATACTACAGACAACTTGAATGATCAAGTATCTGGCTAAAACACAGATCCATGCTTTTGCAACTTTGGTAAATATTTCCAATTGTTTAAGCTTCATCCAACATAAAACGCAACATATGTTTGCTGCTTGTATCCGAAACCATACCTCAGCCTCTTATAATTGACACATCCAATCCATCAATTTCAAAATTGCTTGTTTAGAACTTTTAATTTACCAAAGTATTAATAAATGAAATAAAAGTGGAAACTTAAGGGCACTGTGGCACAGTGGTAGTGCCCCCACCTCTGGGCTTTGGAGGCCTGTGTTCAAATCCTGTGTGCTCCAGAGGTGTGTAATAACATCTCTGATCAAGCTAATTGAAATAAAAAGCAGACCCAGCGATGGATCTGCAAGATATTCTGTCCTGGGCTGGGACTAACTTACCTACATCACGGGCAGTTGCTCCATTTGGGAGCCTGGGCCCCACAACCTGAGACTCTTCCGGCATTTCCTTCATCCAGCGCCCAGAAGTGCCTTGGTGTGCACGTTTACCACCGGGTGGCAGGAATGGAGGGCTCTCTACATGGGAGTCCTTTGCCTTTCTCTTGGGGACCTGGTGGGGTGGAGGGTGTTGCACTCAGCAGTCCCATGTAGCTGCAGAATGTGGTGGTTCACAGACTCTCAGCCCACCTGTCTGTTTTGCAGCACTGTGGAGTCCGTGCACCATGTATATATTGGGTGTGGGCACTTGCTCTCCCTTTTCAGTTATCTCAAAGACCTCTTTTTGTGTTTTTGGTTGCACTTCAGCCACACGCTCCTGATCTTTGGGCACCTGGCGCGGAGGTCGGGGTGGGGGGTGGGGGTGGTGCTGTGAGCAGGTCAGAGGATCTCCTGCTGGGTCTACTCCTGGGCCTGGCCAAGCTGGCTATTAATAGGCAGTGTGTTGAGGCGGGGTCATTATGGCTGACTGCCTGTCCCTTTTATGTAGTTACGTTTGTGCCCAGGTGTCCCTAGAGAAACAGCACTTGGTATCCACCAGTACTCTCGATACTTTTCAGGAGAGGTGGGCACCGCGGAGCATAGAGTGCCATATGACCCCCTCCAATTCCATTTTGATTTGATCCCTATCCTCTCCTTCACGCTTTCTTTCATGTAGGCTTTGCCCCTAGGGGTTCTGCATGATACTGATTCTTTGGCCACATGGGTGTTTTTTTCCTAGTAATGGGATGTTAATAACATTATTTGCACACTTGGTGTTTTTACTGTGTCTCACATCTGCACACACACAGCAAGGGTGCTGGGGAAAATAAGCAATACTGCTGCATGGCAGTAGTTTTGAAAAAAAAGGTGGAAACTTTAATCACATGCAGCTTCCTAAGGGTTCAGTGAGGTCAAGGGCCTGTGTCTTCCCTGGAGTCTGGGCTGGCTGGTCTTCCCAATCTCAATCATCACTCATGGTACTTTTCAATTTGATTAATGTACATTCCCCTCCTCACGTGATATCGAAGCATTCAGCCACCTAGTGCAAGTCCGAGGAAATTGCTCAATAAATCCTGCATAGTAGTCTCAATATTACATCAGAGTGTGTGCCGGGAAATGACAAACAGCAGATTAGGTAGCTAGCTGGTTACAAAATAGGAAACAAAATATTAAGACTAGATAGTCCAATAGATACCAGGCTGGAAACAGTGTTCGAAAGAAAAAGTTGCTGTGACTGCTATGGTTCACCTTAATACAGTAATAATTTTAACTTGCAAATCAGATGTGAAATTTCAAGAGTTTCAGACACCAATAAATTCAGAAGTGAAGGCTTTAGAACAGGTCAATGTGAAAAACTACAAGGAGATTTTAACAAGTTTGCAGCTTAACAAATGAATTTGATGGTAGCTCAATATGAGGTGACATTTTTGACAGAAAACACTAAATGGCCACATGATGAGGAGGAGGAGCTAAGGCATCTGTGGATAGAAATCATCAAATCATTGGAAGTAGTGACTAAAACTGATAATGCTACTAAGAAAGCAGACCAAGGTTTGTGGTCCATTTCTGAAGGGATTGAATTGAAATGCAAGACGTAAACTTGTATTGAACTTTGAGTGCACCACAGTTGGAGAACAATGCACAGTTCTAGTCCCCATGTTATAAAAAAGACATAGAGTCATTGGCAAAAATTCAGAAAAGATTCACAAAGATGATAGCAGATGCCAGAACTGAAAGGATATACATTACAGGAAAAAGACGGGGACAGAATCTTGTTGAGGAGTCAGAGGTACTGTCTGGAGTCACACTTAAGGAAAAGTCCTTGAGGGTGCACAGAGGAGATTTACCTAAATGGCTGCAGGGATGGGGGTGATTTTACCTACTAGGTTGAAGAAGCTGGGATTGTTTTCCATAGTTAAGGGAGATTGAGGGGATATCTGATTGCAGCGTAGAAAATTATGACAGATTTGGATATGAGAGACAAAGAAATTACATTTCCATTAACTAATGGTGCAAGGATAAAGGGACAAACATTTAACTTAGGGCAAGGGATGCAAAAGGATGTGAGGAAAAATGCTTTCATGGAGCAAGTGTCCATGAGGTTTATGAAAGCAGAGTCAATCAATGATTTGAAAAGGAAATTATTTGTAAAATTGAAAGAAATCAATTTACTTTGGGATGAAGCAATCAGACTGAACATTGTCTTATGAAAGGAAAATCATGATTGACTAATTTTCTAGAGTTCTTGGAGAATATAATGAGCAGAGTTGATACGGGGGAACTAGGAGATGTAGCGCTTTTGAATTTCTAGAAGGCATTTGATAAGGTGCCATGTAAAAGCTCAATGGGCTCACAGTACTGGGAATGGATTGAGGATTAGTTAACACACAGAAGACAGAGTCATGATAAATTAGTGGAGCTTCACAAAGATCAGCTAGGGCCTCAATTATTTATTGTCTATGTTAATTGTTTAAAGGAGGTAGTAGAGCACTATGTATCCAAACTTGCTGATGATATAAAAATAGGTGGGACATATAATGATGAGGACCATAGAGCGTTTGCAAGGGGATATGGGTAAGTTGAATGAGTGGACAAAAACTTGGCAAATGGAGTTTATGTTGAAAAGTGTGAGAAATATGAATTAATGATTTATTTATTAATCTTAATATTGCCTGAAGGGACCTTGAGACTAGTTTCCCTTTGAATTTGAAGTTGACAGATATATGCTGAAATTTGCAGATATGAAATAACTTCCAGCAGCCATTAAGGGTTGCTTATGGAAGTGACACTGGCCTTAGTTTAACACGAGCGTGATATCCATTAACAGAACTGTTAGTGATTCAGTATTGACCATTGTCCAAGATTTCTCTGGGAGGAATAATTTACTTTGAGGTTTTGCCTTTAAAAGTACCTTATGCTTGTTGAAAATGGACTTTAGTGCAGAGGAACAACTATTGTTTACAACTGTAGCTGTTGACACTGTGGACAAGGCATTTTTCCCTGCTTGGACCTTCATTGCCCCTACATGACAAACTTTCAGAATGGCAGCTGGTGCCTGTTCCATGTACGTTCCATGCCGTTGCCATATCTTTCTTTTAGTTCTGCAGCTATTATGCCAGATTGAATTGTTCAATCCAGCAGGGCCTTTTTGCTGCCCAGGTTATGAGATGGATTAGGGCAGAATTCATTGTTTACCTATGACAAGGTGTGTATGTTCACTGACAGACTTCAGGCACTCAGTGTTACTTGCTTTTGGTTTCAATGCTTTGTTTACCACTTGCCACCATGCAGTAAGATCAGACAGAGACTCAATTAAGTGATTGTGGACAGGATTTTACTGAACAGAACGAGATACCAAGGAAGGTAAGAAAGGACAACCTCCGGAAAACTATGGACTCTGGTTCCATTTCTATATGATCTTATATCACTGACATAGCTGCTTATGTACATAGCTATTCTTAGAATGCAGATATCATTAATCCCTTACTCCATGGTGCCTAAAACTGACCAGATATCTCCATGGCATCATTGTGCACACTGCAGTTTCTGTTTAACAGCTATACACTCTACGTGCACAGTGTAGAGTATTCAGTAAATGTGTATCCTGTATAAATCCTCTCGTTAGACTTAGCCTTTTGCCAGACTACAATGAATACTCCACATATTACAGCAGAATGTTATGATAGCAGTCATGCAGCAGTAAACACCAGCTTTTAATATCAGCATTTGCTGTTACATACTTACAGATTACCGTTTCTGGACCTTCTAATAAGGGAATGGGAGTATTGCACAGAATCTGCGATATGATGGAAAGGATTACTGAACTGGAGAGAGATCGAATGGTACTGTTGAGGCAAAACATTGAACTTCAGCATCAGTTAAATCAAAGTCAACAGGTAGAGGTAAGCTATGGATAACTTCTTTGCTTTTTCTTTAAACAAAGCTTGTTTAGATCCTCCTAGGTCATGAATCCATTCGTTAAAGACTGACGCTGTAATTAGGCCATGGTCATAATGAATGGCAGAGCAGCCTTGAAGGGCTGAATGGCCTACCCCTGCTCTTATATTCTGTGTAAAACTAATAAAAGATGAAATTAGTAGCTAACACCATGTTGATCTGGAAGAACACAGCAGGCCAGGCAGCATCAGGGGAGCAGGAAAGCTGACATTTCGGGTCGGGACCCATTTTTGAAGAAGGGTTCTGACCCGAAATGTCAGCTTCCCTGTTCCTCGGATGCTGCCTGGCCTGCTGTGTTCCTCCAGCTCCACACGGTGTTACCTCTGACTCCAGCATCGGCCGTTCTTACTATCTCCAAAATTAGTAGCTGTTTGTGTTACTCATTTATCAGTAAAGATGGCTTCTTCAGATTTGTTGATATACAGCTGATTTTTAGGTAGGTATTTTTGTCGGTGATCGGGAGTCCTTGGGCCACCGTGGGACTCACACCCCTCTGTGGTATGGATCATTCTTCCTTTTAATCCACAATCTTCCCACTCCCCCTAATCTCAGCCTCCCCCAGTACCTGTTCTCCGTCTTCAACCCACCGGCTGGGAATGGGGCCAGCTTGTCACCAGGCTGTATAAGGACCCACTATTTTGGGTCTTTGCAACAATCTAACTGCACAGAACTCACCTCTGAGTTAAAATGCAGCCACTAAAAGTTAACTAGAAGAGTAACAGAAGGTACTATGAACTATAACATTCTGCTGTCAATGAGTTTTCCACTGACTGTCAGTTTCTTCCCTTTTCTTAAAAGGGGTGGCTTCTTTGAGTACAGGTCCACAGCTATTAACCTAGATAGCCATTTGACATGAGTATCAAATGCAGGAGCCAAGCCCAATCTTGTTCACACCTAGTTTCTCTCCCACACCCCATGTACACTTTCAGGCAGGGATAGGTAATTCCTGACATTCCTCTATTTGCTTGGCAAGGGCCACAAGCAGAGGCTTGGTTTAGAGTCAATACTGTTTGCTTAGTCTTGTGTCAAAGGTTGGAATGGGTCAGAAATAAAAAAGAATCAGGGGCCTGTTATTGCCAAAGATTAGGTGCTGTTTAACTGGACCAAAAAACAGAACTTGCTGGAAAAGCTTAGCCGGTCTGGCAGCATCTGTGAAGAGACATCAGAGTTAGTGTTTCAGGTCTGGTGACCCTTCCTCAGAACATTTAATTCCTTTAACTGGATCTGCTTTGAGTCTCTGCTGGACTCAGAACCCTATAACAAGGCACAGCTCATGTGCTTTGATTGCCATTTCAGCTTTCCCAGGTTGAGTCACACAATATAATTAGTGTTACCACAACTAGGATCAGTGAAATGACTGCAAATCAGGGATCAAGTAGGGATTTTCCAAGGCAGGTTGGTTATTACAAGAAGTGGAGCATTGAATCACTGAGCTATTGGAGGTGCTGCCGTAAGCTAAAATATTAATTTGTATTTAGAAGGAAGCTGCATGATTCTCAAAGATAAAGTTTCTTCTAAATTGAGCTAAACTTCATTAGGCTTCAGAGATTTCAATCATTAACAAATCATTTGGCATCACTGTACAATATTTCTCTTGTCTATGATAGGCCACATTTCTTAGCTGCTGTACATGTGGTGCAGGTGCTGAGATGAATGCTTCTCACATTATTCCACGGCAAACTATTTGTTCCAGACAGATGATGACAAGGAAAAGCCGGATGACAGAAGTAAAGAGTCAGGTTTCCCTTGGCTCATCTTCAGGTCAGCTTTCAACTTCTTCTCATTTTCAGCTTTAAAGTCGTTTCACTGACTGTATTGTACTCGTGCCCAATGCTGCTTGCTCCGTTCTTTGCAACTGACCCAGATTGTTAGCTGTCATGATATTCAATCCCCAGAAGAAGATTTGTTTTTAACACACATGATGGCAACTTATGAATCCTGGACAGCATTTCTAATGGTAAATGTTACAAACTACAACAGAACTGGCTGTGGCCCTAACGCCAGACGACAGCTGCAGCCTGTGCATGTGCAGATGGTCCTTGCGACGTAAGTCAACCGCAATTGTACATCACTCGCCACTGCACAACGATAGGTCATTCTGATTTACTCATGTGCAAATTTAGCTTCGTTCAATTTTAACAAAATAATTCAATTCCACATGTCAGAAACAACTATGTTCTGAGCATTGAATAGGATCTCTGGCTTTTGTCTCAGGTTTCTGATGGGGAGCTATGTAGGAACATAGGAATGCAATGAGTTTGCCCCTATCATGTTCTGCGAATGTGTGAACAGCGCCATCTTGTTGACAGGCTCCATGTATGCAGCCATTGCGCCACCTAATGGTTGCATTGACAATTAAAACAGCAAAAGAAAAACTTGAAGTTATACTTAACTATAATCATCGCAGACCATCCCAAAACATAGTACAGTCATTTTAATACTTATAAAGAGTACACTGCAGTTTTCTAAGATGTAAGCTGCAAATATGCACACAGACAGTTTGCATAAACAGTAATATAATTATGACCAGATAATCTGTTTTAGTGATTTTGGTTTAGGGATGAATAGCTTTCAATCTCTGCGGAGAACTTCCTTCATATTTTCTAAATAGAAACAAGGGCTGTTTTACATTGACCTGATGTAACAGATAGTCTCAGTTTAATGGTGCATCCAAAGTGCCTCTGACTGCACCACTCCCTCGGTTTAAACCACAATGAAAGCCTCAAATTAGTTCGCAAATTGTGGTGGTACTTGAAACCTCAAACTTAAGAACATATGAACAGACAAAATAGGAGCAGAAGTAGACCATTTGGCCCCATGAGCCTGCCTTGCTAAGATTAATCTTCGAATTAATCATTTTCATCTACCCTTAGTAACCCCAATCCCCCTGCCTTACAGGAATCTATCCACCTCTGCCTTAAAATTATTCAATGATGCTGCCTTCTGAGGTGGAAAGTTCTAAAGTCACCTAACAACTTTGGGAGAAATAATTTCTCCTTATCTCTTCTGAAAGGGTGACCCATAATTTTAAAACAGTGCCCCCTAGTTCAGGACCCGCTAACAAGAGAAAACATCATTTCCACATACATTCAGGGTCTTGTACACTTTGATTATGTCAACCTTCACTTTCGTAAATCTGACAGGAAGTAAGTCCAGCCTGCCCACCCTTTGCACATAAGGCACCCCACCCATTCCAAGCATTAATCCTGTAAACCTCCTCAAGGCAACACACCTATCTGATTTCTGACCTACCTCAATGTCACTTGTAAATTTAGCTACCATGCCTTCACTGCACTCATGTAAGTCATTGATATATATTGTAAAAAGTTGATATCACTGTGAGACTCTACTACTCTGGATTAGAGGTGTGAACACTACAGATTGAACCATGGCTAACACCTTGCAACTCGATAAATACTGTGTATATGAACAAAATTTATGGTAGTCCTGAGTTTATTTCAATAAGCTGACATGCACTTTAATGTGGATGTTGGGAATCGTGAATTCCAAACCAAACAAAAACTGCTGCCACCTCAGAGTCCTGATGGATTAAAGCGCCTGGGAGGGATAGTAGGAACTGCCAGTGCTGGAGAATCCGAGATAACAAGGTGTAGAGCTGGATGAACACAGCAGGCCAAGCAGCATCAGAGGAGCAGGAAAGCTTGACGTTTTGGGTCTAGACCCTTCTTCAGAAATGGGGGAGGGGACGGCGATTCTGAAATAAATAGGGAGAGAAGAGGAAGAGGATAGAAGATGGATAAAGGAGAAGATAGGTGGAGAGGAGACAGGTCAAAGAGGCGGGGGTGGAGCCAGTAAGGGTGAGTGTAGGTGGGGAGTTAGTGGGGAATAGGTCAGTCCAGGGAGGACGGACAGGTCAAGAGGGCGGGATGAGGCTGGTAGGTAGGATATGGGGGTGGGGCTTGAGGTGGGAGGAGGGGATAGGTGGGAGGAAGGACAGGCTAGGGAGGCGGGGACAAGCTGGGCTGGTTTTGGGATGCGGTTGAGTGGGGGGAGGTTTTGAAGCTTGTGAAGTCCACATTGATACCATTGGGCTGCAGGGTTCCGAAGCAGAATATGAGGTGCTGTTCCTGCAACTTTCAGGTGGCATCGTTGTGGCACTGCAGGAGGCCCAGGATGGACAACTAAGGAGTGGGAGGGGGAGTTGAAATGGTTCGCGACTGGGAGGTGCAGTTGTTTGTTGTGAACAGAACGTAGGTGTTCCACAAAGCAGTCCCCAAGCCTCCACTTGGTTTCCTGATGTAGAGGAGGCCACATCTGGAACAGCAGATACAGTATACCACATTAGCAGATGTGCAAGTGAACATCTGCTTGATGTGGAAGGTCTTCTTGGGGCCTGGAATTGGGGTGAGGGAGGAGGTGTAGGGGCAGGTGTAGCACTTCCTGAGGTTGCAGGGATAAGTGCCGGGTGTGGTGGGGCTGGAGGGGAGTGTGGAGCGGACAAGGGAGTCACGGAGAGAGTGGTCCCTCCGGAAGGCAGATAAGGGTGGGGAGGGAAAAATGTCTTTGGTGGTGGGGTCGGATTGCAGATGGCGGAAGTGTCAGAGGATGATGCGTTGGAACTGGAGGTTGGTGGGGTGGTACATGAGGACAAGGGGGATTCTGTTTTGGTTGTTATTGCGGGGAGGGAATGTGAGGGATGAGTTTCAGGAAATGCAGAAGACACGGTCGAGGGCGTTCTTGACCACTGAGGGGTGGAAGGTGCGGTCCTTGAAAAGTAAGAACATCTGAGATGTTCAGGAGTGGAATGCCTCATCCTGGGAGCAGATGTGGCGGTGGCAAAGGAATTGGGAATAGGGGATGGCATTTTTGCAGGAAGATGGGTGGGAGGAGGTGTATTCTAGGTAGCTGTGGGAGTCGGTAGGCTTGAAATGGATATCAGTTTCCAGGTGGTTGCCAGAGATGGAAACGGAGAGGTCCAGGAAGGAGAGAGAGGTATCAGAGGTGGTCCAGGTAAACTGAAGGTTGGGGTGGAAGGTGTTGGTGAAGTAGATGAACTGTTCGAGCTCCTCGTGGCAGCACAAGGCGCCGCCGATACTGTCATCGATGTGACGGAGGAAGAGGTGGGGTTTAGGGCCGGCATAGCTGTGGAAGAGGGATTGTTCCTACAAAGAGGCAGGTATAGCTTGGACCCATGCGGGTACCCAAATGCCTAATTGGCAGTGGTAAGCTAGCTGTCAGAACTCCTCCCTTCACCAACAAAATTAAACTACCATGACACCTAGTGCAAGTGGGTATCAGATATCCCACTCACAAGAGCTGGCGGCCAATTAGATGCAAGTAGCACTCATCAGGAATGGTGGCTACTGCTGGTACTGCACTGAAGTCAATGCAAAGGGGACATTGATGAAGCCATTGGAGAGAGGCTAGTGTGCAGTCTCTGGTCGGGAGATACATCACTGGGGGACCTGGTAGAGAACGGGGCAGCCTATTGAGTGCAAGATGGCTTCATTCATGTGCCTACCCTTCCCAATGCTGGATCCCTCCATCAGGAACAGAGGGCCTGATAAGGCTTGCTGTTTGGTTTGCTAATATGTCAAGTTCCACAGCTCCAGTTACAAAATAGCAGCAGCATTGCTCAATCAGGCTCTTAAATGGCCTTTGTGTGCTTCTTAAAAGCTTCATTCTGTTACCAAATTCCTCAATCAGGAAAGCTTTGAACCTTGGACTAAATGGGGGTGAGTCAGGATGGTGACAGTGTGTTCCCCCCGCACCTTCACACCTGACTGAATAGACCTTTCAGGCCATCCCTACAAAGGGAGGGGATAGAATAAAATTTTGAGTTAAATTTTTGTATATGAATGCTCTTGCTACTTTCAAGAAGAAATCTGCTACAATACCGTTCCAATAGTGAGCATCTTGTAACTGCTGTTTTTCAATTTCTGTTTTTCAGAAGCCAATGCCGGATTTGAACAGTCCAATAGCTCTCAACCCACATTTACAGACGTTGCTTCAACTTTTACACCTCCAGAAACACTGAATCTTGAATCTGAAAATGATCTACAATTATGTGGTAGCACAGTGTGAATGACAAAACATTATGCAAGGAATTGTGCCAGACAATCAACTTTGAATTTTTCATCCCAATTTATTTAGCTTTCACTCACATCCATAAATGCTCATTACCTGGAAACAGTAATTAGGGTTTGAGCAGGAATCTAATGATTGTTGTGCTCCTAGGATCATTATCATTACCCTGCTTTGATCAGCGAAGTCAGCACAGTCAAGAGAACAAGTTTGAACTTGCAATCCAACTTGTGAAGTATCACTGCATGGTACAATTACACAAGAGTCGGAGCTCAATATCTTGTTCTTGCAATCTATAATACCTGTACCGTGATATTGGTGCGAAGTGACCAATCACACAGTATGTACCATTAATATGGGAAGAACATTTAACTTTAGTGGAGAAATGAAACTGGCAGTACTTGAACAGCAAGTTGTTAATCCATCCTGTTTGGTTTAACCAACCTTCATACAGCACTAATCACCTAGTCTGACAGCATCAGTTTTAGAACACACAGAGGTTACAACTTCTGCGCTATGTACCTGGATACTATGAGCTGAAAAAGGAACTTTGCAGCCACTGAACTTGTTGAAAAGGGCATATTCACCTATAAAAATTCACAATATGCTGTCCAAAATCAGCCTTGCGTCATTTAATGGAATAACTCCTCCAACACTTCCTTTACAATCTAGAAATGACTACTGATGATATTATTGTCCCAATATTTTAACATTTTTTAAGTAAATTATCTACCATCTCAGTTTAAAGCATGCTGAGAGAAATTTAGTACAAATGTTTAAGGAGTTTCTACAGTGATATTGTAACAATAACCTCTGCTTGATAAGTTTCTTCAATCCAAAAAGTCTTCCTAAAAGTAAAGCTCTGCTCATTTATATTGTGTATTTTTGCTGACTTTAGTTATAAAGTTTACCTTTATTGTTCCATTTATAAATACCAGAACAAAAGGACAATATTGATGTTTTGAACTCAGCGACTGAAGTTACTAGTTGATTATAGCAGAAAAAAAGAACGTGGTTTGTACAAGTCGGATTCACAAGATCAGCATTTTATCTAATTTTATAATTCTATTTAATCTAATCTTCTAGAACCAGAGAACTACAATTCCATCGCTGTCATGTCAAGGTTAAAATGAGATAATGACAGAAAGGTTATGCTGTTTCTGAGCCCATAATAGTTTTGAATATCTATTAAATGTACATTAGAAAGGAAGCTCAAATTATGTCCAAGTAATTAATAACTCTATTAAATACATACATTTGATATATAATTCCAACAAATACCAAATATTTCATTCAAATGACTGAAACAGCCACCTAAACATATAGAGAGTGTAACAGTTAAAGAATATCAAGCAAATTGATGGCTGAATGAATTTTTTTCCTAAATATCTGACCACAACTCATATAATCATTCCTTCTGTGGAATTTAAAATGGAGGTAAAACTTAAGAGGGTGTGCCATATTCATGTATGTCTGTGTCCATTGGTGACCATTTGGCCAAAATATCTCGCCAGTTTATTGAAAGGAATAGTACAAAATTGTTCAGATTTTTGTAAAAGCACAAGATACCTATTAGTGGGCAGGCATTTGAAGAGGTTATGTAATGCTGCAAGACTCTTTGATGGTATAATTGAAAGTGTCTGTTTTGTTCTGGAGGAACAAAATGTTGGAACTGGATCTAAAATGTTGACTGTCCTTTCTCTCCAAGGATACTGTCAGACGTACTGAGTTTCTACAGCTATTTCTGTTTTTGTTTCAGATTTTTCCAGCATCCGAAGTTCTTTATTTATTTTTCAATGATTCCCAAATTGATAAAGTATTAGATATTTTTAATAACTTGCCAAAACAAAAATCTGCTAACACTTTCAACTCACAAAATTCAAACAAAAAGTGCTGTGTTAGATTTTGTTGTGTTTTCAGTGCTTTTCCAATGAGAACTTTTGAATCTGAATTATGTGGAGAAGTTGCACACGAACTATTTATATTTACATTGCTAAAACTGTCTTTTTAAAACAACATTATGAATTCCTTTTTGTACAATCTGTGATCCTCCTGTCAGCATAAATGAGCCAGATTTACATATAGAAACACAACCAAAATATAAATGCTGATATCCAAACTACAGAAATGGAAAGTGAAGAAGTTCAATGTCACAAGGAGGTAGAATCAAAGTTCTTTCACGAATTTTCTTTATATGTTTTTTTTTGATCACTACTAATATTCAGTTTCAAATTAAAAAAAAAAGGTCATCCCCATGGATGCCAGAAACTTCATTTTTTTTCTTTTATACAAGGAAACTTCAGTTCAGTGACTGGCAGAATTCTTGGTGTCAGAAAAAGATGTTAGGAGTGAGCTTATCAAAATAGAGGTCACAAGTAGTGATCAAATATGAATTTTTATTTTGTAATGCCATATTTGTGGAATCAAGTGAGATGTATTTAAGGTTGATTTGTTCAATTCCAGGACCATGGACTGAAATTATGAGAAAAGACCATTTGCCCAAATCAATATACTTTTTAAGAACACGCTGACCCTCATTTTAGCATCCAAGTATATTTTAAATCACACTGATTTTGCCTCTAGCACCATGACAGGTTATTGCATTTAATTATCACTCTTGAAGAGTTTTGTCTTGACATTTGTTGATGATTTATGTTTTATACACTTTTATTACTTGAATTTACATCCTTAGTCTTTTCTCTGTTTACTTTGATATCATATTTACTGAACTTAATATTTTAATTGGTTCTGCGGCCATTTCTTCCTTGCTATAAATTTGTATCATAGAATCCCTGCTGTGTGGAAACAGGCCATTCGGCCCAGTGAGTCTACACTGACCCTCCGAAGAGCATCCCACCCAGACCCACACGCCCACTCTATCCTTGTAAACCTACATTTCCCATGGCCAATCCACCTATCCTGCACATCTTTGTACTATGGGAGGAAACCGGAGCACCCGGAGGGCACCCACGCAGAACCGGGGAGAATGTGCAAACTCCACACAGACAGTCATCTGAGGCTGGCATCAAACCCAGGTTCCTAGCACTGTGCAGCAGCAGTGCTAACCACTGAACCACCATGCTGCCCATATCCTCCCTAATTGTTTCTCATAGCTGATATCCATAAAATGCTGGACTTGTCCTGTAACTCTGTATCCTTAGCAATGTATATAGGTGATTTTTGCCATGTGTTAGATTGAGGACTGAATGCAATATTCCACATGGACCAATCAGTGCTATGTAAAGCCCTAACAGACCCCTGTATTCTAGATTGGAATTTCTCTTGTGAATGCACTTGCAGAGGCATTTAGTGCTACTGACTTCACTTCTGTGAGCTGACTCTGCCGTATCTGCATGCATGGTCCCAAGGTCACCAAAGGGACTATTGCCAGCCTCATTTCACTCATATTTCCACTTGGCATCTTTAGCCCAGTTTATCTTTTGTTTGGATAATAAAATGAACATGCATGTTGATACACCCAAATTCTTTTCGAAGACTCCTTTCTAATTAAATTCCAACTGAATAGTTTTACCCTGGACATTTTTTGACCTTTACAATGCTTTACTTTTAGCAGTGTTAAATTTCATATCCCAGCTTAGAACAGATGCTGTATTACGTTAATCAAACATCTTACCTCTTGATATAATTTGCACCCATATAAGAACCACCTTGGTCTTCTTACAAGTTTATGATTGTTGAGGCTGTTCTGTAATTTCTCATTAAACAATGATATGTCAAAGATAGATTGTCATCATTTAAAAATTAGTGACGCATGTCTCTATTGAAAAAGCAGACAATGAGATTGTATGAAGACATTCAACTGTTGATTCATAAATAGTGGTTTTTGGTTTAACATGATTTTTATGTTAAGAAATAAAGCTGTGAAATAACTATTGTTGAAAACGAAGCTATATATTGATGAAACTTGTACATTTTGTACTCTTCCAGACAAATGTAAGAATGCCAAATTTCAAATGAGCTTAACACTTTTACTGCAGGAGAAAAGGATGCTGAATTTTTGGCAAATCAATGTTGATTGACTGAGTGGATGCCAAAAGGAATGTATTAGGGTCCCCTTACCAGTTCAAAAATTGATAGAAGACCACACTAACAGTTCAATCGCACACTGTGATTAATTTACACTTACTGGAAGCGATATGCATTAATTCTGATGGGTCTTTGCAAATAAAAGGAATATGCTGTAGCCTTATGCCTTTTTTGAAACTGCACCCCTTTCACCTGCAGTGTAAAGTAATGTGATCATTTGAAATTTAGCATTCTTGCACTTCTTCTGATGAGTTCAACGTGGAAAACTTTAAGAGCATGTCAAATAATAGCAAAATATTGCAGATGTTGGAAATCTGACTCAGAGAAAATACTGAAGAAGCTCACTGGGCTTGGCAGCATCTGTGGAGAGAGAACAATGTTAATATTCTGAGTCCAATATGACTCTTCTTCAGACTCTCTTTAATAATTTCAAATCAGGAAAGGAATGAATAGGAACTAGCAACCAGGGGCAGCTGGCTGAAGAAGAGTCAAATTTGACTCAGGGAACATTAACTTTTTCTCTTGGCAGATGTTGCCAGACCTGCTGAGTTTCTCCAGCAGTTTCTGTGTCTGTTTCTGCAACATCTCTATTTTAATCATTATTACATTTATAGTGAACGTTATTATAGAAAATATATTTTTTATAATGTTTTGTTCATTTTGTAATATTTCCTATATGATCAGTGGACTCCAGCAATGAAGTATTTACCTACTGTAATCAGTGATTGTACTGACAAATAAAGTGCAGAATAAACTGAAGCAATGTGGAACATAGTCACTAGTTGAATTCTGAATGGAGGAGAACAGGGTGTATAAGAGTCATGGAAAAATATTGTTACTAAACACAATGCAGCGCTACGAAATGACCAACACAATATACAAAGAACACTGAATGATGGCTGAGGACCATTGAACACTTATGTTATCTAATGAGCGCTGTGCTTCTTTAAACATTCATTCATGGGGTGTGAACATTACTAGGTAGGCAAGCATCCATTGCCCATTCCTAATTGCCCAGACCACAGTCAAGTTAACCATAATGCTACAAAAACAAAGTTGCTGGAAAAGCTCAGCAGGTCTGGCAGCATCTGTGGAGGAGAAAAGAGTTAATGTTTCGGGTCCGGGGACCCTTCCTCAGAACTGTAGCCATAATGCTGTGGTTCTGGAGTCTCATGGAGGCCAGACCAGGTCAGGATGGCAGATTTCCTTTCTCTAAAGGACATTAGTTAACCAGATGGTGTTTTTTGCCCCTGACAATCAACAATGGTTTCATGGTCATCATTAGAGTCTTATTTCCACATTATTACTCAATTCAAATTCCATCATCTACCATGGCTCAAACCCAATTCCGCAGAACCTTACTTGCATCTCTGGATTCATAGTCTAGCAATAATACCACAAGGCCATTGCTGACCCTATGTGACTATGTTTAATTATGTGACAACTCTCAATAAAATAAGGTTCCTGATCCATTGTCTTGCACCTCCATTCAAATGCCACAACACCCAACAGAGGCAGGATTGTCACAAGGTCTTGCATTTGTCTCTCTGGTAAAGTAGAATGTTGTTATAATCATGTCATGGTCTTGGAATTTTGTCAGGAAAAAGAATCAGTTGGCATTTACTTTCTTGCCAACCTTATCTGTTTTGCCAAGCACATTTTTCCTGAGGTTTGTGTCCATCCTAACTCTTGCACTGAGGTTACCAAGGTGGATCAGCTTGTCCCCCTTTTGGACATGGGACAACAATTGATCGTGGCAAGAGTAGAATTCGTTCTAGGTTTCATGAGTATGCACTCATGACTCTGGTATACTGCTTCCAGGTTAGGGTGAACCATAAGGTCATTGTGTGTTTGCATACCTCATCAGGAGTTCACTGAGACAGTCAACTAGTTTGTAATTTAATGGTGAAAAGGGTGGAAAAATGCCTGTGTAGAGTTTTTAATGTGGGGTGGCCTTTGGCAATGCTGCTAGGAAGGGAGTTCCATGACTTTGATTCCAAGACCATGATACCAATAGTGCTATAATTTCAAATTAGGATAGTATACATCTTGAAGGGAAACTTAAAAATTGGTGGTATTCCCATGTCTCAGCTGCAATTGTCCTGAAAGGATCTAGATATGTGATAGTACTTTTATGCTTGTGGAAATTGGGGAGGTGTTGCAAGTGGAAAAGATGGAATGGGTGGTCCAGAGTTCAAAGCAAAGAGATGGGAGGCACCCCTTAAGAACCTCTCCTTTCTCACTTACATTGCATTTTGGATTTCTCTGGATTTCCTTCACATTTTAGTTGAATATTTTCTTGTAGATCAAAACTGGACACTGTGAGTAAGATAAGTCACATCTTATGCAATATTTGGATGTTCCACTGAACCTGTTGATGACATCAATAGTTGTTCCAGAGTCAAGCACTGCCTTGCTATAATTACTTCAAACTACAAAATTACTTCAACAGAGCATCAAACATGTATTCTTTGGGTGTGTCCTGAGGTGGCTTTTGAAAGGATTTAACAGAAGTTGAGGCAACGATCAGGTCCATATTTCTTTCAGCCTTTTATGGTGTACTTTTGCCCACAAATTGGTCGATCATTTTACCTGGCCTTTGGCAGCATGGCATGAACTCAAGCCTGTGAATGCTAAAATGACTCAAAGTTAACGGTGATTGTTTAAGATCTGAAAATTCTTCATTGTCAAATTGTGGTCATCATCAGAACTAGTAGAAGAGTTCATTCTTCTTAATCCATCAGTGTCTAAAGGTAGAAGGAGTTTGTCTATCCAACGTCCAAAGGTGAGCAGGTTAGGTGGATTGGCCGTGTTAAATTGTCCAGGGCTGTGCAAGCAAGGTAAATGCAGGGTTAAGGGCTAGGTCTGAGTGGAATACTCTTCAGAAGGTCAGTGTGGACTTGATAAGCCCTTTCTGTACTGTGGGGATTCTATTCTATAATGATGCAGTCTGATTGATCCATCTTGCTACTCTGATGTTTGTGGTATCAATCACTAGTGGTTTGTGACTGTGGTAGAATGTTGCCACCAATCCTCCACTCTGTACGTTTTTTAAGGTCTATTCAGTTAAGGGTAGAGGATAAACTACTTGTAGTTTTAACAAGAATAGTCACTTAAATTAGCAACAATATGTAGTTTATTGCATGATAGTAATAGGGAAAAGTTGTATTAAGCAGTTATGCATAATCATTAAGACTAACAGGAGTCAGAGATGAAATGTTTCAGTCCATCAGACCCTGTTCTCCAGGTAAGACTGTATGACAGCATCAGATTGAGTAGAGTTTAATAAATCTCCAAAATGAACTCTTTCAGAACCATTACCTTCTATTATTCTCTCCTCTAAGACATGTGACACAAAGTGATAGCTGGTGGCTGGCCTGCTCAAGGAAAGAAGCCTCCTAAAATAGATTTCCTGTTTCTGACAAACTCCTTTGTGTGGGATCTGAGGCTTTTTCCAGCTACTGTTGCATGAAAAGCCTGTGAAGGAGTTCATCAATATTTCCTAAATGTTTGAAAAGGTCCACAACAACAACTGCATTCGTTCAACATGATCCATCATTGTTTGCCAGAATGTCTGACCGGCAATCATTTGAACGTTTCAAATTTGATCCTTTTTGCCTTCAAGAACGGAGACTTATTGGCCAAAAGCGTTTTTTAAGTGAATCTGCTGAGAATAACGCATTTTTGTGTTTTCCCATGCATGACAGTGTGTGTGTACGTGCGTGTGTGTATGTGTTTTGAGTTATTTGGAAGTATAATTATTTATATTTTCATATTACAGAGTTTTGAATCAGTTTTAATTGTATGATTAATCAATAATGTTACATTTATTAAAGAAAGCTGGCTAATTATTCCTCTAATTTTAGGTCCAATATAGAGAAAGCATATGATTGATCATATTGGAATCACACTGAACAAGTAAATTTATGTTGTGACTGTGATGTAGAGGGACAAGAGACAGACTGTGTGCAGCCCTCCCACCTTAGTTATTTACCACATATATGTGGATGTGTAAATAAACATTTTTCCACATTGATGTGTTGAATAACATTGAGAAGTGGTTTATTGAATTAAATTGAATGTGCATTGTGGCAAGCATGGTGCTTCTACTGTAAACCTAATTTAAACATGATAACTCGGCACACCTTTGAGACTTCAATACGACACGACATGATATATTACACAACTGAGATACTGGAACAAATTGCCCCACAAATTTGTTCTCTGTTGCGGATTTGCACCAAGTAGAACATGATTTTCTTATGTAGGATTTTGGTTCTGGCACAACATAGGCATGAAGTTGGGCCCTCGCCAGTTCGGGCCGTGAAAGCAAAGGGTACAGCATTTTCTTGTTGATCTACATATGCAATAAATCACTGCTTTAATTGGAAGGAGTGTTTCAAGAGTTAGTGACAGACAAGAGGTAAAAAGTCAAATGTTAACCTCCTGTAATTACATAAGAAAGTGCCATGTGAGGGGAGAGGGTGAAGTGTCAGGCTAGACTAGGTACCACACAACATGGAAGTCGAGAGAAAGGTACATCATGCTAAGGTGGCAGAAATGGCACAGGATGATCCTTTGAATGTGGAGGCTGGTGAATGGATAAAGGGGAACCCTATTACCTTTCTGCAAGAAAGAGGAAGAGGTGAGGGCAGAAGCGAGGGAAATCGGTTAGACGCAGTTAATGGCCCTGTCTATCACAGTGGGTGGGGATGGTGGGGAAAATGTTGGTTTGGTGAAAAGGGGCCTCAGAGGCCTCTTACTTAAGAAAAAGAGAATGCTTTCAAAGTCAGACAGACTGTGTTCAAAATATTATGGAGAATATGGAACATTCCACTGTCTGTTAAATGTGAAGCTCACAGGCAGGAGATGGGGAACATTACGGCTTTGTTGGAAATAACAGACTGTTCCCTGATCTGCTACAGAGTAGTTCTTCTTAGCTAAGACCTTGATGACAATAATAATACTGACATACAAGTTATAGGGGAGAGAAACAGAGATAACATTACAAGTCAAAATGACTTTTCAAAAGAGAAATAGTCATGATTCTTGGGTGTATAGACCAATCTTCCAAATTATTGACTTAAGAAAAATTGAAAACAGACTACAGTAACAGAAATCAACTTATTTATCTTCCTACTTCATAGATGCTTCTGTCAACATTGATGAGCTAAGTATTAACAATGTTGGGGAGCATAGGGTTTAGTGAGATGGAGGAACCGAAAGAGAATGGTATACGTAGGGAAATGGTGTTTAGAAAATTGATAGGATTGAAGACCGATAAATCCCCAAACCCTGATAATCTACATCCCAGAATATTTAAGGAAGTGGACCTAGAAATAATGGATGCATTGATGAACATCTTCCAAGCTTGTATAGACTTGGCTACAGTTCCTACAGATTAGAAGGCAGCTAACGTTACCCCATTATTTAAGAAGACAGGTAAAGAGAAATAGGGAATTATGGACCAGTGAGTTGGCAGACAAGAAACAAAGAATAGGAATACATAGGTCTTTTTCTGAATGGCAGCAATGACGAGTGGGGTACTGCAGGCATCAATGCAAGGACTCCAATTATTCACAATATACATATTAATTATTTGTATAAGGGAACTAAATGTGGGAGGTTGAGCTGAGAGGAGGATTCTTCAGTGTGATTTGGACAAACTGAGCGACTGAGCAAATACATGGCAGATGAGGTTATCTACTTTGTACCAATAATAGAAAGGTAGATGATTATCTAATTGGCTATAAATTGAGAGAGGGGTACACGCAACATGATTTGGGTGCCCTCACACACCAGTCACTGAAGCTAAGCATATAGGTGCAGCAGGTTGAAAAGAGGCAAATGTTATGTTGCCCTTCATAGTGGGAGGGTTCATGTATAGGAGCAGGGATGGCTTGCTGCAATTATACAGGACCTTGGCGAGACCACACCTGAAATATTGTGAGCAATTTTGGTCTCCTTATCTGAGGAAGGATATTCTTGCTACAGAGGGATTGCAGTGAAGGTTTACCAGATTGATTCCTGACTTGCTGGAACTGACATAAGAGGAGAGGTTGAGTCAGTTAGGATTATACTTTCTGGAGTTTTGAAGAATGAGTGGGCATCTTAGAGAAGCCTATAAATATCTAACAGGGTTGGACAGGGTAGATGCAGGATATTTCTGATGGCAGCCAAATCCAGAGTTAGAGGTCACAGTCTAAGGATATGACTTAAAACAATTTAGAGCTGAGATGAGGAAACATTTTTCACTCGGAAAATGGTGAGCCTGAGGAATTTGCTGCCATAGAAAGAAGTCAATGCCAGAACAGTACAAGATTTCAAGAAGGAATTGGATATAGCACTGAGGGCTAAAGGTATCAAAGAAATAGGGGAAAAGCAGGAACAGGTTGTTGAGTTGAATCATCTACCACGATCATAATGAATGGCAAAGCAGGCTGAAGGGCTGAATGGCCTACTCCTGCTTCTATTTACAATATTTCTATGAATTTGGAGTTTTGAAGGCAAGTAGTTGCCAGACAGCAAGCTGCCACAAAAACAAATGAAATACATACTGAGAATTTCCTTGGTGAGCCTTTTTCATTATAACTCTTCAGAATTTGCAATAGTTGGCTTTATTAACAACTTCTCCTTCACATCAGTGTCAATTGCAATCTGATTGCACTTTTATGCAGCATCTTAGGAAATGTTACTACAGCCAAATAAATACTAGTTGGCAATGTTGCCGTTGATGATTCCATTTTACAACAGAACTATTGAATTAGAGTCAAAAGTCACAGAGTCATGAATTATTATAGCACAGATAGTGCTACAGAGATTGCTGGAGAAACGTCCAGGACATTGGTACTCCTCCCCATAGTCCAGTGTCCATCTCTGTGCAGTACCTACATTCAATATAGCCATGCACTATTGGTTGTTGATATGCTTTCTGAGACAAGTCTGGCCTTGCTGGGCACTCTGCCAATGCATTGGAGGCTGCCAGGATGCTGACGATGGCTTCCTGAAAGCCAAGTTCCAGTATCCCTGGTGGAGAATATGTGAGGCTAATGCTTGTTAATAGTTCCCTACCCCGCAGTTAGGCTGTAGGCAAGTTGGAGGTCATTCGGAGGAGGCAGCAAGTTGAATCTACCACGAATCTGTTCTGGTTTCTGTGTTTGGTTTTCCCCATGGCAAGTTTGTTTGGTGAGATCATAACCAGTATCTTTAAAAAAAAATTATTCCATCCCCACACTAATGCCGCACAACAGTACTGCTTATTTGCCCCCATAAAATCCATGTTGTGTGCGTGTAAGTGTAGGGGCTCAATGAAAACACCATTATACAAATCATTTTATTCAATATTTCCACCAACAGGAAAAGCACCCATGTGGCAGGGAACCAGTAACAAGCAAAGCCCAAGAGAGGCATTGCTTATGTGAAAAAAGTCAAGGGCAGGGTAGGGATTAAAACAAAATAGAATTAGAGAGGGAAATAAAGCACTTCACACCCATGCCCCGAAACACCCACCACAGCGCCCACCTCTCCTTAAAGCCATTGAGAGAATTCGTGGGCACTGCATGCTGTCATAACTGGCATATTAATGTGGAGAGTTGGGCTGTTAGCAAAGCATTTAACACTCATAATGATTGTCAATTGACAACTCCCTGCTGCCCAGGGGATCACCCTGTACACCTTAAGGGATCCCACAAATTTAGCTGCATGACAAATCCTAACATGGTTTGGATACAGACTGTCTAGTTACTTAAGTGGTACCTATAAAATGGGTGAAATATGCCGGTTTCTAGACCAAAGGCAAAAGTGCCCTTGCAGTTGCACTCATTACCCCTTCATTAACTCATCACTCTCATTGAAATGATGCGAAGAAGGATACCCACAAAGACTTCCCATCTTCACCACTTTATTTGCTGCATGCAGAATGTAATACAAGCAAAAATACTTTGGAAGAATGAAGACGTGGAAAATCAAAACACTTTTCACCCAATAAAAATCAACACCATAAACAAAGCGCAATCAAATTGGATTATTTGGCGGAAGATGCATTCAATCTTGCAACAGCATCTTAATTTCACAAACTGGGTTCCAGCAGTTCAATTAAAATTAGTTCATGTCTGTTCATTTTATATAAGTGAGCTCAGCGCCAGGGATGGAGCTAAATTAAAGCAGATGAGGAGAGAATAACCGTGGAATTCAATCCTCCTTTGCTGTAACCACAACTGATCATTAGATGAACCCCTTGAGAAATGTTTTAAACGGACATGTTTAGTTGTTTACTGTGTTTGTCTACTGATGATCTACTGGAGTTATGGCAGGAGATCAGAAAACAACAAGGAAATTCCAAGCGATTATTTTGAGCAAAGAACAGATTCTTGTTACTGCAAAATATGGCATATTGTGCTTTGAGTGCCCCACTTTTACAACCTGTTTTAATTGCTTGTAAATAAACGTGCCTATTGGAGGACATGCAAAATCATTTTTACAGTTAAAAGGATTTCTCCTCATTTTATATTTGAAGCCAAATGTGACAGAGCACATCAGATTAGGGTCAATCCAAGCTGAACCTCCTAAGAATTCTTGTATTTTTGCTTGATGGAGGGAGGCTTTGTAGGCATCTTAAAATGATTAAACTTGCTGAAAACAGCAGTTTTTAGATGAAGCAGACATTTTTTGGGCATGAATTCCAACATCACTGGCTCCTAAACAGCATGAATTTGGACTTTCTTTATTCTCTGATGAATTTAATTAAACTTGAGGAAACTTATGAGAATAGGTCACTGCAGGAGGTGTGGAATTTTGTTTATTGCTCAGTTCAACATGTGGCATAAATCCCATATCCCGGTGCTTGTAATAATTAATATTGAACACTAGGCTGTGATCTTTCCACATTTATAACTTACTCAACGAGATATTGTATACAGCTTTTTAAAGGTCAATATTCCATCACAGATCTGTAGTGCAGCTTTGCTCAAAAAGACCATTCAACCCATCGAGTCTGCTGCACCATTCAATGAGATCGTGGCTGATCTGATAACCTTCAATTTCACTTCCTTGCCTTTTCCTCGATTCTCTAACTGATTAAGAATCTATTTTTCAGCTTTGAATATACTTAATGAACTGCCTTTGATAGCTGTCTGTGATAAAGAATTCCACAGATTCGCTACTCTCTGAAGGAAGAAATTCACCTCCTCTCTGTCTTAAGTATGCTACCCCTTACTCTGAGATGATGCCGTTCTGGTTTTAGACTCTTCCAAAAGGGGAAACGTCCTCTCCACGCCTACCCTGTCAAGTTGCCTAAGAATCTCGTGTGTTTCAATATAGTCACCTCTTCTTTTTAAAAATTCCAATGAGTACGGGCCCAATCTACTCAACCTCTCCTCATTAGCTAGGCCCTCCATTGCCAGTATCAGCCCAGAAAACTCTCTCTGGATTGCCTCCAATGCCAGCATATCTTTCCATAGATAAGGGGACCAAAACTGCTCGCAGTATTCCAGCTGATGTCTGACTAATTCTTTGCATAGCAAAACTACCTACTTCTATACTCCATTTAATTTGATGTAAAGGCCAGCATTTCCATTTGCCTTGCCTCTTACCTGCGGAAGTTGGATGTTAGAGTTCTGTAATTCACAGACAAAAAGATTTCTGCAGTTTTTCTCCAGTTAAATCATATTCAGCTCCTCTATTTTTCCTGCCAAAGTACATAACCTCACATTTCCCCACATTATATTTCTTCTCATAAGTGTTTACCTATTGGTTTACTTTGTGTATATGATCTGGGGTCAGGTCAAGTAATCTTTCAAAGACGTAAGGCACCCTTTGGTATTGTTCAATGACATGCTTATCCATAAGAAAAGTACATAAACTCACTGCAAATCTGTCAAGAAACTGTTTAAAAAATGCATAGTTAAAATAACAGTGCCAGGTATTTCAGAGTCCTGGTTACAGCAAACTATTATCGAACTTAACTGATCCCAAACTATCATTCTTCAAATGTGCTGCTTATAGGAGGAAACCTCAATCTACTTATTGAATGAAAATGTTTATTAATATAACGTTTTATGTACCTAAGTGAGATGTTTATTGATATAACTAAAATACTTGTTTCCAGAAGAAATTGGTTCTTGACATTTTACAGAATTGGATGTTTGTTTTGCGCAATTATACGTCTTTTTTCAGTTGTGACAGTCAGCAGATTCGGAGCTTTATTTTCTTTCGTGATGCTTCCCAATTAATGCACATGTTGATTAATTGGTGAGTTGGCATATAAAGGGAAGGGCACAGTTTGGTGGGTGGGGGAAATGAGTTAGCACCGAGTTGACATAGACGCTATTGGGAATGATGGGTCTATGGGGTGTGGGGAGCCATGGGAGATGGACACGGAGTGGCATAAGTTGTGTGAATAGACATGGGCATAAGTGCAGTGTCATAGGTTGGCATGGTGGGATAAGGGGCCATAAACGATGCATCAATGTACTTAGGGTGGCCAAGAGGGTATGGGGTCAAAGCGCAGAGGCAAGTGTTTACGTGGATGGAAATAGACAGTAAGGGGAAGGAGGGGATGAGAGTAGGAGGGAGGTTTTCTATTTTGATCTGTATTATTAAAACTTCAACAGGGTTCTGGAATCCCCCGGTAGACTTTCTACCCAGCCTGGTTCGGGAACTGGGAAATCTCTCAGGCTCCTCTCAGATTGCCTGGCTCAATTTACAATCTAACCTGCGCCCTAGACTGAAAATTGGAAGAGCTGGCATTTTTAAAGATCAGGTTCACAGAGCTGGGATTTTTCCTGACTCAGTTCTCTGAATGCAGGAGTGAAAATCAGAATTTTAGTTTGCTGACCCCTAAAACATTTTGATGTAAATCAGTGCATCCAAGATGTTATTCAATACAAATTCATTAATTTCAAGTCTTACTGGCTTTATATCTGCCAGTGGAATGTTGATGAGATAATGTCAGGGTGAGGGATTATCCAACAGATTAAAAGGAGAAACATTTTATGAACATGAAAACAAAGCCAGTTGTTGCAGAAATACAATTGTACCATTATTTCTCATTTGAAAAGATTAATTAGTATTCGCAATTCTAAATCTTACTGGTGAGCATTTTAAGACAAAGTGAATTCCAAATGCGATTATGGAAGAAAACAATTCCCTTCCCTGTCCTCAAATCAAATGTGGGGCCTGAAAATCTATGGGCTGTGATTCAGTTACTTTGGAATTATGTTCCCTGATGTCCTCCGCATTGACATTTCAGAAGGATAGGATCAGTGTGAAACTATTTCATTTTCACGAGGCTGGAGTGTTCATTTCAGGCACTTATCTGTCCCATAATGCAGAAACTCTGGCAGAAAGCCTGACACCCACGTTAATACCTTATGATCACCCCACCGCCCTCCCTGACTACCCTGTGATCAATTCTCAACCATCGCCTTACCCCAACAAAGCGAAGGCTCCCTGCACAGGATATACAGGGAGAGAATGAACTTCCTGGAAATGTCTGAGCATACAGGTATTTCTGCTATAACACGAGTTTCGTTAATGCTAGTTGGCTGTAATGCGATTAATGAATAGAGGACGCTGTTTGGATAATACGGACTGTCTACTGCACAGTTTTGTGATTTTCTATAGCAATTTCCCTATAACGTGATTTTCTATGGCGATTTCCTATAGCGCAACTTTCTATAGCATGAGGTCACACAAGAATGCAACTATCGCATTATAAGAGAACCACCTGCAAGTCCTCAAGAATCTCAGACTTGCACATAGTTGTTGTTGACATGCAGCCTTCTGCATAAAGATCTCTGTTAATTGGACGAAGCAAGTACTCATTATCTGTGGTTGTTAAGATCGTCACAGCCCTAAATTGCCGTCTTCCTTGCACCCTCCAGTGATTTGCTGGTGCCACCTTGCAGTCTTGCAGTCAGCTATGCACATATATATCTCCCAGGTAACATTCCCTCCTAGGTGTACAGCTGTGCCAGTGTTCTGTGCACAGTGTTCTCCAACTAGCATGCCAACGTGGGTTGTAACATTGACTTCAGGCTCCAGAGGTTGCTGCCATGCACAGACTTTAGGGTTCTGCACAGAAAGAAAAGAAAATTTGAGGGAATGCTGCTCCCAGGTGATAGTGTCCAGGGCAGCACATGTGCCTAAAATGTCATTGATGACAGCAATCTAAAAGAGAGGGCTCTTGGTTTGCCAGTGTCCAGATTCAAACATATGTAGGAGATATAGGATAACAAGGTGTGGAGCTGGATGAACACAGCAGGCCAGGCAGCATCAGAGGAGCAGGAAAGCTGATGTTTCGGGTCTGGACCCTTCTTCAGAAATGGGGAAGGGGAAGGGGGCTCTGAAATAAGTAGAGAGAGGGGAAGGTGGTGATAGAAGGTGGATAGTGGAGCAGATAGGTGGAGAGAAGATAGACAGGTCAAGGGGGCAAGGATGACACTAGTAAAGGTGAGTGCAGGTGGGGAGTTGGGATGGGGGTTGGTCAGTTGGGAGGGAGGGGCGGGTAGGTGGGAGAGAAGACAGACAGGTCAAGGAGGCAAGGACGAGAGGGTGGCTGGTCTTGGGATGATGTCGGGGGTGGGGAGATTTTGAAGCTTGTAAAGTCCACATTGAGGCCATTGGGTTGTAGGGTTCCTAGGTGGAATATGAGGTGCTGTTCCTCCAGTTTTCAGGTGACATCGTTGTGACACTGGAGGAGGCCCAGGATGGACATGTCGTCCAGGGAGTGGGAGGGGGAGTTGAAGTGGTTCGCGGCTAGGAGATGTTGTCGTTTGTTGTGAACCGAGTGTAGGTGTTCCACAAAGCCGTCTCCAAGCCTCCGCTTGGTCTCCCCAATGTAGAGGCGGCCACATTGGGAACAGCGGACGCAAAAGTGGATGTGCAGATGAACATCTGTTTAAAGTGGAAGGTTTTATTGGGGGCTGGGATGGAAGTAAGGAGGGAGGTGTAGGGGCAGGTGTAGCACCTCCTGCAGTTGCAGGGAAAGGTACCGGGGAAATGGATTATACCCAAGTGGCAATCAAGGGAGTGATTGTCAGATTGACGAGTTAAATTTATCAATTGACAGGGAGTTCACTGCATTAGCAATCAGTTTGCAAGGACATACAGAAAGGATTGAAGTTTGTGATCAAAACTCAAAAACTTCTTCATTCTGTGCAAAAAAAAAGTGGCCCACAAATATTCACACTTTCAGAATCAGCAGATGTCTTGCTGGAGACAAGGAACAACTTTAATGATCTTTCTCTCCCCCCCATAATTTTGATTGCAGACTGAAATGGGAATAGAGTTGTTTCAAAAGCCAATTGTTGTGGAAAGAATTGTTGCATTTTTTGAAAGCAAGTTGCCAAAACTCATTGTAAGTGGTATTTACACTGCTGCTTTTTTTCAACTCGTGGGGGAGGCTGGTTGCAGACAGGCTGGCATTAATAGATGTGTACAAAATGTGATTCAGTCAGCAACAAGTAGCTGGGCGTCAGTGACAAAAGCCATCAACCTTTCAACAACTATGTGATTGGCTCCTGGGTAGCTGAACAGCTTATAGATATCAATGATATGGCCAGAAGCCTTCAGACCTCTGGAAAGGGAGATGACGTGTCTCTCTGCAATTGATAATATCTGACATTCAGTAGAAAGCCGTTAATCCTCTCCCATCAGCTACTGTCGCTGTTACTTTTTAACCAATAAATCACAGACTTCATTATTTGTGAACCATCACTCTATGCCTCATGCAAGGAAGTGAAAAGCACCTGGAGAAGAGAGATTGAAGAGTAAAAGTTTCCAGAAGGCACAATGGTTATCTCAGTGAATCCTGTGAACAGGGGCCATTCAACTGCCTTCTCAGAGTTTTTTTTCACCCCACCAATAACACCAATGTATTTCCGTTTGTCTGTGTTTTTCAGTCAGTGTGCATGCAAAGGGTTTTATAAAGGAATTGGAATTTTAACTAGTAGTGCTATATGCCAAAAGTTTACAATTGTTCACCATAGCAAGAGTACTTTTTGTAATTATTGTTTCTCTTAGTAAGTACAGAAACCTGGCCTGTTTTTTCTCTTCAACAGATAAGTACAGAGAATCCTGGAGAAACTCATGGAGTTGGCAGCACCTGCGGAAAGGGTTAACATTTTGACTCTGGTATGACTTTTTCAGAAGCATTCTTGAAATGTTAACTCTTCTTCTTTCCACAGATGCTGCCAGAACTGTTGAGTTTCTTCAACATTCTCCTTATTTGATTTAGATTTCCAGCGTTCTCAGTATTTTGCTTCAATTCACATGCTTTCTTTTCGCCTGGGTCCAAACGGGAAAGCAAATTGGGGAACTTTTACATACTTTATTAAAATCTTTAATTTTTGCGATGACTCCAGAATAGCACGTGACAAAGTTTGGGTGATTTTGTTTGAATTTAGTTTTGAAACAGAGGCAGCTTCGATTTGGATATGGCGTTAGAAAAATAATAGACAAGAAGGAAAATGCCAGACTTTGTACTGCATTCAGGACATGGCAGTAGCAAAGGTTATCCTACAGGTGGCAGAGTCGTCCATGATTGTCTTAAGTAACATTTTAAAACCGCAGTTTGATGGATTTGGAAAATAAACTGGAAGTAGCATTGCCTGACAGAGCTAGGAATGTGGAAATAATTGAGGTGCTATCACTGTACTTGGGTTTACTGGAAATACTGGAGACATCAGGTATTGTGGGTAGTGACACATCAGAATCAGACAATATTTTATTCTGATTAAAGCAGCATGAGCATGAAGAAAAGGTGAAAATGCTGGAGATGAAATTCCAAAAGGCAGAAAAAGACCGGAAATGGACCTGAGAAAAACAGAATTCAACTTGCAAAGAGAAGAGAAAGTGAGGATCGGGAGTATATGCTGAAAATGATGCAGTTGAAATAGGAGAGGTCAGAAGCTGATGCAAGCTCTGATAGGGAAAAACTGAGTTCTAATTTGAAGTCCAGCAAGGAAATGTTTAGATGCGCCACAGGCGACACAACTATTTAAGGATAAAGATCTGCAGGCTTTCTTTATATCACTTAAGAAAATGGCTGGCCAACTGAATTGGGCAGAAGAAGACTGGCCATTGCTCATGTAGAATTAAGCTGACAGGTAACACACAGGAAATCTATGCTTCACTGTCACAGGATGTTTCTTGTAATGATGATGCTGTAAAGCAAAACTGTATTGGTTGCATATGAGCTACATCCGGAGCCATAAAGGTCTAGAATTTAAGAATGCAGTGTGGGATACACTGCATTGCAATTTTGAAAGGTTTGAACAATTAAGAGAATAATTTTGACAGGTGGACATAAGCATTCAAAGCTGAAATCATGTACGAAGCTCTTCAAGAAACTTAAAAACTCCTTACCTTCTGTAATAAAAACTCTTAAAGAAATTTTAATGAGGACCAAAGGGTTGCAACTGCTTGACACATGGCAATAATGGCAATAAAACTAAATTTTTTTTCCATCACCTTCATAAATTCGAAAGATTTGGAAAATGGGAGACTGAAATAAAGACAAGTAGCCAAGGTAAGGAATGGATTGCTAGGAATGGCTCAACATCTCCCCAGATCAGAAGGGACAGCACAGAGGATGGAGGTAAAAATCAAAAATCAAAATGTTTCCATCGTTACTAAGTGGGACACATTCTTCTGCCAACAGAACTACTCTCAATGGATTTGAGCTTCTGTCAGGTTAGATCTGAGGACAACCTTCAGTTTGCAATGGCTCGGCTATCCAGAATAACAGAGGCCTGCTACAATTTTCAGAACAGAGAGCTTCAGCCAGAGGAAGGTAATGACCTCCCTGTATCTTTGGTGGAGGAAGAACAGCAGGAGGAAGTCAAAGATATGGCAAGGTCATCTGCAGCCATTCACCTAACTGCCAGAGAAATCCCAAGCTGATTCATACAGATGCACATTAACCGGGCAAGGCAATGCAGAATCCTGGCGTAGCTGAAATCATTGTTCAGCCCAGCCATAACGTTCACCACCCCTACACCCTTACATGTTAACATAAAGCAATCAAACATTCATCAATGCACCTTTCTCACTGACACCAATTTCTCATCTTTAATTTTTTTCAAACCATCTTCCTGCAAATTGCGTAGAACTTTGCAGGTGGTAAGTGTTGCAAGGGGTGAAAGGATCTCAAAGGGTTAGTGCAGAGGAACACATTAAATACCTTACATTGAGGCCTTCCTCATAGTCTCAGTAATAATATCCATCATATTAATGTAGCCAGTACCTAGTTGCTAACTTGTAATGAACTACAGCTTCCCTAATATAAGAACCTCCTCATTAGACTACCAACTGGTTTTCCTTCACAATACTAGACTAAATTGGTCCTGTAGATCCCTACCAGGAAAGATGGTATTGGCAGCATATCTACCAGATGGATCTTACACCATGATGAACTATGTTAAGGATTCATCTTACAGCACATTAGAGGGGCTGCAGACTCCATTTCTCTACGATGTATAACTTGCTGGCAGGCATAAATATCTGAAGGTTGTTTAGCCGCCTTTAAAAAGTCTGTTTGACCAGACAGCCCATTGCAGAAAGAATTGGACATTTGACAGCCCTACGGAAAAGAACTGTGTGGTGAGATTCAAGAGGGCAGAATTGACTATCAATAGTAAAAGACATTTTTGAGAAATGCTAAGAGATAAGCAGCCGTAGGTGTGAGCTAGAAACATCGGGATAGTGGAGCTTCATGATAGTGGAACATGAGAGACGCCAAGAGAGTTACAGATTGCATTGGTTACCAATAATCTGTCAGACCAGTGTTGAGTCAAGGTTCAACCAGAAAGCAAACAGATGTCAGAGGTCCCATGGGTGGTCAAGGGGAAAATAGAAAAAAAAGGTGTAATGTAGAGGCTTGGAAAACTAAAAGTCAGCAAAAACTTACAGCCCAGAGGGACCATCACAACCAAAGTTTGCAGACACCAGAGGGTGCAGCTGCAGTAAGGCAAGTCAAGAGTTATACATTTAAACAGATGTTTCAGAGCCTGGAATGTTGCAAAGGCACATTTAAAGTTATAAAGATACGAAGTAGAAGTCTAAACAGACAAAGTCTCGTGAAAGAAGAAAATTAGGAGACTGTTGAGGCTAAAGACAGAAAATCTGTTCTTTAAACCACAATAAAGCAGCCAGTATTTGTTTAAACAAGACACATACTCAGCCAGGAAAAAGGCATGAAGCAAAAATGATTACTAGTAGTGCCACAGACAATTGAAATTATGCAAGGAAGTTCACAAAGGGATGTGTACAGAACCAAGAGAGGAGTTCATTTGCTAAACCTGTTAAGAGAGCAGGAAAGTAAATTAATTAAGGAAATGGGGATAGTTTATTGACGTCATGATTATCAGGATTTAGCCACAGATGTTGGCCAGGGCACATGGTGGTGTTTTGAAGTCATAGGCAACTGGAAGCTTGGGGTCATTTTTGCAGACAGAATGAAGGTGCACTGAATAAAGTATCAGTAAACTGCTGCTTCACATCTGACAGGTATGCCAGGGACCTTGGATGGTGAGGAGGGAGCAGGTGAATGGGCCGGTATTACACCTTCTGTCGTTGCATGAGAATGTGCTGTGGGAGTGTCAGGAGATGTTGAAAATGGAGGAGGAGTGGACCAGAGTATCCCGGAGATAATGGTTAATGCAGAACGCTAACAAGGGAAGGGAACGCAAAAAAATGTAGTGATATAGTATGAAATTGTCTGTGTTTGATATTCCTTGTACATAAAACTCACCGATACAAGAATTATATAACTATAATAATAAAAAAAAACTGCAGATGCTGGAAATCTGAAACGAAAACATAAAGTGATGGAAAAACTCAACATGTCTGACAGCATCTGTAGAGAGTAAACAGAGTTAACATTTTGAGCCCAGTGACTCTTTTTCAGAACGGAAAATATCTGGGAAGGGGTGACATTTAAACTGATGAGGGAGTGGGGCTGGGAGAGAGTAGAGTGCATGGAAATGGGGCCCAGAGAGATGAAAGAGAGAGTGAGAGAAAATTTTTAAAAATGATAAGCAAATAAAGGGATTACTGATGAGAAACCAAGAGAACGAGATAAATGCCAGTCAGGGTGCTGATGAGAAGTGTAAATCGTTGAAACTAGGTGTGCTGGGAGCAACTGATAAAAAACAGAATCAGAAGGCACACAACATCAGGTTAAAGTCCAACAGGTTTATGTGAAATCACAAAATTTCAGAGTAATGCTCCTTTGTCAGGTGAAGTCACTTACCTGATGAAGAAGCAGCGCTCCGAAAACTTGTGATATCACATAAACCTGCTGGACTATAAGCTGGTGTCATGTGATTTCTGACTTTGTCCACCCCAGTCTTACACTGGCACCTCCACATCATATAAGATAGGACCGAAGGTTGTGGGGAAGGGAAATGAACATTGAGAAGGATGTTCACATTCTAACATTGCTAAGCTCAATGGTCAGTCCTGAAAGGTGCGAAGTACCCAGGCAGAAGATGAGGCATTGCTCCTCCAGCTTACGCTGAATCTCACTGGAGCACTGCAGCAGGCCGGGGACAGAAGTGTTGGCATGGGAACATATCGGTGTATTGAAGTATAAGGCAACCAGAAGCTAGAGGTCATTATTCCAGACAGAATGTTCAGCAAAGTAGTCACCCAGTCGGCATTTCATCTCCCCAGCATCGCGGAGACCACATTGTGAATAGCGAACCCAGTAGACTAGGTTGAATGAAGTGCGGGCCAAGAACTGTTTCACCTGGAAAACGTGTTTGGGGCCTTGCACAGTGAGAAAGGAGGAGGTACTTTTGTTACCCATTCTTCGGATGCTGACAGACCTGCTGAATTTCTCCAGCACATTCTGGTTTTGGGTTATGTAAGTATCTTTTGTAAGCTATTACACAAGTCCTGTGCAGTTGCTCACAGTGATGACACAAGCTCAGTGGCTACATATTTGGTGAATATGCCTCTTGCGGTTTCAACTGCAGCGAATTCAGCCTAAATTGAAAATTCTGCTTCCTTCAATTAGCAATTGCAACTATATCAGGAGGCAGTTGAGTTGTTTCAGTCATAACAAGTGCATTGATTGGTACAAAACATATTACAGCCTATTTTGCTTTTATGTTATACTGCTATTAAGACTGTACAATTGTTATTTTAACATTCAGATAATTTTCTTAATTTTGCACCATCTCTTAGTTAAAATAATTTTTTTCACTGTGTCATGAATATAAGTCTTGCCTGATTTTTTAATAAGGAACTTGAATTGTTAATGATTCTGCTGTCAGCAACTAAGCCATACAGAGCCTGTAGAATAGAAGTATATATGTGTTGCCTGGGGATTTTTAGCAAAGACTTACGTCTGATCTCCCATGCCAATGTTGTAATTTCGTTCCAATTCCCCTTTCTAATCATAGAATTCTCAGAGTGTGGAAGCAGACCATTTGGCCCCTCAAACACATACTAACCTTCCAAAGAGCATCGCACCCAGATCTACCCTTGTCACCCTGCATTTCTCACGGTTAATCCATTTATCCCGCATATTCGTGGACACTATGGGCTATTTAGCATGGCTAATTCACCTAATCTGCACATCTTTGAACTGTGGGAGGAAACTGGAGCACCCAGAGTAAACCCATGCAGACACGGGGAAAATGTTCAAACTCCATAGAGACAGTCACCTGCGGCTGGAATCGAACCCCAATCCCTGATGCTGCGAGGCAGCAGTGCTAACTACTGAGCCATAATACACTTGTCTAATTTGTTAATCTGCCACTTGGCAGTTGTTTGCCTTCTTTTTAACTGCTTAATAAGATGATTCAGTCTCAATATTTAGTATGTGAAATACGCTCAGTGGCTTTACTGTCTTGTATCATATTGAATTCAGTCTCCACCTCGATCTATGGCAAATCTTTACAAATACCTATAGTGTATGAAAACTTCAGATAAGTGTCATTTTCAGATATTGAACTTGTTTTCAGTGGTGAAAAGAATAATCTGGGAACTGATCCAGGTTTTTTAGCATGCTGGGAGGCAAACTTCAAGTTTTTTTTTCCCATAGATATGCCGACAGCTGGAAAAAATTTTCCCTAAAAGGGATATAAACGTCACAATCATTAACTGGGACTAATCTGCAACTGCCAAATTTCCTGGTGCAAAGCTGAAGATGACTGGATATTGTGAACATGGCTTTTCGACATTTTAGAATTGTCCAGGATTTCCAAACATTTGCCAAAGACGGGCAAGACTTCTGCTGGCTGCAGGCATAAAAAGAAGTTTACAATGTAAGCAAGGTAGAAGAGGCATTCTGCACATAACTTCCAACTCCAAAAAATTAGCTCAGAGCCTGATGTTATGATAATTAGTACCTACTCTTAAGCAATTGCATCGTAAACTGTTGTCAACCCCAGCTCAACTGAAAAGGATATGTTAGTCCCATGATTTGTAGGCTGAATTAACACGAAGTAGCAATGATAGGAATACGATGTAACATGATGAAGCAAATGGATTTTTCCTTTCATCTATTTAACTGATATATGCAGAGTGTCTGAAATGGTAGCAAGCTTGACTTGTTGTAGGAAGTTAGGAAGGCAAGCTCCACTCTAGAACATGTGCTGTACACTTAAATCAGGTGAACAATCTTTGGGGACATATCGTGGTAAAAGACTTTAAGATGAAAGATTAAACCAACTCTTCATGTTGATCTATGGGTTTCATTGCACTATTTCGAGAAAACGTGAGACTGTATTTTACCTAAAGTTGGCAAGGTGTCAATTTTGGGGAGAATCATAAAAGGTTTCTCTCCACCGGCTCCAACAAGTTGTCACTTCATTGCATTTGTGTGACTTATCTATGGTGCTGTGTTCTTGGTATTGTGCCCCCTCAATAGCAGAAGTACTCACACTCCTGTGTCCTTTGGGGATTGGCATTGCTGGTACCATATTTGAAGCCCAGTTGTGCACCAGGTCACTCACTTCCAGCCATGAATTCATAGTACACATAGTGGGAGGGAAATCAGAAAGAAAAGCTTCTGAGTGCATATATGGGACAAGGGTGATGCTTCATTGTAAATAGAAGCTGACATTAGTAAATGCATTGCTACTTTATATCATCATCTGTCTGACCGACTGTCATTGTGACTGCAGTTACAAGAATCACCCTGCACAAGTTACCCCTCCCGAGTGTCATATCAGGTTTGAACCCTATCTGTGGAAGGCCTACTCTTATCCTAACACCCAGATGGCACTACATCTTTTCACTGTTCAGCCTGGGAGCAGTGATGTTGAAAAGCCTTCAAAGAGTTTAAAACATTAATATTAATTTAGCAGCAACTAAAGTGAAAGAGAAGCAAACAAAAAAAAGACAAATAAATGTTTACTTCTGAGAAAAACTGGCCCTCCTTGCCTTTCGAGCAACAACAGATTTACAGTCAATGAATGATCAAATCTCCCACCAATTGGAAACCCAAATCTATTGGAAGAAAATGCCAATTAATCCTGCCAGACTTGTTGTGGCTGATGCTGAACTACCCTATCATGCTGTACATGATGTTCTACCTGTGCTATGTCCTCAGGATCCTCAGAAGAAGACTGCTGTCACTCTCCTAACAGGTCAGCATCCATCTTTGCCTGCTCCAGCTGTGGAGGGCACTGCATGCAGGGATTATGCAACATATTCTGTCTGGACTGTACTGCAAGGCATTCTCCAGACCATCACAAGTATTGGAACCTTATCTACAAGAAGTTTATTGTCTGCTCCATGATACCCCTGGCGGAAGAAAGTGCTACATGCTATCTACAATCAGCCTTAGTTAGGGATTTGCAAAACAGGGTCATCAACCATCTCCCAGTGAACATTGTTGTAAAGCATGAAATCTTTAAAACAAAGCAGAAATACGAGAGTTTTCAAAGACATCAGGACAGCTTCCAGGATATCTGGCGCTGACTTTTAGGGTGGGGTTAGGGCTAGGGCTAAAGTTAGGAATAGGGTTAGGGTTAGGGTTAGGGTTAGGGTTAGGGGCTAGGATTAGAGTTAGGGTTAGAGTTGGGTTTAGAGTTAGGACGAAGGTTAGGGATAGGGTTAGGGTTAGGTTTGGGGTTAGGGTTAGAGTTAGGGTTAGAGTTGGTTTTAGGGTTAGGATAAAGGTTAGGGTTAGGGTTAGAGTTCGGGTTAGAGTTGGGTTTAGGGTTAGGACAAAGGTTAGGGTTAGGTTTAGG
>JAHRHZ010000289.1:27111848-27141789 GCA_024137785.1 Ginglymostoma cirratum | reverse complement strand
GGATAAAGGTTAGGGTTAGGGTTAGAATTAGGGTTAGATTTGGGTTTAGGGTTAAGATAAAGGTTAGGGTTAGGGTTAGGGGTTTGGGTTAGAGTTAGGGTTAGAGTTCGGTTAGAGTTAGGGCTAGAGTTGGGTGCAGGGTTGGGGTTAGGTTTAGAGTTAGGGTTAGGGTTAGGGTTAGGGTTAGGGATTAGGGTTAGAGTTCGGCTTAGGGTTGGGTTTATGGTTAGGGTTTAGGCTTAGGATAAAGGTTAGGGTTCGGGTTAGGGTTAGAGTTAGGGGTTAAGGTTAGAGTTATGGTTAGAGTTAGGGTTAGAGTTGGGTTTAGGGTTAGGATAAAGGTTAGGGTTAGGATAAAGGTATGATCAGAGGTGACATCGATGGAATTGAATGGCTGAAGTCAGCTACTTTATGACATGATGCGTGTACGGTCTATAGTGCCCTGCACCCTTGAAAAGCCAATTTTGTTGGAAAAACTTACAGTCTTGGCTACAGCACTGACCTCATCACAGGGAAATGAGATGAAGTAGCGTGAAGACACAAGTTACATCTGTAAAAGCCTTGATATATTTATGGGTTGAAAAGTGAGAGATCTCAGTTCCCCAGTGCCTCCTTGAAAGCAACCAATTTAGTGTTGCTATGACCTTGACTGCCACTGGGATAGGAAGGCCATCCATGCCTTCAGGTAACAAGTCCTGCTCCAGTAGAGAGCATAGTTCAGTGATGATGTCCTGGGACTTGAGACCGCAATACCCTGAAGGAAATCACATAGAGGGAACCTCGTTTCCTGTACCTCCCCTGTACCTGAGCAGAACTTCAGCTGTGATTTCTTCATGTTGTTCAGAGGTTGCTGTTGGCCCTGGGCTTGCAGGCACACCTATTCCTCCTCAATTTCTCTATACTTTGATTGCACCATGGCTACAGTGAGGATAATCCCTATTCTGGCTATCTTTTCGTCATGGGTCTAATGAACCAAAGTGGAGAATATTGAAAATAGAACAGGTCATCAATAGTGAGGAAAGTGAGCACTCTTACCATAATTTCGCATAGTGCTCCCTACAAGAACAAAGGATTCTGACATGGAATGCTTCTATGTGAACATTTGCTATAGTGGACCTCAGTCTAATGTATGCACCATAAGCCATGTCACAGAAATACAACATATTTATACAACTGCAGTAGGACTACTGAAACCTTGTTCCACTACCCCCACTCCTCTGCATCACCCGAGAAAGGTACCATTGAAAATAAGAGCATGTTGGCAAATACTTACAGTTCAAAGTAAGAGGAAATCAACAGCCGAGCAGACCTTGGAATTTCTTCATGAATTGTGGTCCGCAGGTGACACTTTTCAGGCTAGTTATGATTATTTCTGCTTCACAGAGATGTTTATGAGCAACTTGTAAGGGCAAACTTGATAGTCAAGCTTGCTGGTGGCCAGGATATGTAACTTTCATGGTTGGAAATGACATGCGTGTCACATACTGTATATTATAACTATAAATGTCCTCGCCCTATACTGTTCAAGTGCCTGACGAATGTAATTGGTCTTGAAGGATATCACATCACTCACAAACACTGTGTGCTCAGATAGAAAAATCAACACTTACTCCATTCACTTCAAGTGCGATCATAGCCATTTTACATTTCAATTAAGCTTTTACAATCCTGATGAGGGTGAAAGGTGAGTTGCAGGCTCAGCCTGAAAATCAAGGATCCACCCCTAAATCATTATGTTCTTCCTTGACTCCCGGCTGACCCCATCAGTTTTGCACTTTCACACATTCCCATTCAACATTTTCATTTTTGTATAAAACAAAGAATTGCAGATGCTGGAGACCTGAAATATACAGAAAGAGAAATTGCTAACAGGTCTGGCAGCATCTGTGGAGACAAAACAGAGTTAATATTTCAAGTACAATGACCTTTCTGCAGTTCTCTATTTCATATTACTCTCTGAACCCTGGCTCCACCGTTTATCCATTTCAACCAGCTGAAACCAGTGTTGGTGGCCATCAATGACGCTCCCCTACTACTGTAACCCATGTCCTCCAACGTACTATCATCTGCCACACTTATATAGAATGGTAAAATCATACAGTATGGAAGAGTCTCTTCAACCAACCGAGTGTAAACCACCAAAAATGCACCACCACTTACATTATTCCCACTCGGCCCATATCCTTGAATGTTATGACACTTCAAGTGCTCATTCAACTACTTTTTAAAGGTTGTCAGTTTGTCTGCCTCCCAGGAAGTGCATCCCTCTAGGTGAAAAGACTTTTCCAGAAATACTCTCTAAGCCTCCTACCATGCTTTCATTCATCAGGCTGGGTATTGAGTACAAGAGTTGGCAAGTCATGTCACAGTTGTATAGGACTTTGGTTCTACCACATTTGGAATACTGCGTACAGTTCTGGTTGCCACATTACCAAAAGGATGTGGATGCTTTGGAGAGGGTGCAGAGGAGGTTCACCAGGATGTTGCCTGGTATGGAGAGCACTTGCTATGAAGACAGGTTGAGTCGATTAGGATTATTTACGTTAGAAAGACGAAGGTTGAGGGGGGACCTGATTGAGGTCTACAAAGTCATGAGAGGTATAGACAGGGTGGATAGCAAGAAGCTTTTTCCCAGAGTGGGGGACTCAATTACTAGGGGTCACGATTTCAAGGTGAGAGGGGAAAAGTTTAAAGGAGATATGCGTGGAAAGTTCTTTACGCAGAGGGTGGTGGGTGCCTAGAATGTGTTGCCAGCGGAGGTGGTAGAGGCGGGCACAATAGCGTCATTTAAGACGTATCTAGACAAATACATGAATGGGCAGGGAGCAGAGGGATACAGATCCTTGGAAAATAGAAAACAGGTTTAGATAGAGGATCTGGATTGGCGCAGGCTTGGAGGGCCGAAGGACCTGTTCCTGTGCTGTAATTTTCTTTGTTCTTTGTTCTTTGTTCTTTGTACCTTTCACTTTAAAAGACTGCTCCCTTGTTATTGACATTTTAATTAAGGGGAACAACTGTGTTCTATTCATCTTGTCCATGCCCCTCAAAGCCTTATACATTTCTATCAGGTTGTTTCCTCAAGCTTCTCTACTCCAAAGGAAACAACCTGAGTTTATCCAGCCTCTCTTCAGAACTGAAATGCTCCATCCAGGCAACAAATAGTGAATCTCCTCTCCACCTCCTCTAGGGCAATCACATGTTTCCTATAATGTGGAGACAAGAACTGTACACTGTACTCCAGCTGCAACCTAACCAAAGTTCTATACAGCTCCAACATAACCTCTCTGTTTGTATAATCTGTACCGTGACAAAAAAAGACAAGTGCCCAAATGTCTTCTTAACTGCCTCTATAACCTGTCCAGCCGCCTTCAGGGATCTGAGCACAAGGATGTCGAGATCCCTCTGTTCCTCTGAGCTTCCTAGTGTCTTGCCATTCATTGAGTACTCCCTCATCCTTTTTCCAAACTGCATGACCTCACATTTATCAAGGTTTAGTTCCATTTATATGTTGCACTCCCACCTCACCACAATTCTTATCCCCTCCACACGCTGCCTCGAATCTATACAACTGATCTATCTTAATTCCCTCTCAGCGGTGGCCCCTGATAAGCCCCCTTGACTGTCAGTCATTCCCTGGATTCACTATGGCCCACCCCTCAACTGATTTGGAAGGATAGCCCCAACCAATGAGTGACTATACGCTTGGCTGATCCCTGTGCAGCTCCCTGACTGACTTACAACTAATCTGTAGACTGTTTGCTCTGGACCTACAGGACATTGAACGTAGAACAGTACAGTGCAAAAACAGGCCCTTTAGCCCAACATACCTGTGTCAACATGATGCTTGTCTAAACTAATCCCATCTGCCTGCACAAAGTGCCCTGCACTCTGGACTGTAGGGAACCTCTCACACTGAATGCTCTAGGCAACTGATTAATTTTATCTCAGCCCCTTGACTGAGATCTGACATTGCCATAGAATGACTGCGGCATCCCATGACTGACGACAGGCCCCTTTGACTTGACAAAGGACTACTCCTCTTAAACTTAAGGTCCATTTAACTGAAGAACATGCATTGTGTTTGCCATGTAAGCTGGTGGCACATGCTGTAGGTGTGACATTGACATACCACAGTGTCTTACAACACCATGTCTACCCCTTTGACTGATGCCTGCTGATAACTGTGATAAATTGATTGGCTTTGTTTTAGTTTCCAGTGGCAAAGAACGACTGCGGTACTGTGAGCTTTTACGTTCTGAATGAAAGTACAAAAAGGCAAAGCAAAGTAGAAATGCTGTGAAAATCACGGTTTGGGAAAATTTTAATCTTGCCCTATCTTCCTACTTGGTTCACATCACCAACTTCGTTCAGGCTTTGGGAAAATTCCACCCAGAGAGATATCCTGGCAGTTGCATCATGTTTCTTTCCTTATTTAACGTTCCAAAAATAGACTATCTAAACACTTACTCAGTTGCAATCCTTTGCTGTCTGGAAATTAGTACATAACAATAGTGACTATATTACAATCTAAATTTTCAGTGTGGTATATGTCTGAGGTGTACAGGGAACATAAGGGCACAATATGAAAGTAAAATAAATTCTGCATTTTCACAAAATTATAGTATAAATTCAGAGGATAGTAACAAGACAGGAGGAGACTGTTTGGTCTATGCAAATACCACTACTCTCGTTTTCCCTTTGCTCCACACCTTTTTCTTCCCATTATTATAGAATTCCCTTCTCAAAGCTGTAATTATGATGGTCTCCATCACACTTAGTGGCACAGCAGTCCATGTCCTACCACTCCATAAAAAAGATTTCCCTCATGAACATCTATTTATTTTGTCAATAACCTTAAACTATTGTCCCCTGGCTGTTTGTCCTTTTGTCAATGGGAGCAGTTTATTCCTCTTTGCTCTGTCTAGACCCCTCATGATTTCAAACACCTCTAGAAAACCTCCTCTCTGCCTGTTCTAAGGAGAACAGTGCCAATTTCATCAATCTAATCATACAGGCGAAGACCCTTGCTCCCAGAATCATTTCAAAAATCTTTTCTGAATCCTTCATATACTCCCTAAAATACAGTGCCCAGAATTGGACATGAGCAATATGCCCCATCATTCCCATTTTTTAATCCTCATATCAAAGAATGTCACAAACAGAAAAATTGCAAACCATAAACATGATTTATAATCAAAGTCAATGGGATAGATCCCAGTCAACTGACTCAAAATTCTACAACACACGGCACAAGCTAAAGTTCACTGAAAGCAATGCGTTTAAAAATTAAATATAAATATTTTCCAGTGAAGAAATAACAAAATATACTAAGAAGAATAGCAATGGTCTAACATTGACTGTTAATACAAGGCGAAGTTTATAGATCACAAATTCTGAAGAAAAATTCCAAGAAGATTACTCGCCATTATTTTTTGAGAAAAGCAGTTAGGTAAAGTTTCAAACCCAAGTTAAAAGCTTATAGATATAACTCACTCACAGATAGTAAGAACTGCCAATGCTGGAGTCAGAGATAATACATTGTGGAGCTGGAGGAACACAGCAGGCCAGGCAGCATCAGAGGAGCTTAATGGTCTCCTAAATAGCCCATCATGATGGTCCGCCAGCAGCTGTTTACATGAATGAACATGAAACTGATTAAATTGCTTCATTACACAATTCTGGCACTCTCACTCAGTTACTGTTTGACCTCCAGAGACAGAGCAGGACTCCTGACCGAATCAGCAACCTGCCTGGACTTTCCATCACTGTCTCCAATTTACTGGCAGGAAAGAAGCTTATACTTTGCCTGGAAGAAGGAAAGCCACTAGCCCAGCTCACCAAGAGAAGTATTATTGGAGACTGATCCCTGGGAATTGTATTTCAAGTGAACTGATCTTTTTTAACACCACCGCATTGATCAAAATTTGTAGTTTATACTTTATGTCCTCTCCTATCCTGTCTCCTAAACGTTAATGAGTATAAATAGAGGAATAAAATAATTCCCCACCTTTCCAGCATCTGTATTAATTTGCTCCCCACCATTTGTAATGTTTTGTCTATTAAACCTTATCTTTGATTTCATCTTAAAGGTTTGTTAATGGGCTTATTTCAAAAATCTGGAATCCAAACAAAAATTTTGGGAAAAACCCTTCAGCCTAGTCAGCTAGACTTTACCTGATGGAGGAGCAGTGTTTTGAAAGCTTTTGATTTCAAACAAACTTGTTGGACTATAGTCTGGTGTCGTGTGACTTCTAACTTAGCACAGTAAAGGTTAGGAGTGAAAATGGAAAGGAGGAAATCAAGTAATACCTTGCTGCCTCTGACTTACCATCTTTGAGTTCAGAATATATCATCATTTCTTTAGGGTTTACCTTCAACACGTGGACTGCAATGGTTTATGAAGGCAACTCACTACTACCTTCTCAAGGGCAATATGGGTTACGAAATAAATGCTGGCCCAGCCAGAGATGCCAACATCCCATGAATTAATTTTTAAAAAAGACAGATAGCACCACAACATGTGTCATTCCAGAATAAAGGCCGTTGCCTCTTCACAGTGCAGTGCTATGGAGCCAGTGGTACTAACTGCTTGTCAGTGAGATGACAATGTTCAATTTGCAAGGACCAATGACATATGCTAATTGTGTTTGTCCAGCATCTGAACCTTAAATAACAAGTTGTGGGGCTGGATGAACACAGCAGGCCAAGCAGCATCATAGGAGCAGGATGTTTATTCTGCACGCATTACAAATAGACATTGAGATGATTATAAAATAAATGTATCTGCAATTTGCAACTCATGTTTCATGTACTTGTCCCTTCGCTCTCCAGCCTGCTCCTTTGCAATCCACCTGTAGAGGCCATGGTGGAGGACACTGCCAATAACCACCCAATCTGTAGCCTGCCATATCCTCCAATGCCTTTTTGCCTACACCCCCTATACCCTGAGTTCACCCAACCTTATCACTATCCTTGACCACACCTCAACATATGTCTCTGCTTTCCACCTGCCCCCACTGTCCCACATCCTTTTTTGTCAATGGTCATTTCTTTGACACGACAACACAACATCGGCCACCCCCATATGCACACTCATCAATGATAAATGCACTGACGCTCCCAGGACAATATTCGTTGCAGGTCTCTGCCCAGCTTAGATGAGCAGCCCTGGACAAGACTGACCAGACTCCAGACCACTGTCTTCACAGATCATCAGCTGACGATATGCAATTCCTTTTGCTGCTTGTGGTGGCCCTACAGGTCTAACTGCTGCCCACTCCCTGGGCTGCAGCCAGACATATCCCCTGATTCTTAATGGCCTGAGCAAGCAACTAATCAGCGCCAAGCCCCTGGATTGTTTGTGGACTAAGCCCGCAACTGACAGTACTGGGACCCCGATTGACAATGGCCCCCCTTTACTGCACTGAAAATGAGACCCTACTCACTTTCCAAAATGCTCATTTAGTTGAATAAATATGTAATATATTTGTCACACAGGCAGCTAGCATGCACCGTAACAATCTTCCCACCCCCTTCACTGTCAAGCAGAGAAAAACTCTTTTCGTATTTGCAGAAACGCAGATCACTATGGGAGTACTGACAACATTCTGGCTGTAATACTAACAGACATACTGCTCTTATTTTGTTTGATACAGTCATCTTATAGAGTCACAGATTCATAGAGACATACAGACCCTTCAGTCCAACTTGTCCATGCTGACAAGATATCCTAAATTAATCAAGTCTAATTTGTCAGCACTTGGCCCATATCCCTCCAAACCCTTCCTAATCATGTACCCATCCAGATGCCTTTTAAATGGTGTAATTGTACCAACCTCCACCACTTCCTCTAGCAGCTCATTCCATACGTGAGCCACCCCCTGTGTGAAAAAGTTGTCCCTTAGGTCCCTTTTAATCTTTCCCCTCTCACCTTAAACCTATGCTTTTTAGTTTTGGACTCCTCTACCCTGGGGAAAAGACCTTACCTATTCACTCTATCTATGCCCCTCATAATTTTATAAACTTTGATAAAGTCATCCCTCAGCCTCCAATGCTCCAGAGAAAATAGCCCCAGCCAATTCAGTCTCTCCCTATAGCTCAAACCCTCCAACTCTGGCAACATCCTTGTAAGTGTTTTCAGAAGCCTTTCAAGTTTCACCACGCCCTTCCTATAGCAGGGAGACTAGAATTGAATGCGGTATTCCAAAATTGACCTAACCAATGTCCTGTACAGCTGCAACATGAGTTCCCACCTCCTATACTCAATGCACTGACCAATAAAGGCAAACATACCAAATGCCTTCCTCACTACCCTACCTATCTGCGACTCCACTTTCAAGGAAATATGAACCTACACTCCAAGGTCTCTTTGTTCAGCAACACTCCCCAGGGCCTTACCATTAAGTGTGTAAGTCCTGCCCTGATTTGCCTTCCCAAAATGCAACACCTCACATTCATCTTGATTAAAATCCATCTGCCACTCCTCGGCCCACTGGCCCATTATATCCTGAGGTAAACTTCTTCACTGTCCTTCACACCACCAGTTTTGGTGTCACCTGCAAACTTACTAACCACACCTCCTATATTCTCAACCAAATCATTTATATAAATGACAAAAAGCAGTGGACCCAGCACTGATCCTTGCGGCACACCTCTAGTCACAAGCCTCCAGTCCGAAAAGTAACTCTCCCCCACCACCCTCTGTCTCCTACTTTTGAGCCAATTTTGTAGTTCTCCCTGTATTCCATGTAATCTAACCTTGTTAAGTGTGTATACCATGGAGAACCTGTCGAGCACCTTACTGAAGTCCATATAGACAACATCCACCGCTCTGTCTTCATCACTTTTTCAAAAAACTCAATCAAGTTAGTGAGACACGATTTCTCATGCACAAAGCCTTGTTGACTATCCCTAATCAGTCCTTGCCTTTCCAAATATATAAGTCCTTCAGAATCCTCTCCAACAACTTGCTCACCACTGATGTCAGGCTCACCTGTCTATAGTTCCCTGGCTTTTTCTTACCACCTTTCTTAAATAATGGCACCACATTAGCCAACCTGCAGTCTTCCGGCATCTCACTCACAACTATTGATGATACAAATATCTCAGCAAAGGGCCCAGAAATAACTTCCCTAGCTTGCCACAGAGTTCGAGGGTACACCTGATCAGGTAGCAGGGATTTATCCACCTTTATGCGTTTTAAGGCATCCAGCACCTCCTCCTCTGTAACATGGGCATTTTTCAAGATATTGCTATTTATTTCTTCAGCTATTTATTCAAGTTACACCATTCAGTGCTCAGGTGCTACAGTAAGATCTTTTCTCAGTGTCTATTTTCCGATATTTGGAATTATCTTCAAAACTACTGCACTTTTTTGAAAAGATTCATGCAATCTTTCACCTCTACTTGTGTCTTCAGTCTCTCACAACAACACTCTTACTCCACACCTCCCTTGCCACACTATATCTCTGCGCATCTCCTATTCATTACTCCCATTTTTTCTTGAAAACACTCAGATGTTCTATGTAAGGAATAGTACATGAAACCACAAACAACTGCACCTCCCAGTCGCGAACCATTTCAACTCCCCCTCCCATTCCTCAGATGACATGTCCATCCTTGGCCTCCTACACTGCCACAGTGATGCCACCCGAAGGCTGCAGGAACAGCAAATCATATTCAGCCTGGGAACCCTGCAGCCCAATGGCATCAATGTGGATTTCACAAGCTTCAAAATCTCCCCTCCCCCAACCGCATCCCAAAACCAGCCCAGCTCATCTCCACCTCCCTAACCTGTTTTTCCTCTCACCTCAAGCCACACCCCCATCTCCTATCTACTAACATCATCCCGCCCCCTTGACCTGTCCGTCCTCCCTGGACTGACCTATCTCCTCCCTACCCCCCTACCTACACTCACCTTTACTGGCTCCATCCCCGCCTCTTCGACTTGTCTGCCTCCTCTCCACCTATCCTCTCCTCTATCCATCCTCTATCCGCCTCCCCCTCTCTCCCTATTTATTTCAGAACCCTCTTCCCCTCCCCCATTTCTGATGAAGGGTTTAGGCCCGAAACGTCAAGTTTTCCTGCTCCTATGATGCTGCTTGACCTGCTGTGTTCATCCAGCCCCATGCTTGTTATCTCGGATTCTCCAGCATCTGCAGTACCTTTTATCTCTAGTACATGAAACCAAGTTGTGTCTATGACTGAAAATAATTTTAAAAAAGGTCTAATGGAATTATGGCTTTTGTAGCTAGAAGACTAGAATACAAGGAGGTAGAAGATAAGTCATTGTCGTACAAAGCTATGGTCAGACATACATGGACTATGAACAAATGTAGGTACCACACCTTAGGAAGGATACCTGCGTTCCAAGGGTTATGTTAAGAGTGATTACAAAAACTAGGATTATAATCACTGGAATTTATAAAGTGAACATGTCATTTAATTGACGTAAGCAGGTCATAACTGAAACAAAACAATTTATGCTGACTGGGAATTCTAACACAGGGCATAGTCTAACAATCAGGGAAGTACCTTTCAGGAGTGAAATTCAAAACACTGTTATGCAGAAAGGGTGGTTAAAATTTTAGTCTTCTCTTTCATAAATAGCAAGTAGCGCCATATCAATTCTTGATTTTAAATCTGAGATTGCTAATTTTTGGCCGTCGAGAGGTATTAGTGGGTATGAAGTGAAGGTGCACATACAGAATTAAGTTGCATGCCCCTCATGATCTCATTGAGTGACCTAATGCCCTAATGACCTATACCCGTTCCCATGGTTTCAATCTTTTAGATTTGAAATATTCAGTTAACATCCTGCAGATGGTGCTTCAACTACATTCAACCTCAAAATATCTGAAACCTGCTGAGCTCCATTTCCTGAATATAAACTCATCAGTCAGTTATTCTAATATTCCAGGATCACGCGAAAATACCCATTATGAGGAAAGAGGAATGAGGAAATATCTATAGCTCATCTCTCATTCAGAACCACCATATTTCCTTAAAGAGTTTTGTCATGACTAAGAACTGTGGATTCTACTCAAAAGCTCATTGAAAATAATCTTTTATCCCCTCGAAAGTCCTCTCTTCTATGCACCATATCACTACTTCTCCAGTGACTGTTAATGGTCACATGATCTGGTCAATTATTTGCACAAGCTTGTCAAAATCCACATTGAACTTTGATACTCTCGTGCTTCCAGAATCCATTCCGAGATTTAAACTCAAAGGGTTGAATTTTCTATTTTATTTTGGCTAAGTATCAGCTTCATTGAGTTTTTTTTGGAGGGTTTCTCCCTTTGAGGTCTAAGACGAGCTGTTGCTCACTTACCACTGCCACTCTTGCCTGACTCTAGACTGATTCCACCCTGCTGAAAAACTAGCACCCATGGTGTCCCTGCCATCTTTAAAAGGCAGCTGTACATCCGGATCTGCAATTCTGAAGCTTCCCTGCACATCAAAAGGCTATCTTTACAAAGATGTCTCAGAAGGGGAAAAGGTTTCCACAATTCTCCCTCAATGATTTGGAGGTCCTAGTGAACAGGGTGCTCCAGAGGAAGGCTATTCCACTTCCCAGAGAACTGGCAGACGAGGCCACACCTCTAGATCTTGGCAGAGTCACCAAGTGACCACCCAGGTCAGTGCAGTATCTACAGTCGGGACGAATGGCCAGCAGTGTTGCAAGAAGACCTTCTCCATTTTGACAGGATAAGCTCCACATTCCTCTCTCTGCAACCTCAATCTAAGTCTGTGTCTGCTACTGCACCCATCTCCCACCAAGGGAAACAGTCTGCCTCTGTCATTATTGCCTGCAAAAACTTCCCTCACTTGCTCTCATCACCTGCCAAACTTCCCACGCCACTAACCTTTCATGGCCTATGGGCTAGCTTCTCCCTCAACCAGGATCATCTTTTGACCACCTGCACCAGCACTAATAACTGTGCCACCCATTTTCAACACCTCCCTTTCTCTCCCAAAAGGTTGAAAATGGCCAATAAAAGGGCAGAAAGAGCCATGATGGTTGTAGATTTCTGAAATCAGGATTCTAACCCACTTAAAGAAAAGAATTGTATCTCTCACAGGAGAACACGGGGACTGCTGCTGTGGGGATGATGAGATCTACATGTCCCATCAATTAGGTAGCTACCACGCTTCATTCTAGTGCAATTCTCACATTAATCAGAGCCATTCATTGAATGCCATTCCTAACCATTGGATGTGATGCTTTATCTCTCTTGTGTCTTGCCAATGGGAATGCCATGTCTCCAATGGAGAAACTTGATACTCTGTCGGAAGGCACTTTCTTTATCTCTGAGCAAGAGAGTTCAGACGCCTCAGAAGAACCCTCCTGTAACCCTTACCAGCTCAGACACTGATACTTCAGTCGAGATGTCAGGTTTTGAAAGTTTGGAAACACAAGATGGTGAGCACGTCACTGTGACAGCTCTGTAGCTGGCTGAGGAAGAAACACCTGAGGCTACAGTCACTCAGAGAACTGCCTGAGACCAAGCACCTGCTCATCCCCAGGCAGGAGAGGATTCTGTGGTGCCAGTAATCAGGAACTTTGTTCACGTGCTTTGGGAAGAACAAGGGTAGCAGGCAAGTTTTGGGTGACAATGGTCCTCACAGTCCAAAGTTTGCGATGTGATGGGGACCCGAAGCATGAAGAATGCAATTAACTGGCTACCTTCAGGGACAATTTGGTAGCTGAAATGGACAGACAGATCCAGCACTTACAGTGTCTGCTGGGTATGCACACAGACTCCATTGCCCCAGCCATCGTTCCTCAAGGCCAAAGGCATGGTGACAGTGGGACGGAATACCTCACTCCTGTAGCCTCTACCTCACCAGGAGAGATGGTGGAAGAACAACAAACAGGTTCCTCAAAGGTCTCCTCTCAGGGCACTCCAGAGGTGCCTAGGACCTCCACCACCACCTTGCTTGCCACTCTATGATCCTTATTGTTTAAACTGAGGAGGGTCCAATTACCTCTGACAAGGAGGCCCTCAGCATGTCTGCATTGTCCAGACACAAGTGCCTGTAGGATTGCCAGACCAAATCTGTGAGGTTAATAGGCTCCACTGCAGAGCATACTCCCTCCAATCTATCTGCGGGTCCTGGGACAACATTGAGACATAGTGGGAGGGTATGAAAAATAAATCCTTTTGTGAGCACATCAGGGGAAAAGCTGACATAAATTCTCGGTCTTCAAGAAGTGTTAATGGTTTTCCACTACATCTTTTTGTTTGATTCACTGTTTAGGCCTGAATGCAAGTGTGCCATCAGGATGCCTAGCAGCATGGCCATACAGGATGTACCACAGATCGATGTCTATGTTGAGAACTTGCTGCAACCTTTGGAAACAAAATGAAGAAGGAGCACATAGGGCAATGGGTTCTGCTGGCACCAATTTCCCCCTTGGTCAACCATTTGTATTCTTTTTCTGCCCTCTGTGTCCAAATGTATTGGTGTTGAATGAAGTGGTCAGTGATATCTGGGACAGGAAGGGGTGATGCATGCAAGGTGCCAATGTATTAGCGTTGGCGAGGTTTTAATTTTTTGTCTTCTATTGTACAGGGGTATGTGTAATGTTCCTGCCCTCCAAAGGAGCACACTCCAGTGGATCTGCAGTCTCTTCCCTTACAGGTTGAATCACCTGCCACATCCACTCCTGGTGAGGTCACAGCCATTTTCTATCCCATTGCATAGTTTCAATTTCCAGCACAACAGGTGGTGACCCTTCTCCATGTTGCACAATCCTGAATATCTAGATTCGCTTCCTGATAGGCCTTCCTGTGAACATTTCACACTTCCCTGTCCCAATTTAGCCCATCAATATAGAATCATAGAAATCCAACAGTATGGAAACAGGCGTGGGGCTGGATGAACACAGCAGATCAAGCAGCATCTATGGAAACAGGCCCTTCAGCCCAACAAGTCCAAACCAAGACCCTCAGAGTATCCCCACCCAGACCCATCCCCAGACACTATGGGCAATTTAGCATGGCCAATCCACCTAGCCTGCACATCTTTGGATTGTGGAAGGAAACCGGAGCACCTGGGGGAAACCCATGCGAACACAAGGAGAATGCGCAAACTCCACACGGACAGTCGCCCAAGGGTGGAATCAAACTTGGGTTCCTGATGCTGTGGGGCAGCAATGCTAACCACTGAGCCACCATGCCACCCAAATGAGCCTGCTCCTCCTAATTTTGTCCCTTGCCCTTGCCATATGAGGTAACCATGCCTAGCATTGCCATACAAACTGACTCTCTCCCTTGGAGCCAAGGTGCTCCTGATCGTGATGCCACCACCTCCCCACCCAACACAAACTCGTACATTAGGCCGATCCATCCATACTTTACTATAATACCTCCTTAGAAATACAGTAGCTAACACTTCACAATTGCCATATCTTCTACCTCCTAATCTGCAGCCCCAATCTCCACAAATAGATTCCCAAGTCTCCTTTCTGCAGCAGCATAGCCTCTCCCCTGCTTATCTGCATCTCACCCCACCTTTCCACTAGTTTCTGTGTGGAAGCATGGACCAACTGTGCACCACCCCCTTGAGTGACCTAACTAGATTCCCCAGATGAGAAATGCCCAAACTCCTTTCTGGTGGTTATACATTTCCCTAACTGTGTTAGCCCTGTTCCCTGGACTGGTTCTTATGGGACCACAGGTCTTACTGCAGGTCACTCTCTGAAATCCAGAGGCATGGACCCCTAACCAAGAATATTCAACTGAATCAGAGATAGTGGGAACTGCCGATGCTGGAGAATCTGAGATAACAAGGTGTAGAGCTGGATGAACACTGCAGGCCAAGCAGCATCAGAGGAGCAGGAAGGCTGATGTTTTGAGTATGGTCCCTTCTTCAGAAATTGTCATCCAGCTCTATACCTCGTTATATCAGTGGTTTTCATGTACTGTTTTTTTCTCCATCTGGGATATGGTAGATCATGGTTGTCTGCTTCTGGCTGACATGATAACATAAGTGCTTCCAAAGTAGTCTTGGTAATTGGGATTTTCTGCTGAGAGCCAGCTTCCTTTACATTTAACTTACTCATCTTGAGGATTGTGCTCCATATCCTTGCTGAGGTAGAAGAGGGGCTGCAACTGTACTGTTGGCACCTACAATAATCAAACTTTCTATAAACAGGTCAGAAAAGTTCTCCCTGTTCAGTGGTTGCAACAACGTCATTGAATAATCACCAAAACTTTCCCAAGAATACACTGTGCACTTCCATCAATTTTGCAAGCACTAAATACAGTCCAAAAGCATAAGTTAGATGCCTTGCCTTTTAATAACATCAGTGACGATGGAGAAGGTGGGAGGGTCCTTTGAACAGAAAAATACTGGCTCTATCAGTGTGGCTGAACAGAATTTTGTAGCCATAGAAATTTCCTAGTTTTCCCAGCTACATATCAGAAGTGAAACGCAGTTGTTTGAAAGAAAAGCTTAATCGAGGACTGCGATGGTATTTTGAACTGTGACCTGTCAGAGGATTAAGGAAATGAAAACTATACCGTGTTTATATTAAGGATCATTGCTGTAATCCAAGCTCTCTGTGCATATCATTGAACATAGATTTGGCAATATATTACGACTGTTGGAATCCAGCCAGTCATTTCCATGACCAGAAGAGCATTTTTTTTCTATAAAGATGTGTGTGAGGTATGTGCTCATGTTAAAAACTATAAATGAATACTGTGCAAACAGCATTCTTTATCTAGCAATGAGTCCATAGTGATGTGATGAAGAAGAGAAAGAATGTGGGAGCAGCATATACTATACTGTTTTCAAGTATGTGCCATCCTAGGTTGGATTTTTTGGCAGAGTTTGTGCAGTTTACCATGTTATGGTCCCAGCTGATGGTAATACTGGATAAATCAGATCCTTGATTGAAACCTAGCTTGATACATTTTATTTTTGCAGTTTGGTCATGGTGGTCAGTCACTGAACAAATCCACATGAGGCTGCCAATATACCTTTAAGAAAAGAACATACATTTATTAAATAAAATAAAAATAAACTGGACAATTTTGGAAGAATCTTATAATTAACACCAAAAAAACTTTTTCTCACAGTCACTCAACCCCAGTGAAATATTAATCTATATTCACTGTTTAGTGTTATATTTAACTAATTGGGTCACAAATATTTATTTTTAGTGAATTCTTGTACACTCACTAGATGTGATTTTCTCCATCCTTCCTTAAGATGCACAGACAAACTAACTCACCAATATCTTTCTTTGAACCCCAAGAAAAGTTGAAGGTTTTGATCTCAACCCTATCTACTTGAACTGCTAAAGTCAGTTAAGACTTCTTTCCAGCTCTGGTAGCCTGGAAAATACTAAAGTAAACTGTTCTGCTATAATAGTCATTTCTTCCAAACTAAATGTGCTTCTGGCCTTTGGTTCCTCTTTCTGTAGGTCACAAAAGTTGAACTTAGTAAACACTTCAGCAATAATCTCATCAGGTCATCTTGTCATCTTGCTTAAGTCACAAAATTTTTTGGAAAAGCTCTTTTGACCTTGTTCTGAAATAACGTTTCTCAGTAAAAATAAGACACCTTCACAAGCCTAAAAGGCATTTGTCTCTACTTTAGAATCCGACTTCCCAAGTTATAACACTGTACTGTGAACTTTCACCATCTGTCAGTTTAAGTTCTAATTCTACATCTTCCCAAAGTATATTTTCAATAATAATGAGACACCAGAGAGCATTTGACAAGGAAAATCATGATATTCAAAAAGTGTTCTTCAACAAATTAAAACAGCCACCCTGTTGGGGAGTGTATCAGAGATAATAAGTACTGCAGATGCTGGAGAATCCGAGATAACAAGGTATGGCCTAGACCCGAAACGTCAAGCTTTCCTGCTCCTATGATGCTGCTAGGCCTGCTGTGTTCATCCAGCTCCACACCTTGTTATCTCTTAACCCTGTTGGGGAGTGCAGTAATTTGGAAAAGGGAAGCGTCCCATTTTCACTTTTAAAAGAATTCATGAATGTTGTAAATGTATCCATTGAACTAATATTATCTCATAGCAATGGACATTAGTATCAAAACCTCATATAAAACAAAATACCACAGATGCTGGAAATCTGAAATAAAAACAGAAAGTTCTGCAAAAACTCAACCAGTGTGGCAACGTATATGGTGAGAGAAACAGAATTTAGGTTTTGAGTCTGGAACTGAAAGGGGCTACTAGTGGTTTTAATGCTGTTGTCAGAATGGAAGAGAGAGCAACAGGAACAACTCAGTGGAAATCCAGATAAAGACCTGTTGGAACCACTGACTCATCCTCACCCTCTGTGAACAGCATAAAAGCTATAATTTTCCAACTCCTTTCAATTCTGAAGAAGAATCATATCAGACTCAAAATTATAACTCTGTTTTCCTTTCCATAGATGCTGCCAGAGCTGTTAAGTTTCTCCAGCACTTTCTGTTACAGTACCAAATCCTTATTTTCCTTTCAGTTTGAAGATATAAACGTGGTTATTTACCTGTAATATCTGAGTTATTATTGTCGTAAGCTTTTTATTGTGGTATTAGAACAATTAGGAATCTTCCAGCATGTTGATCTCATCTTATTATCCAATTTTTGAAGAACTGAAACTATTAGTCAACTCAACTAGAAGCCTGGAAATTTGACTGTGTGTGTAACAGAGCACTATTTAAGATTAGGTGCAAGAACCATGTGAATTCGGGGCAGGGATCTTATCGGAATGGGTTAGATGCTGACAACATTATTAATGCTGGCTATTGGCTGCATGTTTCTTTGGGACAAATAACTCAACAGTGGCAGGGTCAATTCTGTCCCATTTAATGTGGAGATGGTTTTATTGGTAACACTATTACTTTGGACATTTTCTAGTCCAAAGTGGCGTGCAAATGCAAATTGTTGTTAGTGAGGTCTAGCTGTAACTTTACAAAGGAAAAGAAAAATGGCTACAAGAGCTGTTGATCAGATCTTTGGAGAACCCGTTCCAATTGATGGACAGAAGGGGACTTGAGGGGTTTGAATGCTTTCTATGTAACAATATTGCTATCAGTGGGAGAACGTGGCTAAGAAAGTAATGTGAGGAGTTTAGTTCTCATGGAATAGCTTTAGTGACAAGCAACGGTTAGATAATTTCAAAGCAATTGTCCAAATAAGATTTCTGTTTTCTACTCTCTCGACATCTTTATCCACCTACAACTGCAGTACATGGTGTATAGAGATAATTTATTCTGAAAATAACTACTGAATATGCATAAAGATGTCTGTCACAGGGGCATCAGGCAACTAAAGCTTGAATGTGTAGCATTCCTGAAAATCCCCAGCCTTACCATCCCTTGTATGTAGTTATATTTAATAAAGGCTTTTCATTTTCACCTACAGGACCTGATCTGAGCACATGATGGCATCAGTTAGCAGACCCATAGAAAGAAAGGCAAAAAGCGAGGAGCTCTGAGGGCTGAAGGATAAGGCCAGTCCACAAGTCAATTGCAAAAGTGCAGAAAAACCTAGCAGTGTTGGGGAGCAAGTGGCGAAGGAAATCAAGGTCCACCCAGGCATCGGACTATGCTCAAAACTGACAACTTGTGAGAGAATTGCCACAGCTCAGAATGTGGCAAGTCACAAGAAAAACCAGTCAGCCACAGTGAGCAATAAACTGCTGTACATCAGAAAAATTACAGAAAGATATAACTGTGCAAGAGAGGAATCTGTGCAACATTATGAAAGGGCAGAAAAAAAATCAGGTATTTCAGTCACCATAGCCCCACATAGCAAATATACTGATGATTGAGAAAGCTGTGCTTTTTACCAGACCTCTCGACCACGTGAGATCCCTGACTAGACTGTGCATTGGGTAAAATGATGTGGACATTTTAGTAAATACTATACTGACTCAGGCCTCTGTGGAAGAGCAGATAAAGTCCTGGTCAATGTGTTGTACTTTACTCATCCATTCATGGAATTTGGGCATCACCAGCTGGGCCAGCATTCATTATCAAATTGCCCAGAGGGCCGTTAAGAGTCAACCACATTTCTCTGGAGTCGCATGTAGGCCAGAGCTGGTAAGAACTGGAGATCGTCTTCCCTAAAGAACATTAATGAGCCAGATAGGCTTTTCCTGACAATCAGCAATGGTCATCATTAGACTCTTATTTCCAGATTATTATTGAATTTAAACTCCACAATCTGCCATGGGAGGATTTGAGCCCAGGCCCCCAGAGCATTTCGTGGGTCTCTAAATTGACAGTCTACTGTGAACTCCACTAGGTCATCACCTACAGTGTATGTAATCAATGTCATTCTCATCAGACAAGGCCCAGCAAAAGACATTGCAAAATATGATAGTGTAATTAAACCTTTCATTTCTATTTCAGCTTAAAACAAAGTTCCACATTATACTGGGCAAAGTTTAAACAGCACTGCCTCGGAGCAGGAGAAAACATGGATTAATTTGCAAACAAACATATTGCTTTGTGGATAATTGCCTATATGATTCCTAGAAAGATGAACACATATGGAACATACAGATGTGGGGGTGTGTGGGATGGAACTGTTTCAGAGATTTTAATATTACAATGAAGATTAAACTTTATCACAAACAATGCAGTTTGCTAAACAGGCTGAACTTTGCCAGCAGAACTGATTCCTTGTCTAACAAGAGAGGGAATTTCCCCAGAGTCAGTCCACTGACTCTGACATAGTCCACTGTATTTCTCATAGAGCTACAAGCACGCTGGGACAATGCAACCACAAGGCAAGAGCACATTACTCATTATTACTTCGTGTCTCCAGTGTGATGAGATAGCTCTACTTTTAGGATTACCGTGTCCAGCCAGCAGTATTGATTTTTAAAATTTATGGGTTATGGGCATTTGCTAGCTAGGCAAACATTTATTGCTCATCCCTAATTGGGCTTCAGAACGTATTGGTAAGTTGCATTATTGAACAGCTGCAGTCCAGGTGATTTAGGTCTGCACACAGTGCTGTTAAGGATAAAGTGCCAGGATTTTAACCCAGTGATAGTGAATAATAACAAAATTGTTGCGGTTTGGAGAGAAACTTGTCAGTGGTGGTGTTTCATGTAATCTTTACCCTGTCCTCCTAAATTTGGAGGACATGGATTTGGAAGGTGTTGTTTTGGTGAGTTGCTGCAGCTACCCAGCATATTCAAAGAGCTGAGAGGGTGGGGATTGATATGCACTGGTCATTCTTCCTTCTTGCTTAATTTACAAACATTTTTTGTGCCATTTATAGAGGAAGTGGTACCACCATTGAGGGAAAAGGTCTTATTGATGCTTCCACTTCTTCTATTTGTTTCTAAATGATTCAGCTGTTAAATGTTCTCGAGTAAAGGCTGTATATTTTTTATTTTTCTACATTTTTGATTGTGTATTGAAATGGGAAAGAAGAACTGTTTTAAAAATGAGGCTGTTAAATGGATTATTGCACTTTTTAAAAGCAAGTTACTTGATGCTCTTTACAGATGACATCTACACGCTGCTTGCTCAAGCAGTCGGGGAAGAACAGCTGAAGACGGGCTGAAGCCAGGGGCATATACAAAGGGATTTTTGGCCAGTGACAAGTAGCTGGTTGGTGTGTGGAATGGTGACCAGTTACTGATGACAAAGGCCTCCCAGATAGCTAAACAGCTTGTGGGTGTGAATGTTCAGTCAGAAGCATTTGGACCTCCAAAAATGGAGATACTGTCCTTTCCTCTGCAGTGAGAACCACCTCAAGTTTGAAGAAAGCCAGTCTGTTTCCTCTCAGTAGTTGCTGGAAACTGTGCATTTTAATAAATAAGTCAGAAACTTTATGAGTGTGGACCAGTCAGTCTGTATTCCCGAAACGTCAAGATTTCCTGCTGCTATGATGCTGCTTGGCCTGCTGTGTTCATCCAACTCTACACCTTGTTATCTCAGATTCTCCAGCATCTGCAGCTCCTATTATCTCTAGTCTGTATCCCCTGCAAGGATGAGCAAGTACCTGGGCAGGAAGATCTAGGAACTGCAAGTCCAAAAGTATTATTGAACTGCCTTCTCAGTCTTTCCGTCTGCCCATAATACCTTTTATTTGTCTGCGTCTGTTTGTTTGTGTGGGTGCATGTTTGTCTGCGTGGGGACTTGCAGGTAAAGAGGGTGAGAGTTTTAACTAGTAGAGTTAAATATTGAGAGTTCATAATTGCTTACCAGGGCTAAATTTTATTTAATTGAAAAAGTAATTCTTATTAAATGCAAGAACTTTCTGTCAACCAAAGTTTATAAAGTATGCAAAGTTCCCAAATTACCTGTCAGGCAGGTAATTTGGGAACTTTGCATACTTTTATAAACTTTCTAACTTTTAAGGTGATTTTGGGAATAGTAAGGCTCGATTTCTGGTGCACTGCCTCAAAGAGGCATTATACATTATTAAAATTGCTTTGTTAGCAAACAAGGCATCAGGATTATATGCTGTTTAATTATGGTCTTATGAAAGACACTGGTGTCATGTGGCCCTTTGTGAATGACTTCTAGTATGTCAAAAGGAGTGCCACATTGTTTCAGGTCAAAATAATAAATAAATATTGGAGGCTTGCATTTATGGCTTAGGCTCAGTGTTAGAAGAAACTCACTTTTTTTGGATTCACAATAAACAGTGAATACCTTTGAAGGAAAGCAGTTTTTGTTAAGTTTGAAGACAGTTCCAAGTCCTAAAATGGCTTAGCTTTGTAACTTAATTATTTTGAAAGAGAAACAGTTAAAGAATGGAACAACCTGTGAGTGAACATTACAATGGAACAAAGTTTCATATAAAAATTTCTAAAGACAATTTAAACTGCACAGACTTAGTATCAAGATATGTTTTGATCTTCCTAATTTGACTCATCACTTTGGACAACAAAGAGGTGCTTTCTTTTAAATTAATTTGTTTCAGGGACCAGAATTATTACGAAGTTGCACAAACCAGCTATAATATATTGACATGCTTTGCAATTCTCCAGAACAATTGGATGTTGGTTAGGCAGCATTTAGCATCAATTAGAAATTTGGGATGATATGAATCATTAGGATGTGACACGACGTCCTCTACTGCTTAGAGGCATATGGTCTCTAAGCAGTCAAGAGTATCTTGATGGTATCTCTTTATCTTAGTTGACTTCTATAAATTTATCAAGGTTGCATAAAACATGTAAGGGAAAGAATGTTCCCACAAGAGACTGGCATCTTCATCAGGAGGTGGTAGAATGAACCAATCATGAATTGGGCACACACTGCTTTGTCAATCTGAGCCTGATCATGTGCATTGGTGGGTTCATTTACAGTTCAGGCATGCCACTGATCTTACACAGAGCATGTGACTGGTTATAATTGATCAACTATAACCTTCAGTGGTTAGACGTACATTATGAAGGCAGAAGAAGAACTTCAGCCAACAGATAGAACAAGAGGTATACATGTCGGTAGCAAGAAGTCATGATCTTGTGTTTTAACTTTGAGTCATTGATCCACTGCCTTTGTTTAATATCATTCTTTGTCCTTAACAAATTCTGTGAAATGTCTGAAAACGTATTTTGACTTAGAGTGGTCTTGTTGTTAATCAGGATCTTTACATTGGCTTTTTCAGCTCAGCCTACATACCGGTTGACTACCGATTGCTGATATCACATTGATGATATTCAATCTTCTGTTCCTCGTACTATTCTTCTGCTTAATGATTTTGGCCTTCATGAAAAGCATCATAATGATTTTAAATTTTGTAAAGGTTATGTCTTTTTATTTTTGTGCTTTCTGAAATTGTGGACTAAAAGAACTGCTTTAACACCACTGTTTTGAAGGAATGCTGCATATTTAGAAAAGTTAGCAACCAGATGTTTATGGCAAACATTGTTTAAACAGCTGCTTGAACAAGCAGGTGCAGCAAACAAGTAAGAACTCAAATGTTGGCCTTTATTACAAGAGGATTTGAACACAGGAGTGAAAATATCTTTCTACAGTTGAGGTTTGGTAAGATCACTTTTTGAATATTGTGCGCAATTTTGGTCTGCTTGCTGGAGGAAAGACTTATTGACTGTAAAGGTCACGTAACAAAGGTTCACCAAAAATGTTCCTTGATTGGAGGGATTATATACAGTACAGAACAGGAACAAGCCCTTTGGCCCACCAAGACTGCATAGATCCCTAATCCTTATTTAGACCCACTACTTATTGCCCATAAGTGGTTTCTATCCCTCTATTTGCTTCATGTTGATGTGTCTATCAAGTTATGCCTTAACTGTTGCTGACATGCCTGCTTCCACCTCCTCCACTGCCAGTACATTCCAGGCGTCCACCACCCTCTGCATGAAAACTTTTCCCTGCACTTCTCCCCAAACTTTCCCTCTCTCACCTTGACCCTGTGCCCTCTTGTAGTTGACCTGCCCACACTTGGAAAAAGCCTCTGATTATCCACCTTATCTATGCCTCTCATAATTTTGTAGACCTCTATCAGATCACCCAACAGCCTCCATCTTTCCAGTGAAAACAATCCGAGTTTATCCAACCTCTCCTCGTAATTAAAACCCTGCAGACCAGGCAACATCCTGGTAAAACTTCTCTGCACCCACTCCAAAGCATCCACATCCTTCTAGTAATGTGGCAACTAGAACTGCACGTAATATTCCATATGGGGCCTAACTAAAGCTTTATACAGCTGTAAAAAAACTTGCCCACTTTTATGTGCAATGCCTTGGCCAATGAAGGCAAATGTATTGTATGCCTTCTTGACCATCTTATCTGCCTGTGTTACCAATTTCATGAATCTGTGGGCCTGTATACTTAGATTCCTCTGAATGACAATGGAAAGACTAACTAGATTGGGCCTGTATTCTCTGGAGTTTAGAAAAATGAGAGGTAATCTCTTTGAAAAATACAAAATTCCTACAATCAATGAAAGGGTAGTTGTGGGAAGGAAGTTTCCTTTAGCGGGGTGGGGGGGTGGGTACAGTCTCAATACAGGGAATATCCATTTGTGACTGAGCTGAGCAAGAATTTCTTGACTCAGAGGATGGTGAATCTTTGGAATTACCCACCTGAAAGAGCTATGAAGGCTCAATGATTAAAGATGTTGAAGAATGAGACTGAGATTTCTACATATAAAAACTTCAAGGATGTAGGAATAGTACAGGACAATGGTGTTGAAGTAGAAGGTCAGTCATTATCTCAAATGAATAGTGGAGTGGGCCTGAAGGCCTGAAAGTCCACAGCTGCTCCTATTTCTTAAGTTTTTACTCCTAGTATTTATTAATATCTAACATCTTTGTTAAAAATAATTTCATGAACTTGGGAATTATAAAAGATAAAATGACTGCAGTACTACTGTCTCATTAGAGAGAGTTGATAGCAGCTAATACAGTATGGAGGTGGAGGTACACAGCATGTCAGGCAGCATCAGAGGGGCAGGAGAGTTGACATTTTGGGTTGGACTGTTCAGCCAGTCATTGAAAGGGTGATTGCGGGAAGGATGTTTCCCTTGACTTTAGCCAGTCCTGATGAAGGATCTCAACCCGAAACATTGATTCGCCTGCTCCTCTAATACTGCCTGACCTGCTGTGCTCCTCCAGCTCCACACTGTATTGACTCTGACTCCAGCATCTGCAGTTATTGCTGTCTCTATTGATGGTAGTTAAACTTGAGTGTCACCATGTCTCGGGGAAGGGACAGATTGAGACGGAGACTCTTTTGAGGTAACTGCAGCTGGTGCAGGAATGGAATTCACAATGTTGTTATCACTCAACATCGTAAACAAGCTATCCAGCCACTGAGCTAACCAACTCTGCTACTTGTGCGGTGCAATTAAAATGAAGATATGCAAGGTTACATTGATTTGTCAATTTTGAAAGTGTCGCATGATTTACAGGCATGTCCAAAATTGGTTGTAGATGGTGGAGTGAGATGCAATGGCTGAATAGCCTTTTTGTGCTTGTACATTCTGTAAATTCTTTTATTCTATATATAGGTTTTACAAGCTTGAAGCTAAACTATTTGGCTTGTGATCACAACCATTTACCAAAATACATGCCTTGTAAATTAATAAACTTGTTTTGCAAAAGGAAAATCTAAGATTATTTTCCATTTCTGTATCTACGTGACAGCATTCGTTAACATTCAAATACCTGGCTGAAGAAATCCTCTTTAATGCGGCTTATCACATTTAAATGAGATTTGTTGTGGAATTTTCAAATTTAAATAAAACATTGTTGTTTTTATGTCTCCTGTGCTACTTGTTGGGTTAATAGTAAGTTATAGATGATGCTAAACTTAACAATCTTTTAATTTAATGGGTGTTGAATCCCACTTAATAAGTTCTTCTGGGACACAATGAGCCCTAGGTAAAAATATGTGGTATAACAACACTTGGTACTGTCACCTTCGCCCTCACTTCCCCTCAAAAACATCTGTGGGGACTCTATGGGCTTCATAGTCACCAAGATTGAGATTGTCTGTTTAATTAGCTGCATCTGTCATGTTCGTCCATTCCCATAGCCCAGACGGCCAAACTTCTTCTAACATTCCTCTGTTCCCTAACCCTGAGTTGTCCCAGTTCTATTCCTATCTCCACTCGTGCTCTCTCTGAATTTAACTGTCTCTAGACTATCATTGTTTGGGATTAGTAAAAATGTCCTTCAATTAAAGCTATTGTATTCAGACTCCATTACAAACCTTGTGTCCCAGCCTCCCTAAGTCCATCCTCTCCCCAGAAAATGAGAACAAAGCAAATCATTCACAAATTAGTGTCATATTTGATCTGGAGATGAGTTACTGACTGCATATCTGTGCAATCACAAAAGCCATTAATTTTCACTTCCGTACAAATTCCCAACTCAACTCCGGTCTCAGCTCATCAACTGTTGGAACCCTGACCTGTGCTTTTGTTACTGCTCAATGTGATGATCTCAATCTCTTGGGAGTTGAAATGTCTAGCATCCAACATCCACGACCAGGTGAAAATAAAATACTGTGGATGCTGGAAATGCTGGAAATACTCAGCAAAACAGGCAGAATTTTGTAGGAATCTGAGCAATCTGGGCAATGGAGAGATTTGTAGCAGAATCAGATGAGAAGTTCGGTGAGGCTTATTTTGATTTCAGGAACATTTTGTTCCATTGTTTACGCTTTAGCTGAGCAGCGAAGTGAATTTCTAGCCAGGGAGCAGCAAGTTGCCAGTTGAAGGGGACTAATGCTTGTTAACAACACCACATACCTGCCCGAGGAGCTTGATGCATTCTATTTTTTAACGCTGTTTAGTCCCATTTACATTCGCACTGTGGCCCTGTTTTCATAACTTCGTGCACTGGGAAAATGTACTGGCTTCCCATTACCGCCCACTAACCCCCCCAAAACAAAACAGCTTTAGGCAGAATGTTGATCCTTGCTCAGTTTCCTAGCAGAATGCCCTTGGTCAACATTTACTAGCAGTTGCTTATTCCTAGCTTTCCTTTCACATGCTAATCACCCTTGTCTATATCCTAAAATCCTCCTTCTATTTTTGCCTTCACCTCTTGCGCTTTTATTTCCCCTCCTGGGTCCAAGCAATGTAAATCATCCCAGTGGTGATTGTGAAATGCCTCATCTGATGCTGCTTACTGCCAGTGGCATGAACCAGAGGACAATATAAGAGCAAATAATCACATGCAGTGCTTAAAGATCACAGGCTTAAGAAAGGTTAACTGCCCAGATCATGTTTGAGCAGAACCATGATGTGGAGATGCCGGTGTTGGACTGGAATGGACAAAGTCAGAAGTCACACAACACCAGGTTTTGTTAGGCGTTGGACTATAGCTTGGTGTCGTGTGACTTCTGATTGCGTTTGAGCAGTGAAAGATTCAGTGAAAAATTAGACTTGGTATGTGGATCATTTAAAATGCATTCAGTAATTCAATGTTAAACTATGCTTATGGCAGATTCCATTCATAAAAGCAGCCATAATTATCTAGAATGCCTGTTAATAATTAATACTATGATCGGAGTTTTCTGTGTTAAGGAGTGGCTCTACTTGCCATGTCATACCTATGATATTTGATAAGTGCTATCTTATACCCATTTCTTAATCCATAGGTTTTTTTTCCTCTTTCCTGAAAAACAATGTTAAATTAAACTTTTTATTTCTTTCCTCTTTTTCTATTCATTTTAACCACTGAGTTCTAAGAGTTCTCAGTTCTAGTGCTTTGCATGTGAGGCTTTTAGTGACAGAGTTGGTTAGTTGGTTAGTTTTATTTGCAGTCGGTATTTTGGATAGTTATGCTGATACCTGAGGCACTTGTATACCGTGTCTGCAATGTTCGATCGGGGGAAGAACTTTGTAGCAATTATACTTTCTTCATTGTTTATTCTTTCACAGGAATGCATGAGAGGATTTAAAAATGAAGCAGTTATTAACATGCAAATTTGCTGTTTTTCAGGAATAACAACAGTGAGAATAAGTTCATTGTTATAAAAAATTGAATATTGCATTTCATTTAACATAATACCAAGATATAAGAGCAACAATAGTCTCTGAAGCCTGCTCCTCCATTCAATAAGATTGAGGCTGATCTGATAATCCGATTAGATCCATTTTCTTATTGCCACTATTGACACCTCTGCCAATAAGAGAAAGGGTTGGTTGAGGTAGTTTGCTGTCACTAATCTTCATTTAATGTGTACTTCCCCTAGAGCTTGTCTAATGATAAAGGATACAGTTCTTGGTTATAATAGGAACAGAGGAACAGGAGTAGGCCATTCAGCCCCTCAAGCTTGTTCCACCATTCATAGAGATCATAGCTGATCTTTGGCCTAACTTCATGTATCTGCCTTTGGCCCATATCCCTTCATTCCTTTGTATAACAAAAATAAGAGCAGAACCTGTGCCACTCGTGTTTATATCTGTCAGCCAGGGCTCCCTGATTGGACCAATTTAACAGCCCCAGTTAGGGAACTCATATTCTATGAGGTCCACCTGGCTGACCTCATTCTAATCACTACACTAACCTATCAGCTCCCTCAGAATCTTACATGTTTTAATAAGGTCACTTGGCATTCCTCTGAACATCAATTAGTATAGGCCCAACCTGCTCAATCTTCCCTCAAAACACAACTGCTTTTGTTTGGATAAAAATATAACCTTGTTTAAATATCCTTTCTTGTCAGTTTTAGTCATGTGACCTCAACACACACACACACACACACACACACACACACACACACACACACACAAAAAGCATACGGCTGCTGTCTGCTGAACACAGAACATGGTGTCTGGAATTAAGTTGGGAGTGAGTGTTAAAGAACTGTGAAAAAGCACAGCTACTGACAGAGACATAGGAATGTCCATAGCCCCGAAAGCTGCTTCAAGCAACAGAAAAAAAACTTCTTATCACATTCTTAATATCACATTCTTCAGATGTGACGTAAATATTCTTCTAATATCTTTGAATGAAACTGATGTTTCAAAAACCTCAGTGATTTTGATTGTTGTAACGGAAGATTTTCTTATTCACTGGTTTACAGAAAATGAGAAACCCCTGAAGTTTGCTGAATATTTTGTCTCCCATGATATTGACAGATACTCCAATACCTATGAAAGCATTTGCTTCCAAGCAGCCAATGGTTCCTGTCACACATGGTTGATTGCTGTGTCCCAAAGAGAACTCAATATATTCAGGGGTCATCGCTGTGACAGTTTTTCACCATTTATGGATTGTGGGTAACATTTGCTAGACCAGCATTTATTGTCCATGCCTAGTTGCTCTGGTAAAAGCGGTAGCAAGCTGCCTTCTTTAACTGCCACAGACCTTGGGGTCTTGGGATACCCACAGTGCTGTTAAGAATGGAGTTCAGGATTCTGTAGGAATTATGATACATCACCAAATAAGGATGGCATGTCACTTGGAGAGGATCTTGCAGGCAATGGTGTTTCCATATATCATTGTTAACATTGTTCTTCTTCGTGATACAGGTCACATGATTGGAAATTGCTGTCACAAAAGTCTTGGTGAGTTTACTGCATCTTGTAGATTGTACACACTGCTGTCATTGTGCATCAGTGGCAGAGCGATTGAAAGTTGAAGGTGATAGATTGGGTGTCAAACTGATTGCAAAAGCTTCCATAGGTATGTGAAGGGAACAAGGTTAGCAAAAGCAAATGTAGGTTCCTTACAGTCAGAAATAGGTGAAGCCGTAATGGAGAACAAAGAGATGGCAGACCAATTACATACATCTTTTGGTTCTGTCTTCAGAAAAGAGGACACAAATAACATCCCAAAAATGTTGGGGAACACAGGGTCTAGTGAACATGAGGTGGAGTTTGCACATTCTCCCCGTGTCTGCGTGGGTTTCCTACAGGTGCTCCGGTTTCCACCCACAGTCCAAAGATGTTCAGGCTAGGTGGATTGGCCATGTTAAATTGCCTGTAGTGTTCAGGGATGTGTAGATTAGATAGGTTATAGGGGGATGGGTCTGGGTGGGTGCTCTGAGGGTCGGTGTGGATTTGTTGGGCTGAAGGGCCTGTTCCCACACTGTACGGATTCTACGATGATGATGATGATGAAGGAACTCATTATTAGTGGGGAAATAGCGCTGGGTAAATTGATTGAATTAAAGGCTGATATATATCTAGGGTGCTATAAGAATTGCTCTGGAAATACAGTAATGGATGCATTGGCGATCATCTTTCAAGATCCTATAGACTCTGGAACAGTTCCTACAGATTGGAGATTTGCCAAGAAAGCCCACTCTTTAAAGAAGAAATAGATAGAAAGGATAGAATTATAGGTAAGAGATAGCAAGAACTCCAGATGCTGGAGTCAGAGATCACACAGTATGGAGCTGGAGGAACACAGCAGGCCAGGCAGCATCAGAGGAGCAGGAAAGTTGACATTTCGGGTCGGGGCATTAGCTTTCCTGCTCCTCTGATGCTGCCTGGCCTGCTGTGTTCCTCCAG
>JAHRHZ010000289.1:27054620-27111448 GCA_024137785.1 Ginglymostoma cirratum | reverse complement strand
GCTGGAGGAACACAGCAGGCCAGGCAGCATCAGAGGAGCAGGAAAGTTGACATTTCGGGTCGGGGCATTAGCTTTCCTGCTCCTCTGATGCTGCCTGGCCTGCTGTGTTCCTCCAGATGCACACTGTGTTATGACGGAATTATAGACATGGTATAGGGAAAATTTTATAGTCCAAAATATAGTATTAAAGCTACAGAGAACGTGCAGAGAATGGTCAACTTTAGAGTTTGAGAGGTCTGGTCAAAAGTCTGAAAGCAGGGAAGAAGCTGTCCTTGAATCTATTGGTACGTGTTTTCAAACTTTTATATCTGTTGCCTTACGGAAGATGGTGGAAGAGAGTAAAACTGGGGTGGGAGGGGTTTTTGATTATCTTAGCTGCTTTCCTGAGTATGTGGGAAGTATAGACAGAGTCAATGAAAGGAAGGCCGGTTTTCATGATGAACTGAGTTGCGTTAACAACTCTGTGTAATTTCTTGCAACTTTGGGCACAGCAGTTGCCATTGCAAGCTGTGATGCATTCGGATGGGATGCTTTCTAAGGTGCGTCTATAAAAATTGGTAAGAGTCCTTATGAACATGCTGAATTTCCTTAGTCCTCTGAGGGAATAGAGGCGTTGTTGTACTTTCTTGACTGTAGTGTTGACATAGATGAACCAGGACAGACTGTTGGTGATATTTACTCCCAGGAACTTGAAGCTCTTGACTATTTCCAAGTCAGCACCATTGATAAAGGCAAGGGCATGCCCTCCACTCTGCTTCCTGAATTCAATGACAAGCTCCTTCTTTTACTGACATTGAGGGAGAGATTGTTGTTTTTACACCATGTCACTAAGCTCTCTACTTCTTTCTTGTTCTCTGTCTCGTCATTGTTTAAGACCTGACCAACTACGGTGGAGTTGTCAGCAAATTTGCAAATGGAGTTAGAACAGAATTTGGCCACACAGTCATGAGTATATAAGGAGTACAGTCAGGGGTTGAGTACGCAGCCTTGCGGAGTGCTGATATTGAGGATTATCGTGGAGCAGGTATTGTCGTCTATCCTTACTAGTTGCAGCCTGTGTGTCAGGAAGTTGAGGAACCACTTGCAGAGTGAAGTGCAGAGTCAGTGTGATTTGGACAAGTTGAGTGGTCAAATGCAGGGCAGAAGAAATACAATTTGAAATGTGAGGTTATCCACTTTGGAAACAAAAACTGAAAGGCAGACTATCACCTGGTTGGTGATTGATTGGGAAGGGGTGAGGTGCAATGTCACTTGGATGTCATTGTATACATTTTGTTTGGCCTTAAATTCGGTGTTATCCATGGTCGATGGTTTTAGATCACCATCTATTTTAACAACATGCAACATATTTACAGTGGAAGCAATCGTTAAAGATATTATTACTGGACTAGAAATCCAGAAATTGAGCATATGGGCTCAAATCCCAAACCCCAGGAGCCATTAGGAATTTACATTTTTCTTGAAATGGATCTAGATGGGAATGTATGTTGGGAGGATGATTCAAAATGGTTTCAAGGAGATTTGGACTGCTGAAAGCGTGAACAAAACCATATCAGATGGAACACAATGTTGATAAGTATGAGCTTATCCATTTTGGTAGAAAGAATGGAGGTGCAAAGTATTTCTTAAATGGTGAGCAATTGGGAAGTGTTGATGTGCATGAGACATAGATATCCTTGTTCATAAGTCACTGAAAGCTAAAATGCAGGTGGAGCAAACAATGGGGAAGACAATTGACACATTGGCCTTTATCACAAGAAAATTTGAATGCGTGAGTAAACAGGTCTTGCTTCAATTATACAGAAACTTGGTGAGATTGCAGCTAGAGTATTGTGTGCAGTTTGATTCCTTTACCTAAGGAAGGATGAATTTGCCGTTGAGGGACTGTAATGGAGATTCACTACACTAATTCCTGGGACTATCTTTTAAGGAAATATTGAAGAAATGGTTTATATTTGGTAGAAGTTAGAGAGGCGATCGCACTGCACATTACAAAATTCTTAAAGACATTTGCGGATAGGATGTTTTCCCCGACTACGTGGAAGGAGTGGGTCTAGAATTAGTGCACACAGTCTCAGAATTTAAGGCAAGCATGTTGAAGTGAGATGTGAGGAATCTGTTCATTCAAAGAAGGACTTGTGGGAGCTCAGCCATGGAGTATATTCAAGAAAGAGATCAATAGATTTCTGGATGCTAAAGACATCGGGTGATATCATAATAATGTAGCAAAATTGTGTTGAGGTAGATGAGCCGCTATGCCTAGAATGGCAGAAAACGTTCGAGAGGCAAAATGATCTACTATTATTCTTATTTTTTTTCATTTCCAGTCTGTGAATAGAATGATCTTTCAGGCAAAATCTTTATTACAATATTTTAATTAAGTTCTGATTATGTAATTTAGACAATCATGCAATTGGGTGTCCTGACATTGACATTGTCCTGACACCTGCTCACAAAGTGGTCATTTAAGATTGATTCTGGTCAACTGTATACAGTTGTTAATTAAACTGTCATCTTTGCACATTTGCTGGAAATCTCACATCTGTAGAAAAACTTTCTGTGTAAAATTATAGGCTCAAGACCTAATTGAAGATTTGAAAGCTTAACGTACGTCAATATTTCTGGTACATCTTCAAAAAAATTTACCTGATTATTCATTCATTCATGTTGAAACTTATCATATTCAGTTGTGAGGAACAAACATTTAAGGAGAACCTGCTTGTTTTGACATACGTTAACATCCTTTACGAAATGTCAACATTTGAGTTGCACTGATCCGCGACTCTGTTGGAAACTGATGACCAGGTCAGGGTTTTAAAATATACACGGGACCACATTTTCTTCCGGGGCAGATTTTTAGAGAGGATCCAAGTGTGGTTTACACTGTTTCCTGATCATACCGGCGACCCCGACCCAGTTTCTGGAGCAATTAATGCCTAGTTATATGGATCAGATCTCTGAACATTTTCTAAAGTAGGCTAGCTTAACACTGCATTACGTTCTAGCTGCGACAGAATCCACAGTTTGTACTGTCTACAAGTTACTTGTTTGCCTTTGTACCTGTGTCTCTATCAATAAAACCTAAGGTTCCAATTATTTTTATGGCTTAATGTCAGTGAGCAGGACAAGTGTATTTAAATTAGGCCACTTGCTTTGTTTATATGCATTTTATAAATATTTTTCATTCCTTATCAGTACTAACTATGTAAACAGAAATGATAATCACTGTATTGTCCGTTTTTTTTTAGTTAAACATAACCTTAGAGTGTCTGTCCTGCCAAAAGTACACGAGCAAGTTCACAACTGACAAATGAGGTTGTTTACTGCAAGATCCTCTTTGAGAGTATATTCGGATTGGGAGGAGATCTCAGTGCTGGTTGAAGATTAGATTAATATTTGTAGGTGGAAACAATTGAGTTTTTACTACAGCTTGAAACTACCCAAGGCTATACTTCCGGACTGCCCTCCAACAGCCAAATTGCTGCAGTTTTACGGAAGAGAATCGCTGCCAGTTCTCCTGCTGTCACTAACATGCGGGATTACGATGAAATCACCGCTTTTCTCGGAGAATGGGGACCCTTCCAGAAAATTATCTTCTTCCTCTTGAGCCTCAGCATCTTTCCCAATGGGTTCTGCGGAATGTCTATAGTTTTTGTCGGGGATATTCCTGAACATCGCTGTTTCATTCCCGGGAATCTCAACCTCAGTGAAGCGTGGATGAACCGGACTATCCCTTTGGAACAAACCAAGGGGAAACTCCAGTACAGCAAATGTAGACGGTACCGGTTGGATGTGATCAGGAATCTTTCGGAGATATTTCCTGACCCAGATTCCGTCAATATTTCTGAGGTGGAACAGGAGCCCTGTTTGGATGGATGGGTGTACAGTAAGGATCAATACATCTCCACCATCGTCAGCGAGGTAAGCGGCTGAAGGACTCATAGGGCTCGCAGCGGCCACAGTTAGTCAGGGATAGTTTGTGAAAATAAACGTAATATATTTGGATGCTTTTTTTAAAGGGAGCAGATGCATTTAAATTCAAACTTGACTGGTCAACTGCGGTTTTGTTTGTTCATGTGACCTCTGCTCAATGTAGTTTAATGTTGGTATCTTTTGTTTTCTGAGCATTAGACTTCCGTCTCTGACCCCTGTGCGAAACAGAGGGATCTGGGTGTCCTAGTGTACAAGTACAAGTAATTGGGAAAATTAAGAATGGTATTACTTGTATCAGAGATAATAGGAACTGCAGATGCTGGAGAATCCGAGATAACAAGGTGTGGAGCTGGATGAACACAGCAGACCAAGCAGCATCACAGGAGCAGGAAAGCTTGACGTTTCGGACCTAGACCCTTCATCAGCATTTCTGCGTCAAGCTTTCCTGCTCCTATGATGCTGCTTGGCCTGCTGTGTTCATCCAGCTCCACACCTTGTTATAACGGTATTACTTATTGTGCAGGCAACTGAATGCAAAAGTAGGGAGGTTATGCCTGTTTTCTCCAGGGCATAGGTAAGACCATATCTTAGTACTGAGTACAATATTGACCTCTTTTTTTAAGGAAGGATGTAATTACACAAGAAGGAGTTCAGAGGAGATTTATTGGACTAATGCCTGGCATAGGTAAGATCAATTATGAAGAAAGATTGAATAAGCTAGCCTTTTATTTGCTGGTTTAAGTAACAGAAAATGCAACTTGGTTAAAACATATAAGATCTTAAAGGTCCTTCCTAGTGTTGATGGGAAGGGGTTGCCTCTTGTGGAACGATACCAAACTAAGAGCCATCATTTAAAAATAAGGGGTCACTTATTTAAGAGAAAAGGCTAGAGATAGCTTCTGAAAAGGCTCAATGGACAATGACTGTCAGACTGTCATAAAACTTTGGATCTCTAAGTGGCAGAAGTAGATGGCTTCTTGTCAAGAAGCAAGTGGTGAAAGATTATCAAGAGTCGGTAAAACATGGAGTTCAGGTTACATTTGATCAACTACGATCTTATTAAATGGTTGAGCATGCTTGAGAAGCCAAATGGTATACGCCTGCTTTGAATTTGTATGTGCTATCTTTGTACACGTCAGAAATGAACCTTGCTCCTTATCCAGTCCTAAATGATTTATGTAATTTACCTGAATAGAACAATATTCATGCCTGACAAGTGCCAAGCAATGATCACTTCCAACAAGCAAGAATTTTGCAGTACCTCTCTGAGATCTAATGGTACTACCATTGCTGCATGCCCACTATTAGTTCCCAGAGTTTACCATTGGCCAGGAGCTGAATTGAACCAGTTGATCAAATACTGTGGCTGCAGGAACAGACTGGGAGTTCTGGTGCAAATGACTCAGCAGCTGCCTCCCCAGAGCCTGTCCACCAGCCGTAAGGTTGAATTTTGTAGTGTAATAGGATACACTCCACCCTGCTTCAACAATATTCAGAAGGCTCAATACTGTACAGAAGGAAACAGCCTGCATGATTGGTAATTAAAAACTGAAAGAACTGCAGATGCTGTAAATCAGGAACAAAAACTGAAGTCACTGGAAAAGCTCAACAGGTCATAAACTCTCCCATGTCCTAGCCCCCTAACACACACACCAGACCTTGTTATCACACAACCCACCATTACACTCTCCCTATTGTTAGGAGCTATTCACCCTCCTAGCAGATCAATATCAACTGCTTTGTCTATCCAACTGCTCTTCTTTCTCTTTGGACTGTATCCTTTATCCTATCATTTACTCCCTGCCCCATCCTCTTCCCTATTTTCTGCATATGAACCAACAATTTCCTAGCTACCATGAGTTCTGAGGAAGGGTCACTTGTCCCAAAACATTAATTCTGACTTTTTCTTCACAGATGCTGCCAGACCTGCTGAGCTTTTCCAGCAATTTCTATTTTTGTCTCTGAATTACAGCATCTGCAGTTCTTTCGGTTTTTAATTTGCAAATCTCTAGATCTCTTTTGTGACATGGTTTGTAAAGGCACATTCAGAAGGAACAAAAACAAAGTTTCTGGAAAAGCTCAGCAGGTCTGGCAGCATTGTTTTGTTTCTGCTTGTTTGGTACCTTTTTCACCACCTTCAACATTCCCTTTCTGCATCGCTGACACACAGTGACAGCAGTGTGTACCATTGAACCTACTGAACATAACCTGAACCTGATTTATATGCCGAATTATATCTTAATCCCATTTAGGAGAGTTTAACCTCTTTCAATTACTATCCATAATTAAGAAATGTGTATCTTTGGAAGGGCTACATTTGTTACCAATCAATAATTGACCAAAGGGTGGGCTTTCTATGACAATTTGTTTCCAGAAATAGACTATATTAAGGAAAATGTAAAAGTTAATTACGTAACTGTTCAAACCTAAAGTTAAACAAAAATCAATGTTGCTCAATTTCTTTTAGTGCAGTGCGTAGCTCTCTGAGGTGGCCCCCTATATTTGTAATTGCAGGCTTTATTTATAAATGTTGAACATATAGTCAAAATGCTTTTACATGGATTCCAGTCTCTTGATGTACTATGCGATTGGGGTCTTAGCTAGAGGTCATTCTCTTTTACGGACTCTGTTTCCAGCATGGTGCATCCTCTGAACATAGTCATGGTCATTGAAATATGCTAGTCTGCAACTTTTCTGTGTAAACAGCACTTTTCATTGGAAGACCAACAGGTTTCAGGCTGAACAAAGAGAATTTTATTTGATGGTCCTCTAGCAATAGTTGATGTTTGTCTCGGTTTATGTCTTTTGGAACAGCCACGATGCTTAAAATTCTAAAATTCTGGAGCTGCTTGGGATGTACTGATAATGTAAATTCCTGGACCCAAAATAGAAATGGATGGAAAAGCTCAGCAGGTCTGACAGAGTATGTGGAGAGAAATCAGAATTAACATTTCGGGTTGACTGTCCCTTCCTCAGAACTGATGGTAGTTGGGAAACTGTTGGTTTATATGTCGAAGATAGATGCGGGAGGGTGTCAGGAGTAAACAAAGAGAGAGAAGAGCGGTTAGACAGACAAAGCAGGGGATAATGATCTAGTTAGGAGGGAGAATAGCTGCTAATGGGGACTGTTTGTGGCTAATAATGGGTGTAATAGCAGATTATGTGAGAACAAGTCCTATTTATGGGGATTGGGGTAAAGATACGGGAGCGCTCAAGCCCTGAAGTTATTAAACTTGATATTAAGTTTGGACAGCTGCAGAAACCAAAGTGGAAAATGAGGTGATGTTCTTCCAGCTTATGCTGAGCTTCACCAGAGCATGGCAGCAAACCTGAGGCAGACATTGTTGTCAGGACCCTTAGCTGGGTCTGTTCCATTTCCCCCACTTCAGCTCTCACCCATTCTCTTCTTGCCTACAACAGCAATAGGGCCCCCCATGTCCTTACCTATCATCCCACCACCATCCATATCTAGAGGATCATTAGCCACCATTTCTGTCACATCTAGTGAGATGCCACCACCAGACACATAGTCCGCTCCCCTCCCCTCCCTTCCACACAGACCATTCCCTCTGGGACAACCTGGTCTACTCTACTCCACTCCCAACACCCCCATCCCACCCACAGCCTCACGGCACCTTCCCCTGCAACCACTGAAGGTATAACACCTGTCTGTTTACTTCCTCACTTCTCAGTATCCAAGGGCCCAAACATACCTTTCAGGTGAAGTAGCACTTTACCTGCACTTCCCACAATCTAGTCTACTGTATTGACTACTCACAATGTGGTCTCCTCTACATTGGGGAAACAAATCATAGACTGAGTGATTGCTTCACTGAACGCTTGTGTGTTCTGTTCGCAAAAAGACCCTGAACTTCCAGTTGCCTGCCGCTTCAACACACCATCCTCTTCCATGGCCAACATCTCTGTCTTAGGCTTGCTGCAGTGTTCCAGTGAAGCTTAGCGCAAGCTGGAAGAACAACACCTCATTTTCCTCTTGGGGACCCTGAGGCCTTCCGGACTTAATATTGAGTTCAATAACTTTAGGGTTTGAGCTCTCCCATGTCCTTACTGTGACTCCCACACATGAGCCCTTGTTATCACATAGTCTACCATTACACATCACCTATTGTTAGCCATAAGCAGACTCATTAACACTTATTCACCCTCCGAGCCAGATTGTTATCTGGCTCCACAACCTCAAATACTTTAGATACAGCTGCCAGATTGATTTGTAATCAAAGGTGTTTCTTCTGGATGAGGACCAGGTCCAATTGAATGGAACTTTTTGACATATTGTGGGAAAACCCATCCTTCACAACATCAGGGACAGAGAGAACCTCATCAGGTAGAGACAGTTGGTGAAAACTGAAAAAACTGCAGAAGCTGTAAATCAGGAACAAAGCAGAAGTTGCTGGAAAAGCTCAACAGATCTGGCAGGATCTGTAAAGAAAGAAATCAGAGTTAATGTTTTGAGTCCGGTGACCCTTCCTCAGAATGGAACCAGTTGGTGTTTGCCTCTTGAAGCTCTGCACAGGTTTCTAGCCACACACAGTGGAAATCAGAATGACGTAACAGCGGATACGTTTTCCTCTCCTTCATCAAGACCTTTGTACTTCTTTTCATGGCTGCAGTTTAGTTGCATGGAAAATTATGAAAAATTTAAAAGGAAAGAGAGCCCAGTAGGAACTTATTAATGTTTCCAGAGCAAAGTAATAGGACAAAGAGTATGGAAAGGGTCAGGAATCTAACTTCAGGCACAGCAGACAAGAGGACAACTATGAGAACAGGAGCAGTTAACTTGACTGGAGGTGTTGTATTTAAATACGTGCAATGTATAAAACAAGGTAAATGAGCTTGGAGCACAGATTGAAATTGGCAGGTACGATGTTGTGGGAATCACAGAGACATTGTTGCAAGGGGCCCAGGGCTTGAAACTTAGTATCCTTGGATACTTAGGGAGCAGGGTTGCCTTGTTAGTAAGAAATGTTATTAAATTGATAGCAAGAAGTGATATTGAGTTGAAAGATGTAGAATCTATGTGGGTAGAAAATCTGTGGGGATAGAGTTAAGGTACCGCAAAGGGAAAAAGACCCTGACCGGAGTTATGTACAGGGCCTCCTAGCAGTAGTCAGGATGTGAGGAAGAAAACAAATCAAGAGATAGAAAAGGTCTGCAAGAAAGACACTATTACAATAATCACGGGGGGCTTCAACATGCAGGTAGACTGGGTAAATCAGGTTGACAGCAGAACTCAAGAAAATGAGTTAGTGGAATGTCTACGAGATTTTTTTTGCAGCCACTTGTGGATCAAATAATTCTGGATTTGGTGTGATTGGGAAGCTTAAGGTGAAGTAATCCCTAGAGGGCAGTGACCATAATGCGAATTCACCCCACAGGACAAGCTGGAATCAGATGTAATGGTATAACAATTGAGCAGAGGTAACTATAAATACATGAGGGAGGAGCTGGCCAAAGTCGATTGGAAGGGGAGCCTGGCAGGGAAGATGGTGGAGCAAGAATGGCAGGAGTTTCTAAGGGGTCAATTTGGGAGGCACAGCAAAAATTCATCCCAGGGATGAAGGAACATACTAAGGGGAGGACCAGACAACCATGGCTGACAAAGGAAGTCAGGGACAGCATAAAAGCAAAAGAAAAAGCATACAATGTGATGACGATTAGTGGGAAGTTAGAGGATTGGGAAGCCTTTAAAAACCAGCAGGCATCAACTAAAAAAAAGCAATTAGCAGAGTAGAAGATGAAATATGAGAGTAAACTAGCTAGTAATATAAAAGAAGACTGCAAGTGTTTTTTCGACATCTAAAAGGTAAGAGAATGGCATGTATGGACATGGGAAACTGGAGAATGAGGCTGAAGAATTAGTAATGAGGAACAGAGAAATGGCAGAGGAACTGAATAAGTACTTTGCATCGATTTTCACAGTGGAAGACACCAGCAACATACCAACTTTGAGAGTCGGGGGCAGAGGTAAGAGGTGGCCGTGACGAAGGAGAAAATAAGAAAAAAACAAAGAGCTGAAATACTGGCAATCAAAAATAAAAACAGAAATTGCTGAAAAAACTCAGAACTGTTGTGAAGAAAGGGTACTGGACCTGAAACGTTAACTCTGCTTTCTCTCCACAGCTGCAGCCAGATCTGCTGAGATTTTACGGAAATTTTCATTTTTGTTTAGAAGGAAAATGTGCTAGGGAATCTGAAAGGTCTGAAGGCGGACAACACACCATGGTTCTGAAGGAACAAAAACAAAGTTTCTGGAAAAGCTCAGCGGGTCTGGCAGCATCTGTGAAGGAGAAAACAGAGTTAACATTTCGGGTCCGGTGACCTTTCCTCAGAGCTTCCTTCACAGATGCTGCCAGACTTGCTGAGCTTTTCCAGCAACTTTGTTTTTGTTCCTGATTTACAGCATCTGCAGTTCTTTTGGTTTTTATATGGTTCTGAAGGAGGTAGCTGAGGAGACTGTAGAGTGGTGGTGATCTTTCAGGAATCACTAGAGTAAAGGAAGATGTCAGAGGTCTGGAAACTAGCATTTGTTAAAATTCTTTGAGACAGTAGTGAGCAATTTAAACCAAGGAGAATCATTGGACATGATCTATTTGGATTTCCAGAAGGCCTTGAGTCTCGTCCTACATACCAACAGTGTTCACAAACTGTTACACTTATCTGAGTTTGAATAAGAACAATGTCCTGAAGGGTGACATTGGAGTTCTGTAACTGGGAAGGTTTGGCTTGCTTCTAGACTGTGCTGCTATTGCTTCAAGTGCACCAGTAAGTGAATATCTAGCCCAGTTTCATGGAAACTTAGGGTGGTCATCTTACAGGGAATTGTTCATGTCTGGATCAAGACAGTGATTATTTGTAAATTAACTGTAGGTCAGAAATCACAGACAAGCCTAACTCAGTAATTACATGTGCACTTCGTGTCAAATTCACGTAACAGCAATAAGGGGCCAAAATACTGACTGATTTATATCTTTAACTTTTGTTATATTTCTTAATCATTGTCCATTCTTGGGTTCTGTGAATTACTGGCAGTGCTGCATTTACTGCCCATCTCCACTTGACCTCTGAGTGTGATGAAGCTTCCTTGACTCTGCTGATTCAGTTGATACAGTTGGCTGAAGCAACATTCGAAGGCATTGAGTTGTGACACATAGACCCAACTGAATAAGGCCAACAGATTTCCTTTCTGACTCATTGGAGCAGTCGGGATTGTTATAGAAAAATCTGATGGCCTCATTGTCATTATTGATGGCAAATTTTTTATTTCCAGTTTTTAAAACCACCCTGATTTCAGTTTTCCAAACTTCATGGTGAAATTTTAATTCATACTTCTTTCATCAATTGGATTACAAGTTATCTTTTTTTTTAGGTTTGAAATATTTGTCTTGGATCCACACATTAATCCATTCAAGCTGAGCAATGATTTTATCATGTTATGATCCCTGTTGTCTAGAAGTTCCTTTAATGTGAGGTTATTGATCAATTTTATCTCATTGCTCATTGTTATGTCTAGAATTGCCTGCTCCCCTCGTTGACTAGAGAATGCACACATGCAAATAGCATTATTGCCTAATAAGGGCTTCAATATACAGCAGGCAGGATGGGCATCTGCCAACCTTTCCTAAGATTAAGCACCACGCTGCTACCTGTCGTCCCGGGGAGGGCATTAACATATGCCTGTTGAATCAGAATTGTACAATGCTACAACTCAAGAGAAGGCCATTTGGCTTGTCATGTCTTTGCTGTCTTGCTGACGGAGCCAGTCACCCGTAACTACTTCCCTGTTTTCTCCTTGCAGCCTTGCTTATTCTTTTTTTCCGATAATACCATGATTTCTCCTTGACTGCTTCAATTGAACCTGCTGTGCCATACTTTCAGCCAGAATGTTCCAGGTCCGAACCACGTATTCTGTGAAGTCACCAGTTCTTCTTTAAACAAATACATTTTGACAATGCCCTCTGGTTCTCAATCCTTCTCCGTATCTAGTTTGTCCAAACTCCCTTAATCTTGAATATCCCGATCCAGTCTCCTCTTCTCCAAAGAGTAGACCCAGTTTCTTCAATATATTTTACTATCCATGGAATCATTTTCATTATTCTTTTCCACATCTTTGCTAATTCCTTTGCATTCTTTCTGAAGTATGATGTCCGCAAATTGATGTAATACTCTTAATTAATTCCAAACTACAGTTTAATTCAGCAAAATAAAAACTTCCTTGGCTTTATATTGTATTTCCCTATTGATAAAGCTCAAGATTCTGTTTGCTTTATTGGCCATGTTCTTAACCTGTTCGACTGCATTCAGATTTAGATTTAAATTTAGGTTTAGATTTTATGGCCAAGTACAGAAGTACAGGTGTACAGTGAAAAGTGTATAATGTCACCACACCAGGTGCCATCTTAGGTACAAAGGTACCGAGGTACAAAAACCTCAGTTACAAAGTCATAAACGAAACAAAGTTTAAAAAAGTTAAACATTACCTTCATAGAATAAGTAGAAAAATAAAGAAATCAGATAGTAGTTCACATTAAGGTGCTTCTTAATATAAACTAGAAAAGTAAACGAATAAAATTAAAAGTTCAACAGTCTTTGAGTCCTCCACTTAGCTTACTATCCAACAGAGCTCAGGTGCTTGTTCTTGATGCTGCCGCAGATACGGTGGGACCTCCCTCACTAATCGGTCTTCCTGCGATGGGCAACAGTGTCATCGCTGCTGCTGCAGCTGAAACTACTGCCTCCCCAATCTTTCCCTGCTGCCTCTGGAACATGCCCAGGCTGGACCTCACAAGCCAAGGTACCACCACACCGGGCCGAGAGACCACCACACCGGGTCACGAGACTACTACACCGGCCCGAGAGACCCCCACACCAGGATAAGAGACCACCAAACCGGGCTGAGAGACCTCCACACCAGGCTGAGAGACCTCCACACCGGGCTGAGAGACCACTACACCGGGCCGAGACACCCCCACACCAGGCCAAGAGACCACCACACCGGGCCGAGGGACTGCCACACCGGGCCGAGGGACTGCCACACTGGGCCAAGAGACCGCCACACCGGGCCGAGGAACTGCCCACTGGGCTGAGAGACCGCCACACCAGGCCGAGAGACCGCCACACCGGGCCGAGAGACTGCCACACCGGGCCGAGAAACGGTTACACTGGGCCGAGAGACCGCCACATTGGGCTGATAGACCGCACATAGGGCCGAGAGACCCCCACACCGGGCCGAGGGACCGCCCCACCGGGCCGAAAGAATGCCACACCGGGCCGAGGTACTATCACACCGGGCCGAGAGACTGCCACACCGGGACAAGACATCATGCACAGGGCCGAGAGACCCCCACACCGGGCTGAGAGACTGCCACATCGGGCCAAGAGACCCCCACACAAGGCTGAGAGACTGCCACACCGGGCCAAGAGATCGCCACACCGGGCCGAGAGACACCCACACCGGGCCAAGAGACTCCCACACTGGGCTGAGAGATCACACACTGGGCCAAGAGACCCCCCACGCCGGGCTGAGAGACTGCCACGCCGGGCCGAGAGTCTGCCACGCTGGGCTGAGGTACCATCACACCGGGCCGAGAGACCGCCACACCGGGCCAAGAGACCCCCACGCCGGGCCGAGAGACCGCCACACTGGGCTGAGAGTCCACCACGCCGGGCCGAGGTATCATCACACTGGGCCGAGAGACCGCCACACTGGGCCGAGAGACCACCACACTGGGTTGAGAGACCAGGTAGAGACACCGCCACGCCGGCCCGAGAGACTGCCATATGCTGCTGACATACCGGGCTGAGATATTGCCATGGACCATGCTGGGCCGAGAGGACGCCTCACTGTGGCTGGGAGTGAAGAAAAGAAGAAAAGAAGCATCAAGAGGAAAAATAGAGAAAGAAACGGGTGGAATGGATGAGCACCAGCTGAAGTGTCATGCCATCTTGGAAACAGATTCAGTGATTTATGCACAAAAACAGCCAGTAACCTTTGCTCCTGCGCACCTTTTTAGCATTGTACTCTCTATTATATATAACATCTCTGTATTCTTCGTACCAAACTATTTCACTCGACGTTTCTCAGCTTAAAATTTCATTTGTCACTTGCTCACCCATTCCAACAACCAGTGTATTTCCTATGAATTTCTACACCATTCTTCTCTGGGTTCACAATATTTCCAAATTTTTTATTGTCCACAGATTTTGAAATTGTGCCCAATTAGGGTCCAGAACTAGGGTCTGAACTAGGGTCCAGATCATTGATATATATATCAGAAGGTTCCCTTATGCCTAGATTATAAACGTTTGAGAGTGCCATAAAATAGCTGTTAACCACTGCTCTCTGTTTCTTGTCATTCAGCAAATTTCAACCCTGAGCTGCTGACATTCTTTTTATCCATTAACTTTAATTTTGCTCACATGTCTATTGTGTGATATTTTATCAAATGTCCTTTGGAAGTTTATAAGCACCATAACAACAGCATTACCCTCATCAAGTGTTTATGGTATTTCATCAAAAAACTCAAGCAAGTTAATCACAAGTGATTTGCCTTCAACAAATCCATGCTGGAGTTAGTTAAACATTATTCGCGCGTAACAAGTCCATGCATCGGGGAATTTCTGGAACCATTTCATATTAAAGTAAATTAAGTGCAGTAATGATTTTAGACATGGCTCTCCCTTTATCGACTCAGTTGGTAAATACACTATTTAGTGTTGCATTGAACCACAAAGACTAGAGATATGCCTGATTTACTGAAGTGCTCAATGTGCTGAAACAATCCATCAAGCCTTCTACATCAGGCCAAGCAGCATCGGAGGAGCAGGAAGGCTGATGTTTAGGGCCGAGACCCTTCTTCAGAAATGGGGGAGGGGTAGGAAGTTCTGAAATAAATAGGGAGAGGGGGGAGACGGATAAGAGATGGATAGAGGAGGAGATAGGTGGAGAGGAGACAGACATGCCAAAGAGGCAGGGATGGAGCCAGTAGAGGTGAGTGTAGGTGGGGAGTTAGGGAGAGGACAGGTCAGTCCAGGGAGAACGGACAGGTCAAGGGGGCGGGAAGAGGTTAGTAGGTAGGAGATGGGGGTGGGGCTTGAGGTGGGAGGACGGGATAGGTGGGAAAAAGGACAGGTTAGGGAGGTGGGGACGAGCTGGGCTGGTTTGGGATGCGGTAGGGGGAGGGGAGATTTTGAAGCTTGTGAAGTCCACATTGATACCATTGGGCTGCAGGGTTCCCAAGCGGAATATGAGTCGCTGCTCCTGTATCCTTCGGGTAGCATCATTGTGGCACTGCAGGAGTCCCAGGATGGACATGTTGTCTGAGGAATGGGAGGGAGAGTTGAAATGGTTCGTGACTGGGAGGTGCATTTGTTTAGTGCGAACCAAGCATAGGCGTTCTGCAAAGCGGGCCCCAAGCCTCCACTTGGTTTGCCCGATGTAGAGGAGGCCACAACAGGAACAGTGGATGCAGTATACCACTTTAGCAGATGCGCAGGTGAACATCTGCTTGATGTGGCAAGTCTTCTTGGGGCCTGGGATGGGGGTGAGGGAGGAGGTGTAGGGACAGGTGTAGCACTTCCTAAGGTTGCAGGGAAAAGTGCCGGATGTGGTGGGGCTGGAGGGGAGTCTGGAGCGGACAAGGGAGTCCCAGAGAGAGTGGTCCCTCCGGAAAGCAGATAAGGGTGGGGAGGGAAAAATGTCTTTGGTGGTGGGGTCGGATTGCAGATGGCGGAAGTGTCGGAGGATGATGCGTTGGATCCGGAGGTTGGTGGGGTGGTACGTGAGGACGAGGGGATTCTGTTTTGGCTGTTATTGTGGGGAGGGGGTGTGAGGGATGAGTTGCTGGAAATGCGGGAGACACGGTCGAGGGCGTTCTTGACCACTGAGGGGGTGAAGTTGCGGTCCTTGAAAAATGAGGACATCTGAGATGTACAGGAGTGGAATGCCTCATCCTGAGAGCAGATGCAGTGGAGGTGAAGGAATTGGGAATAGGGGATGACATTTTGCAGGAAGGTGGGTGGGAGGAGGTGTATTCTAGGTAGCTGTGGGAGTCGGTGTGCTTGAAATGGATGTCGGTGTCTAGGTGGTTGCCAGAGATGGAGACAGAGAGGTCCAGGAAGGAGAGAGAGGTATTGGAGATGGTCCAGGTGCATTTAAGGTTGGGGTGGAAGGTTTTGGTGAAGTGGATGAACTATTCAAGCTCCTCGTGGGAGCATGAGGCAGCGCCGATACAGTCATCAATGTAACGGAGGAAGAGGTGGGGTTTAGGGCCAGTGTAGGTATGGAAGAGGGATTGTTCCATGTAACCTACGAAGAGGCAGGCATAGCTTGGGCCCATGTGGGTACCCATGGCCACCCCCTTTGTCTGTAGGAAGTGTGAGGAATTAAAAGAGAAGTTGTTGAGGGTGAGGACTAGTTCGGCTAAGCGGATGAGGGTGTCAGTGGAGGGGGACTGATCGGGCCTGCGGGACAGGAAGAAGCCTTTAGGCCTTTAGGCCATTTGTATGGGGAATGCAGGTGTACAGGGACTGGATGCCCATGGTAAAGATGAGGTGTTGGGGTCCGGGGAATTGGAAGTTCTGGAGGAGGTGGAGGGCATGAGTGGTGTCACAGACGTAGGTAGGGAGTTCCTGGACCAATGGGAAGAAAATGGAGTCAAGATAGTTGGAGGTAAGTTCAGTGGGGCAGGAGCAGGCGGAGACAATGTGTCGACCAGGGCAGTCATGTTTGTGGATTTTGGGGACATTGAGCAGTTTTTCCGTCACTCCGCCTCCACGCTTACTTCTTTAATCATGAGCCTAACTCTCCCTCTACTGACCCCTTCTCCCGCTTCCAACACACCCTCTCCTCCTGGACACCACCCCAAGGCCTCCTACCCTCCCTCGACGTCTTCATCCCCAACTGCCGTCGAGATATCAATCGCCTGAACCTCTCTACCCCTCTCACCCACTCCAACCTCTCGCCTGCAGAACGTGCAGCCCTCTGCTCCCTCTGCTCCAATCCTAACCTCACTACCAAACCCACGGACAAGGGATGCGCAGTTGTGTATGGAACACTGACCTCTACATTGCCGAGGCCAGGTGCCAACTCTCCGACACCTCCTCCTACCGCCCCCTTGATCACGACCCTACCCCCGACCACCAAACCATCATCTCCCAAACCATCCACAACCTCATCACCTCAGGTGACCTTCCACCCACCGCCTCCAACCTCATCGTTCCCCAACCCGCACCACACGCTTCTGTCTCCTTGCCAAAATCCACAAACCTGACTACCCTGGTCGACCCATTGCCTTCGCCTGCTCCTGCCCCACTGAACTTATCTCCACCTATCTCAACTCCATTTTCTCCCCCTTGGTCCAGGAACTCCCTACCTACATCTGTGACACCACTCATGCCCTCCACCTCCTCCAGAACTTCCAATTCCCCTGTCCCCAACATCTCTTCTTTACCATGGACGTCCAGTCCCTATACACCTGTATTCCCCATACAGATGGCCTAAAGGCCCTCCGCTTCTTCTTGTCCCACAAGCCCGACCAGTCCCCCTCCACTGACACCCTTATCCGCTTAGCCGAACTCATCCTCACCCTCAACAACTTCTCTTTTAATTCCTCACACTTCCTACAGACAAAGGGGGTAGCCATGGGTACCCGGATGGGCCCGAGCTATACCTGCCTCTTCGTAGGTTACATAGACAATTCCTGTTCCATACCTACGCTGGCCCTAAACCCCACCTCTTCCCCCGTTACATTGATGACTGTATTGGCACTGCCTCATGCTCCCACGAGGAGCGCGAATAGTTCATCCACTTCAGCAACACCTTCCACCCCAACCTTAAATTCACCTGGACCATCTCCAACACTTCTCTCTCCATCCTGGACCTCTCTGTCTCCATCTTTGGCAACCACCTAGAAACCGACATCCATTTCAAGCACACCGACTCCCACAGCCACCTAGAATACACCTCCTCCCACCCACCCTCCTGCAAAAATGCCATCCCCTATTCCCAATTCCTTCACCTCTACTGCATCTGCTCTCAGGATGAGGCATTCCACTCCTGTACATCTCAGATGTCCTCATTTTTCAAGGACCGCTTCCCCTCCCCACCTCTGGTCGAGAACGCCCTTGACCGTGTCTCCCGAATTTCTCGCAACTCATCCCTCACACCCCTCCCCGCAATAACAACTAAAACAGAATCCCCCTCGTCCTCACGTACTACCCCACCAACCTCCGGATCCAACGCATCATCCTCCAACACTTCCGCTATCTGCAATCCGACCCCACCAACAAAGACATTTTTCCCTCCCCACCCTTATCTGCTTTCCAGAGGGACCACTCTCTCCGGGACTCCCTTGTCCGCTCCCGACTCCCCTCCAGCCCCACCACACCCGGCACTTTTCCCTGCAACCTTAGGAAGTGCTACACCTGCCCCTACACCTCCTCCCTCACCCCCATCACAGGCCCCAAGAAGACTTTCCACATCAAGCAGATGTTCACCTGCACATCTGCCAATGCGGTATACTGCATCCGCTGTTCCCATTGTGGCCTCCTCTACATCGGGGAAACTAAGCGGAGGCTTGGGGACTGCTTTGTAGAACACCTGCGCTCGGTTCGCAATAAACAACTGCACCTCCAAGTTGCGAACCATTTCAACTCCCCCTCCCATTCCTCAGATGACATGTCCATCCTGGGCCTCCTGCAGTGCCACAATGATGCTACCCGAAGGTTACACGAACAGCAACTCATATTCCACTTGGGAACCCTGCAGCCCAATGGTATCAATGTGGACTTCACAAGCTTCAAAATCTCCCCTCCCCCTACCGCATCCCAAAACCGACCCAGCTCATCCCTGCATCCCTAACCTGTCCTTCCTCCCACCCCAAGCCTCACCCCCAACTCCCACCTACTAACCTCATCCCACCCCCTTGACCTGTCCGTCCTTGCTGGACTGACCTATCCCCTCCGTAACTCCTCACCTACACTCACCTCTCCTGGCTCCGTCCCCGCCTCTTTGACATGTCTGTTTCCTCTCCACCTCTATCCATCTTCTATCTGCTTCCCCCTCTCTCCCTATTTATTTCAGAACCCCCTTCCCCTCCCCCATTTCTGAAGAAGGGTCTAGGCCCGAAACGTCAGCTTTCCTGCTCCTCTGATGCCGCTTGGCCTGCTGTGTTCATCCAGCTCTGCACCTTGTTATCTCAGATTCTCCAGCGTCTGCAGTTCCTGCTTTCTCTGAAGCCTTCTTCATCTGTTTGTTAGGCAGTAATTAGATCCAGAAAGCACATATGTGGATTTTCACAAGAGTTGGATGAAGTTTAGCTGTGACATCTCCTTTCTATTGACTTATTTGTCCGGTTTAACATTTGGCAGATAGCCAACTGAGCAAAATAGTAGATTGAGTCTGCAGCTATAGAGCCTAAATTGGTACCAGCTAATAGCCCCGAATCCAACTAAGAAAATCATTGAGGAAAAACATCAACAAACGACAAACTGCATATGACAATCTTTTCAAGAATACATTTGATGATTAGCATAATAAAGGACAGCTGAACTTTGTAAAATGATTCTCTTTATCTTGCAAGATTCATAAGTATTTTGATATTTGAAATAAATTGATCAAGGTTGACATTCTTGAGTTTTATATCATTGCTTTCTGACAGTTTGAAAATATTTCTCAGTTCTGCCTTATAAATTCAACATTCACGTTAATTTCCTTCACAAACAAAACATTTTAGAAGAATCTACACCTTGTGTAATTTGACATGTATTGTGTATTAGCTGTTGGGGATAGATGGAGCTATCATTTACACATCCTTTCATGGTTTGTTCCAAAACACTTTGCTGCTGATGAAGTACTTTTGAGAGGTAATCACTGCTATAATATAGATGAATGTAACATCACATAAACAAGAAACGTATGAGCCATTAGGTAATCTACTTCAGTAATATTGACTGTTGAATAAATTTAGGCTGAAAAGGTAGCCTGCTCATTTTCGAACATTTGCCCCAAATGTTTTATTTGCTACCCATGAAGGCAAATGGGGATTATAATTTAACATCTCATCCAAAATACTGCACTCTCATAAAACTGAACTCAATCTTAACTGAAAGTATTTTTTCAAAACTCTTGAGTGGGAATTGGACCCATAACATGATTGCTTAGAGATGTAAGAGCTATCTTGAGGCTGGACTTGATGTGGAGCTACCGGTGTTGGACTGGGGTGGACAAAGTCAGAAGCCACACAACACAGGTTATAGTCCAAGATAACAAGGTGTGGGGCTGGATGAACACAGCAGGCCAAGCAGCATCATAGGAGCAGGAAAACTTGACGTTTTGGGCCTAAACCCTTCATCAGAAATGGGGGAGGGGAAGAGGGTTCTGAAATAAATAGGGAGAGAGGGGGAGGCGGATAGAAGATGGATAGAGGAGAGGATAGGTGGAGAGGCTTACTTAAAATCACAAGCTTTCAGAGTGTTGCTCCTTGATCAGGTGAAATCATTTCACCTTACAAAGGAGCAGCGCTCTGAAAGCTTGTGAATTCAAATAAACCTGTTGGACTATAACCTGGTGATGTGCCACTTCTGACTTTGAGGCTAGCCTGACATTAAAGTATGTTTGATTTGTTAAATACAGTTCGCTTGTATCCTGTTTCTTCCTAATTTTTAGATCTTAAACTATAAAATGACTTGACTGCAATTTTCTTTGAAGTTTTCATTTTGCTTTTACGTTTCAGTGGGATTTGGTGTGCAAAGATGACTGGAAAGGGCCATTTTCTATGTCAGTATTCTTTGTGGGAGTGGTGGCTGGTTCCTTTATTTCTGGACAGTTATCTGACAGGTAAGTTATTTCTTTTGTTCCACTCTGCCAGTTTGGTCCTAAACACCAGAAGAGAAAAAAATAGTGCGAGTATGGAGGTTAATCTAAGGACTATACTTACATATCATTTGTGTTGCATTCCCATTGGATGCTTTCTTAATTCCTGAAATTCAGGAAATAAGTTAGGCACTTGCTGTAAGCAGTTTGGTCTTCGTGAATATTCAAATGTATGGATCAGGTTAAATCACTCGAATATCAAAGTGCTTTTAACGTTGGATCATGCAAGGTGACCACCACTGACTACACTGGCAAAAGCTGTTGTGCCAGGATTGAAAACCAGAAGAAACACAGTTATTAAACTTTACTTAAAACTTTAATGGAATCCTTGTAGGATGTAGGTCACCTTCTCCAGGTGCCCCCCAGGAAATCATAAGCATGCCTTGTACCAAAACTCTTTCTCCCCGTCTCCACCCCCGGCTCACCCCCCACCCACCCACCCCCCTACACCCCCCCCCCCCCGCCCCGCCCCCAGCAATCCCTCCAACTCTACTTCCTACCATGAGCTATGTTAACACTAAAGAACAATCTCTTAGGATCCTGACGGTGATCTCCCACTGACCAAGATCCTGCTTCCACCAGCTGAACTCTTTGTCCGTTCTGCTGCGTCCATTGTGATAGTCATTCCTGGAATATGGCAATACAAAGTAATGTTGCCATAGTCTTACCAGACCATAAGCTGTTCTCTCATCAGAGAGATGCACCTCATGGTGGTTTAACCTGAGTGTCACCATGCCTCAGGTGAGCGGAGAGGTCGAGGAGGAGAGTCCTTCAAGGTAACCTCATTTGGCGTGGGAAATGGCAGTGAAGTTACTAGGGTGTAGCATATGTTAGGTGTGTGATTTGCAATGAGGCAGGATTAAATAATGATCCCAAAGTAAATGATTCCTCATGCAAGAGTGTTTATAACATCTGACAATTTCACACTTAGTTTGAGGGTAGGAGTCTTAGATCTGAGACAAGTTCAATAAATAAAGACAATTACAAAGGAGGAAGACAGAGTTATCTGTAGTGGACTGAGAAATAGGTTGAAAGATAGTACATTGGAGAAACAGTGGCAAATGCTTAAGGAGATTTCAAAACTCTCAATAAAGATATGTTCCGTTGAGAAAGGAAGACTATGAAAGGATGCACCATTTGTGGTTAAGTAAGGAAATTAAGGATGGCATCAAATTGAAAGAAAAGGCAGACAACGCTGAGAAAAAGATTGGGACAATCTTAGCGACCAGCAAAGGCCGAAAATCAAATATCGGCTGAGTTTCCATTTATTTTATCTAAAGGTGATTTCTTCAAATTTTTTTGGGAGGGATTCTTGCGTAAGGCTTATTGAGTAATCTTGCCGCACTCTATGGAACTCTCATGTCTGGTTCTATCCCAAGTTGTTCTGAGAACAACTCTCCACTCACTGGATATTGGTGAAAAGCCAGAATCCCTGGTGCCTGCACCATCTTTAGAAAGCCACTGTGCACCCCCCATATGGGCTCTGGCATTCTGAAGCTCAGTCAAGGATGGAATCGGAACATGTCGGAGAAGTGGGAGATGGCAGCACAATTCTCAGATGGGGACCCAGAGATACTGGTTGATAGGATGGCGCAAAGAAGGGATCTCCTCTTCCTGGAGGATTGACAGAAAAGGCCACAGCATCAGATCATGGCCAGTTACCATGGCTATCACCTGGGATAGAGCCATCTCAGTCGTGTGGCGAAACAGCCAGCAGTGCCTCAAGAAAGTCACCCATCTTCTTCACTTCGCCAGGGTAAGTTGGCACACTCTTCTGTCTTCTATCTCACACTCACTCTCTCTCTGCTATTGCACCAAGGCTCATGCTCTGCTGCTGTCAATATTGCCTGTGATAAATTTCCTCACTCGCTCTCACCACTGGCAACATCCCACACCACTAACCCTTGTGGCTTCTATTCTGGCCTCTCACCTGCCGGGGACAACTTACCATTTTTTGATCACCAATAACCGCACCAATGTGCATTTTCATGGCACTCAATTCCTCTCTTCCACTCACTCCCGAAGGCTCCAGTATGGCAGGAAGGACCCAGATGGGTGGAGCGGTGCCCAGCATTCAACCCCTCAGTTACCACAAGGAGAGAACCCTGGCCCTTGCCGGAGAATTTTGGGACCACTCCTCTGGGGATACTGGGACATCCACAACCTGTGAACTGAGGAAGTGTCATTCTTATTCCACTGCAACTCTCACAGTAACCCTGGTGTCAGTGTCGTTCATTGCACACCACTTCCAACCATTGGCTGCATTGCCTTCTTTTGCCTTGTAGGTACAGCTAGCATCTCTGCCACCAAGGCACAGAAACAGCCTGCTCCACCAGAAGCCACCACCTCTAACTGTCAGCAAAAACTGTCAAGAGTTCAGAGGAAACATCGACAAGGCTGCCTCCTGCAGTCCCACCAGGTCAGACACTGACTATGTTGTGGGAACATTAGGCTCAGAGAGTATAGTAACACAATTTTGTGAGCACCTCACTGCGACAGCTTCTGTCCAAGGCCAGAAATTTCCGAAAATGCTGGCACTCAAAATACTGACAAAGAACAGGCACCTATTCAGCTCCAGGCAGGAGAGGACTCAGTGGTGACAGCAATCAGAAACTTTGTCCACATGCGCAGAGAGGGACAGAAACTGTAGACAGGTATGTGGGACACAATGGCCATACATTGCCCAGAAGCTGAAGCTGTGCACTGAGCCATGTGACCGTTTGCCTTGCGGCTGCCATGGAGATCCAGGTCCAGCACCCTCAGGGTCAGCCAGAAAGGTGCACACAACTGTATTCTAACGCCCCAGCCTTTGGTCCTTTGGTAATAGGAACACTTTTACAAATGATCATTCAAAACAAAATTAGTAGCCACGACAGCCGTAGAGGTCTGCAGCGCAGAAAATGTCCCCATGATTCACTGAGTTTGTTGGAATCAAAATCAAGCACCTTACTAATCTAATTCCATTTTCCTGCATTTGACCCATAGCCTTGTAATAGCCTTGTCATTGGAAGTCCATTCTTAAATGTTATGAGGGTTTCTGCCTCTACCACCCTTATAAGCCGTGAGTTCTAAATTTCCACCATCCTCTGGATGATTTTGTTTTTCTCATACGCCCCCTCTAAATCTCATGTCCTTGCCTTAAATCTATGCTCCCTGAGCATTGATGCAGCACCAAGGGAAAAAGTTCTTTCCTGTATACATTATCCGTGCCTTCCTAATTTTGCACATCTCACCATTCAGTCTCTTCTACTCCAAGGAAAACAATCCCAGACTGTTCAATACTCCTTCATAACTGAAACTCTCCAGCTCTGGCAACATCCTGGAGAGTCTCTTCTGTACTCTGTCCAGTACAATCACGTGCCTCCAAAAATGTGGATTCCAAAACTGCACTTAATGCTCTCACTGTTATCGGCAATGTTCCCTCTAAATTTTACTGCCACTGTGTGGATCTCCAAGGTCTACACGTGGCAGTAGCTTCCACAAGCACAAACTATGTCCCTGAATGCCAACTGGCATGCATGGAACTTCCAAACTGCTACATCGCCACACAACTTAGAGCGAACATGTGTTATCGGACTAAAGGTTACAAAGATGGGAATGGTAAAAACTATTGAGGGAAGTGAAAATAAAGATTAGATTTTTAAAAGTACGAGACTGTGGGACAGGAGTGAAGGATGAACAGAACTTGATATGAATAATGAAATGCCTCAGAGTTTTGAAAAGGGTCATACATGATTTCAACCTCAAATGCAGAGACCACAATGTTCCCTTTCACAGATGCTGAACTAGCAGGATTATAATTACGCAAATTAGCTCTGTCTCTCTTTACAAAAATGGTTTTGTCATTGGCCATTCTACAGTATTCAGACAGTCTTTCATACACCATTGCTTGGAAAAGAAAATGTTAGAGGCAGCTGATTCACATTTAGAGAGATGAGCACAGACCAATTTCACCCTCTGGATCTTTTTGGCTGCTAGCCTGAGTTAATATAAGCAACAGATTTTAATGTTACCAAGAGCTCGGTCAACGACACTAAAAAGTATAAAAGTGTTTTTAATATTTGTTTAAACTATACTCCAATTAGGATATGATTGATGAGTGTTTTAACATAGTGTGACATTGGGAGAAGTAGTTTGTTCCCGTATATAACAACTTGAGGCAAGAAAAATGTTAAAATGTGTAAGTTAAGCCTATAATGAGTCTTTCCAATATCTCAAATTTTCATATGGGTTAAAATGTAATTTGTAAAGTTAGGTCAGAAAAAAAAATACAGGAAAATACTAAGCCAACTTATGGTAATATCAGTTATGACAGCATAGATATAATAAGAAATTTGAATAACAACTGTAACAAAGACAATATTCTTGGAAGAAAATTATACATTAAAAACTTTCAAGGAAAATAGAAGTAGACCATTTGAACTTAATTTATGAAATTCCTCTATCTTCTTTTCAAATCTCCTTGCATTGCCATGCCATACAGTTCCACTGGCAGGGATGTTAGGTTGATGACTTGATTTAAGGCTCTCCATCTCAGCTGGTTCCCAAGGAATGCATAGAACAGATTGATAACAATTCTATATTTGATTTTCACTCCCCCTTTTGGTAACTTACCAGCTATAATAACAATTACTTCATCCCTCTGTACAGATTCTTGATTGAAGTCAGGGCCTAATATATGGTGCGGAAGTGAAATATGGTGAGTAAGAAAGCCGAATTCCGCATCAAAGTGTTGCGCATAGATTGTTTGAAGTGTCACGCCATCAAAAGACGGAGGCTAATTGGCTAATTGTCAATTGCAATAAGTTTCACAAAGAGTTTCTGAGAATTCTAGTGAGTTATCTCACGCTATGCTGTGGTCCTCACCTCATTGTGTATGCCTCATGCCTCACTGGCATGCTCTCACTTTACCTTGCACTTGTCAGTTGCAGAGTACTCGCCACTGCAGGACCTACTGGGACTTTCATTGCTGGTGCCAGCTGTGCATCAAGTTAATCACTGCCAGCCACTAAAACCTCTTCACAGTACACATCGGGGGGAGGCAAATGAGAAAGAAAAGCTTCTGAGCGCAGATGGCACAGAAGACACTTCACTTGCAAATAAGAAGTCACATCTGTATGTGCATTGCCACCTTGTATCACTGACTGTAAGTGCAGCAACAACAATCAAACTACACATGCGCTGCATCACGTTTGAATCCTGTCTAAGAGGGTGTTGGTCTGTCCCTCAGGCCTGTGTATTATAACGTCAAGCCATTGTTCAGGACTGACCTTTGCCCAATGCTACCTCCCTGAATGACCAAGGAGGATAACCTTGACTGATAAGTGACCAGATCTTTAACTGAGATAAAAGGTACTGCAGATGCTGGAGAATCCGAGATAACAAGCATGGGGCTGGATGAACACAGCAGGTCAAGCAGCATCATAGGAGCAGGAAAACTTTAACTGATCTCCGTGAAGTTGCTGACTAACTTCCACTAGTTCCCTCTCTGGTTGTACTGGACTCGCAGGGTTGGCTGTGGCCCACTCCTTGTGCTGTAATTAAAAAGAATCAATAATCTTAGCTGCACTAAGCACTCAACTAACTATGACCATGCCACTGGCCTGATATTGGACTATGCCTTTAACTTACAGTGCGTCTTTCCCCTCTGACTAACTTGACTGAGGACTAGGTCCCTCAGACTTTCAGGCATTGTTATTTAGTTCAAACACATTCAACATGTTTGTCTTTTAAGCTGCTGGCCCATTCTGCAGGTGTGACATTGACATGGGACAATACTGTAAAGCAACATGCTTGCCCCTTTAAATGTTCCTTGCTTGTAAACACGTCAAGTTGCCTGGTCTTGTGTCTGTTTTTAGGGAAGACAGAAATACAGTGACCATGCAAACTCTGAATGATTTGACAATGCGCAAAATCTGATCACAAAAAGCAAGACGAGGTAAGGCAGAGACACTATGAGCATCCAAGTGGGTGCAAAGTGAAAGTGTCCTAAGAGTGCAAGCTAATTTCTCAGAGATGCACCCTGATCCACTCCATGAGATGAGTGTCTATCAATGTGTGCAGAGCGGCCTGGCAGCAACATGGCAATGCAAGGTGTCCATGTGCTCCAAAGAGCAGTGTTGGAATGGATGGCTGTAATCTGTGTGAGTTGGAGATCTGCCATGATGATGTGGTGATGCTAAAGTGACTGATGCTAACCTCTACAGACAAGGAGGTGGGAGGAATCGTGTTGAAAATTGTCACGTGCTACATGACAGAGTAGGTAACAATGCGGTGTAAATGCTCACAAACATACCTCTCTCCACTCATTAGTGACATTCTCATCTCGCTGTTCAAACCTCTGGTTTAAAATCGGATTTTATTTTCTCAATGCTGTGAATCTCATTTTTCTGATCTTGCCACAGGATACTGGTCTCTGTGCAGTTATTTCATCCCAATGCTGAGTTAAAATGGAGTCACATTGGAAAGAGTTTGTGGAACATTGTCAGCCTTGTGCTTCATTTGCATGTATATAATCAAGCAAGGCCACATTCTGTTGTTCATACCAACTTCATCCGATATTGCATGTACAAACTGCACTGAATACTGAAATACTGAGGTTACTTTGGTGATTTTGTACAGATGTGTTGGTCGAGAGTCTCGTCAGTAATAAACAAAGGGAAACCTAAATCACTTGAAGTCTAATAATTCTAGCTATCTCAAATGGTTGAGAAGCAATTGTTACTGTCAATCATAAAATTTAATTCCGTGAATCCTTGTCACAAAAAATGTTCCGTTCTTTTTGACTGAATTAAAGTTAGTCAATATTCCTTTTGCTACAGTGGACTTGGGTATCACTGCTTCAGTTGGAATATGGGCCCACACTTCCCTTTTTTGCCACAGCTGAGATTTCCTGAGTAGTAGTTTTTTCTTCGTTCAGAAGTTCTTCATAAATCTGCCTTTGTTTCTCTTTAAAGATACTGATTGCGTTTTCAACTTCTTCCACAATTTCTTTTGACTTTTCTACCAATTCTGGAGCAGGCTTAACATCCATAAACTGACTCTGGAATCTCTTCACATTGTGATGTATTTCTGCAAGTTGCTGTTGAGCCTTCGTCTTTTCTGTTTTCCTGTTGTTGGTCAGTTTCAGCTCCAGTTCTTCAGGAGTGCTGTATTCAGCTCTAAACTCATTTCTTTTGTTGAAAAGATGAGCGTTTTTGTCCTTTTCTAAATTGGCTATTACTCAGTGGAGTGGCACAATGGCTAGCACTGCTGCCTCTTAGTGCCAGGGACCCGGGTTTGATTCCAACCTCAGGTGACTGTCTCTTTGGAATGTGTATGTTCTCCTCATGTCTGTGTGTGTTTCTGCTGGGTGCTGTGGAGGAAATGCCCATAGTGTTCAGGGATGTGTAGGTTAGGTGCGTTCGCCATGGTAAATGCAGGGTTATAGGGATAAGATAGGGGAAATGCATCTGGGTGGGATACTCTTCCACAGGTTGGTGTGGACATGTTGGGCCAAATGGCCTGTTTTCACACTGTGGGGCTTCTGCCATCTGATCTATGACTTCAGCCATTTTCACGACTGATCCAAGGAAAGACTTTCCAATTAATCATGCAGTCCCTACAGTATATTTAACAATAAGAATGAAAATTGTTTTCTTCAAGCAAATCAGTCAACTCCCTGCTCCTGAACAAATCTCAAGAGACATGTGGGATCCTAAATCCACTGTTTGTCAGATAGTTTTAGTAAAATCGTAGCTTTATTTGGGAGCATGCTAACGTTACACCCCTAACAGAACATCATAAAAACCCAAGGATAAAATTGGGATTTGACATTTTTGGGTCCCATCTTAATTTCTAATCCTTCTGGTACTCCCTCACATGCTTATGGTAGGTGTTTGCCAGCAGTATCATGGATCTTCAGTCCCAATAAAATATAAATCAAATGGTAAATGCTAATGCCTATGTTTATGTGTGCGCTTGCTGTATGACTGAGAAAACGTGGATTTAACTTGTACACCACACATGTGTATGTACAAATGTGTGCATGATTTAGCATGTAAAAAACATGCATAAACATGTAGTTGTTTATATGTATCCTGTTAAGTAATATACTTAAAAGTTTATTTCATTCTGTTTTTTAGGTTTGGGAGGAAGGTAATTCTCTTTGGAACTATGGCTGTACAGACTGGATTCAGCATGATTCAAGTATTCTCTCCAAACTGGGAAATATTCTGCGTTCTGAATTTCCTTGTGGGCCTTGGACAGATTTCCAACTATGTGGCTGCTTTTGTTCTTGGTAAATATCTGTAAAATTGAATATTTTTATCTGCCTTCTTCTTAAGGTTTTCAATGATTCTGTCACTCCCAGTATGGCACTAAGTTGGTCTGGACACCCATGGAATTTGGAGGTCACATTTTGTTCCAGTCCTTTTCTGTAGAAAAATGGTCATAAAATTCTGAAACATTTCACAATGCAAGACTATTCCAACTGGAAACATGAATCAGAGGATTATTGACATGGAGGGGAGAAAGTAAAATTTGAACCAAAGCTCACAAAATGTAATGTGCCAACATAAACTGCATCAGAGGTGAGTGTGAATGTGGGGCTAAGGCCACAGTCATATTAGGTATGTTCTCATTGGATGGCAGTGCAGGCTAGAGAGGTTTTGGAGTCATAGAGCCATACAAGAAGGATTCAGACCCTTTGGTCCAACTGGTCCACATCGACCGTGTTCCCAAACCAACTAGTCCCACTTGCCTGCTTTTGGCCCATATCCCTGCAAAGCTTTCCCATTCGTGTACTTATCCAAATGTCTTTTAAATGTTGTGACTATACCTGTAGCCACCACTCCCTCTGGCAATTCATTCCACATACGAACCACTCTTTTTGTACTAATAAGTGTATTAGAAATGGGGAACCTGCTCCCAGTAAAAGCAGTAGAAGCTCAATCAAATAACATTTTATAAAATAGAGTTCAACAGATCCTTGCCAGCCCAGATGTAGAGGGATATGGAACCAAGGTTGTGTATGGTGTTAGGTTACAGATTACACATTGCATATCAACACAGATCGGAGGAGCTGAATGATGCTGCTTCTATTCCTCTCTAACTACTCTCATAAATCCCTAATGGCACATTACCTTGAAGGACTGGTGGATGTTTTCATTGTCCCTGAACTAAATTCCACAACTGAAAATTAAACACAACCCACCACAATTTAACAATAAATCACTAAAGGTTTCAGACATTCACCATCGCTGCTATGAAACCTCCTAAAATAAATAATGTCCATTCTGCTGAGCAGCACATTCCTGGCATTCTTTTGCTGTGAGAAAACCATTGCAGTTATAGTCCAAGTATCAGGATGTTAGATCATTCATGCTTTTGTGAGATGATCATTTATTTATTTTCTGTAAGAATTTTGCTTTGCAAAATGCATGATCTTATTGCTCTGTTGCCTTCCTAAGGCACCTAGTGAATCTCCAATTGCTCCTAATTGGTACATAAACACTCATTAACATAGCTTGATATAGATTATTCTTTTAAATGCTGTTCTAATGTCCTGAATTTATCTTTCAGAGAAGATACTTTCAGAGAATACTTTGTGGCGGAGCCATATTAACTGTTCAATACATTTGATTCTTCAGTACAATGAGCATCATCATCCACGCACACTGGTTCACAAAGGTGTCCCAAAGCATAAATCACATCATGAGTGTCCAGGGTGGAGGTATTGGATCCACAAGGATGCTTCACAAATATCTGTTTCATCGACAATAGCCTGAATAGCAAAGTGACACATTACCAGTTCTGTAGCAGAGTCAAGGCTAATCTGCATCCTAAAATTTTCTTTCATTTTTTCTTCCTGTTTTCAATAGGGCATGTATGCTGTTCTCTGGTATTGATTAGTTTTCTGTTGACAAAAGTTTGGACAGTATCATTAGAACCCAATCTAGTGTTTAGCTATTTAAATTCTGACATGCTGTTATGTGTAGATTGGGTGACATGGGAAACTAGGGACTTCTAAAATCTATTGCAGTCACCTTACTAGAACATGAGATAACAAGGTGTGGAGCTGGATGAACACAGCAGGCCAAGCAGCATCATAGGAGCAGGAAAGCTTGACGTTTCGGGCCTAGACCCTTCATCAGAAAATTGGTCTCAGCCTGAACTGTCAAGCTTTCCTGCTCCTATGATGCTGCTTGACCTGCTGTGTTCATCCAGCTCTACACCTTGTTATCTCGGATTCTCCAGCATCTGCAGTTTCTATTATCTCTCCACCTTACTAGAACACACTTGTTCTTAATAAATAGATATGAATTAGATTCAGTACTAAATTCGTGATGGGCATACCGGCACAGATCTTTCATTCTCTTGCAATGCAAGGATTTCAATGTCATATACCTTAATGTGATATAAGATTTGTGATTTATATATGAATTAAAATCATTTACTTAGGAGTTTGGTCTTTGAACAATGGCACGTGGGTTTAGACAATGTATATGTGGGGCCTATCTTGTTAGTGTATCTGGAGCCATTTTTTTTTCTAAACCAGGGATGTGAGAAAGAGTTGCTGAAGCGATAAATGGAATTTATTTGTATTGTGAAAGATTTATGATCAAACAGAATAAACATTAATAAGTATAAGTTTGATTTCAGTTTGTGAGAACCAGGAATGTTGTTTTTTTGCCTCAGTGAAAACCCATAGTTTAGAAAGTGTTCAGTGGGGTGTAACAGAAATCCTGATTGAAGTTAGATGTAAAAAGATAGTTTCTTCTAAAGAAAGGAAATAGTTGAGAACAATTCAAAAATAGGTTATCTCTATGTAAGTGTTTTAGTTTGAAATTTGAGAGCAGAAATCTTTGCTTGGAACCCCAAAGGGGCTATTTGAAGCTGAAAAAGCCCAGCTTGAGATGTGTATGTAATCCAAGAAGAGGGTCTCAAACACTCTAGACAGGAATTGAAGGAATCAGTTAAGTTAACCACACAGGTGTGACAGTGAAGGGAACTCTGTCAGATATGAGTGCTGTAACATGACGGTGTTGGAATAGATGGGATTGTACTTTTATTGTGATTTGAAATCTTTCAAATTATGTTACATGAAAATGGCTTGGGTATTCCATTTAATCTTCATTTCTTTTGCTTAATGAACTTATGTTCTATTGTTAAAACTAAATATGCTGTATTGCATATTTGTGTTTCAGTTAAAGACCACCTTGGTAAATAAAAACAAAACAAAACATCAAGCCAGACTTCAGCTTGGATATGGCACGTGCAGTAATAACATTAGCTGGGATTATAACAACAAGATCCAAAATCTATTGTGATTTATCAGATCTGAATTGCTTATATTTCACTTAGAGGTAAATAATGTAAATGCAAAATGATTAGAAATTGTTAAGAAGAAGACCCAGAAAGGGAGTACACGTAGTTCTCCTATAACGCGATAGTTGCATTCTTGTGTGAAGTCATGCTACAGAAAATTGCAGTATAGAAAATCGCGTTATAGGAAAATCCCGACCCGAAACATCAACTTTCCTGTTCCTCTGATGCTGCCTGGCATGCTGTGCTCCTCCAGCTCCACACTGTGTTATCCCTGACTCTAGAATTGGCAGTTTTTACTATCCCTAATTTTGAGGCTATGCCCTCTTGTTCTAGTTTCACCTGCCAGTGGAAACAACATCCGTGCTTCTATCTGATCTGGAATGGGCTAGATTGTCAACTTCAGTGCAGGTACCAGGAATCAAATGTCTGAATTCGGTGTGCCTGTCTCAGGTGGAAATGCCTGCAAAGCCAGGAATTTTGTTGTGGAGTGGGCAAGTGCTGAGAGGAGTGAAGTCATTTGCCCTAAGAACCCATTCAGGAGCAGCCACAGTGGCCATTTGAAAGGCCCATCTCAGTGCTTTGGGGCTTCATCCCAGTTATAATAAAAACTTTATGTTGTCCAGTCCTCACTCCATCCCACCACCCATTCCACTTGCCTCATCTATACCATTTCACATCCATTCATCCAGCATGGCTTTGCATAGAATCAATCTACAGTGACAATAGGATGTGTTAGCAAAACTTTTGGAAAAAGTTTCATTCATAGAAACACGGAAGGAAGGAGCAGGAATAAGCTATTCAACTCCTGAAGCTTCTCTTCTATTCATTATGATCGTGGCTGATCATCAAGTTCAATACCCATTCCCCTCATCCCCATATCTTTTGATCCCTTCAGCCACAAGAGCTATATCTAAGTCCTTCTTGAAAATACGCAATGTTTTGGCCTCAACCAATTTCTGTGGTAGTGAATTCCTCAGGCTCACCACTTTCTGGATGACGGAATTTCTCCTTGTCTCTGTCCTAAAAGGTTTACCCCTTTTCCTTCTACTGTTGGAATTTTAGAGAATTCAAGTGATTCCCCCCTCATTCCTCTAAATGCCAGTGTATACAATCCTAACCAACTCAATCTCTCTTTATACTTCAGTCCTGCCAATCCCAAAAGTCCATTTGGTGAATTTTTGCTCTATTCCCTCTATAGCAAAAACATCCTTCCTCGGATAAGGGACCAAAATTACCCTCAATATTCCAGGTGTGATCTCGCCAATGCCCTGTATAATTGCAGCAAGATGTCCTTGTTCTTGTACTCACATCCCCGCGCCATGAAGACCAACATACAGTTTGCCTTCTTCGCTGCCTCCAGCACCTGCATCCTTATTTTCAGTGACTTGTGCACAAGGTCACTCAGGACTCCTTGAACATTTCCCTCTGTCAATTTACAACCATTCAAATAATAATCTGCATTCCTATTTATGCTTCCAAAATGGATAATCTCACATTTATACATAAAAGTTGCTTTTACTGCAGCTGAAAAAAAAGTGAATCATTCAGGCCCTTGGTATTTTTAAAACCAGAACCTGCAAGCTTTTGCAATGTTAATTTCTTATGGATAATGTTTCAATAATCCAAGGATTGCCTGAGCTCTCAACGAAGCTTTATTATGCATTCCCAGTCCAGTCGAGAGGCCATGTATAAGACCTTTTGAATTTATCTTTCATAAACTCCCTCATCCAGATTATGGTTCATGACACATCTGAAATGCCATAAACCACAAATTCTTCAAAAGTTGCCCTGACTCTATGGAAATTGTGAAATAGTAGAATATGCCTATAGTGGCAATGAAGCAAGTCAAGTCGACTGTGTAGAGTAAAGGTTCATGATGCCTTAAATGCACCCTCAAATATAAAGAGGAAAGTTAGAAAACCATGGGAATGGATTTCAGAACCCCGGAATCAGCTCCTCTTTGCTGTTTTCACAGCTTCTTGGACTCGCTTTGAATTCACGAAAATCCAACGCATTAACTCTGTTCCTCTCTCCACAAATGTTGTTTTATCTGCTGCATTTTTCCAAGCGTTTTCTGTTTTGTTTCAGACAGTCAACATCTGTGGTCTTTTGATTTAGTTGAAATTTTTGGAAAAGGTCTGAGAAGGTAGATGAGACTAATTCCAAGAATAAAGAAGATGAACTGTGAGCAAAGGTTAGGAAACTTTTGGTTTAGAGCTGGAGAAAGGCTGTTATGGGGGGATTTTCTAAAGTACAGGAATGTAATATATGAGACAATATTAGATAACACCAACTGGATGTTGACTTAAAATTCAATTCAACTCAGAGAACACAACTAAATAATCATTGGAAGTGTCTTTAAAGAAAATCAAATAAAGGTTCTTTGCTGAAGTTCAGAACCGTGATTATAATGACTGTCCACTGGTCTAAACATATCAAAAATAATGAGATCGTTGAAAATGTAGAGAATAAAACATGTACAATACCAGTGCAGTAAAACATTGTGGGCTGAACCTGGTGGTCTATCGTAATCTCTGACTGCTCTTGTGATTTTGTTTCCAGAGACTGTGAAAATCATTAGTCTCATTATCTGCTGGACATTTCTTCATGAAACTTTATTTTTAATTGTTTTTCATATGTATTCCATTTTCCCTCATCTTTCTGTCATGTGCTACATTCCATTGTTTCCTTACTTCTGTTTATGGTGTTCAATCACTGGTTTCAGGAAGGCACATAAGATGGACGAACGTGGCAGTTCTGCATCTAGGTTCCTTCTTTCGGCTTACTTTAACAGATTAGGCTTCAGGAGCATTTTTCTTAAAAAAGACTGAATACCAGAAATAATAACTTTATTTTAACGTGGCCAAAATAGGCATTGAGACAAAATTAAGAAATGACACAATATCAACATTGATCTTGACCTGTTTATTCATTTACAGGATCGGAAGTGCTTGGAAAATCCGTTCGGGTTATGTACTGTACACTGGGAATCGGCATTTCTTTTGCATTTGGCTATATGCTTCTTCCTTTGGCTGCATACTTCATACGAAGCTGGTGGGCGTTGCTTTTGACCCTGTCTGTCCCTGGTCTATTCTATATTCCTTTGTGGTGGTAAGTAGAAATTGTGTAATCAGTAGGTAAAAATGTTTATTTCCTTCTTAGATTGATTTTGAACAAGATAAAGCCAATGAGAATTCTTCTTAAATGAGGGTATAGATGAGACCAGCATTGGCTATGTTTTATGAGGTGTAGTTGCATCTTCTTGACTGTGAAGGGAGACTGGCTGTTCAAAGGTTGATTTTTGCTTTTATTGCCTAGAGGTAATTGAGTCACATGCATGCCATTCCTGTATAATTTGACATAATTTGACCAGGTTGAAATCAATGGGTTGAAAATTAAATTGGATTTATAATGGGAAAATGGTCAGCTCCGTCATATTTCTGACCAGGAGATGATGATGAACATTATGTTGTTTAGGCTGCACCTCATGGGTTGGAATGATATTGGATAGTCAATGAGCTATAGGTCCATCCATTCAATTCATTACTTTATAGTAAGATCTCAATAGTGAATGTGTTAAAGCAGAGGGTTTTTTTGTAAAGACATGCCTTTTGTTATTTTCTGTATTTTTAGTTGTGACTGACATGATAAAAGAACTGTTTTAAAATGAAAGATTGCTGTGTGATTGCTGCGTATTTTGAAAGCACGTAATGTGCCAATCATAATAAGCACTGTTTAAACAGCTGTGAAACTGAGGCTGCAGACAAACTGGTGCAGAGGGGTTATCTACACATGGAGCTTTGTTTGGAAGCAAGCGGCTGATTGGTTTAGAATCATAGAATCCCTACAGTGTGGAAGCAGGCCATTCAACTCATTGAGTCCACACCGACCCTCCAAAGAGCATCCACCCAGACCTACCCCAACCCTGATTTTCCCATGGCTAATCTACCTAACTTGCACATCTTTGGACTGTAGGAGGAAACCAGAGCACCCGAAGGAAACCCACACAGACACAGGGAGAATGTGCAAACTCCACACAGGCAGTTGCCCGAGGCTGGAATTGAACCAGGTCCCTGGCTGCCTGAGGCAGCAGTGCTAACCACTGAGTCACTGTGCTGCTCCAAGGTTTGACGACCAGTGACCAGTTACCAATGACAAAGGCCATCTGCCTGCCAACAACTATATAGCTGGTTCTCAACATGGGGCTGTGAACAAGATTCAAAAGGAATCTTCAGACCTCCATCAGCTTAGAAAGTCTCTCTGTTCTCTGCAGTAAAAATCACTTTGAGCCTGAAGCAAACTAGTTTTTTGTCCAGCAGTTGTTAATAAATTGTGACTTATAACCAACAAAATAAACATTTGTCATAAATGAATCAGGTGCCCTGTGTCCCTTGAAAACCAGTGGAAACATCCAAAAAAGGAAGACTGAAAATCAGCATTCCGATCAACATGAGAACCATTTCAGCAGATTTGGTGGACAGAGACCACTCAACTGTTTTCCCAGATTTCCCCCGTCCGTATCACCAATGTCTGTTTTCCTGTTTGCGTGAGGGGTAGAATCTAATTATTTGCAATAAATAGCAATTCTTACTAGGAATATAAACCTGGTCTGTGCTTTCTGTCAACTCATTCTGAAAGACAGGTAAATCTGGGAATTTTGTGTCCTTTTCAAAATCTTTTATTTTGCGACGACTTTGAAAACAGGGCTTGATTTCAAACATGCTACCCCAAGGAGCTGTAAAACTTTTATTGGTTAGTGTGCCTGATAATTATGAAAAGGGACTGATGAAATTATTTCAATTTTACTTTAGTTGAAAACAATACTACTTCCGTTCAAGCATTTTTCAATGTTTTTACCAATGTACAAAAGTAAGTACATTCGTTCCAATATATGAATAGTTACATTGTCAACATGATTTCTATAGACTACAGAATCCCTGCAGTGAAAAAAGAGGCCATTCGGCCCATTGAGTCTACTTGACCCTCTGAACAGCATGCCACTCCCACCCTATCCCCACAGCCCACATGGGGTTTTTACCATGGCTAACCCACCAATACTGCATAACTTTGGACACAGCGTGCAATTTTTTTAGCTTGGCCAATCCACCTAACATGAACATCTCTGAATGGTGGGAGGAAACCAGAGCACCCAGAAGGAACCAGTGCAGACATGGGGAGAACTTGCAAACTCTGCACAGTCACCTAAGACACACTTTTCACACTAGGTTTCTCATGTAGCTGCACCAAAGGGCAGAAAATAGTGGCTAAAAGTAGAGATAAACATGAATGGAAAGTTTAAAAGCAAGAGTAAGAGGATTGAAATGAAGAGTAGGAAAGTGTGAAAGAATGAAGTTCCTTGAAAAGCAAAGAATAAACATTGAAATGACAAAAGTAAAAGAAAGTAACAGAAGTAGAGGAGTGATAAATGAAATAAGAAAGCAATGGAAGCAGATAGGATGTGGTGAAAACACCAACCTTAAGAAATAAAGAGGCAAGGTGAGACAGTCAAATAAGTAGACATTTTTGAGACAGCAATTAAGGTTAAGAAGAAGAGAAACAGAACTGCAAATAGGGAATAGAGATGAAAGAAGATGGAGAAACCAGAATTGATGCAAATAAATTAAGTGAGGAGGAAATTAATAGAATCGTAGAGTCATACACAGAAATAGACTCTTCAGATCAACTTGTCCATGTCGACCAGATATCCTAAACTGAACTAGTCCCATTTGCCTGCCTGTGGCCTGTATCTCTCTAAACCTTTCCTGTTCATGTACCTGTCCAAATGTCTTTTAAATGTTGCAATTGTACCTGCCTCTACCACTTCCTCTGGCTGCTCGTTCCATACATGTACTGCCGTCAGTGAAAAAGTTGCCTCTCAGATCCCTTTTAAATTATTCCCCTGCCAACTTGAATCTATGTCCTCTAGGTTTGGAATCCATTACATTGTAGTAAAGGCTCCATGGAGAAAATACAATAAAAATTGCATGATTCAAGACTCTGAGCATACTTTAAGTATTAGATTGCTCACATACATGGTTAGATAGGCTTCAGGAAAGCATTCAACAAGGTTCTGTATGATAGATATAATAGGTACTGCAGATGCTGGAGAATCCGAGATAACAAGGTGTGGAGCTGAATGAGCACAGCAGGCCAAGCAGCATCATAGGAGCAGGAAAGCTTGACGTTTCGGGCCTAGACCCTTCATCAGAAATGGGGGAGGGGAAGAAGGTTCTGAAATAAACAGGGAGAGAGGGGGAGGCGGATAGAAGATGGATAGAGGAGAGGATAGGTGGAGAGGAGGCAGACAAGTCGAAGAGGCGGGGATGAAGCCAGTAAAGGTGAGTGTAGGTGGGGGGGTAGGGAGAAGATAGGTCAGTCCAGGGAGGACAGACAGGTCAAGGGGGCAGGATGAGGTTAGTAGATAGGAGATGGGGGTGGGGCTTGGTTGGGAGGAGGGGATAGGTGAGAGGAAGGACAGGTTAGGGAGACGGAGATGAGCTGGGCTGGTTTTGGGATGCGGTTGGGGGAGGGGAGATTTTGAAGCTTGTGAAATCCACGTTGATACCATTGGGCTGCAGGGTTCCCAGGCTGAATATGATTTGCTGTTCCTGCAGCCTTCGGGTGGCATCATTGTGGCATTGCAGGAGGCCCAGGATGGACATGTCGTCTGAGGAATGGGAGGGGGTGTTGAAATGGTTCGTGACTGGGAGGTGCAGTTGTTTGTTGTGAACTAAGCGCAGGTGTTCTGCAAAGCGGTCCCCAAGCCTCCGCTTGGTTTCCCCGATGTAGAGGAAGCCACAACGGGTACAGCGGATGCAGTCTACCACATTGGCAGATGTGCAAGTGAACATCTGCCTGATGTGGAAAGTCTTCTTGGGGCCTGGGATTGGGGTGAGGAAGGAGGTGTGGGGGCAGGTGTAGCACTTCCTGCGGTTGCAGGGAAAAGTGCAGGGTGTGGTGGGGCTGGAGGGGAGTGTGAAGCAGACAAGGGAGTCGCGGAGGGAGTGGTCCCTCCAGAAAGCAGATAAGGGTGGGGAGGGAAAAATGTCTTTGGTGGTGGGGTCGGATTGCAGATGGCGGAAGTGTCGGAGGATGATGCGTTGGATCCGGAGGTTGGTGGGGTGGTACGTGAGGACGAGGAGGATTCTTTTTTGGTTACTATTGCGGGGACGGGGTGTGAGGGATGAGTTGCGGGAAATGTGGGAGACACGGTCGAGGGCGTTCTCGACCACTGTGGGGGGGAAGTTGCGGTCCTTGAAGAATGAGGACATCTGAGATGTACGGGAGTGGAATGTCTCATCCTGGGAGTAGATGTGGCAGAGGTGAAGGAATTGGGAATAGGGGATGGCCTTTTTGCAGGAAGGTGGGTGGGAGGAGGTGTATTCCAGGTAGCTGTGGGAGTCAGTGGGCTTGAAATGGACATCGGTTTCTAGGTGGTTACCCGAGATGGAGACAGAGAGGTCCAGGAAGGAGAGAGAAGTGTTGGAGATGGTCCAGGTGAACTTCAGGTTGGGGTGGAAGGTGTTGGTGAAGTGGATGAATTGTTCGAGCTCCTCGTGGGAGCACGAGGCGGTGCCAATACAGTCATCAATGTAATGGAGGAAGAGGTGGGGTTTAGAGCCAGTGTAGGTACGAAAGAGGGATTGTTCCATGTAACCTACAAAGAGGCAGGCATAGATTGGGCCCTTGCGGGTACCCATGGCCACCCTCTTTGTCTGTAGGAAGTGGGAGGAATTGAAAGAGAAGTTGTTGAGGGTGAGGACGAGTTCGGATAAGCGGATGAGGGTGTCGGTGGAGGGGGATTGGTCAGTTCTGCGGGACAGAAAGAAGCGGAGGGCCTTTAGGCCATCTGCATGGTGAATACAGGTGTATAGAGACTGGATGTCCATAGTAAAAATGAGGTGTTGGGGCCCAGGGAATTGGAAGTTCTGGAGGAGGTGGAGGGCGTGGGTGGTGTCACGGACGTAGGTAGGGAGTTCCTGGACCAAGGGGGTGAAAATGGAGTCTAGGTAGGTGGAGATGAGTTCGGTGGGGCAGGAGCAGGCGGAGACAATGGGTCGACCAGGGCATTCAGGTTTGTGGATTTTGGGAAGGAGATAGAAGCGGGCGGTGCGGGGTTGGGGAATGATGAGGTTGGAGGCGGTGGGTGGGAGGTCACCTGAGGTGATGAGGTTGTGGATGGTTTGGGAGATGATGATTTGGTGCTCGGGGGTGGGGTCATGATCCAGGGGGCGGTAGGAGGAGGTGTCGGAACCTCATCCCGCCCCCTTGACCTGTCCGTCCTCCTTGGACTGACCTATCTCCTCCCTACCCTCCCCCCCTCCCCCAACCTACACTCACCTTTACTGGCTCCATCCCCGCCTCTTTGACTTGTGTGCCTCCTCTCCACCTATGCTCTCCTGTATCCGTCTTCTATCCGCCTCCCCCCTCTCCCTATTTATTTCAGAACCCTCTTCCCCTCCACCATTTCTGATGAAGGGTCTAGGCCCAAAACGTCAAGCTTTCCTGCTCCTGTGATGCTGCTTGACCTGCTGTGTTCATCCAGCTCCACACCTTGTTATCTCAGGTTCTGTATGATAGACTGGTTAACAAGGTTAGATCACATGAAATACAGGGAGAAATCGCCATTTGGTTGCATAATTGGCATGAAGGTGGGAGACAAAGGATTATGGTGAATTGGTGCTGGGCAGTCTGCTTTTTGTCATTTATGTAAATGATTCGGATGTGAATATAAGAGAAATAGTTGGTAAGTTTGCAGATGACACCATAATTGGAGGAATAGTGGACAGCCAGGAAGGTTACTTTCGAGTACAATGAGATCTTGATCAAATGGGCTAAGAGCTGAGGAGTGGAAGATGGAGTTTATTTTAGATAAATATGAGGTGCTGCATTTTGGAAAGGCATCTCAGGGCAGGACTTATACACTTCATGGTAAGGTCCTGGGGAGTGTTGCCGAACAAAGAGACCTTGGAGTGCAGGTTCATATTTCCTTGAAAGTGGAGTCGCAGGTAAACAGGACGGTGAAGATGGCATTTGATATGCTTACCTTTGCTGCTCAGTGCATTGAATAAAGGAGTTGGGAGGTGGTGTTGTAGCCATACAGGACATTGGTTAGGCCACTTTTGGAATCCTGCATTCAGTTCTGGTCTCCCTGCTATGGGAAAGATATTGTGAAATTTGAAAGGGCTCAGAAAAGATTTACAAGGATGTTGTCAGGATTGGAAGGTTTGAGCTACAGGGAGAGGCGGAATAGGCTGGAGCTAGGGGTTTAAGGGGCGACCTTATAAAAGTTTATAAAATCAAGAGGGACATGGATGGGGTAAATAGCCGAGGTCTTTTCCCCAGGGTGTGGAAGGCCAAAATTAGAAGGCATAGGTTTAAGGTGGGGGGGAGGTGGTGGTGGAGATTTAAAAGGGATCTAAGGGACAGCTTTTTCACACAGAGGGTGGTGCGTGTATGGAATGAGCTACCAGGTGAAGTGGTGGAGGCTGGTACAATTACAACATTTAAAAGACATCTGAATGGGTATATGAATAGGAAGGGTTTAGAGGGATATGGGCCAAATGCTGACACATGGGACTAGATTAATTTAGGATATCTGGCTGGCAGGGGACAGTTGGACTGAAGGGTCTGTTTCCATGCTGTATATCTCTATGACTCTATGCTACATACTTAGTGCTTTGATATTGTTTCATGTATCTTGACGCTTGTCCTAGTGCATTCAAATAACACAATCCCTGGAAATAAATCTGGCAATAAATTAGAACTGGATTAAAAATAGATGAGTGATTGTAGGAGCAGTGAGCTCTTAAAACAGCTGTGATTGTTTTCTCTAACGTGTCACATTAATTACCCATGACTGTCCACTTGAGAATAAATCCTATTTCTGAATTAAAGGGTTTCACATAGAGTTCTTTTATTACAATTAAGAAGAGTTTTTTTTTACTTGCCAAATATTTCTGTGTGCATTGCCTGAAGTTGTAAAATCTTTCAGTTGCTAATGAATTTTGAGTTTGAGGTTGAATTTCCAGTTTTATTAATATACTTGAATCATGGAGTGAGAAGCAACTAACTGGAAAATGAGTCAATGCAACGCCCTTGTCACTTGACACCTTAGTTGATGCCGGTGACATTTGTAAACTGAACAGGAAAGAATTTTGGAGCTAGCCTGGTATCTAGCTAACTGCTTTGTTGAGCTGGTTGATGAGAGTTAGAATTTTGAATAAACCTTTTACCTCATTGTATTGGTGAGGGAAATATGTAAGTAGAATTTTCAACAGAATTACTAAACTTCCCAACTGTTTTGTTAAACAGATTAGAGCTGGAGCTGGATTTCTTTTTTTCTATGCCAACATGACACTGTTTATGTAGCAGGAATTCTATCCACTCTAGAATAACAAGAGTTGAACCTAGTGAATCCCCAGATCAGCCTAATTTAGATTTCCCTGACTGAATTATAACTTTAGCGGCCAATCTACTGAGGCATGTTAAAGGTGTCTGGCAGCAACAGTTGGGTTACAGTAGAGATGGAAAATCTCTTGTGTTATACAGCTACAGAACTTGCAGCACCATTAAGAGGGTTGTTGGCTTCCAGCCTGGCTAAAGCAGCACGGACATCGTTGCATCCAGTACAAAATAATAACAAAAGTTTTCCCTGCAGATAATTTGTCTCATCCAGTGCAAAACTCTACTTTAGTAACTGGCTTTCAGGAGCTAACCACAATAGTCGGGAATAGCATACTAAAGGTGTAGCTTTGAAATTAAGTTTTTTTGATGGAAAGTTACAATTGAGTATTTTTGATAAGAATAGCTGAAGGCAAGTGTAAATTGTCAGAGTAGGATTACTGACTGATATTCTCAGAATCTGAGCCTTATGACCTTGGGAAGAATTAAAATATATGAACAGAGGCTGTGTCCTTTACCAAGGAGAGAACAAACTATGGTCTTGGCATTGTAAATTGAGAACAGAAGTAAAACCAGAAGCAAGTATTTTGTGAGCTGAATGCATGTTTGTTCGATACTTATGAAAGCTTAGAATTTCCATTAAGTTCCATGGTTGAAATTTAACACAAACATGATGAATTGGATGCCTATGAAGTATGGTCAGATTTTGATAAGATGTTGAATGTCGGTCATTCATTCTATAGAGGAATACAGCATGGACTTTACCTGTAAAAGATGGAAGATATTAAATTTGGAGATTCCTTGTTCGAGTCAGCATTTAAATTCCTGGATTGTGCTAAGGTTTTGCACATAGACAGACTCTTGATGGACTCTTGATGGTGATTTAATTCTTGGTTGAGATATCTGCTGCCATGAAAGTGTCCTTTAGAAGCAGTAATTTCCAGAGCTTCAATAGGACAGATGGGACATTTACGTGATGTTGCAAAAACTGGAGGAGGCAATGATTGCAACATTTCAAGGTCAGGTATTGGACGCGGACATCATTACAGTGGAATGTTAAAGACTCACCAGTGATGTTGACATAAGGGCAAGGAATAGGAAAATTTTGTAGCAAGGAAAAGAGTTAACCTTTCAGGTCCATGACCTTCAGCTGCCATAAACTGCTGAGTGTTTTCAGATTTTTTTTGTTTTTGTTTCAGATCTCCATCTGTGGTACGTTGCTTTTCATGTTTTTACTTCAGTGATATAGAACATTAAAATAAGAAGGGAGTGATGATTCGTGCAAAGTAGCTGGAGTAAGCTATTTTATTATTGCTGATGTAATTGCTAATGAGATAACTTTGCTGTTTAAAAAAGCCTCTGATGGAAAAAAGCACGAAGGAAACGAGACATAGAGCATGATAAAGTGATTGTTTTTGGAAAGGCTAAACCTGCAGTTTACCCAATAAAGACATTACTATATTTCCTTAACAAAGATTTATAATTAAAATGTTGGAGAATTATTAATGGCAGCATGTGATAAGGATCAGAAAGAAAAGTGAATTGTCTTAAATAGCACAGTTTGCTCACCCTCTTGTCAAAGATTAAAAATCCTGCATGTGTGGTTGATGAGTATGTGAGGTTCATTGAAGAGATTTGGGGAACATGTGAAATATGTGTTGGTAGACACCATCATGTCCTATTGCAAGCCTTCCTGGCACATAGTTTTCATAAGATAGTTGACATGGATCTAAAAATAAGAGATGCACTCCCCAAGTTTTACAATTAATAACTTTACACTTGATCTGGAAACCAGATTCAATGTTCAGCAACAGATGGAAAGGTCAAAATAGTAGTTGTAGATAAAGTAATGGAGAAATAGATAAAGACTGTACTTGAGCATTGGCTAGGATCCCAACCGATAAACCTGTATAAGGTCACCACTTAATCTTGTGCAATCCATTGAAAGAAGTCCCAGCCTATACCAGCTCTCCGTTTAACTCAAACCCTCCATTCCTGGCACCATCCTGGTAAATCTGTTCTGAACTCTCTTCAGTAATAACATCCTTCCTATGACAGGGCGACCAGAAATAGACACGGTATTTCAGAAGAGGCCTCACCAACGTCCTGTACAATTTCAATATAACATCCCAACTCCTATAGTCAAAGCTGTGCACAATGAAGGCAAACATGCTAAATGCCTTCTTTAACATCTATATGTGATGCAATCTTCAAAGAATTATGGACCTGAACCTGTAGGTCTCTCTGTTCTACAATACTAGCCAAGGCCCTACTTTTAATTGTACAAGTCTTATCTTTGTTTGTTTTACCAAAATGCAATACCTCGCATTTATCCAAATTAAACTCCATCTGATAAATAGAGATAAATGGTTTTAATCTTATCATGAGTACAGAGACATGTTACATGGTGACCAAGATTGGGAAATATTCTAGAGTGTGCAGTATTTTAAAAAAAAAGGCAAAATGGCAATGATGAATGAACACCTTGGTAGTAAAGGGTGAAGTGAACATAACATTAAAGAAGAATTTTTGCTCAGGATATTATGCAGTAGAATTTATATAGTTTGTAGTCAATATACTTTGAGGTTGTGAATAAAAAGAGTCAGAAAATGCTGGTGGAACGAGTTTGTAGGCTCCTTAATGGGAATTATGACATTGATCTGTCTGTCTTTTTCCCCTGTGCTCATTTCTGAGGATTGGGCCATGGACTTCTATTAGATTGGTCTACACCTCTGGGAAAAGTACTGTGATGGTTTGTCATTGGCTTCTGTATTATGACTGAGTAGGACATTCTCTGATGCTTTCACCATCTGCCACTAGGCGTATTGGAAGGATGTACAAATTGACAGTACTAACGTGTTTGGCCAAGTCACAAATGCACCTTCCAAGGCTAACAAGTCCTGGCTTAGGGGCTCAATCAAAGAGAATGTGCTGAAAGAATAGTGAACAAGAAAGTCTAATACAAGCTTTAACAGTAGGTGTCAGATAATAATGATACAGTGACAAATCACAGAATCCCTATAGTATGGAGACAGGCCATTCAGCCCACTCTGTCAACACCAAGCCTCTGAAGAGCATTCCACCAGACCCACCCTCTTCCCTCAGACTCTGCATTTCCCATTGGCTAATCCACCTAACCTAGGCATTCCTGGAACCTATGGGCAATTTAGCTGATACACCTAACCTGTACATCTTTTGATTGTGGGAGGAAACCCACACAGACACAGGGAAAATATGCAGACTCCACACAATCACCCAAGAGTGGAACCAAACCCAGGTCCCTGGTGCTGTGAGGCAGCAGTGCTAACCACTGAGCCATTGTGCCACCCACAAAAGACACTCTGATTTTGTGAGGAAGAAATCTTATTGTAGTAGTCCTGAAAAATAACAAAATGCAAATAGAGGCTATGATATGAATTGATTGCACAAATAAATGAGAGCTGCAGAACAGTTTCCAAACAGAACTAGGAGTCAATATGAAATTTTGGTGGTTGCTACGGGTTTATAGTAGATAATAAAAGAAGCAGTATACGACCATTTTCTAACGGAAGTACTCTGTTAAGGCTTGTATTAGGCTTTCTTATTTACTACTCTTTCAGGATAATACTAGAAGCAAAGCATATGGAATATCGAATTTATTCTGAACTACCAGAGAGGTGATGAACAACAAACCTTGTTGCATAGATGCATTTGTGCGGAAAAGAGTTTTTGCAGATGACACACATAAACAGAAATTGCTGGAAAAGCTCAGCTGGTCTGGCAGCACCTGTGGAGAACTGTTCTGAGGGAGGGTCTCCGGACCCAAAACATTAAGTCTGATTTTGCTCCACAGATGCTGCCACACCTGCTGAGCTTTTCCAGCAATATCTGATTTTGTTTCTGATTTCCAGCATCCACATTTCTTTTGATTTTTATCTTGCAGGTGAGACTTTGTAGGCTAAAATAAAGCCTGTTGCTCAGAGCTTTTAAGAGTGACTAGCTGGTACAGATATTGGGGTGCACTCTCCTACAGCTAGACAGTATACCTGACATTTCTTTTAGATTTTTTAACCACATATTCTTTGGACTCTTGATTATTCAACATAAAGGTACATTTCCACGGGTTGAAACATTTCAGATAGACATGTTTCACAGTCTGTCACTAGGGATTCAAAGCCACATGCCAAGAACATTAGTCTCGAATTCTGGATTACTGCCTATGATGTTATCACTACACTTTTTTTAATAATCATTTTTTGTTTAATCAATAAAAACTCTTTCCCTGACCAATGGTTTATGCTGATCCATAAATCTCTCTCAAACTAACCCAACTCCCAAAATGAATCCTTGACTGCCTCTACCTCTTGTATTCTCCATTCAGGACTTTCATGCATCCTACTGTCATTATCAATGTTTATTGTGGCTGATTAATACATATTTCCGCCCATCACCACTAAAATACTTATAATGCTTCAGAAGTTGCTAATGTCCCCTAATATCTTCTGAGATACTCTTGTAGAATTGGTGCTTGATAACTTTTTCAGAGTAGTCATCCTCTGAAGCGAGCACCAAGAACTTCCTTCTTCTAGACCCCCCTCTGACATTTATACTGTTATGTCAGGAGATCAACATTTTGCAGACCAAACATAACGCATGGCTTCTTTCGTCCAAAAGTGACTATCCAATTAAATTGTTTTTCACAAACTCTTCCACCATTAATTTCAACAAGGAGTACAAGGAGCTCTTGAGCACCAAGATTGAGAGCTGCCTCTTCTGCCTTTACCCCGTTATTTGGATGTGAGACCAACACCAGGATCTCCCTAATACTGGACCTACACCTCTCTCTGGATTCTCTCCCCTTTCCCTTGATAAGCTCAGACTTGCTTCCTTCAGGTAATTTTAAGTAAACTGCTGATCTCCACCTTTCTTTCCCAACCCCATATGCTCGGCGACATTGTAAATGGTTTCCATTTTCAAATACTGACTCCTTCCCATTCACTACTGCTATCATTACTTCCGTTCTCATTCTGTCCCGAGAACAATAAAAACTACTTTGTAATGATGTATTTATATGTGAAGGAAAGCCTTTGGACAGCTTACTTCCAGAGTCCAATTAATATTCCTTGAACATCTTGACAGGATGTGCAAGTGCAACTTTCTTGTTCACTTTCCAAGATTTGCTTAGCTTTCTACAGGTCAGTAAGCATTTATTCCTGGAATGCAAGGGGTTATTAAATTATCAAAGGGAGGATCACAGGTATAATTTCAGACATTGCATCGTTAATTCTTCTGTTTTTTTTTAATGGAGGATTAATAGACTAGGTATGGACGTCTGGTGACTATTTACTGTCGTGATGAAATATTTCCAGGCGTCATCTTGCTCAGTACAAGATGCATGTGTTCTGCCCTCCAGCTCTCTTACCGTTAGTCAATGAGAGGGAATGAAGGAGGTATTATTTAGTTATCTGATATGCTATATGATCAGAAGGAGTATTTGATACAGAAAGCCATTCATGCATCCAGAAAAAAATTAAAATTCTTTTGTCGCATCATTACATTATTTTTAATTGACTTCATTCACTTAATCAGGAGTATTTCCATAGATTCGATTTTAATTCCCAACAAGATTCATGTGAATAGGGGAGTGATTCATAGCATGCTCTTTGACCCAGGTTGCAGACTAAAGACATTTTAATTCTCAGACATCACAGCCACACCCTGATTAGCAGCTTGTCTCTCATAATTTGAAGCAGCAGTAAGCTAATGACTGTGAACAGAAATTCAGGAGGCTACTGAGGGTAAGTCCTTGGCAGGTCAGGATGTGAAAGACCACTCATGCTCTTCCTGGCCACAGAAAGGAAAGATTTCAACGTATCTCCTTTTTTCTATCAACACTGCTGACTTCCTTCAGCGTGGAAAGTGTCACCAACTCAAGCTTGAGTTCAAAAAAATAAGTTGTCCTGTTGATATGAGGGGATTCCACTTAGTATTAAGGCTACAAGGTCCTACCAACTTTCAGTGGGCATTTCAGCTACCAAACTGTCGACTGGTAGCCAGTGAGCTCCTGGTAAGACTAGTGTACACTTAAAACGCACCCGTCCCATTCTTGTTGGCTGCATTGGGTAAAATATTTAACTGTACATGAAAGGAACCATATTGCCACAATCCCTATTTTTCATGTTGTTGCATTGCTGTTGCCTTTGGTGATCCCTCGAATCCTGTTACCTATATTTTTCGATTTACAAGTTTGCAGTATCTTTGGCTGCATGAAAATGAATGTTGAGCATAAAAATTCTGCTTGATTCAAACTGATTTAAGCACTGAGTGACGTCTTCACTGAGAGAAATGAATGATCTTTGAAGGCTTCTCAGGGATCCCAGTTCCGTCCCCTATAAAATGAGACAGGAATCAAGAATGTTTGTGTAATTTTTGAAAAGTAGGTAATTAAATATTTGGCATGGCTTCATGAATAGCTGGTCTGTTCCTGGAGAGAATAACATTCCACTTTAATGCAAAGAGTAGAAGAAATTGGGCAGAAGAAATTGGGCATTCCCTTCTCCAAATTAGTGTCGATATGGAATAATTGGATCTTTTAACACTGAAGTAGATGCAGTGTAAGTAAATGTGTCAGGGACTTAGAGCTGAATGGCACTGAGGTACAGGTCAGCCATGACCTTTTTGAATAGTGGAGCAGGCTGAAAGAGCTGTATGGGCTTTTCCGGTTTCTGTTGTAGACCTTCAGGTTAAGGAGTAAATTGACATATCTCCATTCCTTGTGACTTTTTAATGACTCCTGCATGGAAATTGAGAATGACCTTGAACATGACTGTAATAACTTCAGCAAGGTCGGCTTGGTGGTGGTCACTGCCTGTAGACAACATAGACTTAATTTATCTCCCTCTGAATTGACTTCACTCCGTGCTTTCAGATCCAACCCTGACTTTGTAATCAAGCCTGCTGACAAGGGTGGTGCTGTTGTCTGGCATGCCAACCTCTACATTGTGGAAGCTGAGTGCCAGCTCTCAAATATTTCCTCCTGTCTCCCCTCGGGCCATGACCTCACCATCAAATATTGGGCTATTGCGTCCACAACTGTCACCAACCTCATCTAATCTAGGTATATCCCCCCCTCCATAGCCTCCCAGCTCACAGTCCCTCAACCCCATCTCACTTCTACCTTCGTCCCAAAATCCACAGACAAGATTGCCCAGGCAGACCCATTGCTTTTGCCTGTTCCTGTCCCATGGAACTTATTTCTCCCTATTTTGAAATGATTTTTGCCCCCTCTTATCCAGTCCCTTCCCACTTATATCTGCTATTCCTCTGATGCTTTACCACAATTTCAAAGTTTCCAGTTCACAAGCTCCAGCCTCCTCCTCTTCACCATGGATTTGCAATCCCTTTACACGTCCATCCCCCATCAAGATGGTTTTATAGCTCACCACTTCTTCCTAGAGAAAAGGTCCGAACTGTTCCCATCCACCACCACCCTCCTGTGCCTGGCCAAACTCATTCTCACCTTGAGCGACTATCCCTTTAACTCCTGTCACTTTCTTCAGGTCAAAGCTATGGCCATGGGTACTCGCATGGCCCCCAGTTAGGCCTGTCTCTTTGTGGGGTATGTGGAACATTTCTTATTCCGGACCTACATGGGTCCCTCTCCACAACTATTTCGCCAGTGTATTGAAGATGTCATTAGTGCTTTTTCCCTCTCTTGTTTGGAATCAGAAAACCTTATCAATTACACTTCCAATTTCAACCACACTCTCACCTACACCTGGTCCATCTTTGACTCCTCCCTTCCCTTGCTCGACATCTATGTTTCCATTTCTGGGGATACACTGGCCACCAATATCTACTACAAACCCACCGACTCCCACAGTTATCTTGTCTGTACATCATCAGACCCTGCTTCCTGTAAGGCCTCCAATCAATTCTTCCAGTGTCTCCATCTCTGCTCATCTATTCTGATGATGTCACCTTCCACAAGGGAGCCTTAGAAATGTCCAACTTCTTCCTCAACCAAGGGTTTCCCACCACTATGGTTGACAGAGCATTCCACACTATTTGACACATCTGCCGTACTTCTGCCCTCATACCTTCTCTTCCTTCCACAATAGCATTAAGGTTCCCCTTGTCTTCACTTTTCAGCCCACCCGCATCTGCATCCAAAGAGTCATAAGTGCCATTTCCACCACCTCCAGCAGAATGCCATCACCAATCAGAGATGATGTTCGTTTTTCAATTGAAAATAATGAGATGGATTTTCATTATTAACACATGATATTTCCCATCAATTGGGTAGATTGCAGAGGGAAAGATCCGTCAGCAAAGTTTGCAAGCTGACAAAAGAACTGTTAAATAAACCAGTTGGCCTGAAAGGGTCAACTCAGAAGCTTTGAAATAGCTCTGCCCACTGATGTGTAAGTGACTGGAAAGATTTTAAAGGGACCTTAGGAGCAGCCTTTTCACACGGAGGGTAGTGCATGTATGGAATGAGCTGTCAAAGGAAGTAGTAGAGGCAGGTACAATTACAAAATTAAAAGTCAGTTGGACAGGTACATGGACAGGAAAGGTTTAGAGGGATATGGGCCAAATGCAGGCATATGGGACGAGTTCAATTTAGGAAACCAGGTCAGCATGGATGAGTTGGGCTGAAGGATCTGCTTCCATGACTCTATGACTCTATGATTGTCTCTGGCAATTCTAATTTATTGTTAGTTGTTAATTCTACAGTCTACAGTCATGTAGCAAAGACCTAGTTATCATTCTATGAGATAATAACTCTTACCTAACGTTAATGTAGTTAATCGGTCCTAAGATATCATAACCTGTTCGCTTATTATTGGGTAATACATTGCCTTTTTTTCAATCAAGTTTGGGCCTCTTCTGCTGAAAACTGAAGGTCCATAGACAAATATTACAAGGAATGTTTGTGGCAACAATTGAAACAAAATCCTATCAGAACCAGGGGCCAGCTGCAAACATTACTGTTGCCAGAAGTGAACAAAACACCAGCATTGCTAAGAATTCAGTGCAATCTGAAGAGAACAGGATATGAAGAATCAAATGCAAAAAAGTGAGATAGCCTTTTCAGATTTTAAATAAGGAACACCTTGCCAAACAGTAGCTACATCAGCAGGACTCAACGGTTAGTCAGCTCAGACTGGGAAAGCAGCCTTTTCAAGCTGTCTAACTCAGCCAGAAGCAGAGAAAACAAAACATAGAAATAAAGCCAACGGGGACTAGGAAGAAAACTTTCTCCTTCAAGTTACATGGGAGCATTTCCAAGTCAAGTTCTAGGAAAGAAGTGATTGGTATTGGCTTTCATATGTAAGCTCAGTCTTGAAAAGAAAGGGTGAAAAAACTTAAAATAGTCATCATTTTTCATTGTGAAATCATTATAATAAGCTGCAGAAAATTCTCCAAAACTTGATAATTCTTTCAGAAATTTTCAAATGTGGTTTAAGAGATAAGAACCTTAAAATTGAAGGCAGAAAGAGATTTTATTAAAATCAGTCATTTACAAGCAAAAGTACATTTCCAATTTTACAACTGAAAATAAGAAGAACAAAACAGTGCAAAATCACCATCTTTCATTTTACATAAGCAGGATAATGTTTAGTAAAGGATTTTATAGGTTTACAACACCTCAAATGCTACAAAATTAATTTAAAGCTTTATTGAAGAAATATCTTTACAGTACAGATTTTTTTTGAAAGAAATGCTTTTACAATTTAAACACAGAAAATAATAATCAGAGAAGATTTGAAGGAAGAAGCCTTATAACAATACCAAACAATAATCAATTACAATTTATAGTTTTATTAGAAGATCTTATTCTTGCTTTATCAATAATAAAGCAATTATAATTTCTTCTGTAGGACCATTAGCAGACATGTTATTAGTAGATAAAAAGTTAAACAAAATACTGATACTTTGGCATCCTAAAAACATTTAAAGTTATTTTATTTTGAGAACCAATTATACTATAGAAGGAGCAAGATTTAATAATAGAATAAATTTCCAGGAGAACCTGTTGACAAATTCATCAATGATCTTTCTACATGGTATGTGTCTTGTGAATATGGAGTATCACATCCAGAACTAATCAGGGTCAGAATTGTTGTCAGAATTTCTGATTCATCTCTGTCAGATTTTTGACAGATGAAGGAAGATCTAACGTTGGATTGCTTTAGAAACTAAGATTTGGAAAAGCAGTCGCATGTGTTCAAATCATTTGACGCTTGGAGTCACTGTCCAAGATGTGAAACAAAAATACAAATGAAAGCAGTGACCATTTCTATCACAAGAATGTTACCTTTTGCAAGAAATTCAGCATTTTCAGAAAGAGTGCAAAAACCAGAAACAATCCTTGAAAAACACATATAATGTGAGTTACATCTGCAAATAATGCAATACTTTATAACAAGTACCAGTAAAAACATTTTGACACCTAAGATATACTTCCATTTGAGTATGTATGCCACAGGTGATGACAGTTCTCCTTTAGAAGAAATATCATGACCATTTCTGGGGAAAATAGGCAAGTCATCTGAATCAAACATGGTAGGGTTCATCTATTTCAATGGACAGCTAGCTCAATTCAAGATTGGCATAGGGGCACGATTACTTATAGAACTTCTTGGCTGACAAAAGTAATTTACAGTCTTCTGATCTGCTGTTATGCAGGGTGGTTGGAATAACTCCTAAGATGAAAGGAATACTAATAGTTTTTTAAAGCATAATGATTAACAATTTGCAGAACATAGTCATTCCATCCAGAATCAAACGACTTTACATGTGATCATGAAAACATGTTCTGCTTTAAAAATGTTGACATGTAAAAAAGGATTCCAACCAACTAAGTCATCTACTATTGACCAACTTGACAGATGTCAGCAACAAGAAGACTTAGAAACATAGAAACGTAGAACAATACAGCGCAGAACAGGCCCTTCGGCCCTCGATGTTGCGCCGCCCTGTGAACTAATCTAAGCCCATCCCCCTACACTATCCCATCATCATCCATATGCTTATCTAAGGACTGTTTAAATGCCCCTAATGTGGCTGAGTTAACTACATTGGCAGGCAGGGCATTCTACGCCCTTACCACTCTCTGAGTAAAGAACCTGCCTCTGACATCTGTCTTAAATCTATCACCCCTCAATTTGCAGCTATGCCCCCTCGTACTAGCTGATGTCATCATCCTAGGAAAAAGTCTCTCACTGTCCACCCTATCTAATCCTCTGATCATTTTGTAGGTCTCTATTAAATCCCCTCTTAGCCTTCTTCTCTCCAATGAGAACAGACCCAAGTCCCTCAGTCTTTCCTCATAAGACCTTCGCTCCAGACCAGGCAACATCCTGGTAAATCTCCTCTGCACCTTTTCCAATGCTTCCACATCCTTCCTGTAATGGGGCGACCAGAACTGTACACAATATTCCAAGTGAGGCCGCACTAGTGTTTTGTACAGTTGCAGCATGACATCACGGCTCCGGAACTCAATCCCTCTACCAATGAAACCTAACACACCGTATGCCTTCTTAACAGCACTATCAACCTTGATGTGTCTAAGAGAGTGCTATCTGAATCCAGAAAGAAGCACATACCAATTGAGATCAGCAAAGTTGATATTAAACAACGTTAAAAAAAAAGCATGCAAACACTAACAATTTCATTTAAATTTAACTTGTTCCTCAATGATGCAAAATTCTTCAGGACTTGGCTTTCAGAAAACTCCAGCGAAGCCTGCGTCTGAAACCATTCCAGTGACCACAACTGTGGCACTGACACATTGAAACCAGCGAAATGATGATATCAACTCAAAGAATCATCATGGAAGATCTTCACCTAAATCTACCTTGTGACAATGTGAAGAGAAGAACATTTCTTCTTTCACCAGTTCACTTGCTCTCCATTGCATCGTTAGAGGCATTTAAAAACCTTCCAGATGGAATAACAGACCACTAACAATGTCTAAACCAACCAGTGATATATAATAACCAGGAGTAACACCGAAGTAGATCATCCTCAAGCAATGACTACCAACTCTTACAAGTCAAGAAGAATTTGCAAAGCTAGATACTTGGGAGAGAAGGGACAGAGGTAAACTTGATATACTTATTTAGTTTCTTTAATGGTTTAAACAAGGGGAAAAATAAACTTGGAGAGAGATGCCATGTAGATTAGATGGCTTGATAGGGTCAATTAGGAAGCTTTGGAATAGTTCAAACAATTCAGATATGACAATCCTTCTGGGAGGAATTAATCTGTTCAGGTTGTCGTCAGTCAATTCTGCAGTCTGCACCTATGCAGCATAGACCTAGTTACTATCTCTTAGGGAAAAAAAAAACAATGTCTCTTACCTCAATAAATATAGGTAACTAGTCTTAGGCTAACAAAATCTGTATTCTTATCATGATGTAACGAACTACTTGCAAGAACAGCTGGTGGCCGCAAATAGGTGAGCTCAGTTGGTTGGATAGCTTTATGATGATGCTGAGTGATGCCAGCTATGTGGGTTCAATTCCTGTATCTGGCTGAGGTTACCATGAAGAGCTCTCCTTGTCAACCTTACCCCTTACCTGAGGTCTGGTGAACTTCAGGTCAAGCCATTACCAGTTGTCTCTACCTCTAATGTGAGAGCAGCCCTATGATCTATAGTCGGAATATAGTGCCTTTAGTTCACTTCAACATATGCACTATGGAATATTTAATGTCAGTAGTAACTGCACAAGTTCATTTTGTGACTTCTGTACTATTTCTTTAAAATCAAATTCTTTTAATCTCAGGCTTATTCCTGAATCTCCACGCTGGCTGCTGACAAATGGAAGGGTACAGGAAGCTGAAGCAATACTGCGACACATGGCAAAGAAAAATGGTGTTACTCCACCAGCAATACTGTTCAGTGATGCTGAGGTACTGCCACAAAATATTACATTTGTTTCTCTTGTGGTTGTTAATGAGGGTATGGTTATTTTTGTTGCCAATCTTCTTGTTCCCCTTCTCTTCTGAAAGTGTTGATTGTTGGTGATGGTATGGGCTGACTGATGTCAGTCACCTTCTCCAAGTCACTCTTCTTTCTCATTCATCAGGACAAATTATGAAAGTCACCAGGTTATTTAGCCATTGAAGATTTCACAGCTAAGCCTGATGGAAACAGACCCTTCATTCCACCTCGCCCAGGCCGACCAGATATCCTGAACAAATCTAGTCTTATTTGCCAGCATTTGGCCCATATCACTCTCAACCCTTCCTATTCATGTACCCATCCAGATGCTTTTGATTGTTGTAATTGTACCAGCCTCCACCATTTCCTCTGGCAGCTCATTCCATACGTGCCCCACCCTCTGCGTGAAAAAATTGCCCCTTAAGTTCCTTGAAAATCTTTTCCCTCTCACCTTAAATCTATGCCCTCTAGCTTTGGACTCACCCACCCTAGGGGAGAAGACCTTGCCTATTTACCCTGTCCAAGTCCCTCGTGATTTTATAAATCTTTATAAGGTTACCCCTTAGCCTTCGACGTTCCAGAGAAAATAAGCCACAGCCTATCGAGCCTTTCCCTATAGCTCAAACCCTCCAACCCTGGCAACATCCTTGTAAACCATTTCTGAACCCTTGCAAATTTCACAACGTCCTTCCTGAAATAGCCGTAACATCACCTCCCAACTCATATACTCAGTGCACTGACCAAATACATGTAAATCCTGTCCCTCAGGATTCGTTCCAACAACTTGCCCACCACCTATGTCAGGCTCAGTGGTCTATAGTTCCCTGGCTTTTCTTTACCACCTTTCTTAAATAGTGACACCATGTTCGTCAACCTGCAGTCTTCCAGCACCTCACCTGCAGCTATTGATGATACAAATATCTCAGCAAGGGGCCCAGCAATCACTTCCCTAGCTTCCCACAGAGTTCGAGAGAACACCTTATCAGGTCTTGGGATTTATCCACCTTTATGCATTTTATGACATCCAGCACCTGTTCCTCTGTAATATGGACATTTTTCAAAATGTCATTATTTACTTCCCCACGTTCTCTATCTTCCATATCCTTCTCCACATTAAACACTGATGCACAATACTCATTTAGTATCTTCCCCATCTCGTGTGGTTCCACACATAGGCGGCCTTGGTGATCTTTAAGGGGCCCTATTATGTCCCTAGTTACTCTTTTGTTTTTAATGTATTTATAGAACCCCTTTGGATTCTGCTTGAACCTATTTGCCAAAGCTATCCCATGTCCCATTTTTGCCCTAAGATGACAAGGTGTAGAACTGGATGAACACAGCAGGCCAAGCAGCATCAGAGGA
>JAHRHZ010000289.1:26983744-27045093 GCA_024137785.1 Ginglymostoma cirratum | reverse complement strand
TCAACCCCTCCTTTGATTGTCCTCAGTCCCACTCTAACTGTCCTGAAACCCCCCTCACTGTACTCAGTCCCTGCTCTGACTGTCCTCAGTCCCCACTCTGACTGTCCTCAGACCCCTCTGACTGTCCTCAGTCCCACTCTGATTGTCCTCAGCCCCAGTCTTACTGTCCTCAGCCCCCCTCTGACTGTCCTCATCCCCCCTCCGACTGTCCTCAGTCCCTGCTCTGACTGTCCTCAGTCCCTGCTCTGACTGTCCTCAGTCCCACTCTGACTGACACTGCTCCTTAGGTACTTATCCAATAGCTCCTGTCACTGATCACCGCGAGGTTCACTCTGCTGTGCCGAGCTCCTGCCGTCGCTGGGGAAAAACTTTAGAACTCCCTACAAAACAGTACTGTAGATGGCTCCACATCTCAAGGACTGTCGCAAGTCAAGAAAGCATCTCACTGCCCCTTCTCCAAGGTAATTAGGGATTGGCAATAATCGCTGACCTGGGAGTGACCTAGCATTCTGTGAATGAATAAAAAGAGAGAAGTTTTATGTTGACTTGTGTAGTATTGGATTTCAGGACTGTAACAATGGGGAAATTTTAGCTTGTTAATGGGTGTCTTTCTGTGCAGGCAGGAAGTGAAAATAATAGGGACTGTCATCATATTAGGACGTTGGCATGGGCCACTTTTAACCTGTCACATTCTTCAGCATTTGGGAAAACTTCTATGGTAAAGGATAGTTTAAATATTCAAAAGCTGGTTTGTTTCTCTATTAAAACAGGATCTGAATCTAACTTTGTGCACATGAATTTCCCAGGCTTTCTGGACCTCACCAAGGAAAACAATTCAAATGGGATGAGGGGTTGATTGGGCTTAGAAATTGCCAAAATGAAAATGGTTTAAATACTAAGCTCTCGCAGTAGCTTCCTTGCTGAGGTTTTTGTTCAGAGGACCTGCTCTTTCTCACTGATTGGAAAGTGATTTCCAGAACATTGCAGATCATTTCTATTAACTTGGAGTTGTTTCCTTTGATCTGAACTGCCCAGCTGTCAGCTTTCCAACTAGAATGAGAGTCATTAATGCAGACCCACCTTCGACATAGATGAGCAATACCAGCGAGACCAACAGTAATCGTCTCCTCAAACGTCTGGCACTGTAAAGAGGTAAAAGTAAAGTCACTGTAGTACATTCAGTACAGGAATTGAGCCCACACCACTAGCATCATCCTGCATTGCAAGTCAGCCATCCAGCCAACTGAAGGGATGAGCAAAGAGCTCCAGCTTGCAGAAGGCAACACCTTCAAGAGAAGATAAGAAATACATATCGAAGAATTACTTCTTGGGCATGATAGCATACCATTGAATCAGGGGGCTCAGTGCTTCCCATCAGGTGATTGCTGACATGTATGGCCTTCCAGAAAAAAAACCTCTCTTTATTTAAATAAGGATGCATTTCCTGTGGATGTCAAGGTCACCTCAGCCCTTAATTTCTTCACTTTCAAGTCCTTGCAGGGATATTCTGGTGATCTTTGTCAAATCCTACCTTGCCCTCTAGTGATTCTGCAGGTGGCCATTCCCATGTTTGGCAACAGTTATGTGTACTGCACTGTTGATAAGACTAGTTAGAATGAGAGAGCCCTCAGATTCACAATTCAGCTGAATCTGCACAGGCTCAGTTGACGCATATGAAATGCATGTTTCATTTGCATGAGTCAAGGTTCCCAGAATGGCAGTGGTTCACTGTGTCTTATACAACCATGAGAATTGGATTTATAAGAGGAGAAAATTGATGCGTATTCTGCATCATTGGAGAAAGGGAATTAACAATAAGACAAAGAGAATGTGGATGAAGAGGAGAGAGAATAAGATGTGGTGAAGGCATCAGTAGCTACATGCAAAGTCATCATGGATGCTGTGTAAGTTTCAGGCATATTTTAGTTAATTTGTGATCGAACAGTTACCTTCTAAACTGGTTCTGAACCCATTGTGCTCCCTCTCCTTAGCCCCAACACAAATAATCCCACAGTCGACAATCCATCCTCCTCATTGATGCGTTTCATTCACCTTTAACCTATGACTTACCATTCTTCACAAGTCAAAAGCCCACTTGAAAGGTCACAGGCAAAAATGGAGATGACAGTCAATTGAGATTTTAATTAGAAATGGATCAGAAATGTGAAAATGTAACATTATTAAGCCCTCAAGTGAATTGTACTCTTCACCAAAAATACCTTATTTAACTTTTGCTGCTACTCCTAAACCTGCTAGTTCTGTGCCTTCAGAAGAGATAGAAAAAGGCTGCTCATCACCGATTTCCTTATACACTTGATCCATCTTCCTTCTCATGGCCTACCCTCTCTTACTGCCAGCCATGCACTGAACCCCAATTTTCTGCATTTTTTGAAGTACTGAATGGTTAATATGTGGTTTATGTCAATCTTCCATCAGTGTGTATATCATTGTAGAGGTTCAGTAACCACTTGGTTGCTTGCCATAGCTAATGCTCTATGTAGCTAACCATTCTTTCCATGGATATAAAATCAGCATAAAGATTTGAGGCATCATAGCACTCATGTAAGAGACAGACCTTTCTAATCTTTCTGTAAATATGTGTAATACCTCTGAAAATGCTGATGGAACCCCATACATTTGCTTCGGTTGCTCCAGAATATCTATGACATTGAAGTCAGCCTGTGTCTCAACATCTACATCCAGCTCAGCAAAGTTTGCAGGGTCTTGTGCCCTCTGACTGGGAATGATCCACTGTTGTTGTTATTTACAATCTGCTGTTACTTACTTGTCATGTGTGTTTCACCATGTGAAACTCATCCATCTTGGAGATCTCACAATAAGGCAGCATATCTGATCTAGAAGAGTTTGTGTGTCAGTCATGTTATGGTGTTTCCTTAAACAGTGCAACATTCTCTGAGGGTTTGTCTTCCTGCTCTGCTGGAACTAGATCTTAATATTGTGCATTAGCATTTACCATTCTCTACACCAACAAGTCACTGTCATCCCAGCTGATGTCACAACCTGACAAGTCAGATCCTAGTACAAGATCTGGCATAATAGATTTTTTTCTAAGTTAACGTGACATCTCTCACTGAACCATAAGCATACTAGGCAGCAGATTTGGTTTTTAAAAAAAGAGAGATTTTATTGTACAAGAGAAATTAAAAATAAAATAAAACAAACGACACTATCTATAAATAAAAAAGTTTTAAGGATTTTAAAATACTCAGCAGAACAAAATACCATCCCGTCTCCAACACGATCACTTTGCAGTTACTCAAAACCAGACAAACATTCCTTCCCTACCAAATCTGTAGGTGGATTTAACTGTTTCTTTCTATCTCTAGTCCTGTGAGCTGTGAACCTTTTCCTTGAATCCTCACACAGTTGAGAACTTAGACTTTCTCAGCTTTGAATAGCCAACCCAGATTTCTAACCAGGCATTGCTGGTCTGGAAGCTTCACCAACTAAATTCTTTTCCTCTGCTAACCTATTTCCTTAACTGTTCTGAACAATCTCCATTTCTTAGGGCATACCTCTGATGTTCTTGTCTCCATCCAACTTCCTGCCATTTCTTCAGAAATTCATTAAAGGAGCTAAAGTTCGCAATAAATTTTCGATAAATTCAGTCATGCCAACATATTGCAAGATTTCATGGTTTGGAAGTGCCACTTGGTATCGTTGCAAAATATGGCCAGAAGTAACTTACTATTGGTTTGGCAAATTCACTTTTAGCCAAATATACGACCAAATTGGCTTTTTGAAGCTGATTAACAGATCAGTCAAGTGGTGTTAATGCTCTTCGCAGCTTTGGCTAAAGTAATCAAATTTTGATGTAAGTTATGCAATTACATAGTTCCTCATGGCATTATTGCTTACTCAGGAACATTGTGGGTATATTTTTCTTTCCAAACAGCGTGATTTTGCATTGGTTGTGTCCATCCAAGTTCTTTAGCTGTATTGATCATGATAATGGCATTAACACTGTACTGTTAATCCAGAGATCCAGGTAATGTCCTGAGAACCTGGGTTCAAATCCTGTCATTGCCAGGTAGTGAAATTTTAATTCAATAAGTATCCAGAATTAAGAGTCTAATGATGACCATGAAACATTGTCAATTGTTGGAAAAACCCATCTGGTTCACTAGCGTGCTTTAGGGAAGGAAACCGTTATCCCTACCTGGTCTGGCCCACATATGACTCCAGACCCCCAACAGTGTGGTTGATTCTTAACAGTCCTCTGGGCAATTAGGGATGGGCAATAAATGTTGACCTAGCCAGTGGCATCCTCACCCCATCAATGAGTTAAAAAAAAGTTAATTTTGGTGAAAAATCATGTGTGTCGACTCCTTTTAAAGCAGTCCTCCAATCATAGAATAGGATACAAATACACTGTTTTTATTGGGTTGACTTTGCAGTAGTCAATACAGAATCACAGGTAAGCCATTGGTTTCAGCACCATCATGATAGGTGAGTTCCAGCTACTCGGAATCAGTTTATGACTGTAATTTTTTTTTTAACATGAACTTAATCTCTTACCTCATTTGAGCTAATTTATTTCAGTTGAGTCTGTAAGGATGTTGTTTCATAGGCAAGATATCCCTTACAGTAACACCATGAACAGCCCAGGACATTTGACCAGGCTAATGCACAGATATAAATTTATGATTCTGTAAAAGTTTTTGAAAGTTACTTTGATAGTTTTCTGGAAGTTACAATATAATGCTACCTACCTTGTTAAGCATTATCTAATTTTGTTGCAAGATGATCAACTTTTAAAATGTGAATTTCTAATTTATTCAACAATTGTTCTGATGTTTTATTTTCACTCCCAATTTCTTCCACCACTACAAATACACTTTTCTCATATCACTCCTGTCATCTCTTTCACATTTTAACATGAGACATGCACTGATCCTTCCTCCTGCCTCCAGTGCTAACTACATAATTTGTATCAATGTAGTTTCTTTTTGATTTGATAAGTCCCAGTGAATCTTGCTTCTAATGGTTCCCCAGAGACAGATAACACTACTGACATTTCAGATGGAATTTCAGAGGGGTTTGAGAAATGTGAGTACGATGGATTTGTGGCACAATTGGGTGAGAGGTTCAGCAAGCCACATCTCAATATCGGGAGCATCTCACTCCATCTTTTATGCTTTTTCCAAGTGATATGATGATTTTCTCACTATGCAGCATGAGCTTTGGTGAAAGGTAGGTATAGCAGCAGAGGTAGAGTGAGTGTAAGATATGTGAAGGAAGATGGTGGCAATAATGACAGAGTGGAGAAGAAGTGACCTCCTTCCTTCAGTGCTGTTTGTTCCTTGAGATGTTTACGACCTTGCTGTCCCAGGTGGCAATCTCAGACCAGGCTGTCAGAGTATGGGCTCATGGCCTGTACTGCTGGTCCTGGAGGGGGGCAGACAAAGCCTCGCATCTGCATCACCCTGTTCAGAAAGACCGTTATGTAGCTGCCTGCAAAGTGGAGAAACAAGTACCTCGTGTGTACCATGTCTGGTGAAAAAGTCAGCAGCCATTCAGGGAAGCAATGCTTGTGTGTATGCACACAGGCACTTAAAGATGGTGTGGTAGAGGGGCTACCAAGCTTATGGCGGATATCTGGTGAGAGATGGGTTGTTCTAGGGCGGTGGGTCAAAATTCTCAAATTCTCTCCCTAATGACATTGTGGGTCTACCTACAGCACATGAACTGCAGCAGTTTAAGAAAGCAACTCACCAGCACCTTCTCAAGGTCAACCAGGGACAGCAGCCAGCGATGCCCAATTCCCACGAATGAGTCATAAAAAAAGTTTCTGATTTTGATTAATCAATTATTCTTTCTTCAATTTAAGTGGGAACCCACCACATGTCCATATCATTTCAAAAGGACTAAATCCAGTGGATTCCTTAGGAGCATCCCTAATGGCTAACAATAAGAAGGGAATTCATTTCTCCCAGTCATTAGGACATTCTCAATAATACACATTAATCTTGGTTTCAGTGTTTGGTGCCATTTTTTCAATGAACCTTGAGATGTGGGGATTAAGCAGAAGATGTAAACTTTTATTCCCAAACTAGTCTTCATTTTTGCAATAAAAAGACCCTGAACAACCTCTTGCCTGCCACTTTAACGCACCACCCTGCTCCCTGACCGACATCTCTGTCTCTGGCTTGGTGCTGTCTTCCAGCGAACCTCAACTCAAGCTGGAAGAACAGCACCTCATTTTCTGCCTGAGGACCCTGCAGCCCTCTGGACTCAATATCGAGTTCAATAATTTTAGGGCTTTAACTCTCCCATGTCCCACCCCCCTACCCCACACACCAGGCTGTGTTATCCCTTAGCCAGCCACTACACACCACCTGTTGTTAGTCACTAATAGTCGCCATTAACAACTATTCACCCTTCCAGCCTGATCGTTATCAACTCTTTGTCTGTCCAACTGTTCTTCTCTCTCTTTAGGTTCTAACCTATTGTTTACTCCCTACCCCATCTCCCTCCCTTTTCTTCTGCATTTAAACTGACATTTTCCCAGCGACCATCAGTTCTGAAGAAGGGTCACCAGACCTAAAACGTAAACTCTGTTTTTCCCTTCACAGATGCTGCCAGACCTGCTGACCTTTTCCGGCAACTTTGTTTTTGTTCATTTCTTTGAACACTTACAACACAGGAGTTCAACATTGATATAGTTTTGTTTCTTTGAGTAATTCATATATTGTAAAAAATTGAACCTTACCGGTGTCACGTTTGCAGCTATTTTTCCTAAAGGTGCTTCTTTATGAAATTTTGTTCAAACATCCATTTCCATTAATAATTAATAAAGGTTACCTTTAAGAAATGCTAAATAGTGGTGCTAACTGAGAAAACTATTTTTGCAGAGGTAGGGCGAGAGAGAGAGAGAGAGAGAGAGACTCGGCGTAAATCTTGCTCACAAGGGAACGGAGAGGGGACTGGGGCTAGGCAAGGCATTGGGTTAACTAACACCAACTCTTCATTTGCCTCTTGTGGCATACACTACCAGGTGACCTTGGTAGAATTTATACAACAGTAGGAAACAAAAGTGAGTTGTGTTCCAGTCTAGGCTTCTTCTCCCAGGCCAGTGTGTGGACAAATTTTGGGAGAAGGATGAGAAAGTAGGGAAGGCTGTGTGTCAGGCTCACTTGCAGTCTCAGGGCTCTCTCTCTCACACACATACTCATTTACATGCTGTCAGATCCTCATTCCCTTGTACACTTCCTGCAAACAAAACTCACTCACTATCTCCCTTCCATCTCTACTTGACTCACTCACTTGCTCACAGCCCAGTCCACCAGATTGACCGGGGAGAGCCTTGATTTCCTATCGCCAGCTCATGGCAACACTGAGTGCCACCTGCTTGGGAATGCAGTCCCTCCCCACTCCCTCCGCACCCTCTGCATGCTTACTGTCGTTGCCAGCTGTGCTGAGGACTCAGACTGCTTTCTAAAAAACTGCAGAACACTGTTTTCTGCTCTTCCAATCACAGAATATTTTACCACCACATTTGCTGCTGATAGTGAGCCCATCAGTACTAGATGCAGGAGGGAAATAGCCTACAGTTAGGGACGGAACCTCTTCGCAGTTCTGTTGGTTCACTTCCTTCTTGTTGAACATTGGCTACACAGGCTGCTTCACCAGATTATTCATTTTTACACCATGGTCTAAATCAGGTTTGTCCAACCTATGGCCTGGGAGCCAGAACCCATCGTGCCATGAACCTGATTTTCATTCTGTTTGATGCATAGAATAGACTAGAAGAAAGACAGCACCATTAAGTTGCTGCCACAACAAATCAGCAACTTCATTATCGTTCTTACCATATGCATGTACCCACTACCATTACGTTGTTGATGCACTACTGTCGGTTTTACAATTCTGGGTAAGCAACTGCAGAAAGATAGTATAACAATAAAGCACATTGAACAATTAGAAGAATATATTGTGTAGAAAATACTCAAAATGTTAAGTGCTGCCCATAATGCTCCACATACACAGCTTTGAAGGAGATTGAAGGAAGATTTTTAATACATAAACTCCCTACAATTTATTTTCAGTATAAATATTTTGCAAAGAGTACCCTTTTCCCATAATATATAAATTTGCTAGAATTTCTTTTCAGAATAAATATTTTGCAAAGAGTACCCTTAACTGACAAAATGATTTTATCTCTTCAAACATGGACTGAGAGTGATATGATGTGAATAATGTTTGTGTGAACCAATAGCATGAACTGTGACACAGCTTGATATTTAAAATAAAGGGCTTTATTATAAAGACCTTTCTATTGAGGCCCACCTTCCTCATCTACATGTGATGCAGAGCCACTACAATAGGTGACAGTTGAAGGAGAAGAAAAGAAATTGCAAATGTGATAACTTCTTTGAAAATAGTGCAATGTAACTTTCTGGAGCATCCCTGGCTAGAATGAACTATAAATATGAGATAACAATATTAACATTTTCTAATAATGAGCAATAATACTGAATTTTATCTGTTTTCCTTCCAGCTTGAAGATATGAAGTCTAAACATAATCTGTCTCATGCAATTATTCACTTGGTTAAAACCTATAATATTCGAATCATCACAATCATAAACCTTCTTGTATGGTGAGTATTTAGTAGAATCTTAAACTAGTAGAGCAATGAAGAAGAGCATTTTGTTTATTGAATTTGCACTGGGTCTTTGGAAAAACAATCCAGCTAATTTCATGCATGTTGCGTAATGTTGTGGAAATGTACATTGATTCCATATGTGCCACGCTGTCATGTAGTGCAGTTGAAATCCTGATTGCATAAAGATTCTTTTCCTCTCCGTTCACCACTCATTTTCTGCCAGACACCTTACACCATTGCTGTCTTCTTGACAGTTTAGCCATTGGAAACTGCTTTCCTTTTTGTAGCCTATCTAACACTTCAGGGTATTAAAAATGTCGATCAAATATCTTCTCAATCTCCTCTGCCCTAAGAACGGACACTGCTTCTGCAATTTATCTAAGTGACTGTAATCCTTCAACTGTGGAAACATCTAGGAAATCATTTCTGTATCCTCTCCAGAGCATTCATGTGCATCCTGTAGTATGGACACAAAAGAATAGGAAGTAAAATTAACTGATGCTAAAGAACTTTTGTGTGTTGATGAAGCATAACTTCCTGACTCTTACTCTATGGTGAATGTTAACTTCCATATTGCTTGTAGAAGGGGTGCTGGCAGTCCCTCAGGAAATTTGGATTTCAGCAATGCATTTCTTCAGCCACGGTATTTTGATCCATCTTCTGAGTTTCTGAACCAGTTACAGCAGGCTGTATAAAAATACTGATGACCGCATCAGTCTATTTCAGTTCCAGTATTTAAAGGATCCTGCAAATGCTGGAACTGAAACATTGTAGAACATTTGTGTTACGACAAAACCAGGATCTTCATGAACATAAGTTAATATGAACTGCACTGTGCATCTCTGATGTGTGCACTATCATTGGAGGAGATGCAATGAAGTGAAAGGGCCAAGTGGAAGATTCTGTCCCCCATGGACGGGAGGGTCAAACCTCAGGAAACAAGCAGGCTTGTTGGAAGTGGTGGACAACATCACAGAGGTATAGTATGGTGCCTCACTCCCAGATTTAAAGCCACAAGAAGTTTCTTGACTGAAGGTGACTGGTGTGACACATTCGAGTAAAACGTCCCTCACTCTGCCTTCCCTAGCTTTCTCCAGCAAATCACCTCAGATCTATGCACCCATTACCGTCTGATTATCACTGACATGAAGGGTCATCTTATTGCAGTGTCACAGGCATCTCACTCTGTGACCGTCTACAATTGTTATCTTTCAATCTTCTCAAAATTTGCAGCAGCATACACGTACAGGTCTTTCCCTTTGGCCCTTGCAGGGAAAGAAACCATGGAACAGCTCTTTTCATTGACACCGCTGCAAAGGATGGCAAACTGGATTTTTAAATCAGGCTTGGCCATTAGAGATGGAGAAATGGAGGCCTCCCAATTACCAGATGACAGAACAAAATATCACAGAGTTGCACTGTGTACAGCACTAACTCAAGTTTGATGTCAGCAGCCACTGAAATATGACAATTTGCACTATGAAAACTTAAGACATTCTCACTTTGTCATGTCTCTCAGCTCCTACACTACCTGTGTTGGAGGGGGAAGAAGGTACTTCAGAGGAGGTCAGTCATTTTGAGGAGGAGCTTTAAACAATCAATGTCTTGATGGAAGAAGTACTAGGAAAATTATTTGTATTTGTTGTAAACTTCCAAAATTCCTTCAGTTCTGGAAAGGTTCCACCAGATTGGAAAATCTCAAAAATAACGGTACTGTTCAAGAAAAGTAAAAGGCAGGAAGATGGAAACTATAGGCCAGTTAAGCCTGGCATCTGTCTTTAAGGAAATGTGGAATATGTTATGAACGCAATAGTAGCAGGGGCTTTAGAAAATCATTATATAAGGAAGCAGAGTGAGTATGGTTTTATGAAAGGGAAATCCTATTTGACAGGACTGAAGGCGTCATACGTACAAGCACACAGTATATGAAACAAGGTAAATGAGTTTGAAATTAGCAGATATGATGCAGAGACGTAGCTGCAAGATCAGCCTGGGAACTAAATATCCAAGGATAGGCAGATGGGCAGAGGTGGCAGGGTTGCCTTGTTAATAAGAAATGAAATTAAATTGATTAAATGAAATTAAACAGCAAGAATTGATAGAGTCAGAAGGTATACAGTCTATGTGGGTAGAGTTGAGAAACTGCAAAGGAAAAAGGATGCTGATGGGAGTTGAGTGCAGGGACCCCTAGCAGTAGTCAGGGTGTGGGGAAGAAACTAAATCAGGAATTAGAAAAGGCACATAAGAAAGGCAATAATACAATAATCATAGGGGACTTCAATATATGGGTGGACAGGTAAAATTAAGTTGGTAGCGGATCTCAAGAAAAGTCTACAAGATGTTTTTTTGGAGCAGCTTGGGAAATAAGGATCAGGTAATTATACATTTGGTGATGTGTAATGAGGCAGACTGGATTAGGGAGCTTAAAGTGAAGAAACCCTTAGTGGGCAGTGGCCATAATATGGCAGAATTCACTCTGTGAAGTTGAAATATTTGAGTAAGCTACTTAGTAATATCAAAGAAGATTGCCAGAGGCCTTCTTTTTAGATTCTAAAAGAGAGAGACAAGAGTGTTGGAAAATGTCTAGTAATGGGGAACAAAGAAATGGTGGAGGAACTGAATAGGTACTTTCATCAGTTTTCACAGTGGAAGACATGAACAGCATACAAGAACGTCAAGAGTGTCAGGGGGCAGAGGTGAGTATAGTGACCATCACCAAGGAGAATGTGCTGAGGAAGCTGAAAGGTCTGAAGGTGGATAAATTACTCAAACCAGATGGATTATACCCCAGAGTTCTGAAGAAGGGGCGGCACGGTGACTCAGTGGTCAGCACTGCTGCCTCACAGTGCCAGGGACCCGGGTTCGATTCCAGCCTCGGGCGCCTGTCTGTGTGGAGTTTGCACATTCTCCCCGTGTCTGTGTGGGTTTCCTCCGGGTGCTCTGGTTTCCTCCCACAGTCCAAAGATGTGCAGGTTAGGTGGATTGGCCATGCTAAATTGCCTGTAGTGTTCAGGGAGGTGTAGGTTAGGTGGGTTGTCAGGGGGGTGGGTCTGGGTGGGATGCTCTGAGGTTCAGTGTGGACTTGTTGGGCCGAAGGGCCTGTTTCCACACTGTAGGGATTCTATGAAAAAAAAAGGTAGCTGAGGAGATTGTAGAGGCATTGGTGGAGGTCTTTCAGGTATCACTGAGCCAGCATTGGAAAATGGCTAATGTGACACCCCTGTTTAAGAAGAGAGGAAGGCAGAAGACGGGAAAATCTAAGCCAGTTAGCTCGCTATTGGTAAGATTTTAGAGTCCATTATTAAGGATGAGATTGTGGGGTACTTGAAAGTACATATTAAAATAGGGCTTTGTCAAGGAGAGGCCTGGCAAAGCTGTTAGAATTCTTTGAAAGATAACAAACAAGTTACACAAAGGAGAGCCAGGGAACATGATCTATTGGATTTCCTGAAGGTCATTGACAAGGTGCTGCACAGGATGCTGCTAAAAAACATAAGAGGCCATGATGTTAGGGATAAGATACTGGCATGGATAGAGGATTGGCTGACTGGGAGAAGGCAGACACTGATGATAAAGGGCTTTTTTTCAAGATGGCAGCCAGTGACTAGTGGGGTTCCTCGGGGGTCAGTATTGGAATCATATCTATTCATGTTATACATTAATAATCTGGACTAAGGAATTGAGAGCATTGTTGCTACGTTGCAGAAGACAGAACAAGTGAAGGGACAAGTAGTGTTGAGGAAGGAGGAGGCTGCAGAAGGACAGGTTAGGACAGTGGGCAAAGAACTGGCAGATGGATATAATGTAGGAAATTCAGAGGTTATGCACTTTGGGAAGAAAATTAGAGGCACGGAATATTTTCTAAATGGGGAAAGGCATTGGAATTCTGGAGCACAAAGGAACCTTGGAGTCCAAGTTGAGGATTCTCTTAAAGTTCTTAACATGTAGGCTGAGTTGGCAGTTGGGAAGACAAAGGCAACATTAGCAAGAGAGCTTGAATACAAGAGCTGAGATGTAGTGCTGAGGTTGTACAAGGCTCTGGTCAGACTGCTTTTGGAATATTGTGAGCAGTTGGGGTCCTGCATCTAAAGAAGGAAGTGCTGGCATTGGAGCATGTCTGGAGGAGGTTTCGAAGAATGACTGTAGGAGTGAAGGGCTTGTCATATATGGAGTGTTTGAGGATTCTGGGTCTGTACTTGATTCAGTTTAGAAGGATGAAGGGGGATTGGAACTTACAGAATACTGAGAGGCCTGGATGGAAGGAACATGGTAAATATCTTTCCACCAGCAGGAGAGACTCAGATCCGAGGACATAGATTTAAAATGAAGGAACAACCCTTTACAACAGAGATGAAGAGGAATTTCTTCAGCCAGAGCATGGCTAACCTGTGGAATTCTTTGCCACAGAATGCTGAGGAGAGAAGCCATTGAGTGTATTGAAGACAGATATAGATAGGTTCCTGATTAAAAAGGGGATCAAGGATTATGGGGATAAAGCAAGAGAACGGGGTTGAAAACATATCAGCCCTGACCGAATGGTGGAGCTGAATGGATGGGCTGAAAGGCCTAATTCTGCCCCTAAATCTTATAGTCTTATAGTTTTGAAGATAGAATGGAGAATTTAGGACTGAATTTGGGAGAGGAGAAAGCTGAAACAAGATTCGATTGAAATCGAATCTTCAGTGAGAAGGCTTGACAGAGTAGCAGGGAGAAACTTTTTCCACTTGTAAATGCATTAATGAGGAACTCCAGCTGAAAGTGATTTGCAAAAGAAGTTAATAGGATGTGAGAAAAATACCTCTTTGACATAGCAAGCACTTTGAACCTGGAATGCAATGCCTAGGAGGAGACATGTTCAGGTAAGACATTGAAGAGGGTATATTGATAATTGTAGGGTTATGGTGAAAGGGCAGGAGAATGGTGCTGCATCTTGATGCTCATTCATGTAGCCAGTGAAATCATGCTGAAAGGTCTTCTTCTGTACTTTAACAGTTCTATGATTATGTATTTTTTTCAAATTGTACACTGTGTGGATGTTGCTTGCTAGGCCAATATTCACTGCCTATCCCAAATACTCTGGAGAAACTAGTGGTGAACTGCCTTCTTGAATCACAGGAGTTATGGAGCGTTTGAACCAAGACTGAAATGAAGTCAAGAGCTGAGTGGCCCTTGCAAAACCCAAAATGACCATCAGTGAGCAGGTTATTTCTATGCAATTGTCATTTGATAGCACTGTTGATGGCCTCTACCATCAAGAATAGCCTGATTGGATGATTATTGGCTGGGTTGGCTTTGTCCTACTTCTTGTGCCTGGTACGTACCTGACAATTTTCAACATTGCTGGACAGATGCGAGTGTTGCAGTGGTACTCGAATAGCTTGGCTAGGAATGTGGCTAAGTCTGCAGCACAAGTCTCCCATTCTATTGCTGGAATGTTGTCAGGGCCCATAACCTTCACAGTATCCAGTGCCTTCAATCATATATTGATATGATTTCAAGTGAATTGATTTGGTTGAATTCAGATATTTGTGGTGCTAGGTACCTCAGGATGAAAGCAAAATAGATCATTTACTCAACATGTTGGCTGAAGATGGATGCAAATATCTTACCAAATGCCTTATCTTTTGCCCTGATGTGCTGGGCCTCCTCATTGTTGAGGAAAGGGATAAATGTGAAACCTCCACTTCCTATTAGTTGTTTAATCATCCACCACCATTCACAACTGAATGTGGCAGGACTGCTGAGCTTAGATCTGACCTGTTAGTTGTGGGATAATTTAGTCCATGCTTCTTCTATTGTTTTGCTTGTGTGGTGGAGTGAAGTGTATGCTTGGCATTAGTTTGTAAATTGTTTTTGGATGCAGTTCTCCTGCAGCTGATAGCTTATCAAGCCTTCTGAATGCTCAGTTTGGAGTTGCTGGATCCATTTGAAATCTGTGCCTTTTAGGACAATGGTAGCATCACACTATATATATAATATATATGTATTATATATAAATATATAAAATATGTCGAGCCTCGAATGTGGCGCTAGTGGGAGGATTTCAGGAATTGAAAGAGAAGCCTTTGCTGGTTACCCTGCTGAGGCTTCAGCCAAGGGAAGAGGGGACATCCCTGAAGGCCCCCTTTCCAGATAGGGTACCATTCAACAAATCCCCCTTACATTTGCCCTCCCCCAGCCCAAATGACCCCAACCCTGCCTCTACAGCAAGATACCTAATACTGTCTTTCCTCACCTTTCAGACCTCGCCACCCTTGCCTGCCTACCCCCACAGCCTACAGTTTACTCAAAGCAGTGATGTGAAAGCTTGTGACTGTAAATAAACCTGTTGGACTATAACCTGGTATCATGTGACTTCTGACATTGTCTACCCAGTCCATCATCGGCATCCTCACATACAACCTACCATGGAGATAGAATTGCCACACAAGAGAATAGCTTTCTCTGATCTCACACTGTCTGCAATGTTCAGTTCTCAATGTTCTCTTCTTAATTAAACAAATGGATTGTTTATTCTTCCTTCGTTTTGTAAATATCTGTGTTCATAAATAGAAATATGCAAAGTTACATAAAGAGTGTCAATGCAATATAAGACAGTGGCACAGAACAGGGATAAATTTAAGATATTTAAACTGAAAACTGAAACAATCAATGTAGTATATCAAGCTACATAACACCTAAATAAAATTGTAACAGACTGTGTACTGATGGAATTGTTTCAGTAAATTGAAGTAAAATATTTATAATGCCGAGGGCAGGAAAGACAGAACTTGCTTGCTCAGTCTCTTAGCAACTGGCTGGATCATTGGCAGCCAATGTTGTATTATTCTTTAGCTAAATGTAAAGATAAAAATCAGAAAGGAGTCATTCAATTCAAACAGAGATATTGCTGTTGCTCAATGAAGAACGGTTGGACAAGTGAAGGGATGCAAGTGCATTGCAAATTTTGCAGGATAGTCATCTACAGGGAATGTTCTTGTCTGCCTTATAATACTTGGCATGAACACAGAGCATAGAGAGCAGAGGTGCTGCCTCTGCTGTTTGCATCCTTGATGGGAAATGATAAATGATAGAGAGCACTATTGGAGGGAGAAAGAAGATCAGAGTAAAATCAAAATGGAAAATATCAACTGGAAGAGAAAAGTTCTTACAAATTGTTTATAAGCAGTCTTTACCATTTTTTTGGCAGGATGATTCTGGCAGTTGGATACTTTGGCCTGTCTTTGAGCACACCCAATCTCCATGGTGATGACTATTTGAACTGTTTCTTCATGGCTGTCATCGAAGTTCCGGCCTATATAGCATCTTGGCTTTTCCTCCAGAGGTTTTCCCGAAGGTTCAGCCTTTCAGGCGCATTTTTTCTTGGCGGGGTTGTCCTTTTCTTCGTTCAGCTCATACCTTCAAGTAAATTTCTAGTGCAGCTAAAATTATCATAAACTGTCTTCGGTTAAACATGTTCTTCTCTCTCTGATTGACTAGAATATATATGTGATAGTCACCTTAAAATATTTTAGCATTCTAACACTCTGTTTGAAAAGCAATGGAGATCCATCAGAATGTCACTGATCTTGCTGTGTTTTAAGGTTAAGGTGCTGTGAGGAAAATGGTAAAGTTCAGAAGGTTGGAGGGTGACCAGTTCTATTCATCACTTAGTTTATTCAAATCAGTACTGGTTTAAAAGCTGTTTTTCATTCAAACGGTTTACGCAAAACTACACAATCCATTTTTTAAACCAGCACCAAATCACCCATTTGACAAAGTAAACAAATAACAATAAACAAAAACTACTCAACAGGGCCAGTGCAACTTTGGTAAAAGTAAACTGCGCTAGTCCCAGAGGGCTGTTTGCCTGTTAGACAGAGATGTCTGCGGGTGGTTTGACCTGAGAGTCACTTTGCCTTAGGTGTGGGGGGAGGTTGAAAAAGAGAGTCCTTCACCAGCTGAGGTGGTGCAGGAATTGAAATGATGTTGTTGGCATTACTCTAAATCACAAACCAGCCAACTGCGCTAAGTAATCGCCTCATTTTTCCTTTATCCAGAAGTGTTCTCAGTCACAACTGACAGCTTTTGCCACCACCATATCACCTGTAGCAAAAAAATCTGAAACCTTATAATGTTTGTAATATGAGACAACTGAATTGTTGCAATCACATATTTACTGGAGCTAACACACTTAGAATATGACAAACATTATGTTCTGTTTTAAATCTGTTCAGTATATACTAACTGCTGCATCCCCTGAACCTCCATAAACCACCGCCCCGACTTTCACCCATGTGCTTTTTACTCAAATACACAGAAATATTTTAAAAAATGGAATGTAAGAACAGGATTAAGTTATTTGTGCTGGCTCAAACATTCAATATGACCGTGGTCGATCATCTTACTGAGTATCCTGTTCCCACTTTCACCCCATATGGCTTGATCCCTTTGGTCTCAAGAAATATATCTAACTCCTTCAGAACATTCAATGTTTTTCCCTCAATCACTTTTGTTGGAAAAGAATTCCATAGACTCTCCACTATCCGGATGAAGAAGCTGTTCCCTATCTCAGTCCTAAATGGCCTACCCCATATTCTTAGACTGTGACGCACTAGTTCTGGACTCCCAGTCATCAGGAACATGCTTCCTGCATCTAACCTGTCTAGTCCTGTTAGAAGTTGAGAGGTTTCTATGAGATTTCCCTCACTCTTCTAAATTCCAGTGAAAATAGTCCTAACCAATCCATCTCTCTCCATATCTTTGACCTGTCTGCCAGGAATCAGTCTAATAAAACTTTATTGCACCCCTCCATAGCCAGAACATTCTCCCTTAGGTAAGACGTAAGAAATCCAAAATACTCACAATGTCCTGGTATGGTCTCACCAAGGCCCTCTACAATTGCAACATGACATTCCTGCTCCTTTAGTCAATCCTGTCACTCTGAAGGCCAACATACCATTTGCCTTCTTCACCACCTGCTGACCTACATGCTCACTTTATGTGGCTTCTGTACAAGGATACCCAGGCCTCATTGCACCTCCCCCTTTCCCAATCAATCACCACTCAGAAGATAATCCATCCTCCTGGTTTTGCTATCAAAGTGAATGACCTCACATTTATCCACATTATACTTCATTTGCCGTGCATTTGCCCACTCACTCAACTTGTCCAAATCTTGCGACAGCATCTCTCTGTCCTACTCACAGTTCACGCTCCCTCACCGTCTGCAAATGTGGAGATATTAACATTTAGTTCCTCATCTAAAACTTTAATATACATTGTGAACAGCTGGAGTCCAAACACTAATCCATGTGGTGTCCTCCTGGTGCCTGGCTACCAGTCCGAAAATAATCTGTTAAATTACATGAGATTTGTACCTTGGGAGAATTAAGCTCCATATACAATGTACAGCGGTGTAGGGGTGACAGGTAAGCTGGTATAGACACATGTACGTGGCTTGGATGATGACCTGGTTAACTGTGAAGTTTGAGGGGTTCACAGAATGGGCACCTAGGGAGAAGACAGTGATGTTGGCAGTCTCAGTGACGTTAATGCTGAGGCTGAAAGCCTGTGGCAAGAGAATCAATTGCTGACATTCCAATTGTGAAGCATATAGAGCGGTGTTGAGGAGGATGGTCCCATGAATGCACTTGCAATGGGGTAGGGCAATTGAGTTGACATGTGATGGTAGGGGTTGCATCTTCAACCAGGCACTGGGTGTTCACAGGGGAAGACAATGGGCCAATCGCACATGATATATTGGTGACAAAGGCATGCAGGGTGTCTAATCATCCTGCAACATTGATCTTCTCTGTGTGCTGCACTCCTCTGGCATCATCTCTGCTGGGAAGCTGCTTGATATATACGCTCGTGTGCAGACAGCCAACTGAACAGTAGGCAATGTTGAAGGAATGGCCTAACGAGTCAGACTCAGTTAATGCGATGCAAACACGTTGCTACCCTTGTTTCCCCATGATGTAATTGGTACCTTATGAAGACCCCCAACCATTGTGGCTTGTTATTGCCCAAGGAGTGACCCTGAAACGTGCAATGAAGCATCTAGGCCCTACGCAGAGACACAAACAACCACGTGAACAGTGAAAGCAAATATTTTTGAGTGGCTACCAGCTGTGCCCTCACTGTAACTTTATATTTATTCATGTCCTTTTCACTGTGCCGCGTTGAGGTCCCGTAATCCACGGATGGGGCGGAGTGAACCTTCTCCACAGCAGAGCCCATTGGCCCTGGAGGTTTGGTTGGGAAAGGGAGGGGTATTTGGGTCTGCAGGCATATTGATTGCTCTCAGTCTGAACTTTCAAGGGTTGGACAGCAGCAAGCAGGCCAGGCCTGAAGACCTCCGCAATGTGCTGTGAGGACAGAGCACCTGGGCTGCGCTACACAGTCCCTGCCCCAATCACACTGTGCCATAGGACTAATGCCTGGGGTGATGGAGTACAGGCATTTGTGACACTCCGGCAGCCCATGAGGGTACTGGGCCTCTCTCTCCAATGGCAGCTGCTAACCTGTCCCCGGTGGCAAAGATGCCCAAGTGGATGGCACAGCTGTTCATGCTGATGCATATTGAAGTGTTCTGAAGGTGTGTGGAGACACTATGGAATTAGTGATGTGGGGGGATGGGGGCCAGCTAAAGTAAATGAGGGAATATATTGAATGAAACAGAGTGGGATGTCGCAGCATAAGCCTTGGTGGAAGGTAGGCACAGTAACAGAGATACAGTGAGTGCAAAATGGCGGAGACAAGAGAATGACACTTATGCTTGTCACTGACCTTCATTTGGCACAGCAGTCCATTCTCTGCGCCCTTGAAATGACACAACCAGTCTCGGCATGTTGTGGAGGCATGCCGTCCGCTGTCCCATCCTTTCAACTACAGCCCCTAGATCCCTCTTGGAGAACTTCCTCTCTGAACCTTCTCTTCTCAGTGCCCAACAATGAGCAGAGCAGCTGTTCGATGCTAGCAATCCTTCATGCAGCAGGTTTTCAAAGGTACCATCAATGCAGGGGATGCTGGCCTTAGGTTGGGTATCCCATGAATGGCGGATATCTTCTGGGAATGGCATGTGGGAAAATGGGCCAGAAATTGGACATTATACATGCCATGGGTGGCAACAGCAATTCATGGGGCGAGTATGGAATGATACAATAAGGCAACTCTCAGCCTCCGGACAAGAATTTCCTCACCAAACCCATGTTTCATAAATAATTTTGAGATTTCATCAATAGCTTTACCAGAACAATACCTGAACTCCAAAGGTTAAACTGCAAAGAAAGGTTAAAGAACTCCCTGCAATTTAGAAGACTAAGGAGCGATTTCAGGAATGCAAGTATGAAACATTTATTCATAGAAAGATGGTAGAAATTTTGAAGCCAGTTCTATAAATGGCAATTGATGCTAAGTCAGTTGTTAATTTTAAAACAGAGTGATAGATTTTGTGAGCTAAAGAGATGATGATATGGAGAAAGGCAGGTCTATGGAGTTAGGTTGCAGATCTGTCATGATATCAGTGAATGGTGGGGCAGTACTAAATGATTTACTCCTGTTCCTATGACATTATAATAAAGTTCTGCCTAATATCATGTGGCATAGGGAAAGGCAGGTCACTAGAGTTAGGTCACAAGTCTAATATTAAATAAATGGCAGAACAAGATCAAGGGGCTAAATGGCCTATTCCTGTTCTGTGTTCTTATCCTTTGTAAAGTTAAGCTGATCTAAACTGTGCTTATAGACAATCACATACCAACATTCCCTTCCTCTTTACACCAATCTTCACCTGTCATCACTGACCTACGTTACCTCCCAGGCTCTGATGCCCTTAATTTTAAGCTCTCATCCCTGACAGTAAATTTTTGGTTCACTCTTCCTTGATTGTGTAACCTTCCCAAGCTCTAGAATTCTCCAAACTCTAGTCACATTGCTACAATTTCTTATGCAACATCACCCCTTCAATCTCTGAATGTTATCCATTCTTTCAGACATCTAGGCCTCACTTTCTTGAATTCTTCCTCTGAACCCTTTGACCAGGCTCCCTTAAAACACATACTTTTGATCAAACACTATCGGTTCTAACAGCATTTCAGCTGCAGCATTAAAGATTTGAGCGCCAGAAATAACTGCATCTTTAAATAAGTTGCTCCCATACAGTTTCAATGTACTGACCATGTGGAAGATTGCCCAGATATGTCTTGCCACCTAAATTCTAGGCAAGTCCGATCTGGTTCCTTACCATCCTGGGTGTCCACTCTCAGTCATTCACAAAGTGATGAAACCTATCATCAACAGTGTCATCAAGTGGCACTTACTTCCCAATAGTCAACTCACCACTGGTCATTTTGAGTGCTCCTGGAACCACAGGTCCAGACCTTATTAAACCTTTGGTCCAAGAAAGGCAAAAGAGCTTAATTCTAGCAGTGAGGTGAGAGCAAATGCTCTTGACAAAGCGCTCATAAAATTGGGGTCGAATTTAGAATAAGGTGGCACTGGTTAAAGTTAACCAGTACTGGTTAAAGTTAAAATAGAAAATAGGAATGTGTGTGATTGTTGGAGGCCAATTATCTCAGTCTCAGGGTAACATTATAGGAGTTCCTCAAGGTAATGTCCAAGATGCAATCTTCAGCTGGTTCATCAATGACCTTCCCTCCATCAGAAGATCGGAAATTAGGATGGTCACATATGATTACAGAGTGTTCAACATAATTCACAATGTGCCAGATACTGAAGTAGTGCAAGCCCACATGTAACGAGATCTGGACAACTTTCAAGCTTGGGCTGACAAGATGCGAGTGATATTTGTACAACACAAATGTTAGGCCATGATCATCGCTAACAAGGGAGGGTCAAACCACCTGCACTTTATATTGAATGGCATTACTATCTCTGAATCATTCACCACTAGCATCCTGAGGGTCATTGTTAACCAGGAACTTAATAGGAACTTAGTTGCTTGCGTCAGAGTTGAAAATTCTGCGAGTCTTTGCATCATCTACAAGGCATAAGTCAAGTTTGTGCTGGAATAACCTCACTGACCTGGACACCTACCACCAAAAACAAGCAGAAATTTGACACTATTCCAAGACCTTAAGACAACAAGATAGAGAAGCAGAGTTAGACAAAACAGTCTCTTTGTACTCCATCTACCACAGTAAAAATTCACTCCCTTCACTGTCAGCGCACAGTGGGAATAATCTGTACCATATACAAATGCATTGCAACAACTTGCTGAGGACCTGCCAAAACTCATAACTGTCATTACCAAGCAGAACAAAGACAGGATTTATCTGGGAACATCACCATCTGACAGTTCCCCCGATCGTATATCAAGCTGAATTGCAAATATATTGTCATTGCTTCACCACTGCTAGGTCAAAATCCTGAAAGTTACTCTCTGGTAATCTGCTCACCAAGGCTCAGTTTGTATTCTGCCAGGCAATTCAGCTCTTTACCATATGAGAGGCTTGGTATATACACTAATAAAGGAACTAAATTCCAGATGTGACATGAGAATGATTGCCTTTAATGTCAAAGCAGCATTTGACTAAGTGGTACATCAAGGAATCTGAACAAAATTGAAGTCGTTGAGAATCAGGGATAAACTCGCCAGTGGTTTTTGTCATACCCAGTGCAAAGAAAATATCTATTGTTATTGGATACTCATTATCTCAGCCCCAAAAGATTGCTACAGGAGCGCTTCAGTCTACATATTTTCCTAATCAATCTGTTCAGAGATATTATTACTTACCTCTGGAGTAGGTAGACATGAACCTAGATGTCCTGGCTGAGGGGTAGGAACAGTACTACTGCACCACAAGAGGCCCAGGTTCCTCAGAATGGATATTCTCTAATCAACCGGTACAGAGGTACACACCTCTGGAACTTGAACACGGGCCTCCTAGCCCACAAGATCTTCAGGAAAATGTCTTAATCACAACCATCTTCAGCTGCTTCATCAATGACCTTGCCTGCATCACAAGGCCAAAGTGGAGATGTTCATTGATCAGTGCACTTTGTTCAGTTCCATTTGCAACTCTCAAATGCTGAAGCACTTTTTATCCGTGTGTGCTAAATTTAGCCTTGGCCTGAGAAGTGAGAAGTAGCATTCATGCTGTACAAAAGCCAGAAAATGACAATTGTTTTTTAAAAATTAATCAAACAATCTCCTTTTGATGTTCAAAAACATTACCACCACTGACACTGATACAATTACCATTCTGGAAGTGAGTTCCAAAAGTCAAAATTATTTCAGTTTTTCAAAATCTGACTGAGAAAGAAAAACTGCCTCGCTTAAGTTTGTCGAAGATTACTTCGACCATAAGACCAAAAGATAGTAAGATGTAGGAGCAGAATTAGGCCAGTCAGCCCATCGAGTCTGCTTTGCCATTCAATCATGGCTGATATGTTTCTCACTCCCATTGTCATGCCTTCTTCCTGTGACCCTTGATCCCCTTACCAATCTATCTATCTCTGACTTAAATATATTCAATGCCTTGTCCTCTACAGCCTTCTGCAGCAATGAGCTCCACAGACTAACCATCCTCTGGCTGAAGAAATTTCTCCTCATCTCAGTTCTGAATGTTCGTCCCTTCATGCTGAGGCTGTGCCCTCGGGTCCTAATTTCTCCTACATATAGAAACATCTCCTCCACATCCACTCTATTCAGGCATCTAAGTATTCTGAAAGTTTCAGTGAGGTGCCCCCTCATCCTTCTGAACTCCACTTACTACAGTCACAGAGTCCTCAATTGCTCCCCATTTGAAAAGTTCTCCATTCCCAGGATCATTCTTGTCAACCTCCTCTGACCCCTTCCAAGCCAGCACATCCTTCATTAGACATGACCAAAACTGCACACAATTTTCCAAAGGTGGTCTGGTCAGAGCCTTACAGCCTCAGCAGTACATCTCTGCTCTGGTATTCTACCCCTCTTGAAATGAATGATAATATTGCATTTGCTTTCCGAACTGCCAACTGAACCTGCATGTTAATCTTAACAGAATCCTGAATAGGACTCCTAAGACCCCGTGTGTGATAAATTTTCTAAGACTCTCCCCATTCAGAAAATAGTCTGTGCCTCTATTCTTCCTAGCAAAGTGCATAACCTCATGCTTTGCCATATTGTATTCCATCTGCTACTTCTTTGCCCATTCTCCAGCCTGTGGAAGTTCTTCTGCAGTCTCCCCACTTGCTTAATCCTACCTGTCGGTCCACCTATCTTTGTGTCATCTGCAAACTTAGCAACAATGCCCTCAGTTCCTTCATCCACATCATTAATATATAATAGTTGTGGTCCCAACACTGAACCCTGCGAACGCTATTAGTCACCAGCTGCCATCCTCAAAAAGGCCCTTTTAACCCCACTTTCTGCTTTCTGCCTGTCAGCCAATCCTCTATCTATGGCCAGTACCTTGTCCTGAACACCACGGGCTCTTATTCAGCTGCCTCCTGTGTCCTTGTCAAAGTCTTTTTTGAAAATCCAAATACTTCATGTCTGCTGGCTCTCCTTTGTCTAACTTGTATGTTATGTCCTCAAAGAATTTTTAGCGGATTTGTCAAGCGTGACCTCCTCTTGACAAAGTACGTGTTGACTTAGCCTTATTTTACCATGCACTTCTACGTATCCACAATCTCCTCCTTAATAATGGACTCTGAAACCCTACCAACAACTGGAGGTCAGGCTAATTGGCCTATAGTTTCCTATCTTCTACCTCCTTCCCTTCTTAAATAGGAGTGATACATTAACCATTTTTAAGTCCACTGGGGTCCTTCCTGACTCCAGTGATTCCTGAAAGATCACCATCTATGCCTTTCCAATCTCCTTAGCTGCCTCCTTCAGAAACCTGGGATGTAGTTCATCTGGCTTGGGTAATTTATCCACCTTCAGATCTTTCAGCTTCCCCAGCACCTCCTTAATGATAAGTACTCTTTTAATGGTATGGTTGGTTGCTGGTGTCTTTTGCTGTGAAATTTGATGCAATGTACCTATTCAGTTTAACAGCCATTTCTTTGCACCCCATTACTACTTCCCCAGCAGTCCAATGTCCACTCTTTTCTCTCTTATCTTTTAGATACCAAAAACTCTTGCAATCTTCTTTTATATTACTAGCTAGTTTAACCTTATATTTTATTTTCTCTTACTTTATTGCTGTTTTAGTTATCCACTGCTGGTTTTTAGAGGATTCCCGATCCTTTGTCTTCCCACTAATCTTCATCACATTATATGTTTTTTTTACTGCTATGCTACAATTCTGGCCAGCTCCTCCCTCATGTCTTTGCAGTTACTTTGACTTAATTGTAGTACTGTTACATCTGATTCCAGCTTTTCCCTCTCAAACTACAGGGTGAATTCTTCCATATTAGAGGTCAGAGCTCCCCCAGGGGTTCCTTCACTTTAAGTTTCCTAATCAAGTCTGCCTCATTACCCATCACCAAATCCAGGATTGCCTGTTCCCTAGTGGGCTCTGCCACAAGTTGCTCCAAAAGCTCGTGTCATAGTCATTCCAGTGAATTCCTCTTCTTGAGATTCACCACACATTCTCTACAGCCGAAACACTGTATCCTGTATGTTGTTCTGTAATGCTGGTGCACTTTATATGGTACGATCTGCCTGTAGAGCACATAAAACCATACTTATCACTGTTTCTCGGTGCATATGACAACAATATATCAAAGTTAACCCAAATTCAGCATGATTTTCCCAGGCCACCTGCTAATGAAGACTTCCATGATTATTGTTATGCTGCCTTTCTTACAGACTTCTCTATCTCCAGATTTATTTTCTTCCCACATCATGTCTACTGCTAGGAGGCCCTGTATATAACTCACATCAGGGTATTTTTTCCTCGGCGGCTCCTCAACTGTACTCTACACCTTTTGACTTAATGTCATTCTTGATATTTATTTTATTTTATTTCATACTAACAAGGCAACCCTTCCCCCCTCTGCCCATTTGCCTATCCTTTCCATAGAATGTGTACACTTGGGTATTTAGTTCCCAGCCCTGAACCCTTTGCAGCCCATATCTCTGTGATAACCACAACATTGTACTCACCAATTTCAATCTGTGCTACAAGTACATTATCTTGTTTTCAATACCGTGTGCATTTAAGTCCAACACCCTCAGTCCTACATTGACCGATCCCCTTCTCATAGTTGTCCCCTTATCTGTCGTGTCTGAAGTTAGATTCCTGATCCTTTCCATATTCTTTGACCTATTACTTGTTCTGGAAACTTTATTAACCTTTTCTGTGCCCTCCGCCCCCTTTAAATTTCTCCATAATTTTCCATGCAACCGGACCCATCCCCACTATTTAGTTTAAAGCCCTATCCACAGCACTAGTTATGCAATTCACCAGAACTCTGGACCCAGCATGATTCAGGTAGAGCCTGTCCCATCGGAACAGCTCTCCCCTTCCACAGTACTGGTGCCAATGTTCCACAAATTTGAACCCGTTTCTCCCACACCAATCACTGAGCAACACGTTTACCTCTTTAATCTTGTTGAACCTGTGCCAATTTTCTTGTGGCTCAGGTAGTAATCCAGAGACTTTTATTCTTTAGATTCTGCTTTCTAATTTAGCTTCCAACTGCTGATATTCCCTTAGCAAAATCGCTTTCCTCTTTCAGGGCCATGACAACTGGCTCTTTCCCCTCCCACTGCAAGTTCCTCTGCAGCCCCAATGAGATGTCCTGACCCCAGGCACCAGGCAACACAACCTTCAGGATTCTTAATCCTGGCCACAGAGAACTGTGTCTATTCCCTCTGACTATACTATCCCCAATTACAATGACTTTTCTCTTTTCTCCCCCTCTTGAATGACTCCCTGTACCATGGTGTTATTTTTTGGTCAGTTTGTTCATCCAGCCTGCAGTCCCACTCTTGTCCACACAGGGAGCAAGAATCTAAAACCTTCAGCACTATCTCCTGTGTTCCTCTTGCTGCCTCGCTTGTAGTCACACCCTCCTATCCCTGACCAAGTTCAACGTAATTAATCTAACCGATGTTACTGCCTCGTGAAATACAGCATCCAGGTAACTTTGCCCCTCCAAAATATTTTATGGCATTCAAAGGTCAGACTCCAGCGCATCGACGCAAACCTGGAGTTCCTCAAGCAACCAGCACCTGCTACAGATGTGGCCTCTCTGAGTCACAAAAGGGTTCACCAGCTTCCATATCATTCAGGTACAGCACATCACCTGGCCTGGCAGCTCTATTTTATTTGATTATTGACTTTATTTTTTAAGATTCTTACTGATCTTTTACTTTGTAACCTGTAAATACTTCCCCCATTTGCTTTCAATCTGAAAGTAACCTAGTTAAATTATCACCAACCAATGAACTTTTACAGGGTTTTACCTGTGATGTTACTCCTTTGAGCTGGGCCTGTGATCCTGGGATTCAATTTATCCTGTCTTAAAAACAAACCTTACAAGCTATGATCCAGAAAAAGAAACACAAGCAGAAAGCACCTCTTCCCCTCTGCACCGAATTCCCACACTACCTCACTCAGTTGGGCTGTGTCTGACTCCAGATGTGACTTCTTCTCCTCTCCTTCCTGACCGTGCAAAGCTTACTGATTATAGATTTTCAAATGGTATTTCTTGACTGAGGACAGCAAGGGAAATATGGTGAGAATCATAGTATCAGAAAGAAAAACCATGATGGAAAATAACCAGCTATTGACAAGTTTAGCATGGGAGTAGATGAAAAGAATTAACAATCCAAGGTGACAAATCTCAGTGGTAATCTGCTCACAGAGGCTCAGCTAATGTTCTTCCAGGTATTTTCACTCTGGGTTGGCAGTTCTTGACTCAGTTCACAATTGGTACTTGCAAAACTTGTTAAAGGGCAGCACTTTATAAGAGTCTGAGCAAAGTGGGCTGTAGTGAGAATTGTAGCAGAATTAGACAAGAAGTCTGGCAAGATCCATTTTGATGTCTTACGCATTTAACAGGCAGCAAGGTGAGTTTCTCACTAGGTCGTACCGAGATACTAATTAAGGGAATTATTACTTGTTAAATGCTTTGTTAACGGCTCAACTCACTTCATTAGTATTCAACTTCCTGCCTAATCAAACATGCCAAACTAGCTACACATAGAGAAAACTTGACACGGAAACCAGAGCAGATACCTGCAAATTCAGCTTGCTACCTGCTCTGAAGGACCTTGACGTTTCTCAGCACCAAACAGCATTTAGGATATAATTTAGGGGAGCCAGCCACATGCACCCCTCATCCATGGATTTTCACTTCTGGTGTTTGTCAAAACTGCATGACCGTCATGGCATCCCTCTGATATACCTGCAGATCATTTAGGAAGCATAGAGCCACATTGCAGAGTGTGCCAGCAACCAGCATTGAAACGCTGCCTCAGAGGCACTTTGTGTGCACGGACAAGCACTGAACTCATGGTTTGGACCAGGGCTGTTCACATGCAGTCTTAGTGTCAGCTTACTTACCCAGTGCCTACCTGCGTTCTCACAGCATCCATGCCTTGCACTGCCTCTAAGTGCTAGTTAGCATTCACACAACCAGGCAACCAGGTTCATATACCTTTCTGTACATCATCAATCTCACAACTGCACCATGCGTCAGTAGCTTATGCAGCAAAAAACACTGCATATGCAAGCAGCCATGTCTCAAAGTCCTAGGTGAGTAGTACTCACTAAAGTCCATGGAAGCACCTGTCAGTCAGGGGTCTTGGTACAGTATCTCTCTCATATTGACTGTGTTCGGGTGTCCAACAGGGATGTTTCTGCGGTCTGGGAAGTGGATCACCATCAGACCTGTGGTTCCATAGCAACCAGTCCAGGCACTAGGGCTAATACACTGGGAAGATGTACAGCACCAGTTAATGGTTTGAGCACTTCTCACCCAGAGGTATCTGGTTAAGTCATTCAAGGGGGTGGGACAGTCTGTCCACAAAATTAAAGGGGAACGGAAATCAGAGAGGGAGCGAGAGGTTTGCTGCCACACAAAGCAGTCTTAGCGAGTTATTCTTCCGTACTTGGGGGGTTGGGGGAAGGGTTGGGTGGGGAGGGGAAGTGAGAAAACAACTGTGAAGGGGAAGTAACAATATCCAAAAGGTGGGATATGGTAAAGCATGGATAGAAAGGAAGTCAAGCTGTAGGTGGCGGGGGGGGGGGTTCACCCATGGTCAGGAGAACCCTAGCTTCAGGCTGGGGCACTGTGTGACCACAACTGGCATGGTCACCTGAAATGCCAGGGGCTGGAGAATGTACAGGTTCATGTAGACTGTTTGTGTGGACAGATGCAAAGCTGGTGGTTCTTACAGGAAGGAGATTTGGATGACTAGGGGTCTCACCAACATGTAGAGGTGGAAGCTGGAAGCCATTGGCTGAAGACCACTCACTGCCATCTTCCACCATGCTGGAAATTGAAAGTGCAAAGTGGGGGAAGAAAATGGCTGCAACCATACCTGGAGTGGACACGGTAGGTAACTCAACCTGTGAAGGAATGGCCAAAGGACCACTGACTTGTAGGTGTTCAAATGAATAGAACATTACAAACAGACCATGCATTGTACAAGACACACAGTCCCAAATCTTTGGGTATCCAAATGCATTGATTTCTTATTTGCTGCACACCTCTCATCCCTAGATAATGCTGACCAACTCATTCACATGTATAGTTTTTGACACAGACACCAGGGTAAGAATGGGGCAGTTGTAGGACAAGAGCCAATGGGGGTGTCAGCAGAGACCATTGTGGACAGAGGGGATCAATTCTCATACTTTAGGAACTTCCTGTCAGCAAGGACAAACATCAACAGTGATGCTCCACATCACCTACAGTGTACCAATGTAGCCTTTGGCTATTTGAGAAACAGAATTGTTTATGACAAAATCCTCAAACACAGTACCAAGTCAGTGTGCGAGGTAGCAGTTTACCTGCACTTCTATGTGCATCAAAGACATGGGCAATGTATAGCTGACACCACAAATCCTTAGAGAGATATCACCAGCAACGCCTTTCCAAAATCTTGCAAATCCAGTGTCAGGTTTCATGCATCTATATGAGTGTCCTCTCTTAGGTTACCATCCCCAGTATCAACGCACTGCTTACAGCCAATCAGCTTTGTTGGGTGGGCCACATCATCTGCATGTCTGATACAAAACTTCAAAAATAAGTTCTGTTCTTCAAGTTTGATCATAGTAAGTGGTTATTGGAAGGGCAGAGGTAACATTTCAAGGGTGTCCTTAAGTCACCATGAAAAAAATGCAATATCCCCTACGCCTCATGGGAATCTCTTGCCCAAAATGGAGAAGAAGCATCTGCAAAGGTGCCAAAAGTCTTAAATGTTTGCAACAAGCCGAGTTGGAGAGCAAGGAAAAATAGCAGAAGGAGTATACAAATACCCAAACATCTCAGCCACCTACCTCTTCAAACATCACATGTGGCATGGTTTAGTTACCTCATCACCACAATTCTAGAGTGGGAAAACAAAAACATCCTCAATCTCAAGAGACTGCCTAAGAAGAAGGATGAAGAGGATTGGAAAGGCAGTTACTCACAGATTCTGCCTCTCTCACAAGCTCTTCACGAATTCTGAACTATTTTCTGATCTCATTAAGATTCTTGTGGCTACAATCATTCAGCCAAAATGTAAGTTAATGGACAAATCTTATTGGATCCTGAAGGATGTGGGCAATGGTGAGAACTCTGGCAGAACGCATGAGAAGTCAGGTGAGGCTTCTGTCAACAGGGATTATTGCTTGTTGTCGGCCTCATGAACTGCAAATTTTGCCTCTTTAATATGCAGCTTTGTGGGAGAACTAGACATCAACAACTCTGACATGGAAGTAAGAATCGATAGCTTCTCAAGGACTGGACCAGGCTGCATTTAAGGTCTGTTTGTTTGCTCCCTTAATGCTCATTAACCTTGAGCCTACCTTGATGCTGACAGCATCCTAAGCTTGTCTTGCAGCTTTGCACTTTGACCACTGCCCCAGCCATATGTACCAAGTCACAATACTTCTCCCTTTAGCGCAAACACAAAGCCAGAAAACTTTTTTTGTCTTTTTTTCTTGTCATGGTTGTCAGCAGTCCTCAGTCACATTATAGAAGACAGCCTTTGGTCAGGGAGTCCATGTACAGTAGGTCAGTAGCAGCATTGTATATCATCTATATATGCACTGTATAGCATCTAATGTGCACTGCAGCAACACACTAAGCATCTTCATCAATATTGCAACAGACAAAGGAGAATATTTGGATAGTGTTAACTGAACTAGTAACTTAGATGCCAGGACTAGTGTTCTAGAGATATGAGTTAAAATTCTACCCCAACTGATGAGGGAATATAAATTGAATTAATCAATGCACTATAAATTTAAGTTGTAGTTGTGATTGTTGTATTATTTTTCCAAAATTCCCTAGGTTCTGAAAAAGTCCCAGAAGGCTGGAAGTTAGCAAACATAATGATATTGTTTAAGAAAGGAGGTAAACAATACTTTCTTAACTGTAGGCCAGTTAGCCCAACATCAGTCATCGGGAAATTCTGGAACCTGTTATTAAAGAAGTTTTAATAATGCACAAAAACTCAGGATATAGTCAGACAGAGTCAAGCTGGTTTTACAAAAGCCAAGTTGTGTTTCATTAATTTATTTAAGTTTTCTTAATGTAATATGCTAGGTGTACGAAGAGGAGGCAGTAGGTGTAGTATACTTGGATTTTCAAAAGACTTTCCATGAGGTTCGACAGAAAATATTCGCATGCCAAATAGGACCCATGGGGCAAGAGTAATATATAAGCATGGATGAATGATTTACAGACAGGGAATAGGGATAAACTGTATTTTCAAGTTGGCAGGCTGTAAATAGTGGAGTGGAACAAGGATCTGTGATTGTGTCTTACATATTTACAGTTTATATTATAGACAAAGAGGCAAAGCATATTGAATCCAAATTTGTTGACAATACAAAGCCAAGTGTGAATGAAAGCTGTGAGGATATAATGATCCTGCAGAGAGACAGACACATTAAGCGAATGACAACAAGCTGATATATTGATTATAATCTTGGGAACTATGAGGTTGTTCACTTTGTACTAACAATTGAAAAGTATTTGTTTTATTTGTTAAAAGGTCATGAAACCACTAAGTATTGCTGTTTTCAGAGATTTGAGTAAAGGGAATACAAAATAAGCATGAAGCTTCAACAAATAGCACGTTGGTCTTCATTTCAGAGTACAAGAATAAGGAGGTCTTGCTACAAAAGCCTACCGCTTTGGTGAGATTACAATAGAAAATTTTTAAATGCTTGTTGCAGAGTCAGTAAAATGCTGAGATAGACAGATTTTGGGTGTCTCAGGGAATCAAGAGATATGGGAGCAGGTGCTATAGTGGATATGAAGCAGAAGATTGACCTTGGTCATTCTGAATGACAGATCAGGTTTGAGATGTCATTCGATCTACTGCTGCTCCTATTTTTGTATTAATGGAATAAGACACCTTGCCCATTTTATGTGTCACTTTTCCAACAGCCAAGTACTTATAGCACTAACATGACGAGCTGTTTCATGAATGCATGCTTTCAGTGCAGGATCTGATTTATTTAGGACATATGCAGAGAAAATTTGGATGTGTGCTTTAATGCATAGGGAGTACCTCTGTGTATTCTCAAAATGTACGTCTAATTTGCAAGGATCCATATCAGAAAAACATATCTAGTAAATTATCTATGTATGTAATGTCTGACAGGATAATGCAGACAGGCATTTATAAACTTGTTAGACAAACAAGAGGCTGGAAGAACACAGCAAGCCAGGCAGCATCTGGTCAATATTTCAGGTATTACCCTTCTTCAGTCCTGACTGCTTCTTTCATCCAGATGCTGTCTGGTTTGCTGTGTTCTTCCAGCCTCTTGTTTGTCTACTTGAATTCCAGCATTTGCGGGTTTTTTTGTCTCTAACCAATGTATAAACTTGTGCATCTTCCACTAACTTCATGCATGTCTGTATTTTTTCTAGATCTTTCTGTGCTTGCCACAGTGCTGGTGATGATTGGAAAGTTTGGGGCAACAACTGCCTTTGCCATAGTTTACGTCTACAGCTCTGAGCTGTTCCCAACTGTAGTAAGGAACATGGGTGTTGGTGTGAGCTCTATGGCCTGCAGGTTGGGAGCCATCATCTCGCCTTACATTTTTTATCTTGGTAAGATAACAGTTTACCTTCTGTATGGATGTAAAATATCAAGGAAAATTTCTTCCATTGGCCCAATACTCATAGACCATCCTCAAATTCACACCAAATGCCCATGGTTCAAATGAAGAGATGAGTGGAGCTGTAAATGCCGATGAGTTACTAGATCATTCCGTACCCTACTCAGGGCTGTCATCAACATGTACTGTACCTATCCCACTTCAGGAGTCAGAGGCTGGTAGCATTTGACTGAATCCAATATCTCATTATGCCTGACAAACCTGGGTGTATTATTTAAATGAAACCTTTCTGTTGTGGAATTATAGAATGTCTACAGTACAGAAAGAGAACATTCAGCCCATCAAGTCTGCATTGACCCTCTGAAGAGCATCCCATCCAGACGCAGCCCCCCCAGCCTAACTCTGTAACCTGCATTTACCATGACTAAGCCACTAACCCACTCATCCCTGAAAACAGTGGGACAATTCACCTAATCTGCATATCTTTGGACTGTGGGAGGAAACCGGAGCACCTAGCTGAATCAACGTAGACACAGGGAGAACATGTAAACTCCACACAGCCAGTCACTCCATGCCTGATCTGAACCTGGGTCCTTGAGGCAGCAGTGCTTTCCACTGAGCCACAATGAAGAAGTGCTTAAACAGTAATAGGAGTTATTCAATTAATCAGGATATTTGAAAAAAGTAGTCATTCACTATATTCGAGGACAACCATCTCAATACCAACCCAAAACCTGATGGTTCCATTTCATCTTCTCCATATTCCACCACCTCCAAAGTCTATTTATCCAGGTATTGCAGAGTTTCCTCCAAATGTCCATTAAACACTTTGCTGGTTGCTGGTCACCCATCTATGTTACTTTGGTATCCTCGTTATGGATTACCTTTTCCTTTGCAAAGATATAGAAAGATTAATACTTCATTCGGAATATAATTCTACTTCATTACCTGCAACCATCCCATTCGTGAAAATATTATCAGATGCAAGCAGTGCTTTCCTTGTTCACTCAGGTTGCACCACCTTTGACCTCAGAAGCTGTGGTAGAAAAGAGAAAGGACCATATGGCTTTGGAGGAGGCAGGAGGCTAGTGATGCAGTGAGATATATTGAGGTGATATAGCATTGCCTGCCTACTCTATCTCTCTCCATAAAAATGGTTCAGTGATGCAGAATAAGGATTTCTGTACTAAATTTAATGAGTTAAATATCCCTAAATTCAAGTCCAAAGTTATATATTTTTGAATTGTAAGTAATTCCACCAATATGGGAATCAGGTGAGAATTTAGATTGGAGGTCAAAGATTGGTGATAATCATACTGAATGGCAGAGGAGGTCTAAGGCGCTGTATAGCCTGTTCTTGCTCCTTTTTCCATGTTCCTTGACTCCTTGTATGGACTACTACAAACACACCTATAAAGAACGCATTAATGTATGATAGCCAAAATATTGATATTAATCATGAATTAACTATTGCTACTGAAGTAATAAACTTTAGAACTGTCATACACACATTGAAGAATAAGTGGAAAACCTAAAAATGGATACAAACATTTTGATTAATATGGAACACTTCTCTGTGATTCAGTTGGGTCAAAACCTTTACGCTGATTTCTAAATAAATGATGGTATCTCCAGCCTATTGCTAAGACTGGCTCCACACCTCAGCAAAGTGCCCAAATTTACATTAGGCTAACACCACTTAAAGGTGGCTGACATTACTTAAAGTCAACCTTTCCCTCTCAAAGGCTGGGTGCCTCTGCCTGCAACAGTTACTGGAAGTGGCTGAAGAAAAATCTCTTGAGCATGAAAAAGGCAAAAATATCACGTTTGGTCAAAAAGCAGGTTGCATGGTTCTCTGATCTAGCAGAATCCTTGATGCAGAAATGGAGGATGATGGTCTTCGATTCAGTTGGCTAACTCATCACTAAACCAATGGGGATCAGATCAAACTCTGCAGGCCCACCATATACAGGCATGAATTTTGATGGACAATTAAGTAACAGACCAAAAGAGTAGTTCCTGTGTACAGCCATCATTGGTGAAGGCAGAGCCTAAGACATTTCACAAGGAAGTGAAGGCTTAAGTCTTTGTAACCATCTTTAGCCAGATGGTCTGAGTGAATGATCCATCTTGGAGTCCTGCTGAGATCCCACACATTGCAGAAGCAATTCATCAGACAATTGGATTTACTCCAAGAGACCAAGAAACAGCTGAGCACAGGGAACAACAGCTGTGAATCCTGACAACATTCCAGCTGTAGCACTGAATGTTTGTTCTCCAGAACAAACAGCTACCTTAGCCAATCTGTTCCAGGTAAACTATGACAAAATGAAAAATTGCCCAGCTTCAGAAAAAAATATAAAATCCAGCCAATTACCACCCATCATTATAGTAACCCGATAGTCTGTGTGACATAAAGCGTGTGATTTATACATTTTTAACATAACTTATTTTGCTGTTTGCATTAGGAATGAGTAGCATGTACATCTTGCTCTGTGTGTACAAGGGGTTTAATGATTAATTTGTCAGTATTTCAGGATGGATTTTTTAAAAAATCAGTATGAGAGAGGTAATTCATGTTGTGAATTTGTTTGCAATGGGAACGTTTTATGAGCTGACGGAATAAACAGAATAAATTGGAGACCGTTAGCCTGCTTCCAGTTAGAAGGATGGGATTAGTTTAATTTTTGCCTGGAGCAAGTACCCATAGTTTGGAAAGCTTTTAGGTTCAAATCACTGATGGTCAGGATGAAGGTGAATGTACAAAACAGCTCTCCTAGAGCAAGGAGTTAATTCAGGAGAGTTAGAAATAGGGTACCTCAGTGTAAGGGTTTTAGTTTGACAATTGCAGACCAAAAGTAATAAAACCCTGAAGATATTATTTGAAGCCAAGAAACTGTAAGCTCAGTTGCATAAATACTCAAAAGCCTATCAGACTCTCAAGACCTGGAACTAAAAGCAACAGTTAAGTCAAACCCACAGATGTGAATGATCATTGAAGTTTCAGTAGGCTAAAGGTGTGCCTTTGGGATAAATTGAATATTGTATTTTTAATATCTTTTGAATTGTGTTATATGCAAGTAGCTCATTTTTATTTTCTATTTTAGGTTGTTTCTTTGGTGAAATAAACTTGTATTTTATTGTTAAAACCAGATCTGCAGCATTGCATCCTTATATTTCAGTAAAAACAAACCTCATTAATTAAAAAAATTTTGATAAGCCAGATTTAACCTGAGATCTGACTTGTCCAGTAATAATATCGCTGAGATCAAAACATTAGGTGTCAGCAAGAACTATCATGTGGCACTTACTTATTAATAATCTACTTGCTGATGCTCAGTGTGCAATCTGCAGGCACCACAGCTCCAAATTCATCGCAACCTTATTCTAAACATACACAAAATGACTGAATTGCAGAGTGAGGTGAAGGTAACTGTCCTGTACATCAAAATAATATTTGATTGAGTGGGCTAATTATAGAACCCTAATAAAATTGAATGGCATGCCCACGTGCAAAAGATCTGGATGATGTTTAGTTTTAAGCAGATTGTCGATAGTAATGTTCACAGGACACAAATGCCAGCAAGACAGGTTCTAACCAACGCCCCTTGACAATCAATGAATCCCACCCAACCTAACAACATTTTGGGCATTACCATTAATCAGAAACCAACGACCAACCATCTAGATGCACAAGTACATCAGAGGCTGAGTATTCTCTGGTACACAATTCAGCCCATGATGTCCCATATCCTTTTCACCATCAATAAATTACAGTTTAGAATACGATGGAATAATCTACCTTGCCTGAATAAATTTAACTCCAACAACACTCAAGAAAGCTTGACACCATTCAGGACAAAGCTTCTCACTTGACTGGCACATCGATCACATTAAACATTCACTCCCTTCACCATGGATGCACCATATTAGCAGTCTGCATTGTCTGCAGTGAAGAACTTATTAAGATTTATTCAACAGCCCCTTCCAAATCCAAGACCACTAACACCAAGAGGAACAAGGGTAGCAGTTATAAAAGCACACAACCACATGTTAAGTTCCCTTCCAATCTGACTTGAAAATACATCACCATTCCTTCATCCTTTCTAGAAGAGAAATTGTATCAGGCTTGAGAATAGCAGTGGGAATTCTTATTCTGATTAAGATATGATAGTCCTCTGCAGTTCAGCCTGGATACAAACTTAGTGCTGCTTTCTTGTCTCAGCTCACCCTAACAGTGCCATAAGTGCACTCTGACCTCACAGATTCCAAGCAATTCAAGATGGCCACTCACCACCACCTTCTTAATTAACCTGAGGGATGGTCTGCATTCCATGAAAAAAAAATCAAAACTTCTCAAAATTTCAAACAAAAACCAAAGTAATGCCAATCCAATCCTCCAGTTACTGATTGGGAGCCAGTTTCCTACCTCTTTGCCGGGGAACGGTACCTGACGAAGAATCAAAAACAGCTAGAAGAAAACTAACCTCAAAATTAGAAATGAAAATAATAATTGCCAGACAACTTGAATGTACAAACATTGAGAATACAGAAAAGGGTAGTTATTGGCCACAAGAATTGGTTAATTGGACTGTCTGTGTCTTTATATTGTTTTACAATTTATCATCTATATCTTTGCAGGTGTTCATCATGAGTTTCTGCCTTTTATTGTGATGGGGGGTTTGACAGTGTTTTCAGGAATTCTGGTTTTGTTTCTGCCTGAAACAGTCAATATCCCTCTCCCAGAAACAATTGACCAAATGCAAAAAATTAAAGGGTAAGTGTTTATAGTCTTTATGGTTTAGCCTTTTCTCTCAGTTCTGTTCTGTGAACAACTTCAAATTTACTTTTAAAGCAGAACATGAAGGTCAGCTTTTGGCTCCCTTTCCAACTTCTAGAGCATTTAAAGTTGGAAAGGGAGCCAGAATCTAACTTTTGAGATCCACTTAGAAGAGATAGTGTCATAGAATCATGCAGCACTGAAACAGACCCTTCGGTCCAACTCATCCATGCTGACCAGGCATCCCAATCTGACCTACTCCCATTTGCCAGCATTTGGCCCATATCCCTCTAAACCCTTCCTTTCCAGATGCCTTCAAATGTTGTAATTGTACCCACCTCCCCCACTTCCTCTGGCAGCTCATCCCATGCAAGCACCACCCTTTGCGTGAAAATGTTACTCCTCAGCTCCTTTTGAAATCTTTTCCTGCTCACCTTAACCCTATGCCCTCTAGTTTTGGACTCCCCCACTCTAGGAAAAAGACCTTGGCTGTTCATTCTATCCATACCCCTCATGATTTTACAAATGTTTATACAGTCAGCCCTCAGCCTCAGATGCTCCAAGGGAAAAAGCCCCAGCTTATTCAGCCTCTCCCTTTAACTTAAATTCTCCAGTCCTGGCAATGTCCTTGTAAATAATGCCCAATTCTGAGGAAGGGTCACCGAACTCGAAATGTTAACTTTGTTTTTTCTTTCACAGATGCTGCCAGACCTGCTGAGCTTTTCCAGCAACTTTATTAATGTCCTTGTAAATCTTTTCTGCCACCCTGTCAAGTTTAACAAGATCCTGCCTTTCGAACTGTGACCAGAACTGTACGCAGTATTCCAAAAGTAGCATCACATCAAACACTGGGTTGAATATGTGTGTCTTCTTAAGAGAGAGACAGAGTGAATTCCAAGGAGCACCAGCTGTTTGTGTAGTGGTAGCTCAAAAGTCTTGCCACGGAAGATAGAGGGGGTTTGTAGTGAAGTTAGTGAACAATGGGTTGGAGAAGTTTGCAGTTATAAGCCAATGGAGAGATTTGTAGACAAGAAGGAGAATTTTAAGTTCATTGCCTTGGTACAATAAGGAGCTCAGCAATGACGGGAAGTGTGAGGCGAATGACCTTTAGTGTAGGACAGGCTGTGACTGACAGAGCCTTAGATATATTGGAGTTTGTGGAGGATGGGAGCCTTACAAAAATGTCATTTAAAAAGCCAAGTGGAGGGAAGTCAAAATAATTTGGTAAAATATGAAATGAATGCAGGTAATAGAGTGGAGGTAGAAGTTAACAAAAATAATATTCCAGATCTACAGCAGACCATTCAGCCCATTCAGTTCCATCCAAACCTCTCCCAACTGCTCTTTTACTAACCCTCTTAGCATATTCCGTTCTTCCTTATGTACTTGTCAGTTCCAGTCAATTGTATCTATAAGACATAGGAGCAGAAATAGGTCATTCGGTCCATCAAGTCTGCTCTGCCATTCAATGAGATTATGGCTGATCTGATAGTCCTCAATTCCACCTTCCAGCTTTATCCCCATAAACCTATGAAACCTTGAGAATTAGAAATCTATGTCAGCCTTAAATAGACTCAATGGCCCAGCCTTAACATCCTTCCACAGATTCAGCACCCTTTGAGTGAAAGAAACATCTTTGTCACCTCTGAATAGGTGACTTCTTACCTTGAGATTATCCTCCCCTGGTCATAAACTCTCCCACAAGGAGAAACAACTTCAGTACATGTACCCTGTTAAGCCCCCTAAGAATCCTAGAAACCCTGCAGTGTGGAAGCAGACCATTCAACCCATCAAGTGCACACTGACCCTCCAAAGGGCATCCCACTGCCCTACCCTGTCCCTGTAATCTTGCATTTCCCTAGGCTAATCCACCTAGCCTGCACATCCCTGGTCACTATTGGCAATTTAGCATGGCCAGTCCACTCAGAGGAAACCAACGTAGACACAGGGAGAATACTCAAACTCCAGACAGTCACTCGAGGCTGGAATTGAACCTGGGTCCCTAACCACTGAGGCACTGTGCCATCCAGCCACTGTGCTGCTCCTTGAATTCTTCTAAATTTCAATCTGCATAAGCTCATCCAAGTCAAAACTCTCTTCACAACAAAATCCCTCCATACCCAGGATCAACCCAGTGAATCTTCTCTGGACTGCCTCCAACGCTAAATATATCTTTCCTTAGATGAGGGGAACAAAACTATTCACAGTATTCCAGCTGTGGTCTGACTAGTGCCTTGTATAGTTTTAGCAGGACTTTTGTATTCTATTCCTTTTGAAATGAAGGTCAACATTCCATTTACCTTCCCTAATACCCAACACTATTCGCTTCAATTGCCTATGATGGGAGCGGGTTCCATATTTCTTACACAAATTGCAACCTAGTTCAACTTGAGCAAACAACGAAGAAAGAATGAAGTCACTGAAAATAGAGGAACAATTTTGGCAGGAGATGCAAAAAAATGGCTTCATTCTTTTCAAAAGCTATACAGGAAAATGTTGATTCACTCGTGACTTACTATCAGACAAGCAATCTGAGAGCACATTTCAGAGATTTTAATGTTGTAAGGGACTACTGAGAAGGAAACCTGGATGTCATCAACATAACCCATGGAAGCTGTGTTACAAATGATACCACTGAAAGGGAGGCTGCAAATGAAGAAGAGGAGCCAGAGCTAGAACCTTGTGAGTTCTATCAGTGGCTGTGTGACAACTGTAAGAGAGGCCATTGCTGAAAATAAATTGGTTGTCTTGGGACAGGTAGGAGTGCAAACCCTGGGGGATGAATTGCGTGTGAGCTATGAAGATAATGAAGGTGTTGACATGTTCATCATGTCAAATACTTCAACAAAATTGCAGAAGACAGGATGAATAATGGTTCATGACAGCAGTCACTGAGGAAGAGCCTTCAAACTGAAAGGTAATTTCAGTGTAACGGGCAGTGCAAGATCATGCTGAAAGGAGTCAAACAAGGATCTGTAGGAAAGTTTAACACTATTCATGTTTATTGATAATATACTTTTTACCCATTTTGGTGAATACAGGAAAATTATTGCAATGATTATCAACCTGCAGAATTGTGTCATGGTTAAGTGAGGAGTATGATGAGATGTTCCCCACTTGCCTGAATGAGTGCAGCTCTAGCAACATTCAAGAGGCTTGACACCATCTAGGACAAAGCAGCCTGGTTAATTGGCACCACATCCATGAACATCCACTCCATCCACCACCAATGCTTAGTGGCAGCAGTACTATCCACAGTACGCTGTGCTGAAATTCAATTTTAGACAGCACCTTCCAACCCATGACTGCTACTGTCTTGGATGACAATAGCAGCAGATATGTGGGAACAACACTCTGAGGTTCAGCACCAAGTCACTCACCATCCTGACTGGAAATATATCACAGTTTCTTTGGTATCACTGCATTAAAATCCTGAAACTCCCTCCCGAACCATGTGTACCAATGCCAAATGCACTGCAGCAGTTGAAGAAAATAGCTCACCACTACCTTCTCAATGGCAACTAGTGATGGGCAATAAATGCTGGCCAGCCTGCGATGCCCAGTTCCCATGAATGATTGAAGAAAAAATGCACCTAAACCATGCAGACTGCAGAATTCCGTTAAAAACAGCTCAACACCACCCTCTCCAGGGCAATTTCTGTGGACTATAAATGTTAACCTTGCCAGTCATATGCACATTCACAGGACGAAATAAATTTTAATTGATGACCACATCTTCTACTTTAAAATGAAACAGTGACTACAACTCAGAAATCTTATTTGGATCCCAGGTGCTGAGGTTATCAGAAAATACAGTTTTTGTGGTGAAAATATTATTTTTCTCTTGTGTTTCTTCAGCAGTCACAAGAGTTTAACATTGCATTCCTGAAGACTTCAGGACATTCCTGGAAGATTGCAATGTTTTGAGACTGCCAAATTGGTAGCACCTCTGCTGGAGTTTCTCATCACTGAACACAGCACAGATCTGGCGGGGAAATTATGAATTCTTGATCTGTAGATCTCAACACCACAATCCGCAATATATCTACTCGCAAAACATTGCATGTTATACATCACAGCGAAATTATCTATTATCTGGAATTCTTGCAACATCACGTTCAACACAAATTAACAATCCCAACAAGGGAAATAAGTCAAACATGTATGTTAATCTGATGTGTGTTGGTATGTTATCACCTCATGCATTCCAACTCTACTTGTATATTTCATGCTTAATGTAGCTAGTTTGTCTTTGTCCCTCCAGCCCATTGAGCCACGTGTTACTGTGTTTGCTTTCAGTATCAGCTTGATTGAAAGGTGTCAAATCCTCAGGGGTTAATTTTGCTTTCCAATCTTTCCTGACATTGGTCCAGCATATTGCGTTATACATACTCAGCATAATACTAGATAGCAAGCATGGGGCTGGATGAACACAGCAGGTCAAGCAGCATCATATGAGCAGGAAAACTTGACGTTTCAGGCCTAAACCCTTCCTCAGAAATGGGGGAGGGGAAGAGGGTTCTGAAATAAATAGGGAGAGAGGGGGAGGCGGATAGAGGATGGATAGAGGAGAGGATAGGTGGAGAGGAGGCAGACAAGTCGAAGAGGCGGGGATGGAGCCAGTAAAGGTGAGTGTAGGTAGTGGGGTAGGGAGGAGATAGGTCAGTCCAGGGAGGACGGACAGGTCAAGGGGGCGGGATGATGTTAGTATATGGGAGATGTGGGAATGGCTTGAGGTGAGAGGAAAAACAGGTTAGGGAGGTGGAGATGAGCTGGGCTGGTTTTGGGATGCGGTTGGGGGAGGGGAGATTTTGAAGCTTGTGAAATCCACATTGATGCCATTGGGCTGCAGGGTTCCCAGGCTGAATATGATTTTCTGTTCCTGCAGCCTTCGGGTGGCATCACTGTGGCATTGCAGGAGGCCCAAGATGGACATGTCATCTGAGGAATGGGAGGGGGAGTTGAAATGGTTCGCGACTGGGAGGTGCAGTTGTTTGTTGCGAACTGAGCGCAGGTGTTCTGTAAAGCGATCCCCAAGCCTACGCTTGGTTTCCCCGATGTAGAGGAAGCCACAACGGGTACAGCGGATGCAGTATACCCCATTGGCAGATGTGCAGGTGAACATCTGCCTGATGTGGAAAGTCTTCTTGGGGCCTGGGATTGGGGTGAGGGAGGAGGTGTGGGGGCAGGTGTAGCACTTCCTGCCGTTACAACGAAAAGTGCCGGGTGTGGTGGGGCTGGAGGGGAGTGTGGAGCGGACAAGGGAGTCGCGGAGTGAGTGGTCCCTCTGGAAGGCAGATAAGGGTGGGGAGGGAAAAATGTCTTTGGTGGTGGGGTCTGACTGCAGATGGCGGAAGTGTCGGAGGATGATGCGTTGGATCCGGAGATTGGTGGGGTGGTATGTGAGGACGAGGGGGATTCTTTTTTGGTTATTATTGCGGGGACGGGGCATGAGGGATGTGTTCCGGGAAATGCGGGAGACACGGTCGAGGGCGTTCTCGACCACTGTCGGGGGGAAGTTGCGGTCCTTGAAGAATGAGGACATTTGAGATGTGCGGGATTGGAATGTCTCATCCTGGGAGCAGATGCGGCGGAGGCGAAGGAATTGGGAATAGGGGATGGCATTTTTGCAGGAGGGTGGGTGGGAGGAGGTGTATTCCAGGTAGCTGTGGGAGTCAGTGGGCTTGAAATGGACATCTGTTTCTAGGTGGTTGCCCGAGATGGAGACAGAGAGGTCCAGGAAGGAGAGAGAAGTGTTGGAGATGGTCCAGGTGAACTTCAGGTTGGGGTGGAAGGTGTTGGTGAAGTGGATTCCTTTTATCTCTGATACAATTTTATCTCAGCATAATACTAGCATTTTTGTATCACATGATATGAAATCTTTTCAAATGACTGAAATCTGATATGAAATGATTGTATTTACCGATTGAAATATCCGTGGCAAGTTTTAATTAACATTCATCATTATGACAGTGTTGTTTTTGATTTAACTGCAGGTTTGAATGCCGATGTATTCACAGAATGTGTGACCATTTATATAAGCATGAAACAACCAGAGAAACTTTTGTGATCGACTGTAAAAAGGAAGAAACTTAACCCGACCCTAGCAGCAGATCTGCAGCAGTGGAGAAATGGAAAGTTAATTTTTTTTTTCAGTTGATAACCAACATTATCTCCTATTGAAATAAATTTAGCAATGCAATCAAGATACTCAGGGAGCACTGTTAAATACTCCAATTAGTCAGGTGTAACACTAGGAGTTTCAATTTTCTCACTTACATTGTTACAGGAATGTATTTTGATCTAACTTAAAAATCTTCAGCCAACAGTTTGAGCTAAAAGTGTACTATGAGGTCAATTTTGACATTTGGACGACAAGACTTTCACTATACTGACTGAAAATGAAACTGCTGCTATTTTGAGAAACCAGCCTCAATAACATTCAGTTTGCATACTGGAGGCCACCAGTGGGAGTTCTAGTGCACTTTGCTGCGTTGAGGTCTCCCTATATTGGGCTGCCCTGACTGTCAGTAAACTGCTTGGAGTGTGCAAACAATCACAACACATGTGGTTATGGGAGAAGAACAGTTCAGATCACTTTTGTGGAACATGATGGAGTGTTCCTGCTCCACTGCACTCAACAAAAATAATAATACTTACCTTGCTGGACTTATCAAGTCCCATCCACTCGAGACCAGGTCAGAATAAGCCAAAATATGCTGTGACTAATTCAAACCTATAACGGCAGTCATGATCCTTAGACTTCTGATTTGAATTTTAACAAGAAGCCATCATCAAAAGTGCCATCAGCTTCTCCGGTACTAATAGGCAGAATGGGTATCAACCCCATTTTGAGTCCATCAGTCCCCTGTTAGTGTGGTGATTATAATGAGGTCAGCCTGGTGGACCTCATAGAATATGAGTTCCCTGATTGGGGCTGTTAATCTGGTCCAATCAGGGAGCCCTGGCTGACAGATAGGAACAGGAGAGTCAGACATCCTGTACAATCTGGGAGCTGACTCTGACGGAGCTGGATCGGTGTCAAGGATGCTCTGCCTGTAAATAAAGGACGACTTGGTTACAGGATACCGGCCTTTGTGGAGTTATTTCAGTAGTGAAGGAGAAAAGCACGTTCCTGAAGAAATTTGCTTGCAACAGTCACCTTTGCACTTCTGGCACGATATCATTATTTGGGAAGGTTGACTCATTCAATCCTGCCGTTGAAGACTGGGCCCAGAATGTGGAAAGAATGCATTATATTTTCCAGGCAAATGACATTGGGACAGATGAAAAGCAATGAGTAATTCTCCTGACAGCTTGTGGGCCCACAGCTTTTTTGATTGTTAGGAGCCTTACTTTCCTTGAAGCACCAGTGTAGCAGCCTGTGACTGCTGAAATGGAATAAAAATCATTAAGAAGGGAGGCCAGAGATACAGACACAGTAACTGAAATAAACACGGCATCAAAACTGGCCAAAAAGCAATGTATGCTGAGAATGCCTGAGTCAAGACAGAAACAAGAGACAATTCTGCATAGGGACAAGTCCTTGCAAGATATCAGAGAGGCACCAAAACACGTCCGGAAGTGTGAAAAGCCAATTCAACCCTTCCTGACAAACAAACAGCACTAGATGCATGGAGCAGACATGCCTCAGTAAGAGAGAAGACCAGGTGTATATTCTGGGATAAAACCAGACATCCATGCCCCAAGAGCAGATACATCAAAGGGGTCACTGTTAAGCGAGCCATTAGCTGCATTTCAAGGTGATAAAGCCAATTAATTCAATACTTCTGATTGGTCAAGTCTTTTGGAAATTTCCAGAAGGTAACCAGAAGGGTATAAGAACCCAGCCCAGCAGGATTCAGGGTACTCCCACGATCCAGCTTATCTAGAGGCACATTGGGACACAGCAGTGATTGGAGCAGCTTGCCCTCTGACCAGACAGAGAGAGAAAAAGTCAAACTGTGAAGAGAGGAACAGACTGAACAATTCATCAGACGAGAAAAGTTACGAGTATCTGGGAAGTATTTCAAGTTTCTAAAGAATCGAGTAGCTAGCAATAGAGTTGTTAAAAAGTGTAAAATTCAAATCTTAACCTTTGTCGTCTTCAAATAAAGTTGTGATCTGGTTCACTGACTGCAGACTCGTGCTGTGTGGTCCTTTCCTGATGCGTGCGAAGCTGCCTTGGTAAATTAATAGTGTGTACACTGGTTGAGGAGTCTACAGGGTCTTAAAGACACCCTGTTCCAGACAACATCAGATACAAAAACCTTTCAAGAGCTGACAGATTTAGTTAAAGAACATCATGACCCCCAAGCATCCTCTAATTCTGTCATGTGATTGGTTTTACTTGCCAATTCAAGAACCAGGGGAATCCGTATCGGGATTTTTGACTAGGGTAAAACGACTTTGGTTTAACTCTTAATGGGATGCTGAGAGACCGGTTGGTATGTGGAATTAATGATGTAACCATGCAAAAGCACCCACTAGCTGAAGCCCAACTGGACTTCAACCAGACACAACAAGGGCTTTATCATTGGAAGATGTGGCAAGTGGAGCATATGAGCTGCAGAGTATTCTGATGGAGTGGACACCCTCACCAGTCTGACTGACCTTGAGGAACACCACATGAGTGAAGGCAATTGCATGGCCTCTCACAGGACATATCCTGAATAGAAGAACTCTAGGTCAGCCCACAGCAAAACTCCAAAACAAAACCAAGCCTCGGCCAAATGCATAAAGCTATCTCTAGGATCCAGGCCAGCATGTCATTGTAGTTACTGTTGGTATGCGGACTCAAGACAGCAAAAGATCCCACTAGGCCTGAATGGAGTAAGAGAACTCATAGGCCGGTACCCAGGAGACTCCATGCCCTAGAAAGTCCACCTAAATCTAGAGTCATAGAGATATACAGCACAGAAACAGACTCTTGGTCCAACTCGTTTACGCCGGCCAGATATCCTAAATAGATCTAGTCCCATTGGCTAGCATTTGGCCCATACCTCTCTAAACCCTTCCCACTCATATGTCCATCAAGTTGTCTTTTAAATGTTGTAATTGTACCAGCCTCCACCACTTCCTCTGGCAGCTCATTCCATACACGCACCACACTCTGTGTGAAAAAGTTGCCCCTTAGGTCCCTTTTAAATCTTTCCCCTCTCACCTTAAACCTATTTTTGGACTCCCCCACCTCAGGAAAAAGACCTTGTCTATTTACCCTGTCCATGTTCCTCGTGATTTTATAAACCTCTATAAGGTCACCCCTCAACCTCTGACGCTTCAGAGAAAATACCCCCAGCTTAATCAACCTCTCCCTGTAGCTCAAACCCTCCAAACCTGGCAACATCTTTGTAAGTCTTTTCTGAACCCTTTCAAGTTTCACTCCATCTTTCCTACAGCAGGGAGACCAGAATTGCACACAGTATTCCAATAGTGGCCTAACCAATGTCCTGTACAGCAGCAGCATGATCTCCCAACTGCTATACTCAATGCACTGACAAAAAATGCAAGCATACCAAACACCTTCTTCACTTTCCTGTCTACCTGCAACTCCACTTTCAAGGAACTATGAACCCGCACTCAAGATACCTTCTTTGCTGTCCACTACACCTCCAATTTGGTGTCACTTATAAACTTACTAACCATACCTCCTATGTTCACATCCACATCATTTATATAAATGACAAAAAGCAGTGGACACAGCACTGACCTTGTGGCACACCACTGGTCACAGGCCTCCATTTTGAGAAGCAACCCTCCACCACCAACCTTTGTCTTCTACGTTCGAGCTAGTTCTGTATCAAAATGACTAGTTCTCCCTGTCTTCCATGTGATCTAACATTGCTAACCAGCCTACCATGAGGAACCTTGTCAAACGCCTTACTGAAGTCCATATAGATCACGTCCACCACTCTGCCCTCCTCAATTCTCTTTGTTAATTCTTCAAAAAGCTCAATCGAGTTACTTTGAAACAGTTAAATTGCTCAGCAGCATTCAAATCAGATCCAATCAAAATAAACAGCTGGTTCAATGCTGACCTGGTTCTAAGAGAGGTTGATACTGGCAGGACCTATTCAATGATCACACAACCAATCCTTAACAAAATTCACTCTGGACTCCAACGCTTAAGTTTGCAAAAGACCTCGACCAGACTGAAAACCTATACTGGGGAACATTTACAGACTAACACTACATTAGTGTGGTGTTCCCCCACCCCCCCAGCCTCCTCTTACCAAAAAAAAGGGCACTGTGAGGAGGTCAGGCAAGGTAAGATTCTTATCAGGCCAAGCAGCATCATAGGAGCAGGAAAGCTTGACGTTTTGGGCCTAGACCCGTCATCAGAAATGCCTAGGCCCGAAACGTCAAGCTTTCCTGCTCCTACGATGCTGCTTGGCCTGCTGTGTTCATCCAGCTCTACACCTTGTTATCTCGGATTCTCCAGCATCTGCAGTTCCTATTATCTTTAAGATTCTTATCATTTTTTCAAGTGTACAATGGCAGAGATGGCAGTTAGGGCAGTGGTACCCTCTTCCTGCCAGATGTAGGAAATCAAGGAGCAGTCTAGTGACCCTGACTACTACGTCTGCAGGAAGTGTGACCAGCTGCAGCTCCTCACAGACCGCATGGCTCGGTTGGAGAAGCAGCTGGACACACTGCGGTGCATACCGGGGGCAGAGAGAGAGATACACACTAGCTTTTAGGGAGGTGGTCACACCACAGGTCCAGACAGATAGATGGGTGACCTCCAGGAGAGGCAGGCAGGCAGTGCAGGAGTCTCCTGTGGATATTCCCCTCTCAAACAGATAAACCACTTTGGATACTGTTGGGGGAAAAAGCCTCTCAGGAGATCGTACAAGCAGCAGCCAGGCCTATGGCACCACAACTGGTTCTGCTGTAGAGCAGCATGGGGCAAAGTCCAGGCGAGTGATACTAGTAGGTGACTCGATAGTCAGCGGCTCAGGCGTTTCTGTGGGTGTGAATGAGACTCTAGGATGGTGTGTTTCCTCTTGATGCCAGAGTCCTGGGTATCTCTGAGCGGGTACAGGATGTCTTGAAACGGGAGGGAAAACAGACAGAAGTCATATAAAAAAGAGGGGACAGCACAGTGGCTAGTACTGCTGCCTCACAGTGACGGGGACCCGGGTTCGATTCCACCCTCGGGCGACTATCTGTGTGGAGTTTGCACATTCTCCCCGTGTCTGCGTTGGTTTCCTCCAGGTACTCCAGTTTCCTCCCACAGTCCAAAGACGTGCGAGTTAGGTGGATTGGCCATGCTAAATTGTCACATAGTGGCCAGGGATGTGTAGGTTAGATGTGTTAGCCATGGGGAATATTGGGTGGGGATGGGTCTGTGTGTGATGCCCTTCAGAGGGTCAGTGTGGACTTGTTGGGCCGAACAGTCTGTTTCCACACTGTAGGGATTCAATGATATATGATTAAGGGTACAACTTTGGCTCCACTCTCCTATGAGAAGCAGTTGGTACGGATTGTAGTAAAAGGCTCAGGTCCAAGTATGATGGGGAGAAATTGGTTGAGAAGGATTCATTTAGGTGGCTCAACATTTTTTGATTATAAAATGGCTTTCTGAGTGAAGTCCACATTAGGGACTATCAAAGGAGCTAAGGCCACCTTGCATGTTGACCAGGAAGCAATTCCATGATTCTGCAAGGCCCACCCTGTGCCGTTTGCCTTACAAGCAAAACAAGAGGCAGAAATCAGAAGGCTGGAAAGCGAAGGAATCACAAAACCAGTACAGTTTACAGAATGGGCAGCACCAGTCATATCGACTGTGAAGACTTACCGATTGGTTTGCCTTTGTGGGGCATTTTAAACAAACGGTAAACCATTTCTCGCAGCCGAATAAATACCCAGTCCCTCATATATAGGATTTAGATGCAAAGCTCACGGTTTCTGTCCTTCATGAAGCTGGACATTAACCATATGTACTTGCAATTGTGATTTGATGAGGATTCACAGAAGTAGCTACAATTAGTACCACAAGTGTTTGCATCAATATACGAGACTGTCATTTGGGATATCATCAGCCTGTACAATTTTTCAGCGAACAATGAAGAACATTTTACAATGTCTGCCACAAGTCACCATTTATCTAGATGACATGCTAATAACTGGGAAGATGAATAAGAAGAACTTAAGAGAACTTGGACATAGTCCTTAGTTGTTTCTCCCAGGTGGGCATTCATTTGTCAAACACGGGGATGACAATAGAAATACTGCATGTGTCTTTTGCAATATAGGGACTCCCAGTAGTATTGGTCACTGGTAATGGGCCATCATTTACCAGCAGGGAATTTGAGTATTTCCTAAAGTTGAATGGTATTCCATACCATCCATCAGCCAATGGTCTGGCAGAAAAAGAAGTCCAAACTTTGAAGGCAAGCTGAAAGAAACAGCCTACAGCTTCACTAGATACCAAATTGTCCCAGTTCCTATATGATTTCAGGACCACCCCTGATGCAACCAGAGGGACAGCTCCAGCAGAGTTGCTAATGGGGAGAAGACTCTGCACCAGGTTAAGTATAATCTACCCAGACGTGGGGGGAGAGTGAAACAGCATCAGGAATGCCAATGCTGGACACAACATTCCACTAAGCGAGAGAGATGGTTTACTTCAGGGGACAAGGTTTGGTGTAGGAACCACAGAAAAGGCCCTGCATGAGTAAGAGACATGGTCGATGCGAGGTCAGTGCCAAAGATGTATAAAGTTTGTGTAGGTGTGATGTTCCTGAACAAACACGTGGACCATATGAAAGCTGCAAATTTGCAAATTGTGAGGGAGCAAAACGTGCCTGGCTTCTCGACACCCTTTCCAACTGTTCTGGAACCCATGGGTTCTCCCTCTCCAACAAGTGTTGAAGATACTTTGGAATCTGAAATGGACACAGTGGATGCTGCCACTTCGATGCCTTTGCAACCTGAAGAGGAGAATGAATTTCTTCCGCGACGCTCCAGGCTCAAGAGGCGAACCACTATGGATTACATGCTGCCTATATCAGAGGCAGAGTTGGATGAATCTGACCCAGTGCTAACACAGCCCAGGAGGAGCTACAAAAATAAAAGAATCAGCCTATGTCCTCAGACTCAGAGGGAGAGGAAAAGTAGTAATTGTAACAAAGTCAGCCAGGTGCACCTCATAGAATATGAGTTCCCCGTTTGGGCTGTTAGTCAAGTCTAGTCCTGGGACCTTTGGCTGACAGATAAAAGCAGGAGTAACCAACATCCTACACTCACAGAATAACCTTTATCCAAATAGCATTTATTATCACGTGGACTCAAATGAGGGCAGTGAAGAGTTTGTAAAGTCGCCTCTCAGCGACAACTTAGGCACAGAGTACCCTAGGTACAGATGCTTCAAGTGTTGTTACAGAATAAAACAGAGGTTAGCATGGGAACAGTTTGAAAAGTCCATAATGACAATAGTAGTGACCGTATGTACTTAAGTTTCAGTCCGCCATCCCCAACATGAGTCTGTGCCCACCACCCCCCAGAACACGAGGCCACAATGCCTCCACATGGTGGCCTCCTTCCAGGACTTGCTCCGTCGCCACTCTGGCTCCGGTCCGCTCCACCACGTTCCGGGAACCAGCCCGCGACTCGGCTGACACCGCTGGACCTAGCCCGCCTACTCTGCTGCCGCCAAACCCGGCCCTCTCGTCCCACTGCAGGCTCCGGCCATGACCCATCTCCCTCAGTTTCACTCTCCGGTAGGGCTGGGCAGTTCAAACTTTGTGGGAGAAGGAGGAGAGGTGGGGGAAAAAAGCTACAAAAAAGAGGATTAAAAAAAAAAGAAAAAGGGAAAAAAACTGGCAAGCGGAGGAGCTCTATCTGGAGCGTCTTTGGGGCTACTCTCAGACACTTGGCTCTGAAGGAGTGGGATCAGTGTCAATGACTCTCCACATGTAAATAAAGGGTGACTTGATGACAGGATACTGGCTCCTGTTGAGTTATTTCATTTAGTGCCAAGTAATCAAGGTAAAAATTAAGCCCATGAGGATGTTAGCCTGGTGTCCTTGCCAGAAGAGGAATTTTACATAGATCATGAACTGAAAATGGCACCAGATCAGGGCTTTTCTTCCAGCTGATACTGTTCGTTTTCGCTGTTACCTGTTACTCCTGCACCATTCCTCCAACCTGAGTCCCAGCTCCCCCTGCTGGTGTCAGATGGGAACTAATTCATCTGAGGAAGGGTCATAGGACCCGAAAGGTTAACTCTACTAGAAAAGCTTAGTAGGTCTAGCAGCATCTGTGAGGGGAAAGGCAGGGTTAACGTTTCAGGTCCGGTGACCCTTCTTCAGACTAATGGAATGTTTCCCTATATTTTGAGGTGGTTGATGCAGATTGATGATAGCAGGACTCAGAATTAAATTATGAGGACAAGCTGCACGATGTAAGCTTTTCTATCATTTCCTTATTGTTATTCTTTCAATATTATTGGACTAATAATACAGAGGCCCAGATTAATGCTCCAGAGATATGAGTGCAAATTCCATTGCAGCAGTTGGGAAACTTAAATCCAATTAAGTAATAAATATATAATAAAAATGAGTCATCCATAATCGTGACACAACCAGACTGTCATAAAAACTCGTTTGGCTCATTATGTGACCGAGTCCCATTTGCCAACTTTTGGCACATATCCCACTAAACCCTTTCTAATCATATACACATCCAGCTGTCTTTTAAATGTGATAATTGTACCCTCCTCCGCTACTTCCTCTGGTAGCTCATTCCATACACACCACACCCTTTATGTGAAAAAGTTAGCCCTCAAGTCCTTCTTAAATCCTTCCCCCTTTCACCTTAAACCTATGTCTGCTAGTTTTGGACTCCCCTACCCTAGGAAAAAGACCTTAACTATTCACCCTATCCATGCCCATCATGATTCCATAAACCACTATAAGGTCACACTTCAGCCTCCAACGTTCCAGAGAAAAAAGAGCCCCAGCCTATTCAGTGTCTCCCTATAACTCAAACTCTGCAGTCCCGACAACATCCTTGTGAATCTTTTCTGCACCCTATCAAGGGGAGGCAATGGCCTAGTGGTATTATCACTGGATTGTTAGCCCAAAGACCCAGATAATGTTCTGGGTTTGAATCCCACCACAGCAGATGCTGGAATTTGAATTTAATAAAAAAAATCTGGAAATAAGAATCTAGTGATAACCATGAATCCGTTGCCAATTGTTGGAAAATCCCTTCTGGTTCACTAATGTCCTTTAGGGAAGAAAACTGCTATCTTTACCTGGCCTGACCTACATGTGACTCCAGACCCATAGCAATGTAGTTGACTCTCAACTGCCCTTTAAGCAACAGGGATGGACAATAAATGCTGCCTATAAGTGGTGCCCTCTTCCTGTGAATGAATAAAGGAAAAGTTTAACAGCATCTTTCCTTTAGAAGGGTGATGAGAATTGTATGCAGCATTCCTCACCAATGTCCTGTACAGACACAACATGATATCCAAATCCTAAAAATCAGTGTTCTGACCAATGAAGGCAAGCATGCCAAACTGTCAACCTGCACCTCCACTTTCAAGGAGCTACGCACCTGCACCCTTTGGTCTGTTTGTACGGCAACACTCCCCTGGGCCCTACCGTTAAATGTACAAGTCCTGCTCTGTTTTGCCTTACCAAAATGCAGCACCTCACATTTATCTAAATTGAACTCCATTTGCCACTCCTCAGCCTATTGGCCCATTTGATTGAGCTCCTGTTGTACTTTGACATAACCTTCTTCACTATCCAGTACCCCACTAATTTTCTACAGGGGGAACTAAAGTGAGCAAATGAAGTTCGGATACAGCTCAGCCATGATATAGCTGAGTGGTAGAATAGTTTTAAGGAATAGAATAGTCTATTTGCAATCTTAATGTCATATTGTTCTGAAACAAAATTATTATGCTCATGTGGTCACACTCTAAGCCATCTGTGTGACTATGATCTCGTGAATTTATCTTCTGCATTTATTGAAATTGAAAATCCACTTAAATGCAAATAAATATGTTTTTCCAGTGAATAAAGTTCCTTCTGACTCTAGGAAAATTCAACACGGCTTAGAATTGTCTCTATTTTGTTCCATCTGTATTGTGGCTCCTAAGGCTGTTGATCAGCTATTCACTCCCCTTTCTGAAAACTCTACATTTATGCATTTCTGTAGTCTTCTATTTGTTGATACACAAACATGCTGTTGGAAATATTTCACACCAGTAGTATTGAATCAAACAAGCCCTCCTTCCTGTTCCCGGGAAAAAATGCAAGAGTTCATGATGTAAGAATGCCAGCTTCACTGAACTTCTAATGCCACATGCATCCAGACCATAAGGAGCTGACCTTGTGCTGTAAAGTAAGGTCAATTCATTTACATGTGATGCTGCTCTTGGCACAAACTAACTACTACATGAGGAAACTGAATGATGGAGACAAGCCATACATCCAAATTTGCAGGCACTGTAAACATTCAATGACGTGCCTGAAAAATCTGTTAGCATTTTTTGAGGAGATAACGAGCAAGTTACACAAAGGAGAGCCAGTGAATGCCAGAAGGCCTTTGACAAGGTGTCCCACAGGAGGCTGCTAAATAAGAGCCCATGTGTAAGGTGCAAGGTACTGGCATGGCTAGAGGATTGGCTGACTGGCCTCTTCTTCCAGATGGAAGCCAGTGACTAGTGGAGTTCCAAAAGGGACCATGTTGGTACAACTATTGATGTTCTACATTAACAATCTAGATGAAAGAACTGAGGGGAGAGGGGGAGAGAGAGAGAGAGAGAAAGTGTGCGCGTGTGTTTGTGGGAGAGAGAGGCGGAGGGGGGAGAGATAAATAGAGTATGTGTGTGTGTGTGTGTGTGTGTTTGTGTGTGTTTATGTGTTTGTGTGTGAGTCAGTGTGTGTGCGCATGTGAGAGAGTGTAGTGTGGTGAGGTCACCTGCAGTGCGACATGAACCCAAGATCCCAGTTGAGGCCATCCTCGTGGGTACTGAACTTGGCTCTCAGCCTCTGCTCAGCAACTCTGCGTTGACGTGTATCCCAAAGTCCACTTTGGAGGATGTTTACCCGAAGATCCAAGGCCGAATGTCCTTGCCCGCAGAAGTGTTCCCCCACTGGGAGGGAACATCCCTATCTGGCTATTGTTGCGTGGTGGCCATTTATCTGTTTTTGTTATGCCTGCATGGTCTCGCCAATGTACCATGCCTCGGGGCATCCTTACCGGCAGCATTTGAGATAGACAATGTTAGCCGAGTCCCATGAGTATCTGCTGTGCACGTGGTCGGTGATGTTCCTACGTGTGATAGTAGTGTCCATGTTGATGATCTGACATGGCTTGCAGAGGTTGCCATGACAGGGTTGTGTGGTGTTGTGGTTGATGTTGCCCTGAAGGCTGGGTAGTTTGCTGTGACTGTTTAAGGTTTGGCTATTGTTTGAAAGTGAGAAGTGGAGGCATAGGGAAGATCTTGGCAAGGTGCTCATTGTCATCGATAATGTGTTGAAGGCTACGAAGAACATGGCATAATTTCTCCACTCTCAGGAAGTACTGGATGACAAAGGGTGCGCTATCGGACATATCCCCTGTTTGTCTTCTGAGGAGGTCATTACGGTTTTTCACTGTGGCATGTCAGAACTGATGATCGATGAATTGAGAATCATATTCCGTTCTAATGAGGGTGTCCTTCAACACCTTCAGGTGTCCGTCTCGTTCCTCCTCATCTGAACAGATTCTGTGTATGTGTAGGGTTTGTCTGTAGGGTGTGGCTGTTTTAATATGTTTGGGTGGAAACTAGAGAAGTGCAGCATCGTGAGGTTATCCGTAGGCTTGCGGTAGAGTGAGGTACTGAAGTGTCTTGTTTGAACCTGTACACTAGCATCCCCATGACGACAGCATCACTGCAACAGTCTCAGTACTCAATACCACAAACGGTCAATTTCCAGACACGATCCGACAACTAAAAACTGAAAGAACTACGGATGCTGTAAATTAGGAACAAAAACAGAAGTTGCTGGAAAAGCTCAGCAGGTCTGGCAGCATCTGTGATTTTCTCTTCACAGATGCTGCCAGACCTGCTGAGCTTTACCAGCAACTTCTTCCATCCTACAACTCATCTGCTTCACCCTCGACAACATCTTCACCTTCGACAACCAGTTCTTCATCCAGACACACAGAACAGCCATGGGGGCCAAACTTGCACCCCAATATGCCAACATTTTCATGCACAGGTTCAAACAAGACTTCTTTGCTGCACAGAACCTTTGACCAACGCTATACACCAGATACATTGATGACATTTTCTTCCTTCGGATTCATGGTGAGGATTCGCTGAAACAACGACATAACGAAATCAACAAGTTTCATCCCACCATCAGACTTACCATGGGTTACTCTTTAGAATCAGTCTTATTCTTGGACACACGCATGTCCGTCCCACCACACTATACACTCTCACACACACATACATACACACACACCCTCTCACACATCCACACACACATACGCACTCTCACACACACATGGATTCTCTCTCATACACAGTCTCTCAAACACACACACTGTCTCTCTCTCCACCCCTCCCACACACACACACACACACTCACTCTCTCTCCCTTCCACACACACACACACACACACGTGAATCTGTGGGGTGAATTTCTATTCACAGATACATTTTTTTTGTTCGAAAAGCACACAATTTATAGACAGTCAGTCAATGTGGTGTTTTATAAATTCCTACTTTAGAAATAAAACCAGTCTGACTCCAAACCAAAACACAAACAGATTCTAAACAAGACCTCAAACCTAACATGCATTGTCTGACCTAAAATGTCACCACTTTTTTACACTGGTGAAACCTTTAGTTCTTTCAGGGCAGTGATTTGAAAGAAATTCGGGAACTTACAAATACACATTAATCAATTAAATCTTCTAACTGATTTATGATTTAACAGCATCTTACGTTTGTTTAATACATCCCCATCAGTTATGTGACCCTTTGATCTTTTACTTCTAAATTCCGTGTTTTGTGTGCTTCTTTCTCACTTCACCTGATGAAGGGGCTACAGTCTGAAAGCTTGTGTTTTCAGACAAACCTGTTGGACTATGACCTGGTGTCATGTGACTTCTGACTTTGTCCACCCAAGTCCGACACTGGCACCTCCACATCTTGGCTCCTTTCAGAGGAGCTGACCAGTTTTTCCAATACCAGTTTCTAAGGATCACCTGGCATCAACCTAGGCATTGGAAAAAACAACAGCAGAAACAGCCCTGTCGACCCTGTAAAGTCCTCTTCACTAACATCTAGGGGTTAGTGCCAAAATTGGGAGAGCCATCTCACAGACTAGGAACAGCCTGACATAGCCATACTCACAGAATCATACCTTACAGACATTGTCCCAGATACCACCATCACCATCTCTGGATATGTCCTGTCCCACTGGCAGGACAGACCCAGCAGAGGTGGTGACACAATGGTATACACTCGGGAGGGTCTTGCTCTAGGAGTCCTTAACGTTGACTCCGTATCGCATGAAGTCTCATGGCTTCTTGTTAAACGTGGGCAAGGAAACCTCCTGCTGATTACCACATACCGTCCTCCCTCAGCTGATGAATCAGGACTCCTGCATGTTGAACAACACTTAGAGGAAGCACTGAGGGTGGCAAGGGTACAAAATGTACTCTGGGTGGAGGATTTCAATGTCCACCATCAAGGGTAACTCAGCAGCAGTACTACTGATCGAGGTGGTCGGGTGCTAAAGAACATAGCTACTAGACTGGGACTGCAGCAGGTGGTGAGGGAACCAACAATAGGGAAAAACATACTTGACCTCATCCTTACCAATCTGCCAGCTGCAGTTCCATCTGTCCATGACAGTATCGGTAAGAGTGACCATTGCACAGTCCTTGTGGAGACAAAGTCCCGCCTTCACATTGAGAACAACCTCCATCATGTTGTGTGGCACTATCACCATGCTAAATGGGACAGACTTCACACAGATCTAGCAACTCAAGACTGGGCATCCATGAGGTGCTGTGGGCCATCAACAGCAGCAGAATTGTACTGCAACACAATCTGTAACCTCATGGCCCAGCATATCCCCCATTCAACCATCAAGCCAGGGGATCAACTCTTGTTCAATGGAGAGTGCAGGAAGGCTTGCCAGGAGCAGTACCTAGCATACCTGAAGATGAGGTATCAACCTGATGAAGCCACCAAATAGGACTACTTGCACACCAAACAGTGAAAGCAGCAAGTGATAGACAGAGCTAAGTGATCCCACCACTAAAGGATCAGATCTAAGCTCTGCAGTTCTGCCATGTCCAGTCGTGAATAGTGATGGACAATTAAACAACTCACTGGAGGAGGAGGCTCCACAAATATTCCCATTCTCAATGATGGAAGAGTCCAGGGCATCAGTGCAAAAGATAAGGCTGAAGCATTCGCAGCAATCTTCAGCCAGAAGTGCCGAGTGGATGATCCATCTTGGCCGCCTTCAGTGGTCCCCAGCATTACAGGTACCAGTCTTCAGCCAATTCAATTCACTCCACGTGATAGCAAGAAATGGTCGGAGACACTGGATACTGCAAAGGCTACCAGACCTGACAACATTCCGGCAATAGTACTGAAGATTTGTGTTCCAGAACTTGCCGCTCCCCTAGCCAAGCTGTTCCAGTCCAGTTACAACACTGGTGTCTACCCGACAATGTGGAAAATTGCCCAAGTATGTCCTGTACACAAAAAGCAGGACATATCCAACCCGGCCAATTACCGCCCCATCAGTCTCCTCTCGATCATCAGTAACAGGATGGAAGGTGTCATCAACAGTGCTATCAAGCAGCATCTGTTCAGTAATACCCTGCTCAGTGACGCCCAGTTTGGGTTCCACCAGGTCCACTCAGCTCCTGATCTCATTACAGCCTTAGTTCAAATGTGAACAAAAGAGCTAAATTCCAGAGGTGAGGTGAGAGTGACAGCCCTTGATATCAAGGCAGCATTCGACTGAGTGTGGCATCAAGGAGCCCTAGCAAAACTGGAATCAATGGGTATCAGGGGCAAATGCTCCTGTGGTTGGAGTCATACCTGACATATAGGAAGATGGTCGTGGTTGTGGGAGGTCAATCATCTCAGCTCCATGACATCTATGCAGGAGTTCCTCAGGGGAGTGTCCTAGGCCCAACCATCTTCAGCTGCTTCATCAATGACCTTCCCTCCATCATAAGATCAGAAGTGGGGATGTTTGCAGATGATTGCACAATGTTCAGCATCATTCCTGACTCCTCAGATACTGAAGCAGTCCATTTTCGCATGCAACAAGATCTGGACAATATCCAGGCTTGGGCTGACAAGTGGCAAGTGACATTCACGCCTCACAAATGCCAGGCTATGTCCATCACCAATAAGAGACAAGCTATCCACCGCCGCTTGACATTCAATGGTGTTACCATCACTGAATCCCCCACTTTCAACATCCTGGGGATTAGCATTGACCAGAAACTCAACTGGATTCACCACATTAACAGAGTGGCTACAAGATCAGGCCAGAAGCTGGGAATACTGCAGCGAGTTACTCACCTCCTGACTCCTCAAAGCCTGTCCACCATCTACAAGGCACAAGTCAGGAGTGTGATGGAATACTCCCCACTTGCCTGGCTGGCTACACCCTCAACAACGCTGAAGAAGCTTGACACCATCCAGGACAAAGCAACCCGCTTGATTGACTCCACATCTACAAGCATCCACTCCCTCCACCATTGACACTCAGTAGCAGCCGTGTGTACTATCTACAAGATGCACTGCAGAAATTCACCAAAGATCCTCAGACAGCACCTTCCAAACCCACGACCACACCATCTGGAAGGACAAGCGCAGCAGATATATGGGAACACCACCTCCAAGTTCTCCTCCAAGTCACTCACCATCCTGACTTGGAAATATATCACCTGTTGCTGGGTCAAAATCCTGGAATTCCCTCCCTAATAGCATTGTGGGTCAACCCACAGCTGGAGGAGTGCAGCAGTTCAAAAAGGCAGCTCAGCACCACCTTCTCAAGGGCAACTAGGGATGAGCAAGAAATGCTGGCCAGCCAGTGACGCCCACATCCCACAAATGAATAAAAGACAGCGCTAAGTTCCATGCACCTAAACAGCAATGTGTACTTACTCTTAACTCTTAGATTAATACCAACAATAAGGACTGTTGGCAGTGAAGCTACACAGTGCATTTCAGTTGGGACCGATGAATGCAAGTACAACATATACCAGAGGCTTATATTTTAAGTGTAAATGTGTTACAGATGCTGGATATCTGAATTACTGGAAATACTCTGATCTGACAGCATGTATGGTGAGGAAAACAGTGTTAATGTTGTGATCGGTGACCTTTCCTCACGTTGGGAATGTTACTAATATAATAGATTTTGAAATGTCCCTAGTTCCTTTGAAGGGTTGCAATCTGAGACCTTTGACATACCTAGAAAAAAATTATATTGAAACATGAGGAGGATGTAGAGATGCTTCAGTGTGATCAGGACTAGTTGAATGAGTGGGCCAATGCAAGGCACATGTAGATAAATGTAAGTTATCCACTTTGCTGGCAAAACAGGCAGATTATTATCCACGAGATTCATTGCAGAAATTCACCAACGATCCTTAGATAGCACCTTCCAAACCCATGACCACTTCCATCGAGAAGGACATGGGCAGCAGATACCTCGGAACACCACCACTGCAAGTTCCTCTCCAAGTCACTCATCCTGATTTGAATGTATATCACCATTCCTTCAGTGTCACTGGGTCTAAATCCTGGAATTCCATCCTTAGTGGCATTAAGGGTCAACCTACAGCACATGGACTGTAGTGGTTCAACAAGGCAGCTCACCACCACCTTCTCAAGGTTAGCTAGGGATGGGCAATAAATGCTGGCCAGATTGGGAAAGGGGGAGAAGCAACAAGACCTTGGTGTCTTCCTTTTCCAGCCACTGAAACTAAGCATTTAGGTGCCACAAGTAGTGAAGAGTGCAAATGGTGTGTTGACCTTCATAGCGAGAGGATTTGAGTACATGAACAGGGATATCTTGCTAGTATTAAAACTGCTGAAATTAGCAGCGCAACAGGAAGCTGGTTAATATAAATCAGTGTGTTTAGCTGAATGCGATATATCCACTCAGGAGAGGCAGATTGGAAATGGTGCTAATTAATGGCGATAACTGCATGAGGTTTGGAATTTACCTGCAGACATGCCATTTGTCAGAATTCCTAGGAGTCTGCAGTCACAGCAAAGTGAGAACACAACAGCAACTGAAGAGTCTGAAGATACGAAATGGAAATATCATACTGAAACTTCACAGCTAGTTTCCTACCTGCTGTTGCAAAAGTCTTTCTTCACAGTACTTGTGGGGAGATGTTACTTCTATAAATTTGGAGGTTTATCCATCTGATTTCCACTATGGAGCCATAATAAACCACAGGGATTTTCACTCAGGAATCTGGCACACCAACCCACCCATTCCATCTTTTTCTCAAAATGTTTCTGGAGCTCCAATGAAGAAACAGCTAAAGTTGGTGGTTTTGATATTAGCTATCAGAACAAGAAAGGTACTGCCACCAATTGGTTTGCTCAAGAACTGCAGTTATAAAGATCTCAACGTGAAGCAGAGTTATAACCTGGTTTAACAAGGCGTGGGGCTGGATGAACACAGCAGGTCAAGCAGCATCATAGGAGCAGGAAAACTTGACGTTTCGGGCCTAGACCCTTCATCAGAAAAATTCAA
>JAHRHZ010000289.1:26954407-26983344 GCA_024137785.1 Ginglymostoma cirratum | reverse complement strand
TGGGACCTCGTTAAAGGCTTTACTAAAGTCCAGATAGACAACATCCACTGCCCTACCCTTATCCATCCTCTTGGTTACCTCTTCAAAAAATTCTAAAAGATTTGTCAGACACGATTTCCCACGCACAAATCCATGCTGACTACCCCTAATCAGATCTTGACTATCCAAATGTTGGTTGATTCTGTCCCTCAGTATCCTCTCCGATAACTTGCCTATCCGGCTTACTGGCCTATAGTTCCCCAGCTTGTCTTTGCTACCTTTCTCAAACAACAGAACAACATTAACCACCCTCGTATCTTCTGGAACTTCACCAGTGGCTAAAGATGAAGTAAAAATCTCTGTAAGGGCCTCTGCAATGTCTTCCCTAGCCACCCACAATATCCAAGGATGGACTTGATCAGGCCCAGGGAATTTATCCACCTTAATGCGCTTTAAGGCTGCAAACACCTCCTCTCTGGTAATATACATGCAATCCAAAACATCCCACTTGTTTCCCTTCTTTCCTTAGCATCCATGATTATCTCCTTAGTAAACACTGAGGAGAAATATTCATTAAGAATCTCCGCCATCCCCTGTGGCTCCACACATAGTCAGCCATAGTGATCTTTAAGGTGACCTATTCTCTTCCTAGCCACCCTTTTACTCTTAATATAGCTAAAGAACCTTTTGGGATTATCTTTAACCTTATCTGCAAGACCCATCTCAAGCCCTCTTTTTGTTCTTTTGATTTTCCTCTTAAGTGTGCTCCTACACTTTTTATAGTCGTCTAGGGATTCACTTGAGCCTGATAGCTTAAACCCAATGTATGCCTTCTTTTTTAACTGACCAGAGCCTCAATACCCCTTGTCAGCCATGGATCCCTAAACCTGCAGCTTTTCCCATCACCCTACTGGGGATGTACTGACCCTGGACTCTTGATATCCATCTTTTAAAAGCCTCCCATTTGCCAGTCATTCATTTTCTTTCAAACAGTCTCAGTCAGTTGACCTCTGCTAGATCCTGTCTAATGGTCCCAAAATTGGCCCTGCTCCTGTTTAGCAACTTAATCTGCGGACCTGACCTATCTTTTTCCATAACTGTGTTAAAACTAAGAAACTTATGGTCATCGGACCCAAAGTGCTCTCTGACTGACACTTCAGTCACTTGTTGAAGCTCGTTTCCTAAGAGGAGGTCCAGTGTTGTATCCTCCTGAGTAGGGCCCTCTACAGATCGATTTAGGAAACTTTCTTGGACACAGTTGACAAAATCGACCCCGTCCAGGCCTTTTACACTCTGGGTGGCCCAGTCAATAGGGGGGAAATTAAAATCTCCAACCAATACCTCTCTACTATTCCTACAGGTATCTGCAGTCTCTCTACACATCTACTCTTCTCGTACCAGCTGGCTATTTGGGGTCTACAATACAGCCCCAGCAGAGTGACCATCCCCTTCTTGTTTCTAAGTTCTAACCATATGGCCTCATTTGATGACCCCTTAAGAATATCCTCTCTCAGCACTGTTGGTATGCCCTCCCTTATCAAAAGGGCAACACACCCTCCTCACTTGTACTTCTGTCACGCCTGTAGCTTCTGTATCCTGGAACATTGAGATGCCAATCCTGCCCTTCTCTCAGCCGTGTTTCCGTGATGGCTGTAATATCCCATTCCCCAGAGCCAATCCATGCTCTGAGCTCATCTGCCTTACCAATCAGGCCTTGTGCATTGAAAAAAATGCACTTTTAACCAAAGTCTTTTCCCTTCCTTTTCTGTGCCCCTGGTAATCCTGAGCAGTAAACTTGCTCTTGATGGCTAATGTATTTTCCCCTGAATTCTCGATGGCCCTTCTCTTTTTCAGATCCCAAACTCCTACCAAACAAGTTTAAACCCTCCTGGGTAACATTAGCAAATCTCCCCACGAGGATATTGGATCCCCTGTGGTTCAAATGCAACCCGTCCCTCTTGTACAGGTCACGTCTACCCCACAAGAGATGCCAATTATCTAAGAACTGAAAACCCTGCCCCCTACACCAGCTCCTCAGCCATGTATTCCTCTGGCCTGTCTTTCTATTTCTATCCTCACTGGGGCACGGCACTGGGAGTAATCCAGAGATCACTACCCTTGAAGTCTTGCTTTTTAACTCCTTACCTAACTCCCTATACTCATTTCGCAGGATCCCATCCCTTTGTCTACCTATGTCATTGTACCGATGTGCACAATGACCTCTGGCTGTTCACCCTCCCCTCTTTAGAATGTTCTGCAAGCATTCAGAGACATCCTTCAACCTGGGACCTGAGAGGCAACACACCGTCCTGGTGTCCCTTCTATGGCCACAGAATCTCCTGTCTGTCTCCCTCACAACTGAGTCTCCAACAGTATTGCTCTGTCTGACTGCACCCTTTCCCTCTGAACCTCAGAGCCTGTCACAGTGCCACTTACCTGACTGCTGTTGCTAGCCCCTGAAAGGTCATCCCTCTCCCCACAACAGTATCCAAAATGGTATACCTATTATTGAGGGGAACGGTCACAGGGGAACCCTGCACTATCTGCCTTTCCCCCAACTCATTACCTCTTTTGATGGCCACCCAGCTACCTGCAGCCTGCACCTTAGGAGTGACCACTTCGCTATAGCTCTTATCAATGATGTATTCTGCACTTGCAAGTTCCCTTCCAAGCCACACACTGTCCTAACTTGGAAATGTATTGCAGTTCCTTCAGTGAACTCCCTCCTGAATGGCACTGTGGGTTAGACTATAAGACCATAAGACATAGGAGTGGAAGTAAGGCCTTTCGGCCCATTGAGTCCACTCCGCCATTTAATCATGGCTGATGGGCATTTCAACTCCACTTACCCGCACTCTCCCCGTAGCCCTTGATTCTCTGCACCAAATAGACAATAGTTTAGGTGGGCAGCTCACCACAACCTTCTCAAGTGTGATTAGAGATGGGAAACCCTAGATTGACCACATCCACTTCCCATGAATGAATTTTTAAATCTGTTCAGTTTTCAGCTGATAAGCTGAAGAAGGGTCCTATTTGATGAAGTCCACTTGTCATTTTGACACATGGCGACATATTTTCCAGATCACTGGTATTGAAATTCCTATATCACATTATGCCATTGTATGGTAGATAAAAAAATCTTTTTTGATTTGATGGCAATGCTCTGTTAGAGGAGAATACCACATGCATATTAGCAGCATGTAATGACTAGCTTTACCTTTTCCTCACATTTTTCAGATATCTCACACTGCCAGGATGATTTGAGACAGGCTAGTAATTTTCAAGACTGAAACCAGATCATTTTTGAGTTTGTGCAGTAAGCACTGATCTGATCAGATTAACCATCATTTCACAAGATATGCCTTATTCCAGCATCAAAGATGGCGAGCAAATAGATTGGGGTCAATTTGTGAGATGGCCAACAAAGGCAGTCTCGCAGCCCATGGAGCTTTAGGATAACGAATGTACATTTTATCCAGTGGATTTGAGCCTCTAAGGGACTATAACAGAGAAGCCAATGGTGGATTTTATAACAAACACAGGGAGAAAGGTAAGTTTATTTGACTACTCCATTTTAACATGGGGTAGAGCTAATTAATCCATGTAAGAACGTTTTTCTGTACAGCTGTGCATTCAAATGTAGCATCTAATATTGGAAATATGCAAGAGGTAGAAAGTTAGAGGCTATTCAATTGAGAAAGCATTTCTCATAGAAACAGCTGAAAATATTAGTGTGCTCTATTACAGGTGAGGGTATCCCATGGCAACAAGATCCACTTGAGCATTTAGGCAGCCATCAAATTTGAACTCATCTCCACGTGTTGCTGAGTTCATAAGTTCAATAAATACAAATTCAGACAGTCAATTCAACTTTGTTAATCTATTTAATAATATGCCATTCAGGTATTTGTGCCCTGTCGCAATGTCATGACAGTCTATATGTTGCCACTCTTGTTTGAAACTGTATTCATTGAACTTATCAACTTGCCAAAACCCAATACATAGTGTCCACCATGAGATGTGATAACGAGATTGGACAGAACTTCTTTTTAATTCATTCATAAAACATGGGCATCATTGGCCGGCCAGCATTTATTGAAGGCTCCTAGTTGCCCATGATAATGTGGTGGTGATCTGCTTTCTTGAATGGATGTAGTCCATGTACTGTAAGTTGACCCACATTGTTGTTAGGGAGAGGATTCCAGGATTTACACCCAATGACAATGAATGAATGGTAATATATTTCCAAGCCAGGATGGTGAATGGCTTGAACGTGAACTTGCAGATGTTGGTGTTATCCTTAATATCACACTCAGTAGTGTATGGCCTCGATGTCAGGGGCTGTCACTCTCATCTCACCTCTGGAATTCAGCTCTTTTGTTCATGCTTGTCTTAAGGCTGTAATGAGATCAAGACCTGAGTGGCCCTGGTGGAACCCAAACTGAGCAGGTTACTGAGCAGGTGATGCTTGATAGCACTGTTGATGACACATTCATCCCTTTACTGATGATCAGGAGTAGGCTGATGGGACAGCACTTGGCTGAAATGGATTTGTCCTGCTTTTTGTGTACAGGACATACTTGGGCATTTTTCCACATGGTTGGGTAGATGCCATTGTTGGAACTATACTGAAAGAGTTTGACTAGGAGAAGGCAAGTTCTGGAGCACATGTCTTCAGTACTATTGCCATACATTGTCAAAGCCCAAAAGCGTTTGCTGTACCTAGTGCCTCTAATTGTTTCTTAATATCATGTGGTGTAAATCAAATTGGCTGAAGACTAGAATCTGTGATGCTGGGGACCATTGGAGGAGGCTGTTATGGACCCACTGAACACTTCTGGCTGAGGATTGCTGAGCATGCTTCAGACTTATCTTTTGTACTGAAGTGTTGGGCTCTTCCATCGTTGAGAATAGAGCTATTTGTAGAGTCTCCTCCTCCACTGAGTTGCTTAATTATCTACCACCATTCATGTCTGAGTGTGGCAGGTCTTTTGAACTTACATTCGTTCCACTGGTTGCAGGATCACAAAGCTCTGTCTATCATTTGCTGCTAATGCAGATTGGCACATAAGTAAGCCTGTTTGGTTGCTTTACCAGGTTGGCACCTCATTTTTAGGTATTCCTGGTGCTGCTCCTCTCATGCCCTCCAGCACGCCTGCTGAAGTACAATTCTGCTGTTGTTATTGCCCCACACCACCTCATGGATGCCCAGTTTTGAGTTGCTACATCTGTTCAAAGTCTGTCCAATTTAGCACAGTGATTGTGCCACTCAACACAATGGAGGTTATTCTTAATGTAAAGGTGGGACTTAGTCTCCACAAAGGCTGTGCAGCTGTCACTCTTACTATTACTGTCATGGACAGATGCATCTGCAGCTGGCACGTTGGTAAGGATGAAGTGAAGTATGTTTTCCCCAGTTGTTGGTTCCCTCACCACCGGTCACAGACCCATTCCAGCAGCCATGTCCTTTAGGACCCAACCAGCTTGATTGGTAGTGCACTTCCGAGCCTCTTTTGATGAACATTGAAATGTCTCACCCAGAATAAATACTGAACAATCCAGGGTGTATTAAGAATTACATAAGCAAAATTAAGGTTATCTGTCTGGATCACAAAGTGGTTCATTCATGTTTGCTAAAAACTCCATATATTCATACACATCGTCCGAAACTCTGCAAACAGAAAGGTCCAATCTTTGTGCCTTTTGCAATTAAACAATTGCTGGAGATACAACTCAATCAGAATCAACTTGTTTTTCTTGAATCTAAGTGAAAGTTTGCAGGATACCTGTACACTGGTGCATTCTCTATATCAAAGCCTCAACAATCAGGGTCCAATCGCTGAACTATCAACACCCTTTTTCTCATGCAGAATAAATTGCAGTTCCATCCGAAATTTGGTATTCTTGCCGCTGTATTAGTGCGAGAGAAATTTTCTCCAACATATATCTTCTTTATGCAATACTAAAGCTATATTCACTCATTAGAGCTGAAAAATGTTTTCAGTCAAACCTTTCAAACAAGAAATAAATTAGTTATACAAAAACTAAATTCTCTGCATGCTAGAAATATGAAAAAAGAAATGCTGGAAATACTCAACAGATCTGACAATCGTCGATGGTGACAGATGCAGAGCTTTGAACTTTCATCAGAATACAGAAAATAAAATTTCCAAAAGAATGAAAGATGGAAAAGGTATGTTGTTAATATATGACAACTGGTAATTTTCATGTCAAATTGCTGCTTTTAGTGCATGGACAGCCAGCTGTTTGTATCACAGCAGCAGGGAGGGCTGGAGGGCAGAATTGTTTGGAATAAACACTTGTCAAGTTGGTTATATTTTGTATTGTGATGCTTTGATCTGGTACCTCATACTCAGCAAGTATTGCTAACAACAACAGATTTTATTTTTCGAGACTGCTATATCATCAGAAAATACTTTTCTGGTTTGGCCATTGTTTTACAATTGCCAAATTTAAAAACCATTCAGAAACTCACTCGGTAAGAAATAGAGATTGCAGCCCTTTACTTGTGGAACTTGGTCAATTAAACAATGACAGGCACTGCTTAAAACTCTTCCTTCTTAACAACTGAAAGCACAATTATGTAAACATCAAGTGTTGCATACAAATTGGCTGCTCAAACAAGGCAACTACTGGAAGAAGTTTGCATTTAGTTAAGATATAATAGATTGCATTAGACTTTTGTACATCACCATGGCAATATGAATTTGGAACAGCGCCTTCTGAGGAAAGGCAATCACCAAGTGAAAATCATTTTTCTCCGCCATTCATCTGTCCCTGGAGCTCCACATTCCTAAACTGGAACTTTGAACCAGCATCTTCAGAAATGCAGCGCATATCTGTTCTGGGAGCCTTCTAATGCAGTGCAGAATTAACATTGGATGCCAAGCCACAAACCAACAGCACAATCTGCCTCATTCTGAGGTTCTTTTGTTCACCAAAGGCACTTTGACAAGCTACAGAGAGACGTTAAGTATGTAAGGTAAGTCGGTGATGGGACAGATGGATGAGGAAGTGGGAGGTGGGTGCGTGAGGTGAAGAGGTGGTGGGTGGGTGAGGGGTTAGAGTTGGATGTAGGTGGGTGGGTGAGAATGTTGGGTAGCGGAGAGGTAAGATATAGGGTAAAAGATTGGTCAGTGATGGCATCAGTTGAGTTACAGAGGAGTTGAGATCCTGTTAGGGAGTTGGTTCACAGCAGGGTCGGTCAGGTAAGAGGATCAGGGCACTCAGGGTGTTGGGGTTTGGATGGAAGAAATTGGATCACGTATGGATGTTGAAACACGTGGGACCTGATTTCGTTAGCAGAGTGTTGAGGGTGGTCCATTAGGAACTTGGGTCAGGTTGGTAGAGGGGGTTCTGTTGGCAATGGTGACTGGGGTGGTTGGTTAGTTTTATAGTTATAGAAACACAAACTCACTGAATCAAGTCTCTGAAGGAGGCCATTTAGCCCATGGTGTCTGCACTAGCTCTCTAGATGAGTGTTATGGCTCAATGCCATTCTCATGCTTTTTCCTTCTAATCCCATATTGTTTCTGTTTAAATAATCATCCAATACCATCTTGAATGCCCCCACCATATTTCCAGACATTACACTCTAGACCTAGAAGTTTTTGTTACATGGAATTCACTTCTTTTGTAAATTACTGCCTATCCTTATATGACAGAGAATGGTTTCTCTGTATGCTTTCATGCTGTGCATGATTTGAAAGTATCTCTATCAAATCTCCTCTTCATTTTTCCTCTTCAAGGGAAATAATCCAACTTCTCCAATCTATCTTCATAACTAAAGGTTCTTATACAAAGAACAAACAACAATACAGCACAGGAACAGGCCCTTCTGCCCTCTAAACCTGCGCCAACACATTTTGCCCTTCCATGCTAAACTGTTTTCACTTATAGGATCCATATCCCTCTAGTCCCTTCCTATTCTTGTATTTGAGGAGGTGCTTCTTGAATGCTGCTATTGTGTCTGCTTCCACCACTTTCTTCGACAGTGCGTTCCAGGCACTCACCACCCTTTGTGTGAAAAACTTGCCTTGCACATCTCTTTTAAACTCCCCTCTACCCCCTGCACCTTGAACCTGTATACCCTAGTAATTGACCTCTTCATCCTGGGAAAAAGCCTCATACTTTCCATTCTATCCATGCCATTCACAATCTTGTAAGCTTCTATCGGGTAACCCCACAGCCTCCTGTGTTCCTGTGAAAATAAACCCAGTCTAGCCAAGAGATAAAAGGTACTGCAGATGCTGGAGAATCCGCGATAACAAGCGTGGGGCTGGATGAACACAGCAGGTCAAGCAGCATCATAGGAGCAGGAAAACTTGACGTTTCGGGCCTAGACCCTTCATCAGAAAGCCTTCTTTATAGCTAAAATCTCCCATACCAGGCAACATCTTGGTAAACCTTTTTTGTACCATCTCCAAAACATCCATATCCTTCAGGTAATGCGTTGACCAGAACTGTACTCAATATTCCAAGTGTGGCCTAACCAAAGATATATAAAGCTGCAGCATAACTTGTCTATCTTAATACTCAATGCCCCTTCCAATAAAGGCAAGCATGCCATGGGCCTTTTTTTCTACCTTATCCACCTGTGCTGTCACCATCAGTGATCTGTGAACTTGCACACCCAGGTGTCTCTGCATATCAATACTCCAAAGTAAGAGATAACAAGGTGTAGAGCTGGATGAACATAGCAGGCCAAGCAGCATCATAGGAGCAGGAAAGCTGATGTTTTGGGCCTAGGTGTTCTGCTATTCACTGTATAATTTCTACCTGCACTTGACCTTCCAAAATGCATCACCCAATATTTGTCTAGATTAAACTCCATCTGCTATGTTTCTGCCCATGCCTCCAAATGATCTATATCTTGCTGTATCCTCTGACAATCCTCCAAACTATCCACAACTCCACTAATCACTGTATCATCCGCAAACTTACTAATTAGACCAGCCACATTTTTCTCCAAATCATTTATTTAGACCATGAATGGCAGAGCTCCCAGCGCTGCTCCAGCACAAGTGGAACACCACTAATCGCAGCCGACCATTTCAAAAAGCATCCTTCCACCACTACCCTCTGTTTCCTATGACTAATCCAATTCTGTATCCATCTTGCCAGCTCATTCCTAATACCATGTGACTCCATCTTTTGTACCAGTTGCCATGAGGGACCTGGCTTTACTGAAGTCCATGCAGACAACATCAACCGCCTTTCCCTTCATTGTTCATCATTGATACCTCCTCAAAAAAAACCTCAATCAAGTTAGTGAGGCCCAACCTCTCTTGCACACAACCACATTGTCTATCACTAATAAGCCCATTTGCTTCCAAATGTGTGTAGAGGTTGTTCTTTTTCAATAATTTCCCTACCACCGACATGAGGCTCACAGGCCTGTAATTTCCTGGATTATCCCTGCTAACCTACTTAAACAATGGGACAACATTGGCTATTCTCCATTCCTCTGAGACCTCACCTGTGGCCAAACAGCATACAATGATGTCTGTCAATGCTCCAGTAATTTGGTCTCTGGTATCACTCAATATTCTGTGATCAATCCCTTCAGAATCCAGGGACTTATCTGCATTAATACTTTTTAAGATGCACAGCACCTCTTCCTTTTTAATAGCAATTTGGCTTAGAAATTTGACACTTCATAGAATCCCGACAGTGTGGAAACAGGCCATTCGGCCCAACAAGTCCACACCGACTGTCCAAAGAGCATTCCACCCAGATTCACCACACCCCCCCAACCCCACACAATCCCTGTAACCCTATAACAATGGCCTATCCACTTAACCTGCACATCTTTGGACTGTGGGAGGGAACCGCAGGACCCGGAAGAAACCCATACAGACACGGGGAGAATGTGCAAACTCCATATAGACAGTTGCCAGAGGCTAGAATTGAACTCAGGTCCATGGCACTGTGAGGCAGCAGTGCTAATCACTGAGACTGTACCGCCCCTTCCTTCCCTGAGGTCATGTTACACCAATTCCCTCTCTTTGGTGAATACAAACACAAAGTATTCATTTAGGAAGTTCTGATGAAGGGTCCTGACCCGAAATGTTGACTTTCCTGCTCCTTTGATACTGCCTGACCTGCTGTGTTCCTCCAGCTCCACACTGTGTTAACTATTCATTTAGGACCTCACCTACCGCTCCTGGCTCCACACATAGGTTCCCTCTTTTGTACATGAATGGGCCAACCCTCTCCCTGGCTACCGTCTTGCTTTTTATATATGTATAAAAAGCCTTGAGATTCTCCTTAATCCTGTTTACTAATGACATTTCATGACCCCTTTTAGCCCATCTAATTCCTTGTTCAAGTACTTTTCTACTTGCCTTATATACTTCAAGGGCCTCTTTAGTTCTCATCGTCCTAGACTTTACCTATGCTTCCTTTTGCTTTTTGACCAAGGTCATAACATCCATGGTCATCGAAGGTTCATGTATCTTGCCAAAACCATACTCTTTAAAGGAATGTACATTTTATACCTGAAACTATCTTTTTCAATTGTTTTACAACACAACTGACTTTTCCAGATTATCTGAGTTCAATTTCTTCTACTGAAGTTCCAACACCACACCTGAAAACTGTTTTCATACAATGTAATTTTAAATGCAAATGTCCTAATGAGCAGGAGGTGAGCTTGGTCACCAATTAGTGGTGACAAATGCCTCTGGGAGCGGGAGACTCAGACTTACACAACATTAGGAAGCTCCTAGGTAAAGTGAAGTGCTAATGTAACTTTTAAAGGAGGTTTAACTGGATGTTGGCTAATTTGTTTTACAATTTACCTGAAGTGACACTAGTGTAATGAACGATACTTAATGATAATCATGAAAAGAAATTAGCCCCCAGCCAATACGTTTCTATTTAAATTCCCCAACCATCACCTTTTTCAGTGATGATTGTAACTGTACATCAGGCAATATGATTTTTTTTATTTGACTCAACATTTCGCCGCAATGGCAGGAGAATCTTTTTTTTGTTCTTCATTCATGAAATGTGGATGTCACTGGCTGGGCCAGCGCGTATTACTCTTCTCATATCGTCGTTGGGAAGCTAGTGGTACACTGCCTTCTTGAACCACTGCAGTCCAAGTGCTGTAGGTATACCCACAATGCCACTTAGGAGGGAATTACAGTTTCTGAGCTAGAGACAGTGAAGGAATAGCAATATTTTTCCAAGTCAAGGTGTGAGTGACTTGGAAGGGTACTTGCAGGTGGTGGTGTTTCTGTGTACCAGCTGCCCTATTCTTTTTAAACAGAAGTGTTTGTGGGTTTTGAAGTTGCTGTCAAAGGAGTTTTGGTGAATTTTTGCATGGTACCTTCTAGATGGTACGTACGTCTGCTAATAAGTGCCAGTGATGGACGGAATGGACATTTGTGACTGTGTTGACATTGAAATTGGTTGTTTTGTCCTGGATTGCGTCAAGCTTCTTGAGAGTTGAAGCTACAGTCATCCAAATGGGGATTATTCCATCACAGTCCTGACTGCATCCTTATAGATGGTGGACAGGCTTTTGGGAGTTTGGAGGTGAGTCAGTAGCTATAGGATTGCTAGCTTGTTCCTGCTTTTGCAGTCAGAGCATTTGTATGGCATGTCCAGCTTAATTTCTTGTCAATGGTAACCCTTAGGACTTTGATAGCTGGGGATTCAGCGATGGTCATACCATTAAACAATGGTTAGATTTTCTCTTGTTCCAGATGGTCATAGCTTGGCAATGGCATGGCATGAATGTTACTTTCTATTTTTATGACCAAGCCTTGAAATTGTCCAGATCTTGCTGCATTTGGACATAGAATGCTTCAGTAGTTGAGGAATTGTGAATAGTGCTGAAGATTGTGCAATCATCAGTAAACATTCCCACTTTTGACCTCATGATGAACCAAGGTCATTGATGATGCAGCTGAAGATAGTCAGACCTAGGACACTACCCATAGCTACTCTTGCTGAGATGTCCTGGAACTGAGATGACTGACCTCTAAGCACTGCATCCATCTTCCTTTGAACCATTTCCCCTGTTTTCCCCAATTTTGCTCTGGTTCATTGAAGCTACACTCAGTCAAATGCAGCCTTCATGTCAAGGAAAGTCACTCTAGCCTCACTTCGGGAATTCAGCTTTTTTGTTTATGTTTGCCCCGAGGCTATAATGGTCTCAAAGTCTGAAGTCACCTGACGAAGGAGTAGTGCTTCAAAAGCTTGTGATTTCAAATAAACCTGTTGGACTATGATATGGACACACGAGACTTCTGACTTTGTCCACCCCAGTCCAACACTGGTACCTCCATATCATGGCTATAATGGGGTCAGGAACTGAATGTCCTAATTGAAAATAAACTGGACATCAGTGAGCAAGTTAAGTTGCAAGTTGGTCCTGCTGCTGGCCCACTTCCACTGCTGGAACACGAACTACCACTGCTGCTTGTTTTTGATCTCGGTGCTGTTTGATAGTACTGGTAATGGCACCTTACAGCACTTTACTGATGATCAAGAGTAGATCAATGGGACAGTAATTGGCTGGATTGGATTTGTCCTGCTTTTCATTTACGGGATAAAACTGGGCAATTTTCCAGATCATTGGATAGATGCCACTGTTATTGCTATTCTGGAACAGCTTGATTCAGGGTGCAGCAAGTTCTGGAGCACAAGTCTTCAGTACTATTGCTGGAATGTTGTCAGGACCCATAGTCTTTGCATTATCCAGTGCCCCTGGCCATTTCTTGATATCAAGTGGAATGAATTCTCTCAGAACACTTGGCGGAAGATTGTTACAAATGCTTCAGCATTGATTTGTGAACTCTTTGGGATCCTCTAGTAGATTCACAATGGATTCTCTCTTTCTTTTCTTCTAAACAGGGCAAGGTGGTTTATCAGACCAAAAATCTCCGTAAAATTGATACGTAGAAAGAGGTCCAGTATATATAAAAATGTAAAATCTTGACTTTTCACATTGGCAAACATCAAATATCACAGCACTGTGACAATTTGAAATTCTGATTTTTCCTTTCAAAAACTCAATCCTTGTTCATTTTTGATCATTTGTTGTCTGTCAAAGCAATATTCTCCAGTGGGGAGGTTATATTTCCCAAAAGGGTTCAAGCATTCTATCAATAATGCCAAACAATTTTGGAATTATTAGTTTCAAATTGATGAGTTAAGTTTGTATGAATTGCTGATTCAAAAACTCTTCACTGCCTCGTGACAACTCATCTTTCATCAGAGAGAAAATTGTTCAGTAAACATATGCACATGAAGAATTCTATTGCCACTCACACTGAATGAAACTCAGGTCTTCACTGCCAAAAAGTTACTAAGCAGGTCTTGTTGCCAATTTTTACCCATCTCTCACTCCTTGAGCTTCACTTTATGGCGACAGACCAAACAGCCCATCAGGATTACCAATAACATAATAAGAAATATTGTGTCAAAAAATTATATTTTGCAGTTATCAGAACATTTAACAAGAACACCAAGGGAAATTCAAGGAGAAAACCAATATTTACACTTTATGAGAGCACTGTGCCAATTTCTTGGCAAGTAGATTCTGATTAGTTGATGCAAGCCATGGAAAATATACTCATTAATGCTAATTGGCAGTTAACTGTCAGGCTTTGTTTAAATTTTAAACCAGGTACCACAATAAGAAATGAACAATGAATGGCTGTAATCTATTTTGTTGAGACACTGTTGTTGTTAACACTGCACGCCATTTGATTTTACAGATCATGCAATGGATGATCCTGAGAAAAGAGCTCTGAAAATCCTGCATGCAATCAACCAGGAGGGGCTTCGCAGAATTAACACATCTGGTCTTTTTCTGTGGCCAAACAGGAAGGACTAAAAACATTCTGGGAAGTTCTTGAGGACCAACTCAAATTAAGAATTAACATCTGGATTAACAAACACCAGTTCATGTCAACCAGATAACAACCCTAAGAGCCTCAGAGATATTAAGAACTGCCGATGCTGGAGTCTGAGATAACAGTGTGTGGAGCTGGATGAACACAGCAGGTCAGGCAGTATCAGAAGAGTAGGAAAGCTGATATTTTGGGTCTGGACCCTTCTTCAGAAAATGAAGAATAATCCCTAAACTTCACCCCAAAATACTGGACAAAATTATAACATTCCTTTGGCACAAAAGTTCTCACCCACATAAACTACTAACCACAAATAATTTACTTTCTGTTCTTTATCAGTTCAATCAGAATATTTATAACTTATTTTATTCCATTTCTCCACCTTGTGGTCTGTAGAGGATGACTACCTCCCTCAATTTCAGTCCTGGTCTTTTGTTGATTTTATATTTCATAGGGTTTTCAGCAGAGAAAGTATTCTTTATGTCCAATCAGTCCATGCTGGCGTTTACATTTCACCATAATCTTCTCCAGCTTTTCCTCATCTAAACATTTCAGGATAATCCTTTATTCTTGTCTTGTTCAACTCTTGTCTAGTCTGATTCAGACCTGTACAAGAAGGTTAGGTTGCACCTAAACTGGAGGAGCACCAATATCCTGGCAGGGAGTTTTGCACATGCCAATTGGGAGAGTTTAAACTAGTATGGTAGGGGGGTGGGAACCAGAGCTGTTCTGGGATTTGGACGTTTCAGGCATGACAGTAAGAGTTATAAAAGAGATGGGGGAGTCGGTTACTGATTAGGGAGAATATTATTGTTGTACTGAGGGAAGAGAACTTGGACAGCTCTTTCAGTAAGGCCATATAGTTAGAGCTCAGGAATAAGGTAAAGATGCAAACACTTGGATGGAATTGTTATACAAGTTTCCTGACAGTAATCAGGTGATAGAGGAACAGATAGTTGGGCAGATTATAGAAAAATGTGAAAACAACGGGGCTGTTTTGGTGTGTGATTTTAACTTTTCCCATATTGACTAGGACTCGTTTAGTGCCGGTGGCTTGCATGGGGGAGAGTTTGTTATGTGTATCTAGGAGGGTTTTTAGATGTAATATGTAAATAGTCAAACTAAGGATGTGGCCATTCTAGACATGGTATTGGGAAATGAACCCAGCCAGGTGAGTGAAATTTCAATGGGGGAGCATTTCAGGAATAGTGACCATAATTCTGTACGTTTTAAGTTACTTATGGGTAAGGATAAGAATAGCCCTTGGGTGAAATTTGAGGAAGGCTAACTACCACAGTATTTGGCAGAAACTGGGGTACTGTAGACTGGAGGCAGATGTTTGAGGGTAAATCCACATCTATCATGTGGGAATCTTTTAAAAGCCAGTTGATTAGAGTTCAGGACCAACAAATGCCTGTAAAAATAAAGTATAAGAATGGCAAGATTCAGGAATCTTGACTGACAAAAGAAATTGAGAGCTTAGTCAAAAAGGAAAAGGAAGCATGCATAAGGTTTTGGAAACTGAAGACGGAAAGAGTCCTTGAAGAATACAAAGGTAGCAGGAAAGAACTCAAACAAGAAATGACGAGGGCTAAATGGGACCATGAAAAGTCTTTGGCAAACAGAATTAAGGAAAATTCCAATGCATTTTATCCACATATAAGGAGCAAAAGAGTAGCCAGTGAGAGGATAAGTCCATTCTAGGTCCACAGAGAAAATTTATACATGGAGCTGGAGGAAGTGGGTGAGGTCCTCAATGATGACTTTGCATCGATATTTACAAAGGAGAAGGACATGGTGGATGATGAGTCTTAGGAGGGTTGATATTCTGGGGCCATATAAAAATGTGTTGGGTGTTTTAAAAAGCATTAATACTGGCAAGTTCCCAGGACCTAATGAGATGTAGTCCAGAAAGCTGAGGGAGGCAGGTGAGGAAATTAATGAGGCCTTGTATGAAATCTTCATATCCTCTTTAGTCACAGGAGAGGTCCCAGAGGACTGGAGAATAGTCAATGTTGTTTCTTGATTTAAGAAGGGTAACAGGGATAATCTGGGAAATTACAGGCTTGTAATCCTTATTTCAGTTCTAGAGAAATTATTAGAGAATGTTCTTGGGGATTTGAGATACTCACAATTGGAAAATTTGGAGTTATTAGTGATAGACAGCTAGGCTTTGTGCAAGAAAGTTTGTATCTCACAAACTGGATGATTGATGAGGACAGGGCAATGGATGTTGTCTACGTGAACTTTAGCAAGGCTTCTGACAAGGTTCCTCATGGCTGGCTAGTACAGAAGTTGAAGTCACATGGGATCTGCAGTGAGCTGGTAAAATGGATACAGAATTTGCTTAGTCATAGAAGACAGAGTGTAGTAATGGAAGGGTGTTTTTTGACAAGTGGTGTTCCTCAAGGACCAGTGCAGAGACCCCTGTTGTTTGTAGTATATATAAATGATTAGTAAAATAATGTAGGTGGCCTGAGTAGTCTGTTTGCAGATGACACAAAGACTGGGGTAAGCTGAGGGTAGTGAGGAGGATTGCCACAGGATACAGCAGATTATAGATAGGCTGGAGACTTGGGCGGAGAAAATGCAGACGGAATTTAATCTGACAAATGCAAGGTGATGCATTTTGGAAGAACTAATGCAAGAGGGGAATAAACGGTAAATGTCAGAACCCTAAGTACCATCAATATACAAAGGAATCTAGGTGCACAGGTCTATGGCTCCCTGAAATTGGCAACACAAGTCAATATGGTGGTCAAGAATGTAGCATGCTTGCCTTCATCATCGAGAGTATAAAAATTGGCAAGTCATATTTCAACTTCAGGGAAGGCAACATCCTAGTGGTTTTATCACTGAACTGTTAATCCACCGACCCAGATAATATTCCGGGGACCTGGGTTCGAATCCAGCCATGGCACATGGTGGAATTTGAATTCAATAAAAATATCTGGAATTAAGAATCTAATGATGACCATGAATCCATTGTTGATTGTCAGAAAAGCCTATCTGGTTCACCAATGTCCTTCAGGGAAGGAAATTGCCATCCTTACCTGGTCTGGCCTACATGTGACTCCAGACCCACAGCAATGTGGTTGGCTCTGAACTGCTGTCAGGGCAATTAGGGATGGGCAATGAATGCTGCCCAGTCAGCGACGTCCACATCCCATTAATGAATAAAGAAAAAAATATGTAAAACTTTAGTTAGGCCAGAGTTCTGGTCACCACACTACCAGAAGGATTTGGAGGTTTTTGAGAGGAACAGCAATGGTTTACAAAGTTGTTGCCTGATTTGGAGAATATTAGCTTTGAGGAGAGATTGGACAAACTTGGTTTGTTTTCACTTGAACGTCAAAGGATGAGGGGCGATCTGACAAAAGTTTTTAAAATTATGTGAGGCTTGGATAGAATGCATAGTCACAATTTTTTTTCCCAGGGTAGCAATGTTTTTTAAGGTAAAAGGAGGTAAATTTAAATGAGATGTGAGAGGCATATTATTTTACACAGAGGGTGTTAAGTGCCTGGGATGTGCAGCCAGAGGAAGTGGTGGAGGCAGCATTTAATAACAATATTTAAGAAGCATTTGACAGATATAATAGGCAAAGAATAGAGGGCCACTGACCACAGAGAGGTAAAAGATTTTTGGTTTAGAAGGCATCACGTGTCAACAAGTCTTGGTATGCAGAAAAGCCTGTTCCGCTACTGTTTTGTTCTTTGTTTTTAAAAGTGCATTTTTTCCAATGATTCCAACATTTACTTGTTACAGTGAGTTCCTAGATCTGCAGCTGATATAAATAGACCAGGTGCTGGTCAGTGAGATGAGAACGGGCAGCTTTTTTCTGTGCTATAGCTCTACAATGGTTCCATGTCCATGTTTTTAAACTACTGTTTGGGTAAAGAGGCTTCTCCTGGACTCTCTTTCAACTTTTCTTGTGACTACTTTTAATTGTTGGTCTCAAGCTACGCTTTGCCTTCCAAGTTGAAATATTCTCTCCGCATCCACTCTAATAAAATGTTTGTCAAGATGGGTCCAATGGCCTCCTTTTGTGCTGAGTAATGAGTTCTTTATTTTTAAAATACAGCAGCCAGAACTTCACGTAATACTCAAAGTGTGGAGTCATCAATCTATCTTATAGGTTCAGGATAAGCTCTCTACTTTTCATTTCTATCCCTCTGGAAATAAAACATATTTTCTTGGTTTGTGCTTTTAGGCCTGGATCACCTATGGTGCAACCTTCAGTGACAGGTGCACTCCAAGATCTATTTGTTTCTTTCCTTGACGTACATTTGCATCTTCCAAGTAAATGAATGACTTCTCTATTCTTAGCTGATTGAGCATCTTATGCCCCACCCATCTGTGGTGGTATGCCCCTTTTGGTATGTAAATAGGAAGCACATTTTGGGTGGAAATTGATCAAAGCATGCGCCTTGTAAAAATCACTCAATTCCTGGTGAAACACAGTGTGGAGCTGGAGGAACACAGCAGGCCAAGCAGCATCAGAGGAGCAGGACAGTTGACATTTTGGGTCAGGACCTGCCCCGAAAAGTCAGCTTTCTTGCTCCTCTGATGCTGCCTGGCCTGCTGTGTTCATCCAGCTCCACACTGTGTTATTTCAGAATCCAACATCTGCAGTTCTTACTATCTCTCAATTCCTGGTGTGACTGGGACAAATGTGTTCTAGCCAAGGTACACCCACTATAATTTTTGGTGACTTCAGAAAAGCACGAATACAGCTCAAGGTTCCACAAAAATAATCTGACAGCTACTGTCCTGGGAGACTATCTGCCTGTGACTATTTGTCCACTCCCAGTACCTTTCCCATGGCCAGGAAAGTAGGACAAATATCTAACAATGATGAGTCAAAATTCAACTGGGAGATTGAGGGCTTGGTGATGTGGTGCAATGATAACCTCTCTCTCATTGTCAGCAAAACTTAGGAACTGATCATCAACTTCAGAAAGAAAGGAGGAGGAACATGCCCCTATCTACATCAACAGAACTGAGGCTGAGAGAGTGAAGAGCATCATGTTCCTCGGAGTGACCATAAGTGACGACCTGTCCTGGACTTCCCGCATGAATGCAACGGTCAAGAAGGCGTAACAACGCCTCTTCTTCCTCAGGTGGCTCAGGAAATTTGGCATGTCCATAAGGTCCCTCATCAACTTCTACAGATGCACCATTGAAAGCATACTGTCTGGGTGCATAACGGCCTGGTATGGCAACTGCTGTGCCCCTGACAATAAGAAACCACAAAAGGTTGTGTGCACAGCCCAGACCATCACAGAATCCAACCTTTCAACCATGGACTCTATTTACTTGCTGCCACAGAAAGGCAGCCAACATCATCAAAGACCTATTGTGCCCTGGTAATGACCTCCTGCAACCTCTTCCATCAGGCAGAAGATACAGAAGCCTGAACACACACACAAGCAGGTTCAAGAACAGCTTCTTTCCAGCTGTTATCAGACTGTTGAATGGACTCTAGCCTCAAATAATGTAACCTGCAATGTAACCTGTACGCCTCTAAGTCTTTTTGATTTGTACATCCTTTGCTTGCCATGATCTGCCTGTACCGCTCGTAAACAAAGCTTTTCACTGTATTTTGGTACACATGACACTAAAATCAATCAATCAATTTGAGGGGTTTCAATGCAAGCTGTATCAAACATCATTTGGTGTCCCAGTGTGGCAGCCAGCCATAAATGAGGTTGGCACTTCAAAATTGAAACTAATTATTCACAGTGAACTAGCCCATTTTATTGGTCTGTTGATTAAATCATTTCAGTCCCAGGCCATCTCTGCAGGATTTCTTCAGGGGTATATCCTCAGCTAACCATTTTTAGCTGTTTCATCGTAAGGTCAGAAATGGAAATGCTCACTGATGATCGCACACCAGCCCACCATTGTGTTCAGCACCATTTGTGATAACTTATATACTGAGGCAATCCATGTCCATTTGCAGCAAGACCTGGACCATATCCAGGATTGAGATACTAAGTGGCAAGTAACGATCGTGTTATCAAAGTGCTAGGCAATGACCATCTCCAACTGGACAGAACATTTCCCCTTGGCATTCAATAGTACTGCAATAGCTGAATGGTTCGCTGCAAACTTCTTGGAGTTACCACTGACCAGAAATTGCACAGGACCAGCCATATAAATATAGTAGCTATAAGAGCATTCAGAGGCTTGGAATTCTGAGGTGAGTATTCATTTCCTGACTCCCCAAACCCTGTTTACTATCTAAAATGCACAAGCCACGACTGTGATGGATTACATTTTCCTTGTCTGAATAGGTGCAGCTCCAACAGTTTATGAAGCCTGTCATTATTTGGACAAACCAACCCATTTGATTAACATCCTATGTACCACTTTAAACATTTACTCCCCGCAAGCACACTATCGCAGTATCTGTGGTAACATCTACAAGGGGCACAATAGCAACTCACCTTGTCTGACAGCACCCTCTAAATTGGTGACTTGTACCACCTTCGAGGAAATGGGCAGCAGCACTTAATATGCATATATCAGCATCTGATTGCTCCATTTCCAGCCACACACCATCCTGACTTAAAACTATCCTGTGTGATGGACTATCACCAGCAATATTTCATTGTTAATGGATCAAAATCCTGAAACTCTCTTCCTAATAGTATTGTGAATGTACCTATCCCACCATGGACTAAAATAGTTTAGGAAGGCAATTCACCACATCTTCTCAAGGGTATTTAATGATGGGAAATAAATGTTTGGTCCAGCCAGTGATGCCCACATCTAATGAAGAAAAAAAGGTTAAAACTAGCCCTATAAAATAGCCCACAATGTGCCACAAAGTTTTTTGTTACAGGTATTTCAATTATGCTGCTCAGACATGTTATGGCACAAGTGGGGCTTGAACTTGGATCTTCTGGCTAGCTGTAGGGATACTACCATTGTACCACAACCCCACATGATTATAAATTTTAATTACAAATGAAAGTGTTAAAATGCAGGAAATATAAAATAGTGCAGTATCCTGTTGAATTATCAATGGTCCATGAGTATCTTGGTTGCACTGTTATTTCCATTATTGATAATATTTGACTGTGGCATAAATTGTAAAGAAATGATTTCTTGTCCATTTCTTTATTCCTACTGATTTGTTGTGAGGGCTGGATTAAATTTCCTCCTTGTTCCTGATGACAATACTGTTTTCTTCAGTTACTCCACGTATATACAAAGGTTCAAGATTAATGTGATTTCGCCGAGATATGAACCTGCAATTAAATCACAATTTATTCTAACTTAAATGAAGCACTATCACAAACAACGTACAAAAGTTTTCCATTGTATTTCCCTGGGTTCATACATTTTCTTATTTCTAACTATCTTGGTTTTATTTCAATAATTTGAAAAGTTCTAGTGTCAATGATATAGTGATGGAGTTTGCCAATGTATCAGATTGTTCTGAACAAATTACATAGGAATATCAGGAAAGATGGTAAAATAAGCTTTGTACCTTTGGAACTGACAGCTTTCAACCAGCTCAAAGTTGTTAGTGAACAATCAATATCAACTCATTATGCAGGATACGCAAGAACAAAATACCTTCAATCAATAACAAATGACACTTTACTCACACCACCTTCAATGCCTCCAGAAACTCTAATTATCTCTCCGGATTCTTCGCCCAACCCTCTCTACAATGCACCAGCACCTCCACTCCCTCTCCTCATCCCTCTCCCCCAGCTCAAGGCCTCCCTTTCCCAAACTTGCAGAGGATCTCTACCTGGAACATCTTCCACTCCCCACCACTGTCTGCCTTCGACAAGGAAGATTCCCATCACCACTTCTTAGATCGCGCCACATTCCCCACTGACCACTCCAACCCGCCCAGTGCCTTCCCCTGTAAGCGTAAAAGATGCAACACCTGCCCACACACCACCTCCCTCACCTCCATCCAGGGCCCTACACAGTCCTTCCAGGTGAGACAGAGCTTCATCTGCATCTCCTCCAACCTGGTCTATTGCCTCCGGTGTTCCTGATGTGTTATTCTCTATGTCAGTGAGACCAATTGTAGACTTATTGACCATTTCGCCGAGCATCTTCACTGGGCCCATAACAGCCAGCCTAACCTCCCGGTCACCTTTCATTTCAACTCCACCACCAACCCACCACCCCCACCCCACTTCGCCTCCGACACATCCAACCTCGGCCTCCACCAGAGCCACAGTGATTCAGAACACAAATTTGAGGAACAACACCTTATCTTCCTCCTGGGTTCCCTACAGCCCAGAGGACTCAACATTGAGTTCTCTAATTTAAAATAACCTTCCCACCTGCCCCCCTCCCCGGCTCCCTTTCCAGCTCCACCTCCTCCCTTCCATTCCACCTACTGACCCCCATTTTCAGCTACCAACCAGATTTATCCTTCCCATCGACCAAGCAGGTTGTACCTACTACCAGTGTCCACCTATCACCACCATTCCACTACCCCCACCCACCCCTTTATCTGCAGCTCCCCCTACCCCAACATCCTGTCCTGAAAAGTTGACTTCTCCTTTCCTCCAGATGCTGCCTGGCTTGCTGTGTTCTTCCAGCCTCCTGTTTTGTCTACCATGGATTCCACCATCTGCAGCTTTTTTGTCTATAGATTCTTCACAGTTCATCAAATCAGAGTTATCACTGGTTTGAGGAGAATGGCAGTCCATGAAGTTACAATTTGCACTTGAATACAAGGTCTGCTGCTACTAAAGGCCCACGGCATTCCATGGATGGATAGTTTTGAGCTGCTGGATCTCTTTGAATTTCAGCCTGTTTAACACTGTGGTTGTGCCTTACAGCATGATGGTAGGTAACCCCAACATGAGAGTGGAATTTTGTTTACACAGAGGATTCGTGATCACAACTGGGACCAACACTGTCATGAACAGATGCATCACTGACTGATAAATTAGCAAGGATCTGGTTAAGTACATTGCTCCCTGTTGTTGCTTCCCTGACCACCTACCACAAATCATTAGAATCCCTACATGTGTGGAAACAGGCCCTTTGGCCCAACAAGTCCATACCGACCTTTGGAGCATCCCACCCAGACCCATCCCCCTACAACCCACACAGCCCTGAACACTATGGGCAATTTAGCATGGCCAATCCACCTAGCCTGCACATCTTTGGACTGTGGGAGGAAACCAGAGCACCCAGAGGAAACCCACACAGACACAGGGAGAATGTGCAAACTCCACACAGGCAGTCACCTGGGGCTGGAATCGAACCCAGGTCCCTGGCGCTGTGAGGCTGCAGTGCTAACCACTGAGCCACCATGCCAGCCTATCTATCCAATCTAGCTGTACATCCTTTAGGAATCAGCCAGCCCAGTCAGCAGTGGTACCACCAAGCCACTCTTGGCAGTGAACTCCAAAGTCCCCTCAAGAGCACGGTTTTGTTCTCTTGCCACCCTCAATGTTTCCACTAAGTGGCATTCAGGGAATACAGATTCATCAACTGGGAGGGTGCAGATGTGGTAGATGGTAATCATTAGGATGTTTCCTTTTCTGTGTTTTACCTGATGCTGTGAGCCTTCATGGAGTCTGGAGACAATATTGAGAGTTCATTGTAGAATCCCTATAGTGTAGAAACAGGCCCTTTGGCCCAACAAGTCCACGCTGACCCTCAGAGCATCCCATCCACCTAATCTACACTCCCCTGAACACTACAGACAATTTTGCAAGGCCAATCCACCCAGCCTGCACGTCTTTGGACTGTGGGAGGAAACCGGAGCACCCAGAGAAAATCCATGCAGACACAGGGAGAATGTGCAAACTCCACACAGACAGTCGTCTGAAGGTGGAATTGAGCCCAGGTCCCTGGTGCTGTGAGGTAGCAGTGCTAACCACTGAGCCACCATGCAGTTGCCAGATCACTCTTTTCATGACTCTAAGCCTCTGTGCTTACACCGCTGGTAGGTGACCTACCAGTCAGACAGAGCATTTGAAGTGATGGGCACTGGAGTAGACAAAATGATCAGACTATTGTTTCCATTTCCCAAAATGTTGCCCCATTGTTGTTGATATCATTCCTCACCAGTTGCTTATTTAAGTCGAACCAGATTATGTTTAGCTGTAGCATTATGTTTGACTCAGAACTATGTTCTGACGTTCAGCAGTTTATTTCTAAAAGGAGAGAAGCCTCGTTACCTCGAGAGTGTAATCGCTCTCAAATAGTTGAGGTGCTTATCATAGAGGCATTCAGTGAAAGCTACAGAGGAATGGGAGGGAGGAAAAATTACAAAGTTATGTTGAAGGGGCTAGATGAATAGGGTGGGATGAAAGGAGGTGGAAGGAGGCTGTTTTATAAAGTAAAAGCAGTACCATTTGGGTTGAATGGTCTGTTTCTGCGCTGCTTTGACAGGATCTTATGGAGTTAGCTGTTGCCAGGTCATCATAACTATATCTAGGATGAAAATCTGATCCTGCATGTCATTGATCTTTCACATGAAGTTTGCAGGGGTAGACAATTGAAACGGCACTCCTAGGATTGTAAGTTGTTCTTCAAAGCAGAAGATCAAGAGAAAAATTTCTTCATCATAATGACAAGGCATACTTACTTGAATTTCTGCATCTGGTCAATAACTTCTGGGAGAGGAACATTGATTGTCTCAGGGAGAAACATAACCAAACTTGCTGCCAGAATCGTAACACACCCAATCAGAATAAAAGGCAGAAATTCATAATAAATACCTGAGAAAATATAGAACATAAATTGTCTATAAGGTGAAAATAAGTGCATTAATCTAAAGTGATAGATAGCACACGTAACACAATTGCCAATAATTGCTTTTGACTGTATTGTCAATGTAATATTGTGTTTAATTTTCTAACATGCTTTTACTCTATTGCAACAGCATAATGACAGTGTAAAACAGCTAGCTTTACCTGTTTTCCAAACCTCTGAGATTCCTTACTCTTCCAGGATTATCTGAGTTAGAGGAGGCAATTTTCAAACCTAGAAGTCTCAGCCTTAGGCCCATTTATGAATTTGCGCGATACAGAAGGAGAAATAATCTGATCAGGGCAGCCGTTATCTCACAGGATGGTTTTTATACATCCTATCTTAGCATCAAATTTACACATTGAACAAATGGCACGGGTCTTATTTACGGGTTTGCTAATAAGACCAATCATAAGTGATTGGAATGGAAGGCATTCTAACATGTAGACATTATTAGAGTACACCTAGGCCAATTTCTCAATGAGAAAAACATGCAAAGAGAACTCATTTAACTGCTCCATTTCAAAGATAAATTTGGACACAGGATAACATTCTGTTTGAGGGCAGAAGGTATGTATATACAAACTATTTCAGAGAAAGCAGGAACTGCAGATGCTGAAGAATCTGAGATAACAATGTGTAGAGCTGGATGAACACAGCAGGCCTTTTCTGAAGAAGGGTCTAGACCCGAAACGTCAGCTTTCCTGCTTCTCCGGTGCTGCTTGGCCTGCTGTGTTCATCCAGATCTACACCTTGTTAGCTTTTCTACAAACTATGCCTATTTCAACTCAACAAAGGGTAACTACCATCTATTGGTTCATTTTTCAGGGCAATGGCAGACCAATGGGGTGCCCCTGCCTGGTTTTAAATTTAAACAACACTTGACAGTTAGCTTTCAATCAGAATTAGTTGGTGCATTCCCCACGGCAAATTCAGAGTCCCCTTGCCAACCAATCAACATGCTTCTCTAATATAGTATACTTGCTTTATTCCCCCCTTTGTGTTGTTATTTCTTTAGAACTGTCCTGATGGATGTAAGATGAAAACCTTCAGCAAAGTGTGCCTTTTCTCAGCAATATTTAAGTTATGTTAACAACGCTATACAAGTCCAGAAGATCAAGACATTGAACCAGTTTTGGTGGAGCTACAAAACAACAAGAGGCAATAAACATTTCTGGTTGATTATAGTTGTTCTAATTTCAGATTTCAGTTCAAGACAGAGCCTAACTCGGGAAATTAAAGACAGATGCAACAGATGAAGACAAAATTGTGTAAGTGTTTAATCTTAAAACAAGTTGAAAATACAATTTTGCTGTCTTAGGGTGGAGGGCAAGTTCTTGAGATATTTTCAGACAACTTTCTAGAGCAATGTTAAGGAACCAACTATAGGCTATTTTGGGTTAGTATGATGCATTGAGAAAGTGTTAATTAATAACCTCCTGGAAAAGTGACCAAAATATGACAAGAGTTCTATATTGCGCTTAAAAGTAGTTCAGTTTAGCTGAAACAAGGAGCTTAAACCTAAGCAAAGCAAATTGCATTGCTACGAGGTACAAGTTGGCAAATTAATAGTATGTCTGAGATTTAGAAGGATTTTGGATTTCAGCAAAGGAGGACCAAGAAATTGATAAATTGAGATGAAAATGAATAGGTTAGCAAGAAATGTAAAACGGATGTCATGCATCACTGCGATAATGCTTTGGAAACCACGCCCTGCTCTTCCTCACCATCATAAAACTTAAAAAAAATTATCAAAGTACTTAACGATCCAATTTACTGGTCAAATAGACCCAGGATAACAGAAAACATGGAGCAGGTTTCTGTACTGAACACAAATTACTATTTATTAAAAATAAAGGGATTGTAATCATATATTTAAAAAAACCTCCAAACTATTGACATACAACTACTGGTTAAAACTCTATCCATCTATCCCTCCGTGCACATTGATGTTATGAGTAGAGGTAGATAATTACTAGGGAAGCAGCTCAGTGGCCCCTATTGACAGGGATAGCTGAGATAATCCTTTTGTTACCTGGATTTTATGAGTTTCAATCTCTCTTCTCCAGGTTCTTTTACTTCTTCAGAGGAGGCACAGGTGATTGGTAACTGTAAGCTCTCTTAGTTTGTGATTAAAGGCTACAGCTACTGCAACTCACGAAGGAAAATAACCAAGCATTCTTCAGGCTTTAGGTATTTTACTGGGAGTAATCATCTGCCTTTTCAGCAATCCAAAGACTTTTGTCATAATCATTAACACTCACAGTTCAACTACCCATGAGTCAATCAGGTAGTTGGCTGGCTGGTGACCTTTGGCAACTACAACTGGTCTGAACTCCACAAACCAATCAACAATGGGCTCCATTTCTGAAGAAGGGTCCAGACCCGAAACGTCAGCTTTCCTGCTCCTCTGATGCTGCTTGGCCTGCTGTGTTCATCCAGCTCCACACCTTGTTATCTCAACAATGGGTTGTTACCAGAATCACATTTTAAACACCCACCCTGTGGTGCTGGCCCACCTATCAATAGCCTCTCTTACCATTAGAACGAAGTAGGGTACAAACACAACTTACAATGAGTTTCAATGACTTGCTTTTTAGAAGTGCAACCATTCCTTTCACGTTTCAGTTTTAAAAATCTATTTCCCATTTCAGCCACCATCAAACATGTAAAAAATTAAAAAGATTTGGTCTTTATATGGAGAATCCATATTTAATCGGAGCCCGGATAGGAAGAAAAGAGTGGAAGTAATTATAAAAGACAGTTGGAAAATTTCACTTTTCATTCTGGAAGTCAGCATGGTCATCACTAGACATTTTACCTGATATTCCCAAATTTTTCTCTATGGCCCCTGTCAAGACATTAGATTTATGGGTAATAAGGACTTATTGGATAACGGCATAGTGCAGGAGGGTGAAATTGAAGTAAAAGATCTTATTAAATAGTGTAGTAAGCTACACCTGCTCTTCTTTCATATGGTCTTAAATCTGAAATTCTGGGCATCTATAGACTATTCCCACCAGCCTTTTCTTCTTTTGGTTATTTCCTATCTCTATCCAAATTGATTCTGTATGTTTTCTAAAATTCTCATAGCCCAGAATATTTAGTTCCCAAATTTGATTGCCTTGCAGCTGATATTTTTTTTAAGAGTTAACAGATCAAACCCACTTACTTAAACACACTTATTTCAATGTTTGCATTGAAAGCGATTAGTTCTGGGGATGGTGTCTTGCAGGAGATCCGTGCCTAGAATACAAGCAGCATCATTGCAAGTAAAACCTTGCAACTATCCAAGATCACTACCTGAAACAGGTGTCATCCATTGCAGAAGCTAATTAAGGTCCTTAGGCCAGCTTTAGGCCTCTCTGCAAAAATTGCAGAATGGTACAGCAGCCACATGCATTGTATATGTGTGTCTTAATCAGCCTTTCCATTAAAAGCTGGAATTCCTATTAAAAGGCAATTTGAAAAATAAAAGGGTCCAGTACCATTAAAAAGAGAACACCTCAATCACAATCAATGACATTTGAAATTTGCTGCTCCTGAAAGTTCATTAAATTATCCAACAATAGACGTGGCATGGATCGTAACAGTTGGAATCTTCTGGTGTTTGTGTAAGGACAGAAATGAAAGAGGAAAAATAGCTGCAAGGTGAGCAGTAGAAAGCAAAATGACTACTTAGCATCACAATATGTTATTGTGTTTTCAATTAAAACTGGTCATTTTCAAAAGAAATTAAATTCCCAGTTGCAAGATTTCAAATTTTAAATATTTTTCCTATGCTAGAGATAATGAAAAGAAGTACTGCTGACCTTGCACTATATTTTATAAATACTTGTACTTTTAACCTCAAAATCCTCACCACGTCACTTTCCTTTCTGTGCTTCATTTCCATTCAAGAGTTCAACCATATTTTACAGTACCCTGAGGATTATTTCACTTCTCCTGGGACCAAGAGTTTAGCAACAACTTTCAGGAATCAGTTTGATTCTCCTAAGGCTTCCCACTGAACTTTGGTATGAGATTTCCTCAGATCCTTCCACTAACGTCCAGCTAGGTGATCCTCTAACTCTCTTTCAGCACATCAAGATTGTGGAATCTCTAGCTCAAGCACTATATTCTCGTTTCACGCCTACAAATCAGGTCACCCCTGGCTTCTCATAATATTCTGCTCCTGGTTCCAGCTGCTTTATAGCTCCTCGCCGATTCTCTCACTACCTGTCTTTGCGTTAATCAGAAACTGACTCAAATTTCAACTGAGATAAAAGGTACTGCAGATGCTGGAGAATCCGAGACAACAAGGTGTGGGGCCGGATGAA
>JAHRHZ010000289.1:26930128-26954007 GCA_024137785.1 Ginglymostoma cirratum | reverse complement strand
CTGCTGTGTTCATCCGGCCCCACACCTTGTTGTCTCAAATTTCAACTGCCTGTTTTGGTAAGAAATCACACAGAATAATAGCAAAATGCCAAAAATCATCCTCTTTGCAATTCATCTCCATGGCAACATAACATGCTTGGTATGTCTGATATAGAGATTTGAACTAATTATCTCCAATTCTCAGGGCTCCACTTTGTTTTGGTAAACATACACAAACTGAGTGTCTTTTTCAATCATAAAGAGATGGCTAGAGAACTTATCAGATCACACATTGGATGTGCGGCTACAAATCGTAGAACTGAAAAAAAACCTTCAGATTTGGAGCCACTACATCTGAATTGTGCCAGCATTTCTTGTAAATGCTAATTTCAGAAAAGTTTTGAATTAGAGAAAAGCCTAAGAGATCATTATCAGAATCTCCCCCACTGAAATCACCTTCGTATGTTAATAGACTACTCATGAACCAGGATATAGATTGCCACAACAGGTAGGCCAACAGCGATCTGGGGATGGATTTTTGTGACAATCTTAGTCACATGTAAGATCTTTGATTATTTTAAGAATTTTAATAGTGACATCAGAAGTGATAGTTACAGCAGCAACAGCTGAGGCAGACGCATGAAAAAAGTAAAGCCTGTACCTCCAGATCCTGGTGGCTTTGGAACTAGGCTTTGTCAGATGGGAATATTTGCCAGACCACAGGGTCACGTGACAGGGTCAGTACTTGACCTTTTAACCATATTTAGAAAGCACTGTTCAACGTGATCCTTTTGCATGTTACTATTAGATTCAACTAATGTTTCTTGTCCTAATCTACGCTTTAAAACAATAAATTTTCCTTACTATAGAAACTGGAAAAGAATAAAAGTGCAAACATTACAGTGCCTTTCTTCTTTCCTATATGACATCTTTGATCTCCAATCACTCTTAACCTTTCCCTGGCCTGAATGTTCTTCCACTCTATCTGCCAGTACCCCCGTTTCCTACTGCATAAAACCCAAGATTTTTCCAACTCTGTTCAGTTTCAGAGAAGAAGCATTGACTGTAAAACATTAATTCTGTTTCTGTCACCGCAGATGATGTCAGGCCTGCTGAGTTTCTCTACCTCTTTCCATTTTTATTTCAGGTGTCCAGCATTTACAATATTTCGCTTTTATTATTGTAATTATTACAAGCTGATGATGCCCAAAATTCTTTATTTTGCAATCTTTTAAATGCAGTTATTGTTGTAAGGCAGGGGGCCTGGCAGTCTACTTTGTGCAAGTAAAGGTCTTTCAATGTACTAAGAGGTTAGACTTTACAGCTTCTCATTCTGCTGTTTTTAGCCAAGAGGAACATGAATATATCAGGGCTCCAGCTTACTGCCTTCCTGCCCACTCCTGAAACTTGGGTAGAAACTCGCTCTGAAATTTTTGATATCCCCCTCTTTTGTTCTGCCCAGCTAAGCTCCAAAATCCACTCTCACCACTAACCTCAAACCTCCTCCTCGGGTCCTGATCTCTTCATCGCACGAAAGCCTGTGTCTTCTCTGGGATCAGACACAATTGATGATCTCCAGGGGTCTCCTTGCAGTCTCTGCAGCACTACTATTGAGTCCTGATGCTGCTCGGACTCTTGGGTCTGTCAGTTAATCAGATTGCCCAGAAGCTCTCAAGGATGAGACTTTCTGTACAGTTGAGGGTCAGAAGTCCAACCCTCAGCTTGTTTAGGCAGTCCCCAGTCTGTTATTGCTGTGAGGCAGGCTTTTCAACTTTTGGTCAGTTTAGAACTCACTGTTCTTCTGGGGTGAGGCAAGCCATAGGTGCCACAACTTACACTCCGAAAGAAAAAGAGTGCTATCAGTTTAAATGGTCTTTTTATTTATTCAGAATGTGGCCATCACTGCCAAAGTGAACATGTATCGTCCAACCAAAGTTGTTCTTGACAAGGTAGAGTTAGGAGATCAACTGCTTGAACAGCTACAAGAATTGTGTGGTGGTATTTGGAAATAAGTTCAAGGGGTTTGGCCTTGAAACAACAAAAGGTCAAGTGATAGGTTTCACGATGGTGTGGGCTTGGAGATGGAAGTACTCTAATAGACCTGCTGCCCCTGTCCTTCTAGATAGTGGGTGTTGAGGGTGTAAAAAGACCTTTCATACTGGCATTCCTTAAAAACTGAATTTCTATAGTATTTGCAGTGTGGCATTTATTTTAACAGCTATTACTTAACATTCCAAAGTTCTAGCATATGAAAACAAACATTAGAAGAAACAGAGAGGTCACGATGCACTTTGAACTAGCATCATCAGTTTATCTGGTGTCAGATGTTCCATCTTGTATGCATATTGACTTTGAAAGAAAGAAGGTTTGTTCTTAGAATGAATGGAAAGTAACCTTTAAATGAAGGTGGGAAAGGGGCCAATGGTCATCCAACAGCATAACTTAGAATGGAGCAGCGAATTGAGACACCTATATAGTACAAATCTGGCTACTGTACCATTGATCAAAAGGGTTCAGACAATTAATACGTAACAAAAAGTGCTCGGGGGCAGAGGTGAGTTCTCATTGGGTGTTCTCATCAATCAGATCTCGTACACAGCAGTTCTCAACAGGTGGTCCCCAGACAGCAGTCTTCATCAAGCAGCCATCATCCGGCTGATGGGAGATGGACCAGAAGGACAGCAGGAAGACCCAGGGAAGAGTTCCTGACACCGCGGCTACAGAATAGGATGCTGCCCCACCACTTTAATAGACCAAAACATTCCCCACTGACAGCCTATTTCTCCTGTGATATGAATGAACCATTCCCAGTAATATTTTCTTTCCCTAATTAACTAATGTTCCATATCTAAACTGCTACTTGTCAATAAACTATCAGAAAATTGCTATAAATCTTCAACTGCCTACATTTGGTAACTGCAATCATGAACACTCTAAAATCAACACTGTTGAAGGAGCCTTCTTGAGTTGCTTCAGTGGGCTTTATTGAAGGTACAACCAGAGTACACAGTGTGGAGGAACTGAACATTTTAGGACGCTGCATTGCCCTGGGCAGTTCTGATGAAGAGTCATTTAACTCAAAATGATAACTGTTTTTTCTCTCTACAGCTGCTGCCAGACCTGCTATGTTTCTCCAGCATTCTGTTTTAGTTCTTTTTAAGTATTATTGAACCTGCATGCAAATTGAGATTATTGTATCAATTGGTTGATAAGTGTCTTGTTAATGGTGGGATAACTTTGGAGAGTCATTAAATGAGTTATTTCCTGCAGAATATCCAAGCATCTGATGCCTTCTTCTAAGCATAGTATTTGTACAGCTTACAATTAAATAACAAATACTGGCATTTCCCAGGATATTCTGGTAGGGATAGAAGCATTGACAATAGCAATGTCATTGAATGACAAGGCGGCATAGGTAGACTTCCTCTTGTTGGAGTTAATCATTCTGTGTTATGAATATGGAATAACACTATAAGCCTAATCCTGATCAAGACCTTTGAGAAGTTGGAAGTGTGACTGAACACTGCGTAATCACCTGTGAACATCCTTATTGCTGATCTTAATGTGGAGGGAATGTCATTGAGGAAGCAGCTGAAGTTGGTTGACACCAGGGAAGTGCCTTGAGGAGTTCCTCAGCTTCTTCCTACAGCTACAGACACAACCGTCTTCCTTTGTATTAGATGTGACTCCAAACAAAATTTTCTCATGTTTGATTCCCCTCGAGTTCAATTTTGCCAAGTTGACTCCATTGTCAAGGGCATTCATTTCCTACTCACTCAGTTTTTTGAGTTAATGGTTAATCCAGGACTGCAACAAATCCTAGAGGTGTAATTCCCAACTGAGCGTTGTTGATCAGGCTGGGTAAGTGACATTTGATACCACCGCCCCCTTCATGAAGGATGACACTTTCAATTGTTTTGCTGATGGGTTTGAAATTGGCCAATTTGGTTTGTTTTGATTTTTGATGGGAAATAAGATGCCAATGTTGCAGCTACTCCTAGAGCACAAGTCCTCAGGATTGTCACTGTAATGTTGCTAGGACCACAGCCTTAGTTGTATTCAATGTACTCAGCCATTTTCCTATCACATGCTATTAATTAAACTGGCCAAAGGCTAACTTTTTTAAAATTCATTTTGTGGGATGCGGGTGTCACATTTATTGCCTGTTCCTAGTTGCCCTTGAGAAGGCAGTGTTGAGCTGCCTTCTTGAACTGCTGCAGTCCCCCAGCTGTGGGTTGACCCACAATGCCATTAGGGAGGGAATTCCAGGATTTTGACTCAGCAGCAGTGAAGGAATGACAATTTATTTCCAAATCAGGATAGTGAGCAGTTTGGAGGGGAGCTTGGAGGTGGTGGTGTTCCTATATATCTGCTGCCCTTATCCTTCTAGATGAAAGTGGTTATGGTTTGGAAGGTGCTGTCTGAGGATCTTTGGTGAATTTCTGCAGTGCATCTTGTACATAATATAAACTGCTGCCACTGAGCGTCTGTGGAGGAGGGAGTGGATGCTTGTGGATGTAGTGCCAATCAAGTGTGCTGCTTTGTCCTGGATGGTGTCAAGCTTCTTGAGTGTTGTTGGGGCTGCACCCATCTGAGCAAGTGGGGAGTATTCTATTACACTCCTGATTTGTGCCTTGTAGACGGTGGACAGGCTTTGGGGAGTCAAGAGCTGAATTATTTACCGCAGTATTCCTAGCCTCTGACCTGCTCTTGTAGCCACTGCATTTATGAGGTAAGTCCAGTAGAGTTTCTGATCAATGATAACTCCCAGGATGTTGATAGTTAAGGATTCAGTGATGGTAACACCATTGAATACCAAGGGACAGTGGTTAGATTGGCTCTTGTTGGTATTGGTCATAGATTGGCATTTGTGTGATGTGAATGTTACTTGCCACTTTGTCAGCCCAAGCACGGATATTGTCCAGATCTTGTTGCATTTGAACATGGACTGCTTCAGTATCTGATGAGTCAGGAATGATGCTGAACATTGTGCAATCATCAGCGAACATTCCCACTTCTGGCGTTATGATGGTGGGAAGGTCATGACAGTAGGGATCTCAGTCAGTTCCTTATGGCTCAAGAATAAATAAATAAACTGAAAAAGTTGAATTATTGACAAGTTTTCTTTACATGGGTAGGTTTAAAATAGTCCCTGAAATGCACAGATTTATGGTTTCCACAGTGCGGAATAGCCCTTTTGCAGATTGCAATTTGGTCAATCCAGGGCAGCACCATGGTCTACCCTCGGAAATTGACAAGGACGTAAGACCACAGACCATAAGACCAGAAGATATAGAAGCAGAAGTAGGCCATTCAGCCTATTGAATCTGCTCTGCCATTCAATGAGATCAGGGCTGGTATGATAAGCCTCAACTCCACTTGCCTGCCTTTCCCTGTTAAGTTTGATTTCCTTCTTGATTAGAAACCTATCTGAGCCTTGAATATGCGTCAAAGTATATCAGAGGGTGATAATAGTTTGTCCTCTGTGGCTTCAGACTTCCCAAGATTCGTGCTAAACAGAAAACCAAAGAACTGTCAATTCTGGAAATCAGAAACAAACCAGAAATTGCTAGGAAACGTCTTAGCGAGTCTCCTAGCATCTGTGGAGAGACAGCAGAGTTAACGTTTAGGTCCGTTGACCCTTCTTCAAAGAGGAGTTAATGTTAACTCTGCTTTCTCCCCATACATGCTGCCAGACCTGCTAAGTTTTTCCAGCCATTTCTGAGTTTATTCCCAAGTTTCCTCTCTTGCTGTTTTTCCTCTAATATTTCTAATAAAACAGAATTTGCTGGAATACCAATGTTGTATTCTGAAGGCAGATGATTCACTCTCTGAGATTTGGAAAGGTTTCACAAAGTGTGAAACGCTAAAAAATGATATGGTCTGGTCTGTCATGGTGGGCAGTCTTGTTTCCAGAACAGCACTTCGACAGAGGCGACACAGCACTGACGTTGTCACCCAGAAGGAAAATATAATGTTTGCCAGAAAACCAGTCAGCTCGGCGAATCAATCAACAACTCCACTGCAACCTGAGCTACAGTTCTTCATTAAAACAAAAAATTAATTTATTACGGACATAGTTATGACCGTTATGAAGGACTGTTTAAACAGAACAAAATTTCATAATACTTAAGTAATGCCACAATATAAGTTTTTATTGGTTAATGTATACTTAGTAAAGGTAAAGTTGGTATAACTCTACTGGATCATATTAGAGAGAGATGAACGGTGGTACCTTATCCTGAGGATTGCCACACCTCAGATGTGGAAGAGATTGAGAAGGAGAATCCTTGAATGTTAACCTCAACTGGTGCAGGTATTGAAATTACACTTTTGGTATCACTCACATATTGCAAACCAGCCATTCAGTCAACTGAACTAACCAAGCCCCTCATTACAGGCTCAGTCTACGTGAATAAGGAAAGGTCTGGAGAGATGTTGGCCAAGAGCAGACATGTGAGACTAGCATAGTTTGGGATTATGTTCAGCACAGACTGGTTGAACTGAAGGATCTGTTTCCATGCTATATGACTGTCTAACTGCAGTAGGTCATGAAGGCAGTTCATCACCACCTTCTCAAGGGCAACTAGTGATGGTCAATATACACTGGCCCAGCCAGCAACACCCACATCCCATGGGTGAAAAGATGACTGTAGCAAGCTTATAGTTTCTGCTCTCTATGTCCCTTCTTTCTTACCTAGAGATGTTGCATTTGTAGTTTTCTAATGAAATGGACTTTTTTAATGAATATAGCCAATTTTGGAACATTACAGACATTGAATCTATCTCTGTAGCTTCTTTTAAGATCCTAGAATGCAGAGTACTTCTCAGATTTTAGTCCCATGATATCTACTCATTCATTTTCTCTAGTGCTTATGATGGTTTTAAATTCCTCCCCGCCACCTTTTGCTGTTTGATGATGATAATGGGTCCACTCAAATATCATCCCTCATCTCAGACAGTCGGATAATGCACGGCGGCTAGGGGATGAAAGTTACGTGGGTCTGAGGAGTGGTTCCAATCGGGTATCTTGTACATATTGACAGCTTCATTTTTTTTTTTTTATTTACACCATGTGTAGATGAATGATATGGATTTGGGAATGGTCTATGGCATATGATAATGAAAATGTAAAATTCCTTAGCTATTATCTTAACTAAAAGGTTTAGCATGTATCTTACCAAGATAGAAGATGTAAGGTGAGATGATGCTGCCCAGCCTGGAAGCCATTGCACTTGTTCCGATACCCATATTTCTTACTATTGTTGGATACAGCTCAACAGTGTAGACATAAATCATGGAAAGGGCACAGGAGACCGCAAATTTTCCAATCATCACTATTGCTGTGGCAATTACTGAAAGATCTAGAGAAGAAATACACAATCACAATGATGGTGGAAGATGCACAGGTTTACAAGCAACTATCACACACTCAATATATGGACTAATTTCCAAAATATATATTTATGGCATGGGCACTTGCTAGTTTAAAGTCCATGCTGGAATTTTATGGAGGAGCTCCTTATGCAATAAAATCAATGGATGCAAAATCATGAATCCACAATATTCTGATATATGTTTGTAACAAGGAAAGTACTGATAAAGAAATAGAAGAATATTACACGGCTGCAGAGATAGTGCAGGTGGGGGGATTTAAATGCTTGGGCAATGGGCATGGTTTTGGAGAAGGCGGATCTGTACAACCAGTTGCATTGCACCTCTTTTTGCGCTTAATTCACATTCAATTGTAAATTCTAACTTGCGTTTCCTTGTTCACTCTGGTTAAAAAGATACACAGTTGTTTATTTAGATCCCCAATTATGGCAGGCAGGACACATTTTGGTCTCCTAATTATAGCAACTTGCCACAAAACATCATGGAAATAAAAAGGGCAATGCCATTCATTGACTGGTTGCAGCAATGTTTAAGCTAATAGTTTTATGCCATATAATATGATGTATGAATTTTTTTGCTGTTATGATGGGCAATTCGAACTACCACTCCTGCAAATCATCTGTCACACTCCTCTCCTCAAAAAGCTAATTCTGATCTCTCTGTCTTTGAAAAATGTCTTTTCCATCTCAAGCCTCCCTTCCAAGATTGCAAATCCATGCCCATCTTTTGCACAAGTCCTTGTTTGATTCCATTCAATCAGGTTTCCCCTACTGTCACAGTGCTGAAATGGCTCTTATTTAAATCACAGGTAACATCCTGTATGACAGTGACATAGGCAACACTTCTCCCTGTTGTTCTTCTCAACATCTATGGAGCCTTTTAAACAGTTGATGAGAGCATTCTGTCCACTGTCACTGAGCTTATGTTCATCTGGTTCTATTCTTATCCATCTAAGTATAGCCAGAGAATCTTCAGGAAGCAATATCTTTCCTTTCCTGTACTATTACCTGTGGTGCACTGAATCCTCAGTTTTCTATTTCTCATTGGCGTGTTGCTGCTGAGTGACATCTTCCAAAAACATATCTGTTCTTACTAGTTCTACCACACTGCTATTTCTTTTGACTCCTCCACTGTCTCGAAGTTGTCAAACTGCTTGTCTGAAAACCAGTCCCAGGGAGAAAGAAATTTCCTCCTGTTGAATATACAATAGACCAAAACTAATGCCTCTAACTGCTTTTTCTATCTGTCAACATCCTGGCCACTGTCTGAAGCTGAACCAGAAGGATCACGACTTTGGTACGATGAAGTTGTACACGAAGCCTTCATTATCCATTGTGGTAGGTGTACTGCCCTCCCATTGATAACAAAAATACAGAAACCACTACAATGTAAATGTCCTATCTACTGTGAAAGACTGTATGATCATACCAGATGAATTGGGGAAAGAAAAGATAGTATCTTGAGCCGACATTGTGATTATGCAGATCCACAGGTAGTGAACCCCAGGTAATGAGGAATGAGTGTTATTGACGTGAGGTTCCCACAAGGTATACCATTATTAAGACTATCTATTTTTGCCTCTGTAGAATTGACAAGCTCTGCTCTGTCTTTGCTTATTTGGCACTCAAACCTTTGTCAATGCCTTTGTTCCCTCCAGATTTTATTATTCTAATGCAGTCTTAGCTGGCATTCAACAGTGTACCTTCAGTAAACTGGACGTCATCAAAATCTCTGCTGCTTTTGTAACTGCACTTGTACAAAGCCCTGTTCACCCACTGACCTTGTGCTTTCTGCTCTACAAGTTTTCCTTGTTAATCAGCATCTCTTTTAAAAGTTCTCATTAATCTTTTCAAATCTTCCCATACTTGGGGGCTAAGCTGTGCGGTTCCCTCATTGAACCTGTCATCTACCTTCCTTTCTTCGTTTAAGATGACTCTTAAAAAACCATTACTGATCAAGCTTTTGCTCCTATGTCCTAATATGTGGCTTGGAGTCATACTTTTTTTAATAATGCTCCTGAGAAATGTCTTAGGACATATTATGATGAAGCTGTGATACAAATAAAAGTTATTGTTTTTGCTTATTCGTTCATGAGATTGCTGGTTGGGCCAAAATTTTAGTGCCCATTCCTACTCGTCCTGGAGAAGGTGGTGGTGAACTGCTCTCTTGAACTGCTGCAATACTTAATCTAGTCGGGTCACCCACAGTACTGTTAGGAAGGGCTTTCCAAGAGTTTTACCCAGCGACAGTGAAAGAATGATGATAATCATTCCAGTCAGGATGTTATACAGCTTGGATCGGAATTAATTGGTGGTGTTCTTGTGCATCTGCTGCCCTTAGTCTTCTAAGTGATAGAGGTTGTGAGCTTGAAAGGTGCTTTTGCAAGAGCCTTGGTGGGTTGTTGAGATAGCTAATGAATGTTTTAGGCTATCTGAACAGATGTATGCATGAGAGTATACTTCCAAATATTGCAGTGCCCAGGCAGTATGTCTTCTAGAGTCCAGTAGCTTAAAGAGAAAGAAGAGGCTAAGTCAAAGGTACTTCAAACATAGTAATGGTGAAGATTTTGAATTGTTTGGATTTCATGAACTGTGCTCCAGGCTGCAAAGTGAAACAAGGGAACATGCTGCAGAGCATCTGACCACCATTTACTAATCCATGAAGCTGGGGGTCTGGCAAACAGCTAACATTGTATTATTGGGTTAAAAATGAGAAAAATACAGCCCAAGTAATTGAAACCAATCATCTAAACTCAGTGTTGAGCAAATTACTAGAAAATATTCTGAGGTAATATAAATTTTCATTTTAAAAAGTCATAGACTAGCTAAGAATGGATTTGTTAAGGAAAAGCTGTTTGGGACAAATTTGATTGGCTAGTTTGAGGTAGAAAAAAGGAGAGTTGATGAGGGAAGCATTTTTGTTGTAGGCTAAATGTATTTTCCTAAAGTTTTTGACAAGATTCCACATTGCAGACTATAAGATTGAAGATTATAAGCTTGTGAGTTCCAGGGGAAAACTGCAAACTAATCAAAATTTTCTAATGGCAAGAAGCAAGCAGTAAAAGTTAGTTCTTTAATGTTGGTGACCTCTGGGCTCAATACTGGATGCCCTGCCATTTGCGGCACAGAGCAGGGAAATTAGAGTGTAGTGTGGGGAACATGATTCAGAAGCTTGCAAATGCAATGAAAATTGGCTACGTGGTTGCTAATATGGATGGAAGTTGTAGACTGCAAGAAGATATCAGGTATTGGTCAAGGGGTCAGAAAAGTGGCAAATGGTATTCAGTCCAGCAAAGTCCAAGGCAATGTATTTGGAGAAGACAAACAGGAAAGAGAATGTAAAATATATAATGGATACTTAAATGTGTAGAGCAACAAGAGAACTTGCTCTCCAATGGATCTTCAATGATACTTGAAAGTAACAGAACAGATAGGTAAGGTACTTTAGCAGACATTCAGGCTATATTCCCTCACTAGTAAAGACATAGCATACAACAGGAGGGAATTTATGCCAGAATTGTATAAATACTCTAGTTAGATAGTAAACATAGTAATGAGAATACTGCATACAGTTCTGTTCACTGCATTCCAGGAAGGAGGTGAAGATCTTGTCTTGAATGGAGAATTTTAGTTATGAGGAAACTTTGGCTAGGCTTGATCATTTTTTATTTCCACTTTGGAATTCAAGAAATTGAGAGGAAACTTAATTAAGATACCTAAAATTGAGACCACTAGATGGAATGAAAGCAACAGTTTATTTCTGTTAACTGACAGGTCAATAACTAGAAGCTGTATTCAAAAGTAATTGGTCGAAAATTTAGTGGAGAGTTTTATATTCAGCTAGAGTATGGTGGTGGTCTGGAGCTTATTGCATGAAAATATGGTAATTCAAAGATGATAGATATCACGTCCAGGTACTGCTGTGAGGACGGTGGTGTCAGTCAATGACACAAGTTAGATGGTGACATTGGTGGATGCACACCAGTGAGTACACACTGGACAGATTTAATGCACAGCATAATGTATGCTATATTTGAAGAGAGTGCTGACTCCAGTGCAAATTTGATTGCAATAAAATTAAAATAAATATCAGCAGCACCACATTGCTTCTTTGATAAGCTATAAGGGTTTGTATGGTTTGGTATAACTAGCAATGAAAAGCTGGTTGGACAACTCAGCTGTTCTTCCACTTCTGCCATTCACCTTTTTGTACTGAGTTCACTCGAGTTTAGAAGAATGTGAGGGGATCTAGTTGAAATATGTCCAATTCTAACAGGGCTAGACAAATCGGATACAGGTGTGATGTTTCCCCTGGTCGGGGTTCAGAGCAAGGGGTCCCAGTTTCAGGACACATGGGCACAGCTACTTCAGTCTGAGATGAGGAGAAATTTCTTCGGTCAGAGAGTGGTTCACATCTGAAATTCTCTACCACTGGAAACTACAGGCCAAATCACTGAACATGCATAGAAAGAAATAGTTAGCTTTCTAGAGGCCAAAGAGGTATAAAGAGGGTCTAGGGGCATGGTGTTGTGATCAAAAATCAGCCGTGATCATGCTGAATGGTGGAGCAGGCTCAATGGGCCAAATGGCTTACCCCTATTTTCTTCATTTAGGTGTCAATGTTGAGGATTTTAGGAAGATATTGAGGTCAGTTTCCCATTAATTTTCCCTTCCGCACTGTTTTCTACTCAGCACCTCATCCTTACAATACAACTAAGATCAGCAACATTGTGGTGGATCATCACAGTTTGTGGGAAAATGTGTTACAATGCTATAAGCTATAAAGGTCAACATTGCATGTATATTTGAATTTATCAAGAAATATTCATTTGTCTTTTTTTAATTAAATGACATAAGTTCTGATAATTCTAGCTGTTCTGGGAAAGTTTACTTGAAGGTATGAGCTGGATGAAGAAAAAGACAACTCCACCAAGAAAAAGTATGCCTGTAAGGCTAGGCCGTCGGGGAAACCTCTGGATGAAAATCCAAGATGTTATATAGGCCGGAACTTCAATGGCACCAGCGAAGAAGCAGTTCAAATAATCATCTCCATGGAGATTGGATGTGTTCAAAGACAGGCCATTATATACACTTGTTATAATCATCCTGCAACAAAACAATAAATTCCACTTGTAAAACATTTATTAAACTCTCCCTCTCCATCATCATTTTTTTCCATCATCATTTTTTTCCATTTTTGTTTTACTACCACTTCCTTTCTCTCATTTGTGCTTGGTGTTACACCTAATAGTTCCTACCAAGGGAGCAGACAGGAGATCTGCTCTTCATATTCTGTACTCATGTCAGGGTTAATCAATCAAATTCTCTGCAAGCAACTAGCTTTCTAAGTTTTTCCCCTGCCGATGTTCAGAACCAATCGCATTTCTAACAGAAATAAGAACACAACTGCTGGAAACACTCAACAGGTCAGGCAACATCTACTGAGAGAAACATCAGTTCAACTGGATGACCCCTGGCTCGGAGAATACGCTCTCTTCCATAATGAAAATAACTGCTCCACATTTAACCTGTCAAGCTGCTTGAGACTTAATTATGTCTGAATAAGGTTGCCTCTCATTCTTTTAAACTCCATCGAGTTCAGGCCCAGCCTACTCAATGTTGTTGCATAAGAAAATCCCTCTTTTGCTGGGACCAACCTGGTAAACCGTTTCTGGACTGCCTGCAGTGCCAATATGTCTTTCCTTAGATACAGGGACCAAACCTGTTTGTGGTAATCTAAGCGTGGTCTCATTATACTTTGTGTAGTTTTATCAAGAACTCCCTAAGTTATATGCCACTGCATGTGAAATAAGGGCCAACATTCTATTTGCCTTTCCTACTACCTGTTGCTCGTCGGCTAACTTTATTTTTAAATTGTGCACAAAGACTCTCAAATCCCTCAGTGCTGCAACTTTCTACCCTCTTTCTCCTCTTAAATAATATCCAGCTCCTCTATCCTTCCTGCCAAAGTGCATAATTTCACATTTTCTCAAATTATATTTCATCTGACAAGATTTGACCTGATCACTGAACTTTTGTCAATGTTCTTTTGTAAACTCTGCATCATCCTTACCACTTGCCTTCCTAACTACTTTTGTGTCATTGGCAAAATTGGCTATAGTCCATTCACCGTCTTCGTCATTAACAAATATTGTTAAGTAATTGTTGTCCCAACACTAATCGCTGTGGCACTCCATGAGTTACAGGTTGTCATGCTGAAAATGCCTTCCTTATCCCAACTCACTGTCTTCTTTTAGTCAGGCAATTCTCAGTTCATGCTAATGTACTACCTCCCATACCATGGGTGTGTATCTTTTTAAAGAAACTATAATGTGGTACCTATTAAAACGTCTTTTGGAAATTCAAACAAATTACACCTGCCGCTTCTCCTTTATCTTTCCTGCTTTTTCCCCCTGAAAAGAATTCTAACAATTTTTTCAGGTATGACTTCCTCTTCATGAAGCCATGCTGACTCTGCCTGGTTACATTATGTTTCTCTAAATGCTCCACTATTACATCCTTGCTAACAGACTCCAAACTTTCGCTAATAACACCTAAGTTAACTGGTTTATAGTGAAATTTTATTCCTTTACATCCAATTTTGAATACGGGTATTACACTGGTAGATTTCTAACCTTCTGGGATTATTCCAAAATCTATGAGTTCTTGAAAAATGCTACCATTTCATTCACTACCTCTGTAGCTACTTCCTTTAACGTCTGAGGATTTGTTCTATCACGTTCAGGCTTCTAACACGATTAGTTTCACTGTACTTTTTCTTTATTGATAGTTATTCCCAACCTGCATGGCCTGTGGCTTTGAAGTCACTCTGGACAGATCCTAGAAACCCCTGGATTATATAAAACCCAACCCAAAAGATTGGGATCCAACCACTAGGCTGAACTTGCATAAAAACCCCAACTGAATGCCCAGCAAGGGTCTCTACCAGCGTTTTAGGTTTACTTACAGCAAATAAACTTCAGTGGCTCAAGAATACAGTTCGCCACCACCATATTGTGGGTAGATGCCAGTGTGTGGTTGTATTGGAACAACTTGGCCTGTGGTGCAGCAAGTTCTGGAGCACAGGACTTCAATGATATTGCAGGAACATCGGCAGGAACACTGTCAGGGTCCGTAGCCTTTGCAGTATATGATACCTCCATCTAGTTCTTCATATCACATGAAGAGAATTGAATTAGCTCATACTGGCATCTGTGATGCTGAGAACCTCCAGAGGAGGTCAAGATGCATCATGCGCTGGGCACCTCTGGCTGAAGATTTAGGGAATGCTTCAGCTTTATCATTTGCATTGATATGCTGTGATCCCCATCATTCACAATGGGACATTTTTGGAGACTCCTCCTTCAATGAGTTGTTTATTGTCCACCATCATTCATGACTGGATGTGGCAGGATTGCAGAGCTTTGGTCTGATATACAGGCTGTGGAATCATTTAGCTCTGTCTTTCACTTTCTATTTTTGCTTATGGCATGTACGTAGTCCTGTATTTCTAGCTTCACCAAGGCGACACATCGATTTTCGGTTTGTCTTTTGCTGCTTCCAACATGTCCACCTGCATTCTTCATTCAACCAGGGTGGATTTCCTGGCTTGATTTTAATAGTAGAATGGGGAATATGTTGGACCTTGACATTTGAGATTGTGTTGGAGGACAATTCTGCTGCTGATGATGATCCACAGTATGTATTGGATGCCTAGTTTTGAGATGCTAGATCTGTTTAATTTTCATTCCCCGGGATCCCTGTTTTGTCCCAAGGAAGGAAAACATACTAAGGGGAGGATGAGTTAAGCATGGCTGACAAGGGATGCTAGGGATAGCATAAAAACAAAAGAAAGTATACAATGTAGTGAAGATTAGTCAGAAGTCAAAGGTTTAGGAAGCTTTTATAAACCAACAGAGGATAACTAAAAATGCAATAAGGGGAGAGAAAATGAAATATGAGAGTAAGCTAGCTGGTAATATAAAAGAAGATTGCAGAAGTTTTTTTAGATATCTAAAAGGTGAGAGAGAGTCATATTGCCAGGATTGGAAAGTTTAACCTATAGGGAGAGACTGAATAGACTGAGGATATTTTCCCTGGAACGTTGAAGGCTGAGAGGTGACCTTATAGAGGTTTATAAAATCACAAGGGGCATGGATAGGATAAATAGACAAGGTCTCTTCCCTGGGGTGGAGGAGTCCAAAACCAGAGGGCATAGGTTTAAGGTAATCGGAGAAAAATTTAAAAGAGACCTAAGGGGCAACTTTTTCATGCAGAGGGTGGTGCATGTATGGAATGAGCTGCCAGAGGAAGTGGTGGAGGCTGGTACAATTACACCATTTAGATTTGTATGGGTATATGAACAGGAAGGGTTTAGAGGGATATGGGCCAAAAGTTGGCAAAAAGGATTAGGTTTACCTAGGATAGCTGGTCGGCAAGGATGAACCGAAGGGTCTGTTTCCATGCTGTATATCTCTATGACTCTATGACTGCTGGAAAATGAGGCTGGAGAAATAGTGATGGGGAGCAAACGAGGAACTGAACAGGTATTTTGCATCAGTTTTCACAGTGGTAGATACCAGCAATGTAGCAGAGCTTCAAGAGAGTTGGGGCCAGAGGTGAGTGTAGTGGCCATCACTAAAGAAACAGTGCTGGGGAAGCTGAAGATCTGAAGATGAGTAAATCACCTGGACCAGATGGACTACACCTTAGGGTTCTGAGTGAGAAAACTAAAGAGATTGTAGTGATATTTCAGGAAATACTGGACTCAGAGGGTTCTAGAGGACTGGAAAATGTCTAATGTAACACTCCTGCTTAAGAAGGGAGGGAGGCAAAAGGCAGGAAATTACAGGCTGGTTTGCTTGACCTCGGTGCTTGGTAAGATTTTGGAGTCCATAATTAAGGATGAGATTGCAGAGAACGTGGAAGTGCATGGTAAACTAGTGTTGAGTCAGCACAGCTTCATCAGGGGGAAGTCATGCCTGATGAATCTGTTAGAATTCTTTGAGGCAGTAATAACCAAGTTAGACAAAGGACAGCCAGTAACCGTGGATTTTCAGAAGGCCTTTGACAAGGTGCAGCACAGGAGGCTGCAAAGTAAGATAACAGCCCTTGATGTTAGGGATAAGGTACTGACATGAATAGAGGATTGGCTGACTGACAGAAGGCAGAGAGTAGGGATAAAAAGGTCTTTTTCAGGGTGGATGGCAGCCAGTGACCAGTGGACCGGGGTCAATCTTAGGCCCATAACAGTTCACGTTATATGTTAATGATCTGGACAAAGGAACTGAGGGCATTGTTGCTAAGTTTGAGGATGACACAAAGACAGATAGAGGGACATTTCATCCACCATTTGAACCCAGGGCCCCAGAACATGTTCTGGCCCTTTGGATTACTGGTCAAGTGACAATACTGCTGTGCCACCCAAACACCGCTACCTATAAGTTTGCCTCCAAGCAAAGCCCCATTCTGACCTAGAATTATATCGCAGTTCCTTCACTGTCATTGAGTCAAAACTCTGGAACTCTCTAACAGCGCTGTGTTTGGCTTTGCACCTGAAGCTTTACAATGGGTCAAGAAGGTAGCTTATCACTAACCTTCTCCAGGGAAATACATGCTAGCCTAATCAGAGACACCTACATTTCTCGAATGAATTAAACACAAAAATTATTGCAAAATAGTCTCCTATACTTTGCTTCTGAAATGAAAATTGTAACTACATGGCACAAGGTAGCTTTTTGGGGAGAGTCTCACATCAGGAGACTGTTGAGAAGTGATTAATGATGGTCCACCTCAAAGTCTCCAGTCAAAATTTCTTCAGTCCCTTCAATCACAGGTTAACGCTCTCCCATCCTTCCTGCTCTTCCAATCATAGATTCTGCTTCTTGTACAGCAGCAGGTATAGGCTCAAAGAAGCCTATAATTGGAGCAGCCGGAGCACGGAGCATGTCAGAGACAGAAACTGCGATTGAAAGATCAGCAACTCACAACATCTGATTCTCCCACCATATGGGGTGAATGTGAGCTGTGGGGGAGGGGGCGTGGGGGGTGGTGGGAGGCTCCCATTCTCTCTCATTGCCTGGCAATTGAATTTTCCCAGACATTTTAGTGTATTTTGAGGGTGAATTCCCAGCTGTCCCCATGCATTTTGAAACCTGCTATGCTTCCTTTAAAACGTCAATCCATAAACATCTGCATTAAACCATCTTCCTATTAATCTTCTACAGCCTGGCACAACTTCCACTTAGTCAAATTCCTGGAATAAAAACACAACTGGAATACCTTCCCATAACAATACACAAAAAAAAAGTCAAGGAGAGGAACAAAAATGAACTATCCACCCTTGAGAATCCCCTTAGTGTTTCTATTGTGACTGCCTTTATCATAGCATCCCTACAGTGTGGAAACAGGCCCTTCGGCCCAACAAGTCCACGGCGAACCTCAGAGCATTCCACCCAGACACATCCCCCTATAAACCCACCTAATCTACACATCCCTAAACACTATGGGCAAGTTAGCATGGCCAATCCACCTAGTGTGCACATCTTTGGACTGTGGGAGGAAACTGGGGCACCCAGAGGAAACCCACACAGACATGGGGAGAATGTGCAAACTCCACACAGTCATCCAAGTGTGGAATCAAACCCAGGTCCCTTGTGCTGTGAGGCAGCAGTGCTAACTACTGAGCCAACGTGCCACCCCACCTGGCTTTGTGCTCCTACTCAATGCTATATGAGTGGCTGCCACATGCATTAAACCTGTTGACATTGCTTTGGGTGACTGGAGATGATTTGATGGGAAACCTCTATCAGCCCTGGCTCTCAGCTTTAGCTTTGGAGTCTGGCACATGGGCACGGACAACAGTAGTCTGCATTAGTTTACTGAAGGGTAACAGAAAGTATCACAAATTCTGTCAACCTGAGACGGCAGCAAGTTTATATACATCATATGTTGCCTCAGCAATCCCAGTAATCAGCCGGTTAACAGATTTGTGAAGTGCTGTGTAAGTCTGTATACCCTTCAAAAGGACTTGATCTAGACTCCAAACTGATCGCAAACTGCGACTTACTCAGCCTACAAGTGGAAGCAAACGAAGTTATCTAGCCCATAGCATATAAAGTCAGGATGTTACACCAAAGTTACAGAAAACATACTGTCTGGTCCAAGCTGGAGTGTTATGTCAACTCTTGGAACCACACTTTTAGAAGAATGGGAATAGATTTGGGGAGAGTACAGAAAATATTTTCTAGAATGGTTCGAGGGAAGAGACAGCAGAGTTACTTGGAGAAACTGACGTTTATTTTCTTAGGGCTGAGGAGACAGAAAGGAGGTTGGATAGAAATTAGGATTGCAGAGTTGAAACATAATAAATGAAGAGAAATTATTTAGTCTGAGTGTAAGGGTGATTGCAGATAAAATAAGTGCAAGTGTTGGAGATTTGAAACAAAAACAGAAATTGTCGGAGAAACTCAGTACGTCCGGCAGAATCTGTGGGGAGAAAGCAGAGTTAACATTTCGGGTCCGGTGATTTTTCATCAGAACTGTTAAAACCCACGAAGCAATAGTATTTATGCTGAAGCTGAAGTGGAGGAGAGGTTGGGAAGAGGAGAAATGTGCAGATAGGTGGATACGGAGCACACAGAGAGAAAGGCACAATGGTGACCTCTTCTTCTGTCATCTCCACCTCCATGCCCATTTCTTTGGACAGGAATCCTCTCCCCATCCCATAGACTCCTTCACCCACCTCCAACACTCTCTCTCCACCTGGACCCCTCCCTCTCACCTTTTACCTGCATTCGGCCTGTTCATCAAGAACATCAACATGACATTGGTGCCTCAATTTCTTTGACTACCCTTACCTATTCAAACCTATCTCCCTCTGAACTGACTGCACTCCGTGCTCTCAAATTCTACCCTGTCTTTGCCAACAAGAGTGATGCTGTTGTTGCCTGGCATACTGACCACTACATTGCAGACTGTGTGCTAGATCTCAGCCACCTCCTACTTTCTCTCCCTGGACCAGGTCCCCACCATTGAGCATCCGGCCATTGTGTCCACGACAGGCACTAACCTCATCTCATCTGGGAATCTCCTCCTGACAGCCTCCCAGCTCACTGTTTCCCAACCCCGTATGGGCCACTTCTACCTTCTTCCTCAAATCCGCTAACAGGACTGCCCAGACAGACCTATTGTTTCTGTGTGTTCCTGCCCTACAGAGCTTATTTCTTCCCACCTTGACCCTATTTTTTCTTGCCTTGTCCAACCTCTTCCCACTTACATCCATGCCTATCTCTTTGTGGGGTACATGGAACATTCCTTGTTCCAGTCCACTAACCAAGGCTCCAGGCATACATTCCAGAAGAAGCAGCAATTTACCCGTCCTTCGTTCAATGTAACCTACGGTATTTGCTATTCATAATGTCATCTCTTCTACACTGGGGAGACCAACACACAGACTGGGCAAACACTTTGCAGAACACCAATGCTCTGTCTGCAAGAATGACCCCAAGCTTCCAGGCGCATGCCACTTCAACACCATCATGTTCCCATGCCAGCATTTCTGGTGCAGGCCTGGGGCACTGTTGCAGAAAGCCTCAGTGCAAGTTCGAAAAAACGACATCTCAATTTCCACTGGGGACTAAGTAGCCTCTAGAACTCAACATCAAGTTTAATTATTTTAGAGACTGATTCCATCCTTCCATGTTTCTTACCCCTTCCACTGTTATGACATGTTGCTTTTAGCACAGTCACCCATTCCCACCAACTCCTTGGCTCATAATCACATTATGTCAGTTGCATTCAGCAGAGCTAACCCATTTCTCAGTGACTTGGAGACAATAAGGAGTGCAAATGCTGGAAGTCAGCGTCTATAGCTGTGAGGCTGGAAAAGCGCAGCAGGTCAGACAACATCAGAGGAGCAGGAAAGTCAACTTTTTGGTTTTGTAGGAGGTGCACTCATCCAGGCAAGTGGAAAGTATTCTATCACACTCCTGACTTGTGCTTTATAAAGGTGCGAAGGCTTTGGGGAGTCAGGAGGTGAGTTTGGGTTTTGCCTCACACTACAGACTCTAATCCAATCCTCACTCTCAGCTCTTATTTTCTCCTATTCAGCTTTTCTTCTGTGCTGACTTGCTGTCCATTACCTCCTTGTTTACTTGCCCCTTTTATATGTGTCTTTCTCTCTTGGGGGTCCAACTCCACTCATCTGCATTATCTCTCTCATTATCTGCCTCCACCCTTGCATTGGTTTCAGCATAACTACCAGCACTTTTCTAGTTACTAACAGCTCTGATAAAGAGTCACCAGACTTGAAACATTAATTCTACTTTCTTCCCACACATGCTGCCAGACCTGTTGCGTTCCTCCTGCAATTTCTGTTTTCATTGGGGTGATGAAAAGTCATTGGCAAAAGAATCAGAGGCAAGATGAGGACAACCTGCTTTAAAAAAAAACAAAAGAACCAAAGACTGCAGATGCTGAGGATCAGAAACAAAAATAGAAGTTGCTGGAAAAGCTCAGCAGGTCTGGCAGCATCTGTTGAGAGAAAGCAGTGTTAAGGTTTTGGGTCCAGCGACCCTTCTTTGGAACTTAGACTTGAAATGTTACCTCTACTTTCTCTCCTCAGACGCTGCCAGATTTACTGAGGTTTTCTGGCAATTTCTATTTTTAAAATCTGCTTTAAGTTGGAGTCATACCTGGCACAAAAGAAGATTGTTGTGTTGGGTGGAGGTCAGTCATCTCAGTTCTAGGACATCACTGCAGGAGTTCCTCAGGGTAGTGTCCTCATCCCAGCCAACTTCAGCTGCTTCATCAATGACCTTCCACCATCATAATATCGGAAGTGGGGACGTTTGCCATTCACAATTCCTCAGATACTGAACAGTCCATGCTCAAATACAGCAAGATCTGTACAATACCCAGGTTTGGGCTGACAAGTAGCAAGTTACGTTTGTGCGACACATGTACCAGGCAATAACTATCTCCAGGGAAAGAGAACCTAACCATCATCATCTTGATATTGAACAGTGTTAACATAACTGAATCTCCTATTATTGACATCCTCGGGGCTACCATCAGTCAGAAACTGAACTGGAGTAGCCAAGATAACACTGCAGCTACAAAAGCTGTTCAGAACTAGGAATCTTGCAGTGAATAACTCACCTCCTGACTCCCCAAAGCCTTTGCAACATCTATAAAGCCCTAGTCAGGAGTGTGGTGGAATACTTCCCACTTACCTGGATGGGTGCACCTTCAACAACACTCAAGAAGCTTGGTACCATCCAGGGCAAAACAGTCCACTTGATTGGCACCATATCCACAATCATCACTCCATAAACCACCGATGTTCAGTGGCAGCAGTGAGTGCCATCTACAAAATGGCAAATTCACCAAGGCTTCTCAGACAGTACCTTCCAAATCTACAACCACTTCCAAGCAGAAGGACAAGTGCAGCTTATATATGGGAATACTGCCACCTGGAAATTTCCATCCATGCCATTCATCAACCTGACTTGCAAATCTACAGCTGTTCCCTTATTGTGGCTGGGTCAAGTTCCCAGGATTCCCTCCCTAAGGGCATTGTGGAGTTACTCGTACCAATTGGACTACAGCAGTTCAAGGAGGCAGCTCACCTCCACTTTCTCAAGGCCAACTGAGGATAAGCAATAAATGCTGGCCCAGACAGTGATCCTCACGTCCCACATTTAAATTAAACAAAAATGTAATCAGAAATTAGAATGTACTGCCTGATTGTGGGTTGGATACAGATTCAACAATATATTTCAAAATTCCAAACAAAAAGCAAGGATATAGGGAAAGAATGGAGGTGTGGGATTAACTAGTTTGTTCTTCTAACAAACCAGTACAGACTTGATTGGCTGAATAGCCTCGATCCCTGCTGTATTCTAGTATGAGTCTATGAATACTCACCACAATAGAATGTTTACAATCGTGATGGCTCGGATATTACGGGTTTTAACTAAGTCAATAATCGTAGATGATTGTTTACTTTTAGCTTTCAAATCTTCAAGCTGGAAGGAAAGCCAAGAGGATTAAGTCGTATTATTAATTATTTGAAAAAATTATTACCAATCGCCTGTCTTTCAAATAAGATACAGAACCATAGAATGGTTACAGTACAGATAAAGGCTGTTCTGCATCTTGTTTCTTAAGAAGAGCAACTCATAGCATCAAATAGCATTACAAGATTTGTATAGAATATATGGCACACAAATGGACCTTTAGCCTAGCTAGAACTTACCAATGTTTATGGCCAACTTAGGCCTCGTCCCATCTCTCCTATTCTGATTTGGTCATCATAACTTCCTATTTCCTTCTCCCTCAAGACCTTGTCTAGGATCCCCTTAAATGTATGTGAATATGTGCTATTTGATTGAAGTACTCACTATAGTAGCAAGTCCTACATTCTCACCACTCTTTGGATAGAGAAGCTTATAGTGAATTCTCTATCGAATCTCTGGGTGACTATCTTATTGTGATGACCTCTAGCTATGCTGTTACCAAAAGCAGAACCATTCTTTCAGTATCAATTTTATCAACACCTCTCATAATTTTAAAGACCTTAACAAGGCTACCACTAAGCCTTCTCTGCTGATGGGAAAAGAGACCCAGCCTGTAAATCCTTTCCTGATATGCATACCCTCACTTTTCTGGTGTCATCTTTATAAATCATCTTTGCACTTTGTTCAGTGCCTCTGTCTTTTGTTAAAATAGTATAGCAACTAGAATTGCACACAATGCTTTAAGTGTGATATGTTTAAGAAACTCAATAGAAATTGAGCATAATCATCTACTTCTTAAATTTTATTCCTCTAGAACCCAAAACTAGTGTGGGGTTTGCTTTTTTATGGCCTTGTTAACCTGTGACACAACTTTTAATGAACTAATTCCACTTCTCCATGCCTTCCTTAAGCCTGGATTTAAGGACAGGACTGGCAGCTCAACATTCCAGGGTATAGAAGTTTCAGATGTGATAAGGGCCAGGGGGACGGGATGTTAGACAGTTGGGACATTGAGGTAATGATAAGGGAAACAATCATTGCAGTAATGTTGGAGGATGTAGAAGACTCATAGAATCCCTACGGTGTGAAAGTAGTCCATCCAGCTCATCGAGTCCACACCAACCCTCCGTAAAGCATTCCACCCAGACCCACCACCCTCACCTTATTGTATCAGAGATAAAAGGTACTGCAGATGCTGGAGAATCTGAGATAACAAGCATGGGGCTGGATGAACACAGCAGGTCAAGCAGCATCATAGGAGCAGGAAAACTTGGCGTTTCGGGCCTAAACCCTTCATCAGAAATGGGGGAGGGGAAGAGGGTTCTGAAATAAATAGGGAGAGAGGGGGAGGCGGATAGAGGATGGATAGAGGAGAGGATAGGTGGAGAGGAGGCAGACAAGTCGAAGAGGCGGGGATGGAGCCAGTAAAGGTGAGTGTAGGTAGGGGGGTAGGGAGGAGATAGGTCAGTCCAGGGAGGACGGACAG
>JAHRHZ010000289.1:26909627-26925128 GCA_024137785.1 Ginglymostoma cirratum | reverse complement strand
CCTCACCTTATCCCTGGGACACTGCATTTCCCATGGATAATCAACCTAGCCTGCAAACAAAGGCTGACACAGTCAGAAAGCACTTAGTTCAGTTGAGATGGTGAGTTTCTAGAGCATTTTAAGATTAATAAGGAGGCATTAGATGTTTTAGCAAGCATAACAGCATATAAATTCCCAGGACCTGATGAGGACAAGCTGTTATTGCAGGCAAGGGAGGAGATTGCTGTAGCTCTGGCAGAGATATTTAATACTTCACTGGCCACAGATGAAGTGCCAGGTGATTGGAGGATAGCTAATGTGGTTCTTTTGCTCAAAAAGGGCAACAGGGATAGGCCAAGTAATTAGAGACCAATTATTCTGATGTTAGTGATAGGGAAATCATTTGAAAAGCTTCTGAGCGACAGGATTAATCAACACTTGCAAAGACTAGATTGATCAGAGATGGTCAGCATGGATTTCTCGGAGCAAGATTCTGCCTGACAAATATAGTTGAGCTTTTGAAAAGATGATGAAATATATTGATGAGAGTAGTGCAGTTGATGTGGTTTACATGTCCTCCAGCAGGTCTTTGATAAGGTCCCACATGGAAAGCTGGTCCAAAAGGTAGGAGCCTTTGGAATCCAAATCATGTTGGTAAACCGGATCCAAAATTGGCTTGCAAATAGGAGGCAAAGGGTGATGGTGGAGGCTTTGTAATTGGAAGTCTGTGGCCAGCGGTATACTGCAGGGATCGGTGTTGGGACTCTTGCTATTTGTTATCCACAGTAATGACGTGGATATGGATATAGAAGGTTTAATATGTAAGTTTGCAGATGATGCAAAATTGGTGATGTTGTGAATAGTGAGGAGAATGGTGTCAGGCTAGAGTCTGATATTGAAGAGCTGGTAAATTGGGCAGAACAATATTAGATGGAATTTAATCCTGGTAAGTGTGAGGTCATCCATTTTGGGAGCTGTAATAATAGAAGGATATACATACAGAATGGGGAGTACTGAGGAACAAAGGGACCTTAATGTACAAGTCCATAGATGCCTGAAGATATCAGCATAGGCAGACAGGGTGGTGAAGAAGGCACACTATTCTTGTCTTCATTAGCTAGAGTGTAGAATCTTGGAAAAAGGATATCTTGTTACAACTTTACAAAACACTGATTACACTACAAATGGAATACTGTGTGCAGTTCTAGTTGTCACAGTATAGGAAGGACACGATTGCACTGGAGAAGGTGAAGAGGAGATTCACCAGGACGTTGCCTGGGATGGAAAGCCTCAGTTATGAGGAGAGACTGGATAGGTTTAGTTTGTCTTCCCTGGAGCAGAGGAGGCTGAGGGGGGGATCTGACTGAGGTATCCTAAATTATGACAGGTATAGGCAGGGTAGATTGTGAGAATCTTTCCCCCATTGTAGACACGTCTAATAGCAGAGGGCATAAGATTGAGGCAAGGAGTAAAGTGGTTTACAGGAGATCTGAGGAAACATTTTTCACCCAGATGTGATGGAGGTAAGTACTCTCACACATTTAAGCAGTATTGAATGATCATTTAAAATGCCAAGGCATAATAGGCTGTGGACCAAGTACAAGTAAATGGGATTAATATAGTTTGATGTTTGTTGATTGGCATTGACATGGTGGGCTAAAGAGTCTGTTTCTATGTCAAATCAAATACAAACCATTGGCATATAACATGACTAAAGCTCTAACCCCCTTATAAACTTCCCTTATATACCAATACAGACAAGCAAATAATGAAAACAAACTATTGGTAAGGGTAGAAAAAACTGCAAAGTCAGCTCAGTGGCCTTTGTTTCCCAGTTCTGAAGTAAACATGATCCTCTTCAGCTAGCCAGACCCATGATGTTTAGATATCTTTCTCTAGAAGTTTCCACTGGTTTGTAAGAAGTACAGAGAGACCGATTCACTCAGAAAATGTCCCTCATTTATCAATTCAAAAGTCACAGCTCATAATAACTGCTGCAGGAAAGCTAAATGATTTTCTTCAAATTCAAACTTAAATCTTGAAGTTACAGTATTCACAGGATGGAGTCGCTATGTATTGCTCCGTCAGTTCAGAGCAATGTGTATCGGACTGTATCCAGATGGAGCCTGGATTCTGTGTCAACGCTATGTTTTCCACAGATTAAATCTTTGTAAAGTTTCTTGTGTTTCTTTTCCCCTTCAAGACAGTTATACTGGTTAAATATAGCTTGAAAGTTATGAAAACTAGGTTTATTTTTAACGATATTGGTGATCAAAGAACAGGTCTCTATTAAAGAGTCGAACAATTACACAGGAAATAAGCATAATATTCTGTGTTTGTACCTCAAGATCATTGAAGAACACCTCTGGTGGAGTGACACCATTTTTCTTTGCAATGTGACGGAATATTGCTTCAGCCTCCTTTGTCCTTCCTTTCACTAGCAGCCAGCGTGGAGATTCAGGAACAAACCTTGAATTGAAAGATTTTCAATTTCAATAAAGAATACTAAAGCGTACCAATATCACAGAAAGGATTTGGACAATTAATACTAATGGTAAAATACTCCACAATGGTCCATATTAATAGCCCAGAAATAGTTTGCTCAAATCAAGGAATGGGCTGAGAAATGTATAGGAGAGATAATACGGAATTTGGCAGGATGACAGAAATGCTTGGATTATGTGTGCCACCACTAATCTTGGAAGATGTCTTGTTGTGATAAGGAATATATTACAAGGACATTTAAAGAGAAAGAATTAAGTGGTATAGATTTTTGTTACTATACTTTATTGAGCATGAACTGGAATAGACAATCTAGGGCTTTAAATTACCACCATAAATTATGGAGGGAAAACTTAAAAATTACCAGTCATCTACATGCAGACCCATTTAATGACTCCTGGCTTCAGCTCTTGCTCAAATTAGCGCTCTCTCTCTCTCGGATCATCCCTTTTTAGTAAAGGGGCAGATTACACTTTCTCCCTCACTGCATTCTTTCTTCACTCATCAATTCACAGATTTTATCACATGGTTTTGCTACTTTCAGCCTCCAGTTGCCACCTTTCTGTGGCTCACTTTATGCATCAGAGATTCCAGTGAACAGAGATTCCATTTCTGCTTATAAGGGAACTAATTCAGCCTGTCTACCTAGATGAATGCCCTACAGCTGTCTGTAAGCCGGGGACATCTTCATCACTTATGTACGGAAAGTAGCTATAATTTACTGCTACAGTTAAATGCCAACAGCAAACTTGACTGGGTTTTAGAAAGTGAGCAACCCTTAAAACTTCCTCATTTATCAAACTCCTGATTGAGCATTCTGCCTTTCTGCATTCAGTCTCTGCTGTCATAAGACATAGACATAGGTGCAGAATTAGGCCATTTGGCCCACAAAGTCTGCTCTGCCATTCCATCATGGCTGATAAGTTTCTTAACCCTATTCTTCTGCTTTCTCCCTTAACCCTTGTTCCCCTTACCAATCAAGAACTTATCTACCTCCGTTTAAAATACGTATAAAGACTTGGCTTCTACAGCCCTCTGCAGCAATGAGTTCCACAGATTGGCCACAGTCTTGTTGAAGAAATTCATCCTCTTCTCCGTTCTGAAGGGTCGTCCCTTCACTCTGAGGCCGTGCCTTCTGATCCAAGTCTCTTTTACTAGTGAACATCTTCTCCACGTCCACTCTATCTAGGCCTCTCAGTATTCTGTAAGTTTCAATCAGATCACCCGCTTATCCTTCTAAATTCCATCAAGTACCGACCTAGAGTCCTCAACTGCTTCTCATAACAAGCCCTTCATTCCCGGGATCATTCTTGTAAACCTCCTTTGGACCCCCTCTAAGGCCAGCATATCTTTTGTTAGATGCAGGGCCCAAAACTGCTCGCAATCTTCCAAATATGGTAGGCCATCTTCATGTGATTCACTGAACTTCACAAACAGGGAAGTCGACAAAAATCTGAGAGGGAAAGCAGAAAGATTGAGGCAGCAAGTCTCTTTTGTTCACTAAGCATGATGGTGGTGGAAGCCCATGCTCAGTTTGAAGAAACCAAGTGTGTGAGGGTTTAAATGAAACTGGAAGGTTCGTCTAGATTTGATTATATGACGAAAGCTAAAAAGTAACTTTGAACCGGTTCCCAGAGAACAAACTGGTCACTTAAAGAGACAGAATAAGGTATAACCATTGCACAGGATCAATTTAAATGTCTATTGGAGGATTTTTTCTGTCTGTTAAAGTATAAATTACAAACTGAAATAGTGCTCAGTGAATGTTGCTTTTATTTCATTTTGTCTTAAAACTTGAAGTCTTGTTATCTGATCCTGTAAGCCAAGTCACCAGTAGTTCAAACATTGGAGATCTGATAGCAACTGTCCACTATTTCTGACAGATCATTCATTGAATCATAAGATAGAATTCCAATAGATAGAAATTTTTAACAGTTCGCCTGTGCTCAGTGTCTTACAAAAGGGGAAGATACAGTAAAGTTCATAAATAGTCTGTATATAAGCTGCTAGAACTGGCTAAGACGTATATGTTATCACTATCTGATTGATGAAAAAAGGGTTAAGAGACACTAGAAGAATGTAGCTTGAATCCTACATGCCATATGTAGTGAAGTCAATAAATTCCTAATGATGTATGGCTACAACTGGTCAGTACAATATATTCAAATGAATCCCAATTGGATTGGCCAGTGATTATGCAGTTAGTGGATGAACAGTGCATACAGGGTCTCAATTGGGCAGCTGCCAAAGCAGACCAGTTGGTCAAATGCTAGACGTTAATGGTATATTTGTTTGTGGTTACACGGGGGGAAACACAGTGACTCAGTGGTTAGCACTGTTGTCTCAGAGTGCTAGGGACCCGGGTTTGATTCCAGCCTCTGGCAACTGTTTGCATGTTCTCACTGTGTCTGCATGGGTTTCCTCCCACAATCCAACAATGTACAAGTTAGGTGTATTGACCATGCTAAATTGCCTGTAGTGTCCAGGGATGTGCACGCTAGATGGATTAGCCAGAGGAAGTGCAGGGTTACAGAGATAAGTTGGGGGAACGTGGGTCTGGATGGGATGCTGTTCAGAGGGTTGGTGTGGATTTGATGGGCTGGATGGGCTGCTTTCTTATACTTTATGAAGATTAAAGCCTTTGTAAGTGTACCAGAGAAATTAAGCCTCAGCTTGATTTCACATATGCTTGAATAGAACCAGTGAGCAAAAGAACTCGAATCTCACCTGTTCACTGTGGGTACAGGAGATGAAAACATTCCCACTTCACTTACATGATTGAAGGAGTTAAGATACAACTTGTTGAATTTCTGACCTATGTTCCTCTAATTCTTCCTGCTGCTGTGTGCTTCTCCAAAGTCTGTGCACTGCAGCAACTTTTGAGAGCTGGTAGCCAATGCATCCTCTCACCATGAAGTATATATGGCCATATAGCTTGAAGGGAACATTGGTCCTGAACTGTGACTATTAGAGCTAAGATTTGTTTGGCAGCTTAACTTCCACCTCCCTTAGAAGCAGCCTCTGCCTGGACAGCAATCAATTAGAAGGGATTATCTGCCTATTTTATAATCCATTTAACTTTCAACCCTTTGGTTTCAATCTGGCTCAAAATATGTATGAGTACTTTAATGGGTTGGCAATTCTTTTTAGTGGTTATATTCGAGGTACTGAAAGTGGAAGTTATATTTATTTAATGTCCCACAGGAGACGCAATAACATCTCTTTAATACATTATCAAACTTGATCCCCACTCACATGCATCTCATGTTGTTTTTATTAATTTAAAATCACAGGCAGTAGTTAATGGCAACAAAAATTCTAATCTACTGGCATCATCACTTTAATTCCTACTTACCACCACATAGGAATGTATAGTAGGCCAGAGAGAGACAGTGTGAAAAGCAATATTCTCCAATCTCGTATGAAGTATGCAACAAAAGGCAGAGTCATGTAGCCAATTGAAAATGAAATGCAAACTCCTATAATACTAAATATGGCCCGAATGGATTTTCCCAGAAGTTCTGATCCTGTAAAAAGAAATCCAGAATAATAGTAATTATAAATTAGTTCCTACTTTTGCTTCACTGCCTGAAATTGCCATTCTGAAGAAAACTTTAATGTGTGTTTATTTAAAAAATGCTTTCAGTCATTCAGTTGAATGTAGACCAAGCATAATCTATAAATTAAGCTATATGAAAAAAGTCGAATGATTGATACGTCAGCTCAATTCATCACGTGCACCTCCCAGATGCTTTGATCAAGCAGCATAAACAGAAATAAAAAAACAATGTCATCTGGCACATTTTAGGTAGAAGAAGAAAAGAAAAAGTGAAAATACTTGAAAAGCAACTTAAACAAAGCAAAGGGGAAAAAAATGGTAAGTGAAAATGACTTTTGTCTCTGGACACTATACCTTATATAGAGCATGGAACGTGGCTGTTGATGACTTGTTATAAACATTTGGGAGTTGTTTAACAGTCAAACTCCATTGGTTGGGATAGAATAATGTGATTAGGGCTTGGATAATTAATTGTTTGAGTGCCAGAGTAGTTTCTGGGAGGAACAGCGTATACTTTTAAAACACAGAACATGGAACAGTACAGCACAGTACAGTCCCTTTGGCCCACGATGATGTGCTGACCTATTATCCCACTAAGATCAATCTACTCTGCATACCCTACATTTTACTATCCTCCGTGTGCCTATCCAAGAGTTGCTTAAATGTCCCTAAAGTATCTGACTTTTGTGATAAAAGTAAGCAGGACAAAGGATCCTCAGAAGAAACCTTCAAGACCAACACTTGAGAAGAATGTGCCCTGAAATGGTCTTCAGAGAAGATAAAGAACCATGAGGCAAAATCTACACTGAAAGCAAAGTTGGCCACTTCATTTGAATCAGGGTAGTATTTATTTCAAGCCAAACTTATAGAGTTAAAGTTAGAGTTTGGGTTAAATGTGAATTCAGTTCAAGCTAAGGAAAAGTGAAGTTAAATGAAACGAGTTAAAATGAAGTAAAGTTAGATGAAATAAGAAATAAATGTCGCAATGAATGCATGGTTTATATTGAGTATTGGCACTTCAAGGGCTAAATAAAGAAGGGTTTATTTAGTTAATTTCTGAATTGGTTCTCTGCCATTTGTCTATCACACAAGGGAAGAATACTTGGGTAAATGGCTGAAATCCTCTTTTTCGGGCCACAGTAGCTTGGTTCCTAAACAGTAATGCATTGACAGTGTGAACTTTTACGTGCAATGAAGTTTCAGCCATGCTCCTACATACGCTAAGAAGCATTTTCTTTTGTTCCTCTCCTGCATCTGCATGGGTGAAGGGTATCTCGAAATTAGCAATGCACAGCATGGTGCACGGCTGAGCTTTCACGGTGGTGCTGGTACTGGGGATCCCAGAAGGTCACAACAATGAGGACCACTTCTAACTTTGGTGGGAGGGAAGATAAAACAAACAATGGTCCAGAATGTTGTTGTGTAGAGGTAAAAACTCGAGTTCTGGACAACAGTGTGAAGAATCTCACAAGAGCTCACAGAGACAAAACCCTCTATGAAACTCACCAAAATGGGCATTTATCTGATTGCTGGTAAAATATAGACCCATTTTTGAGAGAACACTATGGAACTAATCATTTATAAGGTTGTATAGATAAAGCATTATCTATTGAGGTAGGGTTCATTAAAAATCTCATTTTAAAGGATCCTTTGGACAGCTTGTTCAGAATATGATGGAATTTTACATTATGTTTGAGAGTAATATACTATTATGAAGATTCTTTTCATTTAACACGCTTAGAGGACTTATGTTTTGAAGAATTAGGATAAGTGGACTTATTTCAAGTGGAATTTGTGGCAAAATACATTGATTTCTTTACATGAGTCATTGGAAGATCACTGCGGACATTGGAGTTTTGATTTCAACAAGATTTCCTGTAAGCGCCTTGACTGGTGATAACTGTACACTTTGTTGTCGGACCTTTGTCTGGGCTGTATTGAACAGGGACTGGAGTCAAGTGGTCCTTGTTTTATTTCGTTCAGTAGGAGAGAAGTCTGCCAAGAACAAGCTGAGTTGGAGCAAAGAGCAAGCTGTCCAACTGATCTCATGTTTGTGAAAAGGAAACTCTCTTTATCCAATCAGAGTGAAACTTATTTGTTCTTTTGAAAGAATGGTTGATGAAACACCTCAAAATTGTATTTCCTGAAAATGTTGTCTGCAGGATTTCAAAGAATACAGTGTCATGAATGATTACAACAGCAAGAATATCAGAATAACAGATTCTGGAACATTTATACTTTTACCTTCAAGAATAATCCATTGATAAAAGTGTTTTTTTAGGAAATCTGTATGTTTTTCCTCTTCAGTCAATAAACGTGGAGCTGGAAAAGCACAGCAGGTCATACAGCATCCAAGGAGCAGGAAAGTCAATGTTTCAAGCTGAAACCCTTCATCAGGATTCTGGGTCCAAATTGTGATGGTCTGAATGTTATTTGGAGTCCATGGGGGATAGGCCGGCTGTGTAGACAGGCAGTGAGGAAGAAGACATGGCTGTAGTTGCAGGATTGCTTCAGAATGTGGTTGCTTCAGGTCTGAGGAGATAACCAGGGGGTTGCAATGGGAGAGAGACTCACTGAGCGCCCTTAAGAGGGAGGAGGAAAACTTCTTCAAGGTGGGCATCCTTAGAATAGACTTCGCAGTATGGTTTTTAGAGACTTGGAGACAGTAAGGACTGCATATGCTGGAAGTTAGAGTCAATAAATGTGGAGCTGGAAAAGCACAGTTGGTCAGGCAGCATCTGAGGAGCAGAAAAGTCAATGTTTTGGTCTGAACCCCTTTGTCAGGTCTCTTTTCCTGAAGAATTTATAGGTGAGTGTTTGTGCATATGTTTTGGGGATATTTGGATGGATAGACATTCATATTAATATATTATATGAATATTGTGTGCATGAATATATTAAATACATTTATTTTGATCATAAAATATAATCATGTTTATTAAGAAATCCAGTTGATCTCGGTTGTTCAAAGTGTCATAAAAGTACAATAGTTTATTGTCCATGTTGGTAACTGGAAAAGTTTTAATTCATGAGGTGATTCTTGAAGACATGGACGAGAGCAATGATGCTCTCTTCCGGCCTTGGTCATACCAATATGTCCATCCCAAACAAAAAAGCTTTGGATTTGAATAAATCTTATTACATGAGGTATGTGGGGTGAGTTGGCTAGGTTTGAGAAATAGATTAAAAAGTGTGGCAATTCTTAACAGTGGGAAACATTGAGAAAATAATTAAAACTTCTAAACGACAATGTGCAGCATTGTAAAACAAAACTTCCACAGGAAAATTGCTTCGTAAAGAAACAAAGGATTGCATAAACTAGGAAGCTTATACAGTTGCAATGAATAGTGGTATGTCTGAGGACTGAGAGCGGGTTTGTAACCAACAAAGGACAACCAAAACATTAATATGGAATATAAGACTCACCAGCAACACAAAAACACATTGTAAAAATATTTCTAAACATGTAAAAAGCAAGTTGACAGCATAAGGAAACATTGGTCTGTTGCAGGCTCAGATGTGCTGAAAGGAAAATTAGGAACTAACAGACATTAAAGGATCTTTCTTATTTATTTTCAAGGTAGAAGACAAAAAGGCATGCCAATAATACATAGAAAGGGCTAGTGGGCATAATAATCTTCAATTAAGTATTACTTGTACTGAAAAAAAAAGACAAATCTCCTGAATCCAGTAGCTGACATCCTTTAAAAGAGGTATATGCAGAGTTAGTGGATGCATCAGGTGTGACAAACAATGGATCATTTCAAACACACAAATCAAGACCGTTATTCTGACCGTTATTCAGACCTTATCCACTCTTCAAGAATGTTTGCATCTACTCCACCAATTTGTGACTCCACATAGCAGGCTAATTCCTTTGCAGCAATTAGAGTGAGTGTGGTTTATCTCAACACAGTCCTGGATGCACCTGTTCCTCTGTCCCTGCTGCAGACGTCAGATCGGTCCTCCTGGGAGTCAACCCAAGAAATGCAACAGGCCCAGATGGAGACCCCAGCCTTGCCCTTAGATCCTGTGTGGAATAGCTGGTGGAGGTATTCACTGACATCTTTAATCTCTCCCTTCTACAAGCCGAAGACCCCACCTGCCTCAAGGAGACCACCATCATCCCGTTACCAAAGAAAACACATGTAATGTGCCTTAGTGACTACTGCCCAGTGGCTCTGACTTCTATAATCATGTCGTGCTTCAAGAGGCTGGTCATAGCCCACGTCAACTCTAATCTATCATCTTGCCTCGATCCCCTGCAATTTGCCTACCAATGAAACAGGTCCACTGCAGATGCCAGTTCCCTAGCCCTACACTCATCCCTGGAACATCTGGATAACAAGGACACCTACGTCAGACGCCTACTCATCGACTGTAGCTTCAACACCATAATCCCCTCCAGACTTATCTCAAAACTCCAAGATCTAGGTCTCGGCTCCACCCTCTACAACTGGATCCTCAGTTTCCTGACCCACATACTGCAATCAGTGGTAGTCAACAGCACCTCTTCCATGATAGCTCTCATCACTAGCACTGGGCAAGGATGCACTCTCAACCCCGTACTGTCCTCCCCGTACACCCACAACTATGTGGCCAAATTCCAAATGAGTGCCATCTACAAGTTTGCTGATGACACCACTGTGCTAGTAGGGTTATCAAACAATGATGAGTCAGAATACAGGAAGAAGATAGAGAGATTGGTGTTGTTGTGCAATGGTAAAACCTCTCTCCCAATGTCAGCAAAACAGAAGAACTAATCATTGGCTTCAGGAAGAAAGGAGGAGGTTACACCCTCACTTACATCAATGGAGCTGAGGTATAGAGGTCAAAAGCCTCAAGTTCCTACGAGTGATGATAACTGACAACCTGTCCTGGACCTCCCACGTAGACACGATGGTCAAGAAGGCACAACAATGCCGCTTCTTCCTCAGGCGGCTCAGAAAATCTGACATGTCCACTGGTCAGTGACCCTGACCAGCTTTTCCAGATGCATTACAGAAAGCATTCTATCCAGGTGCATAACGGCCTGGTACGGCAGCTGCTTTGCCCAGAACTGTAAGAAACTACAAAAAGTTGTGTGCACAGCCCAGACCATCACAGAAGCCAACATCATTTATACTTCTCATTGCCATGGAAAGGCTGCCAACATCGTCAAAGGCCCCTCCCATCCCAGTTATGCTCAATTCCAACCTCTTCTTTCAGGCAGAAGGTACTGAAGCTTGAACAAATGCACCAACACGTTCAAGTACAGCTCCTTCCCTGCTGTTATTAATGTGCAGAATGGACTCTATAACTTCAAATAATGTTGATCTTGCTTTGCGTACCTCCTCCAGTTGTAACCTGTATGCTCGCTCTGTCTCAGCACCCCATAATCTGTATATCCTTGTTTGCTGTGATCTGCCGCAAAACAAAGCTCTTCACTATACTTAGGTACATGTGACTACAATAAATCAAATCAAATCAAATTCTGGCACTTTAACTCTGCGATGCTGCCAAATGAGTGCGACAGATACTATGGAAAAATAATCAGGTATGAAAATTGTCAGTGAACCAGTTGAAACAAGTTAAAAGTTACAGCCTTGGCAAGCAATTTACAGGATCTTGCAAGATCAAGCATGAAGGCTTTGCTTGTCAGTGAGTGGATTTCAATCGATTCAAGTCATCCTGTCCTCCGAGGCAGACTTTCATCGAATATCAAAGGTGAACCATCAGGACTGGAAATGGAGAGCTGAAGTACCAGGGCAGCATTGCCGCATCAGGAAAGCAAGTGTTGAAGGAATCAAGAAAATTGTGACATTAAATTGATTGATAGTGATAAATACAGCAAGCGTGTGGCGAGAGTGTGTTGCTGAATAACAACAGCGTCGGCTCAATCAACCCACCAATGAGAGTGATCGGTGGCCTAAATAAAGCCCTGGAAAACAAAATTGATTTCTGAGCTTATGGATAGCAGAAAAAATTATTTTGGTGTCATAACTTTCGAAGGTGAAATAAGAAAGGAGTAAGACAGCCAGAAATTGAGAATGCACACAAAACTTCCTCCAGGCATTCATAGCACATGAACAAAACAAGATATTCCAGTTCTGTGACAGGATCCATTACAACCATGAGCTGAACTTTACTTTTTTCTGGATAAGTCTAAATTGCATCAAGTTGTTGGGAGGGTTCTCACCCTATCTTACCAAACCTGCTTCATTTGTGGCATCTCTCATGCCTGATTTCTGTCCCATCTGAACATGAACCTTTTCCCCTTTTTGTTACTAACCAGATATCTGCCAAAACACCAGATTCACTTATGCCCGCACCACCTTTACCTTTGTGCACCTGGGTGAACACTGGCATTCTGAAGCCACCCTGCTCATTGATGGACAGAATCCAACCATGTTGGATATGAAGGAAGATGGCACTGCATTTCTCCGACAGAGACCCGGAGATCCTATTTGATGTTATGGTGCAACAAAGGGGTGTCCTTTTCCCAGAGGACTGCCAAGGTGGTAAGACCACCAGACACTGCCAACCTGATCCGAGGTTGCCATTCAGGTCAATGCCATTTCCAGGGTGTGGAGGAATGGCTAGCAGTGTAGAAAGTCAATGACCTTCTCTGCTCTCCCAGTGTAAGTGCCACACTCTTCTCTGTGCCACCTCATAGGACTATCTCTGCCACTGCACATACCTTCCACCAAGGCTCATGCCCCATCACTCTCTCTGCTTCCTGAAAGATCCTCCTTGATTCTCTCTGCCCCACTGCATTGTCTGTGTTCAGTTGGAACAATGCATACACGTGGCATTGTCTCTTGGGGACACAGTTGTCCTTCCTCACTTAACATCCTGAATGTTTGGCTCCCTCTGTGCACACAGGCATAGCTGTCAAAGAGTTGCTTCATAGTGGGTTGTGCCAGGGAGCTGCAACATACAGTGAAGGCCAATGCTGTAGGAGGCAAGGGAGCAGACAGCCTGCTCTACATTTCATTGGCCTGTGAACAATATTGATCCTCTTTACAAGCCCTTTGAATGGTGCTGCCACTTGCGAAGCAAAGTCATGGCCCCTACCCATTCCAAGTGTGCTTATAGCCATTCTTCCCATTGCATACCTTTGCTTTTCAGCCTGAACAAGATGACAGTGAGTGCTTCTCTCCCAGCCTCAGTCTGACTGTGTTAGTGAGCCCTAAATATCAACAGTCAGTAGCCCATCCAGCTAACCTCACAAGCTTCAAACTTCCAAGTCCCCAACAAACTGGGGGTATATGCACTTACACCTGTCTCTCCTTCCACTCAGACCTTCGCATGTGAGGTGACCTTGTGTGTGTCATTATACACTGCACTTTTCTTGAAGCCAGGGGTAATCTGATTATGGACAACCTTTCTCACATTACCTTCCCAGCCATGCTTTATAGAATCTCCCTCTTGCAATTCCTTCTGCTCCTCTTCACTATTCTACTGCACCATTACCCTAAAGCCTGCAACTCCTAGTCCTGACAACTGAAATGCTGAGGTTCAAGGCCAGAGCTGTGGCATCATACCCTATACCCCTTCACCACATCATCTACTCCCTTCAGTTTTTGCAGACACCCAACGGACTGACTGTGGACCACCCCCTTGACCAACATGACCAGAAAAGGTGCGGCACGACCCCAACGAGGGCCTATAAATCTCCCCGGCTGCAAACCCCCAGACGTGGTGCTGCATAACCAACAAACTGACCATGCCGCAATCTCTGGACTGCAGAGGCGTGGGCATCCTGATCAAAACCCCCAACCAAGCACATGACTATGACCAATGCCCATGATCCATATAGAAGGCTGCCCATGACTTATGATGCCAGGATGCTCGGACTTGAGGATGGTTATGATAGGTGGGCTGGTTTTGGATGACAAGGTCCATGGAGGTGGAATGTAATCAGCTGGTGCCCATGGATTGAGCCCGGAGATGTTGTTGCCCAATGTCCAACATGGAGGTAACTCGGGAGCATATGGCTACATGCTCTAGTTTACTTGTCGAATTTTCCTGCTATCTAATTTGCTTGGCAAGTTTGCTAGGATGCAAGTCGGAATATTAATAATGCAAGTTGTGGCATTTAACACTCAATGAAGATCAACAAATGGCACCTCATCATTGAGTAATGAGAATCTCACTATGCTCCTTGTAAGAAACATAAAAGATGGAGCAAGCTGAATTTGATATTGAGATGGGTCTCAACTATATTGTTGCCCAATTCTGTCGCACATCTCACCATAACTCACATTGTTTAGATACGTATAAATTTCCACTTTAAATTGCTAACTGATTTATTACTTTCTACTGTATTGTAGCATGTGCACAAGAACCAAGGATTTTCAGGTATCAAATTAGTAATAGCTAAAATACTCCTTTGTTTGCTCATCTGAAATTTTGTGAATCACAACACACATTTATTTTCTTATCTCCAATTCAACAATCCTATTAACATTCTCAGTAGCATCATTCTTGCTGGCTGTCATCTTTCAGAATTCTGTGGAAAAATTGCCAAAAGCAAGGAATTGGGAGAAAATGCAGTCTTTCAGTTCCACGGTAGTTCTACATATCTTCTAGGCTAAACCCAATTTAGTCTCCTACTGAGGGTGATAGAATTTTTTTCTTATTCATCCATGGGTGCAGTTATTGCTGGTGCGTCTAGCATCTGTTCCTCATTCCTAATTCTTCCCAAAAGCAGTTCAGATGAAATAGATTACTTTGAGTCTAGAAGTCAGGTAAGGATTATGAAGGTTCCGAATGGATATTCGTAAATCAAATAGGGTTTTGTAGCACTCAGTGATAGTTTAACTGTCACTGTTGTTGACATTAGCTTTCACTGTCAAAGTTTTTTTTAAAGGAATTTAACATTAATTTCATTTAGGTTCTAGCAGCTGCTATTGAGCATCAGCCTGGGGTGTGGATTACCAGTCCAGTGACATTGCCACTACACCACAATCTCCACCAACTCATCAAAAACGGTTAGAAAAGATCTAATACAAAAACTGATACTTACCAAGAACAAAAGCAGCCACATAGTTTGAAATCTGCCCAAGACCCACAATGAAATTGAGAAGGCAGAATAATTCCCAGTTTGGAGAAAAGACTTGGAGCACGCTGAATACACTCTGGACACCCATAGTTCCATACAGAATTACCTTCCTGCCAAACCTGTGAAGAATAAGCAAAACAAGTTTAAAGTACATTTGAGCAGACATGCTAATGTCCTAATGACTTATGACTGTAATTATACATTTGCTAAATCATCACAGATTTGCACACATATCTGTGGGTGTCAGTTTAACTCAGTTGGCTGGACAACTGGTTTGTGATATAGAATTACGCCAAAGGCATGCATTCAACTCCTACACCAGCCAGGGTTACCATTGAAGAAGAGATAGTAGGAACTGCAGATGCTGGAGAATCTGAGATAACAAGGTGTGGAGCTGGATGAGCACAGCAGGCCA
>JAHRHZ010000289.1:26888447-26904627 GCA_024137785.1 Ginglymostoma cirratum | reverse complement strand
ATCTTGAAAGTTATTGTGTCCATTTTGAAATTACAATAACATTTGTAATCGTTTTCTGTCTGTTCTGGGCGTGACGGGTCTGTATTTTTTCCTCAACTATGGACGTTCATGCTTAAAAGCATATAGATTTCCATACACATTCATACCTAGAAAGTCTTAGCATCAGAGAGACAATTAAATTATTTTGTGAATATTCATCATCCTTTTACTCTTATTCACAAATTCTTTTGTAAATGACCACAAATAACTCACATGCCTCCTGAAAATGAGGAATTAAGATGGCGGTCATTTAGCTCAGAGAAATAAATGCAGACCTCCTGTTCTATTAAATTTCTCTTTTTCACATGGGAGAGGCCAGGGGTTAAAATTGGACGAATGATTCTTTCTGATAAATTTGAATAATGAAAATGATTCACCTGTCCGATAACTGTCCAGAAATGAAGGAACCAATCAGCACTCCAATGTAGAAAACTGACATGGAAAAAGGCCCTTTCCATTCATTGTTGCACACCAAGTCCCACTGTAATACAAATAGATGACAGCTTTCATTATAGATGAGGGGATAAAATGCAGATATGTCATGTCTAGAACAGACAGAAAATTCTTACAATTTTACTGTACTTTTAAAATTGACACAGCATATGTGACTTTGGCAATTTCAGAGAGTTCCACAGATTCACTAACTTCTGGCTCCAGAAATTCCTCTCCACTCAGTTCTAATGGGTCATCCCTTTACTTTGAAGTTGTGTCCTTGGGTCCTAGTCTCTCCTATTCGTGGAAACACTTTCTCCACACCCACTCTATCCTGGCCACTCAGCATTCTGTAGGCTTCAATAAGATCCTCCCTCATGATTCAAAACTCCACTGAGTACAGACTCCAAGTCTCCAACTGCTCCTCATATTGGCAAGTCCTTCATATCTGGGATCATTCAAACCTCTCTGGACACCCTCTAATGTTAGCACAACCTTCCTTAGAATTGGGGCAGAAAACTCTTAACAATATTTCAAATGCAGTCTGACCAGAGACTCATACTGTCTCGGCAGTACATCTCTGCTCTTGGAATTTTGTCCATTTGAAATAAATGCTAACATTGCATTTGCATTCATACTTGCCCAACGAAGCTGCATGTTAACCTTAAAAGAATCCTGAAATTGGACTCCCAAGTCCCTTTGTGCTTTAGATTTCCAAAGCTTTTCCCCATTTAGAAAACAGTCTATACCTCCATTCTTCCTACAAAGTGCATAACCTCACACTTTCCACATTGTATTCCAATCTCCACTGTTGCCTTTCTCTTTCCTTTTATATATTAAAAAAAAACTCTGGCAATTTTCTTTTATATAACTAGCTAGCTTACCCTCATATTTCATCTTCTCCCTACATATTGCTTTTTGGTTGTTCTCTGTTGGTTTTTAAAAACTTCTCAATCCTCCAGCTTCTGATTAATCGGTACCACTTACCATCAGCATTACACAGCGTATTACATGGCAGAGTTAATACCAGAGTTTGGCCAAATATAACACATGATTTGAGTGAACAGTTCATGAGGTGTGGAATTGCTTCTAAATTGGATACTTGGTCAACAACTGAACCAGTAAATATACGTTTATGCATAATTGGAACTAAAGAAATTAATGTTAATGCTCACAAAGAAGCAACAGGCACATTCAAAGAAGTAACAAAAGACTTTGACAATTATTTTACAACGGAACATATATCATTTTCAAAAGAGCAAGTTTTAACAAAAATATACGGCATCGGGAGAATCCATAGGTGACTCCATTAATGATCTCTACAGTCCAATGGACAGATATGCCTATGATGATTTAAAGTCAGAATTCCTGAATGACAAAGTTGTTGTAGGCATTATTGATGAGCTTTTATCAAATTTATTACAGTTCAAAGAAAACCTAACACCAGAGAAAACTGTTTAGATGGAGAGTGGAACAGAGGTGTGGAAGAAACACTGACCAACCTTAAGGGGAGAAGATCAAACTTGGCAGAGGAGATCTTTGAATGCATTTATTTCTTAAGATACTGTATCATAAAAGGGACAGGTGATAACCCAGTGTTATGGGTGGCACAAACACTAGACACTTAAAGTCCTTGCCTCGTTATGAAGCAAAGAAAACGCATTGCTAGGAACAGTGTCTAGCTATTAAAACTGAATGCTTTTATTGTAAAGCAATATTTGACTTCCAGAGAATATCCCAAAGCGGGATACAGCCAAAAGACCGAAGAACAGCTGTACGTTTGGTAAATGAGTTAGAGTACAATATAAAGACAAGTTTTCCAAAGGGAAATCAGTGATCCCAACCAAACATTTTGGCAACTGACATTGATATCACTTCACAAATTTAAGCTAGACACAAGAGCAAATGGGACCATTATTATCAGATAGCAACCACACAGTATGGAGTTCCTCTGACTCCAGCATCTGCAGTTCCTGCTATGCCTTACCAGATTGCAAGCCTTGACTGAAAAAATATTGCTTACAGTTCAATTATGTGGCCCAGGGATAACACACTTAAAATTAAAGATATGCTTCAAGAAACTGTCCAACATAGGGATACCAAACTCTCGAAATCTTGCATGAATAATTTTGCAACCAGAAAGGTCTTGAGTAGAAAGAAGTGCACTGACCTCAATCTCCTTCAAACACCAACGAGGTTAAACAATAAGAGATCAAGGAGTTAAAAGGTACTGCAGATGTTGGAGAATCCGAGATAACAAGCATGGGGCTGGATGAACACAGCAGGTCTGATTGAAGGGTTTAGGCCCGAAACGTCAAGTTTTCCTGCTCCTATGATGCTGCTTGACCTGCTGTGTTCATCCAGCCCCATGCTTGTTATAAGAGATCAAGGAGTACTTGGTTAAGGCATAGCTGGTCAAGGACAGCAGGTAGATGATGTTAAAAAACTCGGTAAGCTCATAGTGGATCCAAATGCAGAATCTCCCAAGGTTTACTATGTTGGAATAAAATTTTGCTTCATACTGTCAAATGAAATGGAAAAGCTGTGACTGTGCTGGTTTAGTAGAAATGTTTTCCACTGCTATCAAAACTGAAGAAAGTTTAGATTCCAAATGCCAAATTTGAAAAAAAGGGCAGAAGACCCAAGTCACACATCCAATTCGGAGATAACCAAGAACAGATAATTTCAAGTCGAATATCTGACCTCCATTCATTCCACCAAAGAATTCTCAACAACTATAATGAAAATCACAATAAGCAAGAAGGAATTTGCAAGTAAATCTACAATTAAGAAATTGCATTTATTGATTTTGCCAATACAGTAATTCAATTGCTAAAGGGTAAGAAGCAGATACGATCAAGTCAACAGTTGAAATAAAAAATCGATCTACTTCAGCCCAGAAGTACTGACAAATTGCAAACAAATATTCATTGTCACAAATTGAAGATTTTGTGGAGAGAACTCTGTGGCAGGCACCATTAAGAAGAGAAAACAATGTCTAAAAATTCCAAGACATTGCAAAGAGAAAAGGGTCGGCCACAGCAAGGACAGTAAGCTCTGCAAAAGAAATACAAGAGATTAAAGGTCGTCCAGATCAGAACAAGACCTCAGACTTCAGACTGTCAAGATGACAGGCCGGACAACCATATTCAAACCATCAAACTACCAGGTGTAGATGGCGAAAGAGAACACATTCAGGGAGAATAGTGAAACCCCTGGTTTGCGTGCATTAGTACAGTGAAAGACTTGAGGGTGATTAAGTAGTCAATGTGATTGTATAAACAAATGTATAAGAGTAATTATTTTAAAAAAGCACGAGGGGCAATATTGTAAATGGGTCTGAAAAGCTGTATACTTGTTTGAATGAAATAAGCTCCATCTACAATGAAGGTATCATGAGGGAGAGTAAAGTCTGAATTTAGAGTCATAGAGCATGAAAGCAGAACCTTCAGTCCAACTTGCTCAGTGGGTCTAATTAACAGTTGTTACCTATTTTTTAAAAAGTTATTTCATGAGACACGGGTGGCAAAGATTAGTACCAGCATTTATTACCCATCCTGAATTGCCCAGAGGGGAAGTCATCCACATTGCTGTGAGTTCATTACATATGTTACATGATTGCAAGTAGGTCACCTTTCTTTTTAAATTCCAGATATTATGCAATTCAGATTTCATAATCTGCCATAGTGGAATTTAAACCCATGACTTTAAAGCATACTGCCTGGATTACTAATACCCAGCATATAACCATCACACCACAGGCTCCCTATGCAGCACCTACTACAACCTGCAAATAGTAAGTGGAATAGCCTGCTACTTATTCACTCTATCAGATTATGTTAGGCCAGGAGGGTGCTCCAACACACAGCCGAATGCATCATTCTCAAAAGAATTCGCAACTAAAACATAAGAATGGCAGTGCACGCAACAGCATTGTGCCTGGAAGCTCACCTAAAATTCAAATATGACACAAAGGTTGCAGTTTGGTTAGTCTCAAGCTGTTGCTAGAGAGAAGGAAGAAGCTGGTAGCCAGTGTATGGCGCTTGTGGCAGAGAAAGAAGGATGTTAATTCCAATATTTAATTATAGAAACGTCTTCTCCTCCAGCACAGAATGTCAAAGAATCAACCTGACAACATTGACAATATGCACACCCCAGAGGTGATGATGCAGCAACACGAGTGGAGGCAATTTCAGGTGATTTGCTGACAGGATTAGAGAGATAGCAATGTAACTTGCTGACTGCAGTTCTGTCATCTGAACGATGAAAGAAAGTTATTGGATGAGAATTTGCTGTGGTGAACAGAGTCAAAGGGTGGGACAGATCAAGACGGACGGGGGACGATAGTTTACCTTTGTCAAATTCAGCTGGTTATCATTTGTTCAGAGCTGTTTGGTGCTGTTAAATGGTCAGGAAACTAATTAGAGTATTCAAATATAGAATTCCAAGAAAGGGATGCAGAGATCTGGGAAGTGACAACATGTTCAAGGGCATTGTGAAACAAAAGGGGATTGGAAAATAGGCAGTACTTTGCAAGGATGGAGGAATGAAGGCCTGTGTGCCTGAGGAGTAACCATACCAAATTTGGAGAATAGAACAATACTTAAAGAAAGAGAACAAAAAACAAACAGTTAAAACAGAAAAAATTGTGAGGTCAGCAGTTGACTAGGAATAGGAACAAGGAAGAAGGAGAGAGTCTGTGGGACAAATGGAGTTAGATTGAGTGTTAGTGAAGAATGTAAAGAAACTAAAGAAAGGCTCATGGAGACAAGCGAGAGATACCAGGACCAATTGGGGGCGGTGTTGGGTCATGGGAGAGTTTACCAGATTGCATGGGAGGTGGATGTTCTGCTTAGTTGGGACAAGGTGGTCAAAGGTTCCAAAAAGGGTTGGCAAATAGTGGCACTAAGGCCAATGGGGACACAGAGTTAAGGGATGGTGTTGGTTCATGGAGGTTGCCTGGTTTGGGGGGTAGCCCCAAACCCCATCCCCAACTGTTGCTCTTACCACTCAACACTAACTCTTGTCAACTCCCTGCTGCGCCACTACAGAGTTGGCACCATCCTACCACCACGGACCCTCTTTGGAAACTTTGACCCCCATCATACCCTACCTTCAAACAGAATATCTACCGCAACACCCTCCACCCCCACTCCCCTGGAGGGGTCGGGGAGTTTAAGTGGCTGGCACGGTAAGAAATAGGGGTTCAGTGGCGGGGGGGGGGGTCCAGTGCCGAGGGTGTGCGGAGGTGGCATGGGGTATAGACAAGATATGAGGTGTGTATGTGTGAGTGGGTGCTGAGTTCGCACCATCATTCCCTTTGACACTGCGCTGTTTCGCACACACATACACGGCCGCTGTGATGTTCCGCGCACGCCGATCGCAGTATCGATCTCCAGTTACACAGGTCGCTGCCTCGGAGGGTCTCAGCACGGGATAGGCGGGGAAGGCCCGGAAGGGGCAGCGGAGGCTAAGTTTTCAGGTTCCAGCCTGTCGGGGTAATGTCAGTACCGGAACAGCAGCATTCGGCTGTGTTTTGGGTTTGGAACAGGAGAAAGAGGAGGTGTTGGGTCTGTAGCAAACTGGTGAGTCAGGTCTGGGGTAGGGTGGCATATGTTGGTTTTGAGGATTGTAAGGGATCAGGTGGATGTGCTATCGGGAGTATGTGAGGGAAGTTGTGGCTTCAATTCCATCGTTACTCAGGAGTTACATTTGGGATTTAATTGTCTAACTTTTCCTGAACAACTTCACTGCAGCTGAACGCGCTGAATTCTCCAACTTAAGTGGATACTTTCAGAAGGTTCCAAGCATAGAGGAATTGTCTAATGGAATCTTCAAGTCTCTGGGCAATTCCTTCGCAATCTGCTTTGAGAGGATTTCACAGGCTCCTGACGCTTCAGAATCGATTATTTGGACATCCCCAAATCTGGGCCATTGAGGAATCACTTCTGGTAAGTGGAATATAGCATGTGTATCCTGCGGTGAATACTTAGTTCGGCATGTGTTTTAGTATATATTTTTAATTTCAGAAATTAAAATTTAACTGTAGAATATGCCATTAATTAACTGAAGTATATGGAAGACTGTTACCCTCAAACAAAGACTAAGGTCAAAAACAAAGTTGCTGGAAAAGCTCAACAGGTCTGGCAGAATCTGTGGAGGAGAAAACAGTTCTGAGGAAAGGTCACCGGACCCGAAACTTTAACTCCGTAACTTTAACTCTGTTTTCTCCTCCACAGATGCTGCCAGACCTGCTGAGCTTTTCCAGCAACTTTGTTTTTGTTCCTGATTTACAGCGTCCGCAGTTCTTTTGGTTTTTAAAAACTAGGGTCATGTGGTTTCAGAAAGTAACAGCTGGAAAGGTAGTTCCAGAAACAGCATTGGGTTCTAAACTGGAGACATGGTATGAGAAGACATTGAACAAAGTGCATGACAAATCACTTATGTGTCACAACTGTTCACAGAATCCCCACAGTGTGGAAGCAGGCCATTTGGCCCATTGAGTCCACACCAACATGCTGGTAAGCATCCCAACACCCTATAACCCTGCATTTCCTATAGCCAATCCACCTAGCCTGCACACCTGTGGACACTGTGGGCAATTTACAATGTCCAATCCACCTAAAGTGCATGTCTTTGGACTGTGGGAGGAGACCAGAGCATCCAGACTAAACCCCTGCAGATATAGGAAGAATGTGCAAACTCTACATATAGTCACCCAAGGCTGGGATCAATCTCACACCCCAGGTACTGTAAGGCAGCAGTGCAAACCACTGAGCCATCATGCCACTTTGTCAGACATTGATAGCAAATATTCTATTGGAGAACAAGAAACACTAGCCTGGGTTTTCAAACCCCTGGAATCTTGCAACTTTATCCTATGACAGGCAGTAGGGATTTCAGATTCCCAAACTTCACCCACTTTAACAGAAAAGTTACTACTCCTTTTACAGATTATAACCAAATTTAGGGGATCTCATTTGTATCAACAACAAAATAAGGCTTGCTAGAGAATATCATTGCAGACCACGCACTGCAGTTTGCTTCCAGTCAGCTCACAAAGTTCATTACCAGCTGACCATTGCAATGCAATGTGTAATTGAATAGATGCATGCATCTATCAATGAGGGTTAGGTTGAAAGGTAAACATTTGAATAAATCATTCATATCCTGCTTTGTGCATATTCATTTGCTCCACACTCTGGCTGAAATGAAACATTTGGACTTAACTTCTGCATGCCACTGGCCATTCTTAGACTGTTTCCAATATCCAAGGAGAATGCAAGAGAGAAAGCAGAAGAAGTAGCACTGCAACAATATAAAGCAAAAGTAAATTTCATTAAGCCAACAGGCATAAGGAAATCTTGACTTCAAGTTGAAGATTGGGTTCATATCAAACAACAAAATACAAGCTTGTATCACCGCTACTGGAGCCAAATCAAATCAAGTGAATACTTAGCATCAACAGGTTGATGATAACACATCAAAGAGCATGAGACACATTGTAGAAATTTGATGGAGATAGAAGTTTAACCATAAATGTATTAAAGCACAGTGCAGTTTTAAGGGGCGAAGACTCCACTTGTGGTCTTTTTGCTTACGTTTATTCGCAATAATGTGTGATTTGTAGAATCTCTACCATAAACCAATAAGATTAGGAAGAGCAGGTAGGAAACGTTGGTGGGGTAGCATTGTTGGTACTGGATGGAATAATTTGGACAGCAAGAAGTGATCTTGGTTCAGAAGATGCAGAATCCATAAGGGCAAAGGTAAGAAATAAAAGGGAAAGAAGACACTGGTAGCAGCAGTCTGTAGGCCCCCTGACAGTAGCTATGTGGTGGGACAGAGAGTAAATCAGGGGGCAATGAGGGCATGTGACAAAAACAGTCCACCAATCATGAGTGACCTTAACTGACATGTAGAGTGGGATAATCAGACTGGCAAAGGAAGCCATAAGGAAGATGTCAGAGAGTGGATTCAGAAGACTTTCCTTGAACAATATGTGCTGACTCCAACCTGGGATCAGGCTATTTTGGGCCTCCTAATGTGAAATGAGGCAAGTTTAATAAATGATGTCAGAGTAAAAGATCACCAATGAAACAGTGACCATAACATGGTAGAATTTAGCATTCAGTTTCAGAGGGAGGAAACTGAATAAGAAGCAACTGTGCTAAGCTTTTTAAAGGTAATTTGAAATGATTGGGCGCTGAGCTGTCTGGAGTGGACTGGGAAAGGGGTTTAGCAGCAAAGGCAGTTGAGAAACAATGGCAGACATTTTTTTTAAAAAGTATCGTTAATGGGTCACAGCAAAGACATATCCCATTGAAAAAGAAGATTTCTAGAAAGTGCATAAACCAATTGTGGTTAACCAGGAAAGTTAAGGGTACCAAGGCAGAAAATGTTGGAGGAATCAGTAGATCTGACAGCGCCTGTGGATAGAGAAATAGAGTTAATATTTCAAATCCAGTATGACTCATCGTCAGAGTCTTTAGTGCCATGTGAAGGCCAAGTGGTCAGATGACACAAAGCGTCTGCATGGGGATATAGAAAGGTTCAGTGAATGGGCAAAAACTTGGCAGATGGAATATGAGATAACAATGTGTAGAGCTGGATGAACGCAGCAGGCCAAGCAGCATCAGAGGAGCAGGAAGGCTGACGTTTCGGGCCTAGACCCTTCTTCAGAAATTGGGGAGGGGAAGGGGGTTTTGAAATAAATAGGGAGAGAGGGGGAGGCGGATAGAAGATGGACAGAGGAGAAGATAGGTGGAGAGGAGACAGACAGGTCAAAGAGGCGGGGATGGAGCCAGTAAAGGTGAGTGTAGGTGGGGAGTTAGGGAGGAGATAGGTCAGTCCAGGGAGGACGAACAGGTCAAGGGGGTGGCATGAGATTAGTAGGTAGGAGATGGGGATGCGGCTTGAGGTGGGAGGAGGGGATAGGTGGGAGGAAGGACAGGTTAGGGAGGCGGGGAAAAGCTGGGCTGGTTTTGGGATGCGGTGGAGGAGGGGAGATGGAATATAATGTGGGGAAATATGTGGTTACGCAGTTTGGCAGTAAGAAAGTGGAGCTGAATATTATTTGAATGGAGAAAGACTGAAGGAAGCTACGGAACTGACAAATTTGGGAATCTATATCAATAATCACAAAAAGCTAGTATCCAAGTTCAGCAGTAATAGGAAACCAAATAGAATGTTGGCCTTCATCTCAAACAAATTGAGTGTAGAAGTGGAGAAGTTATGCTGAAACTATTCAGGGCACTATTCAGATTGCAGCTGGAGTACTGTAAACATCTTTGGTCCAGTTATCTAAGGAAACATGCACTGATATTGAAGGCAGTCCACAAAAGGTTGAAACCAGGTATGGAGAGACTGCTTTATAAGCAGAGGTTGAGTAGACAGGGCCTTTACTCTCTGGAATATAGAATAACGAGTGGCAAACCTACGGAAACAAATTAGATTCTTAGGGGACATGAAGGGTAGTTGGAAAAATAGTTTCCCCTTACAGGAGAGTATAGGAACAGAGCACATAATCTTGATAGAAGGGGTTGCATGTTTAAGACAGAGATGATGAGGATTTTTTCATCTCTGAGAGGGCAGTGATTATGTGAAATTCTTTACCAGGGTAGGCAATGGAGGCTGAGTCACTAAGTGTATTCAAGGCTGAGACAGACAGATTTTTACACAGTCAGCGAATCAAGGGTTATGGGGATAAGGCAGAAAAGTGAAGGTGAAGATCATTAGATCAGTCATGATCTCATAAAATGAAGGAGCAGACTCGATGGGCTGAATAGGCTAGAACATAGAACATGGAACATAGAGCATTACAGCGCAGTACAGGCCCTTTGTCCCTTGATGTTGCGCCGACCTGTGAAACCGATCTGAAGCCCATCTAACCTACACTATTCCCTTATCATCCATATGTTTATCCAATGACCATTTAAATGCCCTTAAAGTTGGCAAGTCTACTACTGTTGCAGGCAGGTCATTCCACGCCTTTACTACTCTCTGAGTAAAGAACCTACCTCTGACATCTGTCCTATATCTATCACCCCTCAATTTAAAGTTATGTCCCCTCGTGCTAGCCGTCACCATCTGAGGAAAAAGGCTCTCACTGTCCACCCTATCTAATCCTCTGATCATCTTGTATGTCTCTATTCAGTCACCTCTTAACCTTCTCTCTAACAAAAACAGTCTCAAGTCCCTCAGCCTTTCCTCATAAGACCTTCCCTCCATACCAGGCAACATCCTAGTAAATCTCCTCTGCACCATTTCCAATGCTTCCACATCCTTCCTATAATGCAGCGACCAGAACTGCACGCAATACTCCAAGTACGGCCGCACCACAGTTTTGTACAGGTGCAACATGACCTCACGGCTCCGAAACTCAATCCCCCTACCAATAAAACCTAACACACTGTATGCCTTCCTAACAACCCTATCAACCTGGGTGGCAACTTTCAGGGATCTATGCACATGGACACCGAGATCTCTCTGCTCATCCACACTACCAAGAATCTTACCATTAGCCTTGTACTCTGTATTCCTGTTACTCCTTCCAAAGTGAATCACCTCACACTTTTCCGCATTAAACTCCATTTGCCACCTCTCAGCCCAGCTCTGCAGCTTATCTATGTCCCTCTGTAACCTGCAACATCCTTCTGCACTATCCCCAACTCCACTGACTTTAGTGTCATCCGCAAATTTACTAACCCATCCTTCTATGCCCTCATCCAGGTCATTTATAAAAATGACAAACAGCAGTGGCCCCAAAACAGATCCTTGCGGTACACCACTAATAACTGAACTCCAGGATGAACATTTCCCATCAACCACCACTCTCTGTCTTCTTACAGCTAGCCTATTTCTGATGCAAACCACTAAATCACCCTCAATCCCATGCCTCCGAATTTTCTGCAAAAGCCTACCATGGGGAACCTTATCAAATGCTTTACTGAAATCCATATACACTACATCAACCGCTTTACCCTCATCCACCTGTTTGGTCACCTTCTCAAAGAACTCAGTAAGGTTCGTGAGGCACGACCTACCCTTCACAAAACCGTGTTGACTATCCTCAATCAAATTATTCCTTTCTGGATGATTATAAATCCTATCTCTTATAATCCTTTCCAACACTTTACCCACAACTGAAGTAAGGTTCACTGGTCTATAATTACCAGGGTTGTCTCTACTCCCCTTCTTGAACAAGGGGACAACATTTGCTGTCCTCCAGTCTTCTGGCACTATTCCTGTAGACAATGATGACATAAAGATCAAAGCCAAAGGCTCTGCAATCTCCTCCCTAGCTTCCCAGAGAATCTTAGGATAAATCCCATCCGGCCCAGGAGACTTATCTATTTTCACACTTTCCAGAATTGCTAACACCTCCTCCTTATGAACCTCAATCCTGTCTCATCTAATAGCCTGCTACTTCTGTTCCTACATTTTATGGTGTAATGGTTAGGGTCAGCAAACCTACATTGAGGTCAATGAGTTAAGCCTTCAACAAACTTAGCCAGGAGGTCATATTTCAAATGGTTAGAAATCCAAAAACAAAGTTAAACATTCAAATCTCTGTGGGCCAAGACCATGGGTGTCAAAGAATTGGAGATTCTGCTCATCTTTCAATTCAAAACCATGTGCTCCTTTCATTTTAAAAGCATCCAAATATATTACATTTGTCTTCACAAACTATCCCTGACTAACTGTGGCCGCTGCGAGCCCTATGAGTCCTTCAGCCGCTTACCTCGCTGACGATGGTGGAGATGTACTGATTCTTACTGTACACCCATCCATCCAAACAGGGCTCCTGTTCCACCTCAGAAATATTGACGGAATCTGGGTCAGGAAATATCTCCGAAAGATTCCTGATCACATCCAACCGGTACCGTCTACATTTGCTGTACTGGAGTTTCCCCTTGGTTTGTTCCAAAGGGATAGTCCGGTTCATCCACGCTTCACTGAGATTGAGATTCCCGGGAATGAAACAGCGATGTTCAGGAATATCCCCGACAAAAACTATGGACAGTCCACAGAAACCATTGGGAAAGACACTGAGGCTCAAAAGGAAGAAGACAATTTTCTGGAAGGGTCCCCATTCTCCGAGAAAAGCGGTGATTTCATCGTAATCCCGCATGTTAGTGACAGCAGGAGAACTGGCAGCGATTCTCTTCCGTAAAACTGCAGCAATTTGGCAGTTGGAGGGCAGTCCGGAAGTATAGCCTTGGGTAGTTTTAAACCGGTTCAGTCCTAATAGTTGGGGAGGTTGTCACCTTTCAAAAAAAAACCGCACCGACGACTCCACCCAATCCCACTCTACAATTAAAAGGGTAATACCCAACAAGTTTACTAGCTGTGAAATAGCAAGAACTGCAGATTCTCTGAAGTTGTTCTTATAGTTTTGGCAGGAGAAAGGGCGTTGTTTTTCATTGAATTACAAAACAGATCCTAAACCTCAAAGAGTATAATTTGTGTATGTATGCAGTTTGTTAACAATAAGAGTGTTACATTGGTATTTACCAATCCACTGGAACCTTTCTTGTCTCCAGGGAAATTTGGAATATTGCATCAGTGGATCCACAATTTCTGCTGCCACTTCTTGAAGACAGTAGGATGTAGGACAACATGACCTGGGCACTTGCCTGCCTTCAATCCCAACAGTTTGCTCAATCCTTTTTTTTCTGGTGATGATGATTGTTCTACAATTGTCCCTTTCTATAACCTTTACATTACTTGTTACTGTTGGGATGGCATTAATCTCCTCCATTGTAAAAGCTGAGGCAAAATATTGATTTAGTGTTTCCACCATTTCTGTGTTCCCAATATTAACTCCCCAATCTCCTCCAATGGACCAACATTTACTTTAGCTATTCTCTCCTCTTTTATATACTTAACAGAAGTTTTTGTGAATTATTTTTATATTTTCACTAGTTTTCTTTCACACTTTAACTTTGTTCTTTTTATATACTTTCTCATAACCCTTTGTTGATATTTTGTAGTTTCTCAGTCAGTGTGCCACTGGCCTTCGCAATATAGTATGCCTTAGTTTTTGTCTTTGGCATCTTTAACTTTCTTGCTTAGCCATGGATGCTTGCTCTGCCTCTTACAATCTCTTCTTTGGAATCAATTTTTGTTTGAGGGAATGAAATATCACCTTAAATATCTGCCATGGCTCCGGGCCAAATCTGTCCTCAGGCTTATGTAGTTAATGACTTTATGTTGCCAAGACATATCTGGGAAATTTCCAGATTGATGGGTTGGTGCCAATGGAGTAGCTGTGTTGGACAAGCAAATTGTGTAGTGTCTTCTCTGAAGGTGCAATCCTGGTTCTCCGATGCTGCACACCCTTCAAGGCCAGTATGTACTTTCAGCAGTGTAGAGCAGAATGGCTCACCATTCACCAAATGTAGTCTAACTGGGGCTTTCCTTGTAGGGTTGAGGCACGATTTCTACTTCATTGTATCCCTAATACCTAGGTCAAAAAGCAAGCATTTCAGTTATTTCTGAAGTGTTCAAGACATTGTTATTACCTGTGTGGCAGTTTCTCCACCGTTTCTAAATTTTGACTGTTTACAAAGTGCACAGTCTTTCTTTTTAGATCCAAAGTGGAAGACCTCATGTTTGTTTACATTAAAACCTACCTGCCACAATTTTCCTTTTCACTTAATCAATCAACTTCTCCTTGTAAATTAACACTTCCATCTATTGTCATCAATCTGATTGTCTTTGACAGATTTGGACATGCGGCTCTTAGATATTTTCTAATAAACCTGTTGACAGATGATATTACACACCTTTGGAGCAGGTAGGACTTGAATGTGGAGTTCCTGGCTCAAAGGTAGGGTCACCACAAGAGATTTTTATGTAGCTTTCCTTTTTTTTTAGTTTAACCTCTTTTTTCTAATCAATCTGTTCAGAAATGTTATTACACACCGCTGGAGCAGCTGGGACTTGAACCCACTTGGAGTGGCACAGTGGCTCAGTGATTAGCACAGCTGCTTCACAGCGTCAGATACCTGGATTTGATTCCAGCCTCGGGCAACTGTCAATACAGAGGCCACACATTCTCCCCGTGTCTGCGTGGGTTTCCTCCGGGTGCTCCAGTTTCATCCCACAGTCCAAAGAAGTGCAGTCTAGGTGGATTGGCCATGCTAATGTTGCCCACAGTGTCTAGGAATGTGCAGGTTAAGGTAGGCTATCCATGTGAAATGCATGGTTACATGGATAGGGTAGGGGGATGGATCTGGGTGAGATCCTGTTCAGAGTGTCAGTATGGACCTGATGGTCTAAATGATCTATGTCCACTCTGTAGGGATTGTATGATTCAATGAACCCAGGCCTCCCAGTCCAGGGATAGGGATGCTACCACTGTGCCACAAAACGGCCCGTCCTATGTAGTTTTCTATGCTACTGTCTAAATTTATAATAGATGTGAGATGGTTGATGTTTCAACACTGGTTCTTGCAGAACACAAATAGCTAAATCCTTCCAATTTGAGTTCATGCCCATTATCCCTACCGTCAGTCCTGCTACTCAACCAATTTCCTAACCAGACCAATAATTATTCTTCAATTTTATAAGCTTCAATGTTAGTTAATAGTATTTTACTAGGAATTATCAAATGTTTTTGGAAGCGCTTTTAAATAACATCCATAGACTTTACCCCGTCACACTACTTAGCCTCATCTTCAAACAAATCAAGTTTCTCAGGTGTGAATGACCTTTCACACGTGGATCTCTCTCATCAACTAAAGTTTTTCAAGTTTATCAGTCGCCAATCGTCAGTAATAGGCACAGTACTTTCCCAAAAACAGACATTCGACTAACCAATTTAGAATTCCTTGCTTCTCCACTTTCATCTTTCCTGATGTTGCCCTTCTCTGAGAGACACCACCTAATACATAGAAGAAGATATAGCGGAGACACTTAGAGCTCTATAAAACCATAATTCATTAATTAAATACTTAAACAAATAACACACTTTCAACTATTAGAGATATCTCAATCAGTGTCTTTCACTATCCTGATTTCTGTAACTAAACCCAAATATTATTACACAGGAGAGTTCGCAGCTAGCCAGGCTGAAACTTCTCAACATCTTCACCACACCTACTGACATAGGATAGCTTCTTAAATTGTGAGTCTTTGAAGTGTTGTTGAACAAAGGGATTTCTTCAGGCTTTTTATTGGACAAGTCTCTGCACCAAGTATGTTACTTACTTGGAATTATGTGTGCACATGACCACTCCTGAATGTTTTGTCCAAATGTATACCTTATCTGATAGAGCCAGCAGTTCCTGGTTTCCTGCAGTTTTAACTCTTAGGAGATCTGACTGACACAGTGTATTTTCATTCACAAAGCAGCCCATTGTTATGCCTCTTATCAGTTCCTGTCACTTACTGTTATCCTCAGCCTTATCCAACACTAAATTGTAGTGTGACAGCCATACTTCTCCAATCTTGGTGAACAGTTCTTGAATCAAAATTACATTGAAAGTTTATGTTTGGTGTCTCTGTGGCATTGTCCCCCACATCCTTTCAAACATGGGAGATGATGGCGTGGTGGTATTGTCACTGGACCATTAATGCAGAGACCCACCTAATGTTCTGGGGATAACAAGGTGTGGGGCTGGATGAACACAGCAGGCCAAGCAGCATCATAGGAGCAGGAAAGCTTGATGTTTCGGGCCTAGACCCTTCATCAGAAATTCTG
>JAHRHZ010000289.1:26862469-26878447 GCA_024137785.1 Ginglymostoma cirratum | reverse complement strand
AAAACTTGACGTTTCGGGCCTAAACCCTTCTGATGAAGGGTTCCTGCTCCTATGATGCTGCTTGACCTGCTGTGTTCATCCAGCCCCATGCTTGTTATCTCGGATTCTCCAGCATCTGCAGTACCTTTTATCTCTGAAGCCAGTGAGTTTTGTTGAAGTGGTAAAGGAAAGCACAGTGTAAGCTAAAAAGCTGCAAAAGAATGTACAACCTGCACAGGGCTTGGTCGCAAATAAAGATCTCTTTAAAGAGTTTATTTGCATAGGTAAGGATTACTCATGTATGCCAAGTGGAGCAGGTTAAAAAAAATTAGATTTTCAGAGATGAGGATCAAGCCAGTCTTTGGTGAGAGATGAGGAGATATGTAATTCACAAGTATTGTCAGAACAGGTGGTGGTATGTGGGATTCATGGTGAGAAGAGCAGTATTCTGTTATATAAAGCGAGGTTAGAGAATCCAGTGAAAAGTGTTGAAGTGGTGGTAGGAGTAATAGAGACATATAATAAATGTTCCAGACATACAGTTTATCCTTGGTAATGATATAGCTGGAGCACAGGTAGGAGTGATGCCTACTATTGTTGAAAAGCCAATGGAAAATCAGACAACTGAGGGGTTACAGGAAGTATATCCTGGGATTTTTCCTGACTGGTGTTGTACAAAGGCCAGAAAGCCACAGCTGGAAACAGGAGAAATCAAAGAGTAAAAAGATAAGGAAGTTGCAGTTCAAAATTCAGATACTATGTTTGATCAAATGGTTGAGAGAAAGCAAGAACAGGTGGACGACAATGTGGATAGTTTTAGTTCAGAAAAATTGACTGAATTATAAAGATGAAAAAATAAAGCAGTTTTATCAAAAATCATACACAGAAGAAGAATCTTGAGTGTATCCCAGAATGTTGCTATCTTAAAAATGACACCTTAATGAGCAAATAGAGACCATCACATATTTAGGCAGATGAGAAATGGGCAGAAGTCCATCAAGTTGTATCACTGGTAGTTTATGGACAGGAGGTGTTGCAAGTAACACATGAATTGCCAATAGTTCATTTGGGAGTAAGGAAGGCTCAAGCCAAAATACAAAAGCATTTTTGTTGACCTTGCCTGCATCAGGATGTGGTTGAATTTCACCAGACATCTCATTACCTGTCAAGTAATAGGAAAGCCTTAGGCAGCGATAAAACCAGCACCTTTAATACCCATTCCTGCATTTGAGGAATGTTTTACAAGAGTCTTAATTGATTGTTTAGGACCCTTCCCTAAAGCAAAAAGTGGGAATCAGTATTTGTTGACCATAATGGACGTGCCTACTAGATTTCCAGAGGCCATTCCATTGTGCATTATCACAGTTAACAGGATTGTAGAAGAGTTACTCAAGTGTTTTATAGATACAGACAACCCACGGAGATACAGTCAGATCAGGGGTCAAATTTTACGTCAAAAATATTCAAGGAAGTTATGGATAAGTTAGGAATAAAACAATTCAGATTCACTGCATACCAGCCAAATCGCAAGGAGCTTTAGAACAGTGGCATCACACTTTAAAGACAATGTTGTGGGCTTATAGTCAAGACTATCCAGAGGATTGGAATAAAGGAATTCCATTTGTACTTTTTGCAGTGAGGGATGCACCTAATGTATCAGCTAAACTCGGTGCATTTGAAATTTTTGTGCATGAGTTGAGAAGTTTGCTGAAGTTAATTAAGGAGAAATTGCTGTGTCAGAGTTCAGAGACCACATATTTGAACTCTGTCAAATTTTATGGAAAGATTAAATGGAGTGGCTGAGTTGACTAGACAGTGTTTAAAAGTAGCACAGTATGTAATGAAACAAGAAGCAATGAGGCAAGAGATCAAAAATTCATAATGTTGCTTGTGGAAATAAAGTGTAAGTGGTACTTCCAGTGGTAGGTGAAACTTTAAAGCCAAGGTTTAGTGGGCCTTATCAAATCAAAAGGAAATTTAGTTGGGGGGGGGTGAATTATTTAATAAGAACATCAGATAGAAAGAAATCTCAGAGTATGTTATGCGAATATGCTTTAAAGGTATTTTGACAGGGAAGGAAAGCAAAACAAGAATGTGTTACTGGTTACAACACAGTGAAGAACCACGTTTAGATGATCCTGAATTGGATATTCCTCAAATTAAATTGGACAATGAGAAAATTCTCAAATTGGGATAAATTATTAAGTTACCTTCCAGATCAAAATCCAAATGACCTGAAAGAGTTATTACAACTACACGGGGAGATACTTGGGAATAAACTGGGAATTACTACTCTGATTATGCAATGATGTATAGATAGGAGATGCTGCCAATTGAGCAACAGTCTTATAGACTTAACCCTCTAAAGTTTGCACAGATTTGAAAAGAGATTGAATGCATGCTCAAAGACGATATACTCGAAGTGAGTTGCAGTGAATGGAGCTCACCCATAATAATGGTAACCAAACCAGTTGGTTCCTAACAATTATATGTGGAGTATCGCAAAGTCAATGCAGTTACAAAATCTGATTCACATCCTATTCTATTTGAAAAATTCTATTGAGAAGACGAGACAAGCAACTTCTATTTCTAAGTTGGACTCACTCAGAGGATGCTGGCATGTACCTTTATCCGAAAGGACAAAGAAAATTTCTGTACCAGTTTAAAATCATGCCATTTTGTATGAAAAATGTGCCAGGCACATTTCATAGACTAACTAATAAAGTCGTTTCGGGCTTGCGTGGTGTACATCGATATCTGGTGATTTTTAGTCACACATGGAAGGACCATTTGGCACATAGGTCAGAATTATTTGATCGACTTCTGGAGGTGGGCTTCATGCTAAATCTGGTAAGAGTGAGTTCACAAAAGCCCAAGTCATGTCCACCTCCAATGATATAGCCCAGGACAGATGGCCCCATGAGATGTGAAATCAAGGTTATTGGGGAGTTTCCAATACCAATGATGAAAAGGGTCTAGGCCCGAAATGTCAAGTTTTCCTGCTCCTATGATGCTGCTTGGCCTGCTGTGTTCATCCAGCCCCACGCCTTGTTATCTCGGATTCTCCAGCATCTGCAGTACCTTTTATCTCTTTATCTATGAAAAGGGAAGTGCAATGATTCTTACGCTTGAGTGGCTTTTACCTGATATTTGTATGGAACTTTAGCAGACTGATTGCTCCACTGACTGACTTCTTGAAGAAGGGCAGAAAATTTCAGTGGACAGAGGAATGTCAGAAGGCGTATGATAGCCTGAAAACTGTGGCAACTACTGCCCCAGTGTTAGCCACAACTAGTTACACAAAGTCATTCAAGGTGGCCATCGATGCGAGTGATGTGGGTCTCGATCCTGTACTCTACTAAGAAGATGCTGAAAAGGTCAAAAAAATGGGTATTTTTCCAGAAAATTGAATAATAATCAACAGGAGTATTCTACAAATGAGAAGGAGACCCTGAGCTTGGTATTGGCGTTACGACATTTCAACATCTATATTGGCAATAATGTTTCTGAGACGATCATATATACTAATCATAACTCCTTAAAGCTGTTGGAAAATGTAAGGATAACAGTTCCAGATTGTTTAGATGGAGCTTTATCACTAAAGCCATTCAGTTTGAAAATTATACACAAAGCAAGATGAGTGAACATAATTGCCGACACGTTATGGTGACTTTGATGAAGGAAGATGGAGGAGTTCAGGGGTGGAAATAAACGGATTGAAGTGGACTGTAGTAGAGAATGTTTGTGTGCTTAAGAGTCAATGTAATGTGTATGTATTGTAGTGTACTAATAGAGTAAGATTAAAGGTTTTCTTAAAAATTAAGCCATTTTTAACGTACTGATGTTTCACTACTTTTTAAGGAGGAATGACGATACTGTGACTTTAAGAGGTGCATTCTGTCCATCTTCTTTTGAAGAGAGCTTTTAAGACATGAGGTACCAAGCTGTCTATTTGAATCCAGTAAAATAGACAGCTTTGGAGGTCTTGGGTGTTTTTTTTTTCAGTTGGAACAATAGAAGCAGCCTGAATGGGTGGGGCCAAGCTCCCACAGAACCAATATTTTTTCGTTATAGCTTTTCAGCAGCCATTGCTGGGCTCTTGAAGCTGGGTTGGAAGCTGCAGTACATCTCTCCCTGCTACTCTCTCTCTCTCTGAGTTTTCCCTTGATATTTTTTCTCCTGGACTGGAAAATTACCTGTGAGACAATCTATTTTACTGAATTTACATTTGTTAGGGGTGTGTTTATGGGATATTACTTATATTGGAACAGTTACTGTTTTGTAGTTAAATGATCTATCATTCTGTAAAATATTCCAATAGCATTAAGTTATTCTTTCTTTAGTTGTGTTTTAGCTGTAGTGCATGAATAACGTGTATTTTGGCTAATGTGGATTAGTTTAACATATCGAATTGCATCTGGAATGCAACACCTGACTCTTGCCTTTAAAATAAGAAAAGATTAGAGTCTAGACTATCTTCTGAATATATTTTAAGGGGGTTTAGTCTGGTCTATAACAAGTGGATACCTTTTGGGACCCAACAAAAGCCCCGATTCACTAACTCTGTGGGAATTACGTGGAAAGTTGAACTTCCATTCGACAATTCCTAAGCTGTCTGGGACTCTATGAAAAATGTCTTTGACCCTGAGCTAGAGAGACCTTGCTTACTCACATGGATAGTCATGCAGGAAATAATAGATTAAAATCATGTCCAAATCCTGAGTAACTGTACAACTCACAGTGCCCCCCTCCCCCGACTCTCTAACTCCTCTCCCTAATACTTCAAGCAGCTGAAACCCTCAAATCCTCTCTCATCCAAACTTATCACTGTCTGATGCTGTCACCCTACCCACCCTGCTCCCAAATGGTATTTGCTGACACTAACCATCCGATGCTAAATGTCAACTGCACATGCACATCTACAATTTTTAAATGCGCATATGCACATGCAATATAAAGAGCATTTTTAAAAACTGAAAACAAATTCTACTTTTTCGGCATTTTTTCTCCTCACCTATATATGTTATCTTTTCTCTGTTCTGTTTTTGTTCAGGGTTTATCTTTCTTTATTTCAATTTATTTCAGAGATGTTGATGCTACAATGCATTCTCCTGGATGTCAGCAAATGCAGCCATTATCCTTCCACCTACAGCCCTGCCACCAATGATGGTGTCACCCTTTTTATGCTGTCAGGTTATCACTCTCAGGGCCTGATTAACTTGCAACCTACCCACTCTACCGCCCTGCCTCCCTTTATTACCCTGCCATTCAACCCAGCCTCTAATCCTAAACAGCATGCACCCTTACCCACATTGCTGCCCTACTATCTGATCCACCCTGCTATCCTAACCACTTCTTTCACTCGTACTCTTTCATTGATTCACTGAAAAGATGTTTAAAGTCCCAAACTTATCAATGGATTATTGAAGGAAGCTGGATGCTGAGCAGTACGGGAAGAATGTCAGTAACCTGCACTCTTCAGGAGGATCTTCTCCCTATTACCTCACACTCATAGGGTCACCCTGTCACTCTAACTCCGTACACACCTCTCACCAAGACTCATGACCTTCAACTCTCAATACTGCATCTGTCATGTCCACTCAATGGATCTCACCACCTTCATCCTCTCAAATTGTTAACCTGTCTTGCCTTCTTTGCCTCTTATTCATCCATTGGAAACATCACCACTTTTTGTGCACATGCAACACCACCAACTCCTCTTCCAGCTATTTCTATCATACTCCCTCCCTCCATCACTTTGAGGGGAAAAAAATCTGTTCACCCTCTAGAATAATATCTCTGCGGAAACCATACAAATTTACCAGTAGTCCACTTGACCTGCAGGACTGACCATGGCTCAATCCCAGGACTGCAAGATAAAAGATCCTTAGACTTTGGTCGGACTAAGCTCCTGGCTGATCTTAGCCAACCACCTTTACAGACTATGGTGAAAGCTCTGCAGTGCTTAAGGGTCGGTACAAATTATTGCTACTGAAACATTCTGGGTATACAACAACAACCAGTACTGAATACCAATGACTGGGTAGCTCCTCTCAAGGACAGTTCTTTGCATCCCGTTGGACATATCCCATCATCCCACTAAGAACTATGTGCCTTTGATTTACACAAATGACTATCTGCTTAATCATTTACAATATAAATTGCTGACACATACTGCAGGTGTGATGTTGACATGGTGTAGTGCTGTATAATGTCATACTTATCCACTTGACTGTTCAGTGCTCTCCACTGCAGCATACTGCCTACCTCTCCAGTTGCACTAAAAAGTAATGCAAGCCCAGAGGCTGAAAGTCTGCAGTTGAGTAATAAAAGTCCAATGTGAGCTATCTTGTCTTATTTGAACAAAATCCTTGTTCAAATATTGAAACCACAACTATATGGCAATGGAGAGAACAAATCAAATCAAAGGCGTATTGAGACCTATCTTCGAATTCAGTGATCAATACTACACAGAACAAGTGTGTATTATCAGAAATTACCACCTTTCACTTCTGGGGCAAACGTATGCTTTACTGCTTAAATTTTACAATACATTAAAGTATTGCAATCAGCTTGCATGCTGTAAACCAGTGATCAACATGACTCTCATGAAGAAGCATCTAGACTTGAAACGTTAGCTTGCTTTGTCTCCATGGATGCTGCATGACCCACTGTGATCTCCAGCATTTTTGTTTTCATTAACATGACTGTTCAACAAGAAAATTACTTTGCAGGTCTCAGACAAATGTTCCTGGAACCCAAGAAAAAATATGCACCACTGGCACTTAATTATATTGGTCTGCAACACCTTGGGAAATCTAAGATCCACCAAGATTCCAGTGTCGCAATTAACCACACTTAAGTTTCATTGTAAAGGGCAGATTTTTAGCTAAAATGAGTCATCAGCCATTTATAAAGTCAGAGACTTCAGTAGAGTATTGGGGTAGTGGTAAGCCTTCTTGAATATTTGAAACATTTGTATAAAGAATTTAATAACCAGAAAATAGCTTGGTGGGGAAACTGTTGTATAGGACAGTGAGCAGTTGAAAGTGTTAACTCACATGTGTCCAACGGGATGTAAAGAAGTGTTCTTGATAGGAGCCAGTCAGTCTTCGGTATTCAGTACTGGTTGTTGTTGTATGACCAAAATGTTTCAGTAACAATTATTTGTACCTATCCTTAAGTAGTGGATGAGCTCCCGTCAGAGACACTCATGTATTGCAGACATAATGTAATTAACTAACTATTAAAGAATATGTAATAAACATATTCTCTTCAATGAAGATCAAACCTATTTTCTGTCTAAGATGTCATTCCCTTGCAGATATCAATAACATAGAGAAATAAGAACAATTGGGAGCGAACAATCCATGACATCTTAAATTGTTTCCAATAAAACCAACATTCACAATAGAAGGCATTGATACATAGGAAGAATATGATTGAATTGTGCATATTTCAAAAGGCCAAACTTGTGAAAACCTGGGATTACTATCTGTATTTTATCTGATCTTCGGTTGGCCCAGTAGGGGAAACAACCTTTACACATCTACCCTGTCAATCCTGCTAAAAATTTTACCTGTTTTAATATGGTGTTTCCAATGAGGACAATGCCAATTATTTAACCTCATTCATCATTGTTCTTATACTTGGTTCTTTAAGGGAATACACTGAAACATTGGGAATTCTCATGAGGATACAGTCAAAGGACAATGAAATCTAAGAATTTGCATGTACTTCAACTTTTGGCACAGACAGAAAGATGTGCAAGAGCTGTGGAAGAACACATGAGTTCACTGACAGAATGATCCTTTGCACATTCCTTTTGTGTATCATCAAATATTTTGTTTTGGTCATCCTTTATTATTTTTTGTATCTCATCCAGTGAACAGGACCTGTGCGGGTTTTGCAACTTCTTTGTTTTTGCTTGTCAGTCCTGACATCTTTTGCCATCAGTGCTATGTTTTTTCTTTACAGATATTATCTGTTCAGTTTCCTTGTTTTTTACCAGAACGTAATATCTCGTTTTGTCTAACATAAAGTGCAATATAATACAGGACATGTCTCTACAACAACAGATGACAATTACATTACACATTTGCATTTCATATCATTCCTCCTTTGATATAAACAAACGAAGGAGTTTTACATCAGTTCCAGTCACATAGAATGGTACAGAGAGGGGGCCATAGACAGTATTCTTTTACCACTGAGCCATTGCAGTGGCTATCCCAAGATTTTCTGTATCCCTTGGCATGCAAGCTTGAACTTAGAAACATGTTGTTCAACAAAGGGGAGGTAATGGCCTAGTGGTAGTATCACTGGACTTTTAATCCAGAGACCCAGATAACATTCTGGGGACCCGGGTTTGAATCCTGCCACAGCCGGTGGAGAGTTTGAATTCAATAAATATCTGGAATTAAGAATCTAATGATGACTGTGAATCCATTGTCGAAAAACCCATCTGGTTCACCAGTATCCTTCAGGAAAGGAAACTGCTATCCTTACCTGGTCTGGCCTACATGTGTCTCCGGATCCACAGTAATGTGGTTAACTCTGAACTGCCTTCTGGGCAATTGGGATGGGCAATAAATGCTGCCTAGACACTGACGCCCTCATCCTGTGAATGAAAAATGTAATACTTGATGTGATACAATTCTTTGCATTTGAATATCAACATACCAGTCTTGGGTAGGTGAAAGAATGTCATTCATTGAATTGGTAATTGCCCAGCTGTACTTGATGCTTATCAAGGTGTGCATTCCAACACAGAGCTCCGTGTTACATCATTGCTCAAGATGATAAATATCATTGTTACTCTTTCCAAGTCATCTTTGCAAAGGCACATTGTAGTAAAGGTTCGTCAATGGTTTCTTCCCTGCCTCAGCTAGGACGGGCCAGCATGTGGTAGAGTACAACCTTCAGGCATTTCAAGGAATCATCTAACAGGATTGTAACAGCTGGGTAAAGAGGGTTGGTATAGCTCCTCTGTTCTCCCAGTCCCTGTTTGACTGGAACAGGTTCCTTTAAAGGATATATTTGTCAATTTCAGTGGTACACAACTGTTTATGCACTGTAATTATAAAAGGCTCATTCAGATGGGTTTTCTTGAATATCAAGGATGGTTTTTATTGTTTAAAGTTTTGGCAAAGATCTATAGCTTGGGTTGTGGGTGAGGTTGTTGACTAGATTGCCGAGCTGGTTTGTTCGCGTTCAGACGTTTTGTCACCATGCCAGGTGATATCGTCAGTGGAGCTTCCAATGAAGTGGTGTTAGTTTGCGTCACTTGGAATTTATACTGTCCGGTCCGTTATGGTGAGTGGTGTCATTTACGGTTTTGATCAGTATGGGTTTGTATATGCGGTCCAATTCTCTGTGTTTGTTGATTGTATTAAGGGTGGAAACCCATGCCCCTAGGAATTCCCGCGCGTGTCTATGTTTGGCTTGGGCTGCTATGGTTATCTTGTTCCAGTTAAACTGATGGGCTTCATTGTCTGAGTGTACCGATGTTAAGGAGAGTTCGTCATACTGTTTTCCTGCTATCTGATGTTCATGTATTCTGGTGGCTAGTTTTTTTACTGTCTGTCCAATGTAATGTTTGTGGCAGTTGTTGCATAATATTCTGTAAACCACGTTTGTTCTGCATGTTGTGGGAATGGAGTCTTTCATCCTTGTGAGTGTTTGCTGAGCGTGGCTGTGGTCTTGTGGGCCACCGTGATTCCTAGTGGTCTCAGGTGTCTTGTTGTCAGTTCCGATATGTTCTCGATGTAGGGCAGTGTGTCCAGTGTGCTAGTGCTTACCGTGTCCTCCTGTTGTTGTCTGTTTAGTAGGCATCCGCGGATGAAGTTGTGGGGATATCCGTTCATAGCGAGGATTTTGTAGAGATGCTTTTCCTCTTTCCTGCATAGTTCTGGGGTGTTGCAGCATTCCCTGTCCCATTTAAATAGTGTCCTAATGCAGCTTGGTTTGTGGACGTTGGGGTGTTTGCTGTAGAAGTTGAGGATTTGATCCGTGTGGGTTGCTTTTCTGTATACTGAGGTTTGGAACTCCCCATTGGTCATACGCTCAACTTTAACATCCAGAAATGGAAGTTGATTGCTGTTTTCTTCTTTGTTTGTGAATCCCATAGCCTGCATGTCCTTGCACACTATGGGCAATTTTGCATGGCCAGTCCAGCTTACCTGCACATAGTCATAGAGTCATAGAGTCATAGAGTTACACAGCACAGAAACAGGCCCTTCAGTCCATGCCAAACATAATCCCAAACTAAACTAGTCCCACCTGCCTGCTTCTGGTCCAGATCCCTCAAAACCTTTCCTATTTGTGTACTTACCCAAATGTCTTTTAAACATTGTAATTGTACCCACATCTACCACTCCCTCAGGAAGTTCATTCCACATGCGAACCACCCTCTGTGTAAAATGTTTGCCCCTCACGTCTTTTTTAAATTTCTCTCCTCTGATGTTAAACATATGCCCCCTTCTGTTGAAATCCCCCATCCTAGGGATAAGACAACTACCATTAACTCTATCTATACCCCTCATTATTTTATAAACTTCTATATGGTTGCGTCTCAACCTCTTACACTCCAATGAAAAAGGTCCCAGCCTATCTAGCCTTTCGTTATCACTCAAAACTTCCATACCTGGCAACATCCTGGTAAATCTCTTCTGAATCCTCTCTCTACCTTAATAATATCCTTCCTACAACTGGGCAACCAGAACTGGACACAGTACTCCAGAAGAGGCCTCATCACCTTTGGACTGTGGGAGGAAACCGGAGCATCCCAAGGAATTCCACACAGACCTGGGGAGAATGTGCAAACTCTACACAGAACATCACCTAAGGCTGGAATCAAACCCGCTGTGAGGCAGGATGACACAAAAAGTCCACAGGGAGATATAGACAGGTTAAGAGAGTAGACAAAACAATTGGCAGATGGAATATAACATGTGCCATTAGGTACCAAGTCCAAGGAGAACATGAACAGGAGTCTTTGAGAAATCTATACTCAGGACATTGCAGAGGCAGCTGCAACCCCCACCCTTGCTGCCTCCTCTGACCCTTGGAAATCCAAGCTAAGGAGGTTCCACTTGCCTCTGACAGTGCTCTGGCTCATCCAGACACAAATGCCCCTGGTTCATACGACCAAACTTCCAAGATCAACAGGCTGCACTGCCAAACAGCCTCCCTCCACCCCAGCTACGAAACCAGCAATTACACTAAGACATAGTGGGAGGGAGATGAAGAAGAAAGCTTATTGGGGGTACTTTAGTGTCACAGCTGATAGTGGACTGGACATTATTTTGTACGATTCTATAAATTGCACTGTTTTGATCTTACATCTGGTTTTTTGTTTCTTTTGTCGCCCGAATGCAAGTTTCACACAAGATGTACCGTGGATCAACGTCTGTGTTGAAATACTTCTGCAGCATCTGGAAGCAAGAGAAACTAGGTCTATACAGTGCACTGGAACCTGCTGATGCCATAGCACCTTGTCCTACAACATCCCTATTCGAACCCTGCCCTCTCTCTTCAAAAGTTTTGGTGTAAATGAATTGTCAGCAATTTCTGGGGCAGGAAGGTGTATAGAGGCAACGTATTATGGGAGTTAGTGATTAGGGACCCCACAGCCCTGCATCCTGTAAAGTACATGGATCTAAGAGCAATGTTGTTTCCTGTCAAAAGTCCTCACATCAGTGGGTCCTACCGCCCCTTCCCTCATGGATCAAGTTACTTACCCCACCCACTCAGAGTATGCTGGCTGCTTATTTTCTTTCCCATTGCATACTTTTGATTTGCAGCATGATGGAAGATGACAGTGAGCATTCCTCAGCCAGTGGCTGGTAGCTTTCACCTCTACATATTGGTGGGATCCTAAACACCCAGATCCCCTTCCTGGTAGCCTTTCCTATGAACCCCTTTTGCTTCCCACCTCCCCAGGTCCTCACCCGAACCATCTGCATGACCCTGCACCCACTCACATTCAGCGCCAGCTCCCCCTCAGCCCCTCGCATATGAGGGGATTGCCAGGTGTGGTCACACAATATTCCCTCTGCCTCGAAGCCAAGGTGCTTTGAACTACCCATGAAACCCCCTCCTGCATGACCCTCCCTTCCCATCCATGATTTACCATTTGCCATTCCCCCTTGCTCATACTGTTACCCCTTCACAAATGTCATGTGTGTTCCTTCCTGGTTTTATGACCATGCAGCCCTGGGGAGGTTCTGCACATGCCAATTTGTATGACGATGGACTGGCTTCCTTTTCCTGAAGCCATTACTGTGCACAGACCTTGAAGGTCCACACAGCAGTAAACATAATTAGAGAGGACTTTGATTGTCATCCATCACCCCCCCAACATCAAATCTGAAGAATAGTTTGCTGAAACCAAACGAGCTCCATTGTACCCCCTCCACAGCCTTTCCCCTTAGTGTCCGTGGATGGAGCTGATTTGAAAGACCATGGCTCATCCCCTTGACTGAACTAACCAGACAGCCACGGGCAAGAACAAAGAACAAAGAACAATGCGGGACAGGAACAGGCCCTTCAGCCTGCACTGACACATTTTGCCCTTCCACATTAATCTGGCTTTACATAAAGGATCGGTCTCCCTCTATTCCCTTCCTATTCATATATTCATCCAGGTGCTTCTTGAATGCTCTCGAACGCATTTCTCTTTTAAACTTCACCCCTCACACTTTGAACCTGTGTCTCCTCATAATTGACCCCTCCACCCTGGGAAGAAGCCTCATACTTTCCACTCTATCCATGCCATTCACAATCTTATAAAGTTCCATCAGGTCACCCCCTTAACCCCCTGTGTTCCAGTGAAAACAAATCCAACCAAACCAACCCTTCTTCATAGCCAGAATTCCCCCAAACCAGGCAACATCCTGGTAAACCTTTTCTGCACCCTTTCCAGAGCATCCACATCCTTCTGGTAGTGTGTTGACCAGAACTGTATGCATTATTCCAAGTGTGGCCTAATTAAAGTTCTATAAAGCTGTAACATAACTTATCTATCCATATACTAAATGCCCCTTCTAATGAAGGCAAGCATGCCATAGGCCATTTTTACTACCTTATCTACCTCTGCTGCCACCTTCAGTGATCTGTGGACCTGCACACCCAGATCCCTCTGCATAACAATACTGCTAGGGGTTCTGCCACTCACTGTATAATGTCCACTTGTACTTGACCTTCCAAAATGCATCACCTCACATTTACCCAGATTAAACTCCTTCTGCCATTTTTCTGCCCATGCCTCCAACTGATCTATATCATGCTGTATCCTCTGACAATCCTCCTCACTATCCGCAAGTTCCACCAATCTTTGTATTGTTTGCAAACTTACTAATTAGACCAGCTACATTTTCCTCCAAATCATTTATCCAGATCATGAACAGCAGAGGTCCCAACAATGACCCCGATAGACCACCACTAGTCACAGCCCTCCATTCCAAAAAGCATCCTTCTACCAGTACCTTCTGTCTCCTATGCCTTAGCAAGTTCTGTATCCATCTTGCCAACTCACCCATTATGCCATGTGACTCCATCTTTTGCACCAGTCTGCCATGAGGGACCTTGTCAAAGGAGTCTGCCATGAAGTGCCCAGACCGCTGACTGATCTCTGTACATCTCCATAGCTGCGTTCACCTCAGATGCTGAGGAACCACAGGACCAACTGTGATCCCTTCCCTGGGCTGCAGAGACATAGACCTCTTTACTGAGAACACCTTGACCAGATGCCTGACAGTGGCCAATGTCCTGGACTGGTATCAGTGGCTGTCCTTCGCTTGCTGTGCCAGACTGACTGGTACCTATTTGGACTTTGATGAGGACACTCCCCTAGGACTTTGAGACTTGACTGTCTTCTTGCTACAAATTCAGCATGCTTTTCCCTTAATCTATTGGCACATAGAACAGTTTGTGAGATTGACGTAGCTCACTGTCTTACAGCAAGATGTCCATCTCCTTGACTGAGGGCAACTGACAAGCAAGATAAGCTGCTTGTGTGACTGTATAATTACAGCACGCAAGGCGCAGCTTGGCAAACCAAGACTCATCAGGGCGGATGTGACTATGCAGGTAAATGCTAAGAAAGCTCTGAGACAGCCAGATTTAATCTGTGAACTGTGTGCCTATCGCTGTGTGCAAAGTGCTTTTCTGCAGCTTTCCACCACTTGGTGTCAGTATGCCCTGCAGTACTCGTCTGTGCTTCCTGAACAGCCTGTGAGTGGATCGGAGAGTCACCGTGTGATGGTTGTGACTGCTTGGCAAATGCAGAATTCCAATATCTGTGGATCCGGGATACATGTAGCTGGTACCTGTACTTGTGCCCTGAGATGCTGCATGATCCAAAGTAACATGGAAGTCCTTCAGTGCAAGTGGTGAGCTGATTTCCATGTCAATTTTTCTCAGTACTTAGCTCGTTCATTTGGTAAGATAGAAAGTTTAATATTTATGAGGCGAGTTGGATAATTAATATGGAGTATAACAAGCAATAAACCTTTCCATTGGGAACTCACCACTGCCTAATTAGAAATTTGCCTCTCCACACAGCAGAAACATAAATGCTGGAGTAAAATGTTCTTCATCCTAAAGTTGGCCTCTACAGATGTCTTGTCCAATTCTGCCACTAACCTTGCTGTAGCCCAACTAGCACAGTCTCCTATAAAGTTCCGCCCATTACCTCACCTTTAGTAACATTCTGTCAGCTTTCTGCTCTGCCATCCTCACCATCTGTCGACTTATTCCTCCTCCCCATTTGTCAACAGCACAAATTGTGCAGCGGCCTCTTTCATACCCATCTCCCAAAATTTTGTGTAGAAATGTCAGAATTCTCGCCACCACCGATACCTTCTGGCATCCATGTCGATGGTGCCACATTGAGAGCTCAGCTACACACCACTTCAGACGCTGCAAACCAAGAACTATCCCTCATGCTGAGATCCTGCGATATTATCCCCAAGGAACTTTTGTAGAGAAGCAAGTTAGTTCCTGTGGTCCATGGTTTGTTCCACTATACCAGTGATGGTACCATGGGAAGCATTTTATCATTGTTCTGTGTCAGTGTGAGGGTTTCGTAAATGTTCCATGATTCATGTTTGGATGGGCACACCCTTATCTCCCAACAACCATCCATGTATGGCCAGAGTTCCTTGGAAGGAAGCACTTCACCAGTATGTAAGGGACATGATACCTGCTAGCATATTTCAGGCACATCTCCAAAATTTGACATCAATAGTCACTTATAATTTGAACATTGATTGAGTGGAAGACTTTTTCTTTAATTAATTCTGCAGTTTGGATGCATCACGGCTGCAGTCAACTGTGCCCTACACCTGGGGGAAGAGAGTAATGATGGAGGATTCCACTGTTTGACCTCTCAACATTAGGGAACAATATTAAAGGTTGTGATCTGAAGATAATGGCATCAGTTACATCCCAAATGTATCTATCAGTCAAGATTCGGGAGGTGCCACACAGTGTGATGATACAATGGTTTTAAGAGGTATAGTTGTCCTTCTTTTTGGAGAGAGGTTTTGAGCCATAGGTACTGAGCTGTCTCCTCCAATCTAATAAATTAAACAACTTGTGAGGCCTTGGGTTTTTATTAACTTGGAACAATAGAAGCACCATGAGTGGGTGGAGTCAGACTCCCATAGAATCAGGGTTTTAGTTTAGCTTTCAATAATTGCTGAGGTTTTGAAGCTGGTTGTTGAAGCTGCCACATATTTCGCTGTAATAGCTAAGAGCTTGTGTTCTCTTTCTGCTGCCAGAATTGTATGTGATACAATATTTACTGAATTTCCTTTGCGAAAGGTTTGTTTATGGGATGTTACTATAGTGAACAGTTGCTGTTTAGTAGTTAGGTAATCTAATATTCTGTTAAATTTTCCAATAGAGTTAAAATTATATCAATTATTCTTTCCTTTGTTTGTATTTTAACTGTAGAGTGAGAAAAAAGTGTGTTTTGCTTGAAGCCGAGAAGTG
>JAHRHZ010000289.1:26838193-26862069 GCA_024137785.1 Ginglymostoma cirratum | reverse complement strand
AAGGGTCCCAACCCGAAACGTCAGCTTTCCTGCTCCGCTGATGCTGCCTGGCCTGCTGTGTTCCTCCAGCTCCACACTATATTATCTCTTAATTAAAATGACAGCTTGGGCTTTCCTCTCTGGAGGCTGGATGGCATCCCCTGAAGATCTCAGTACATGCCAGGCTGGTGATAAAGTTGTAATTATTCCCTTCTCCTGTATTGTCTCCACATTTGAAGCCAGGCCAAAAGGACTCCAACCATTTTGACTTCTACATCAGATGCATGAGTAGATAATCTGTGAGGAATGGCAGAAAAATAATAATTTTGTTGAAGGATCTCCTAGCCCTCAATTCCAGCGCAATGAAGCTTCTTGTCTTGCCCTCACATTGGCCCAGAGGCTTCCCAAGGAGGTCAATATCACACTTCCATAAGTAGATCTGAGGTATTTAAGTTTATCCAAATGTAAGTTGCACAGCCAAGCTTTTCATGCTACACTGGGACAGTAGGACCGATCACCAATAACAAGGCACTTCCAAACATCACAGACCTTACTGGTCTTTGCATACTTACAGTTCATGAGCAAATGCGGCAGATGCAAAATGGTTTTCCAGCCCAAGCTGGGGAATGTGTTTCTGATATGAAAAGCTCAGGTGACGCTTTTAAGAATGTTTTTCTGATTACATTTGTTTAGATGATATGAGAAGGAGACAAGACACAGTATGCTGGTTATTATTGGTTGAGGCCATAATTCTGAATGTGGATGCTTCAAGAACAACCTGCTGATGAAGTGTGAATGGATGCCAGATGGGTGGTATTATTTAATCACTGCAGTCATGGTTATTACAATTGTCTCGAGCAGTGCCTCAAATTCCAAATGTAATAGTATGCTCCTCAAGAAAAACATAATAACTTAGTCCATCCAAGTTGCATGTGGTTTTAGTGATTCTGTGAAGTTACTGCACAGATGACTTTCAATTCATGTGGGCAGGTTTCCAACTTTATAGTCTTATGAGTGAATTGCAGGCTCCATCAGAGACACAGGATGATCTCCCCCCGCCTCATCCTTCACATTTCCTTCTGTATTGCTCTCCCTGTAATCCCTTTGACCTTTTCAGCTTACTCCCATTTCTGCAGAGTACAGCACCTTGGTGTAGTTGCTAATGCCCACACTTTACCCCCAGAGCCCAAAGCTTTGCAAATTGCCGAACATATATATGAACAAGCGATAGGAGTAGGCATTTCAATGCCTCTAGCTTGCTCTGACATTAAATGAGGTTATAGCTAATCTGATTGTAACCTCAAATCCACGTTCTAACTGCGTCTGATAGCCTTTCACCTCTTTGTTAAACAAGAATCCATTTACCTCTCCTTTAAAAATATTCACTGACTCAACTTCTGCTATCTTTTTAGAATTCCAAAGATACACTACCCCCAGAGAAATAAAATGCATCTCAGTTCTGTTTTAAATAGACAACACATGATTTTAAACCCTCATTTTAGAATCTCCTACAGGAGGAAACATCCTTTCCCATCTACTCTGTCACGCTCCTTCATAATGCTTCAATAAAGTCACCTCTTCCTCTTCTCACCTCCAGTCGGTATAAGCCCGTTGATTCCATGTATTAGTCTATTAAATTTCTCTGAACTATTTGCAACACATATACATCTTACCCTAAATAAGGACACCAGTACTGTGCAAAATGCCCAGCTCTCACCAGTGCCTTTTTTTTACTGAAGCATAGCCTTCCAACATTTGTAATCAACTCCCTTGCAATGAATTGTAATGCTCTGTTAGCTTTCCTAATTATTTGTTTAACCTAAACTGTAACTTTTTGTGATTCATGCAAAGGGACACTTCAATCCCTCTACACCTCAGAGATCTGCAATCACCCACCACTTAGATTTGATGCCTTTTCTGTATTTTACCTCCCAAAATAGACAATTTCACATTTCTCCATTTGTCATACTTTTCTCCATTCACTTAAACTATCAATGTCTTTCTGCCATATCCAGTTTTGTCAGGGCTCCTCGATGCCACACTTTGTCAAACATAGCCTTTCACAGCTTACATTTCTAAGTACTTCTGCATCATCAGCAAATTTAGAATAAAAACCTTCTATCCTTTCATTCAAATCATTTATCTAAACCGTAAACAGTTGAATATCTATCGCTGATCTGTATGGCACACGACGTGTTATATCTTGCCAACATGAATAAGACTAGTTGATATCAGCTCTCTACTCCTCGGCTGTTAGTCATCTTTTATCCTTGACAAAATGCTACATCCTAAACCATAAGGTTTTATCTTCTGTCACTATCTTTGATGGGGTACTTCAATGCCTTCTGGATATCTAAGTAAAGCACATCTACAGGTTCCCCCTTATGCACAGCACATGTTAACTCTTCAAAGAAAACCAATAGATTGATCAAACCTGATCTCCCCTTCACACATCTATGTTGTTTCTAACTAATTATCTGGAAATTATGCAAGTGCTATGCTGCAACTCATTTTGGAATAGCTTCAAACATTTTCCTGTGACAGACCTTCCCAGAATCAAAGTGGCTTTGAAAAAGTAAAATGAATGTGGTAACCATCTCACTAGTCACTTCTTTTAAAACCCCAGAATGAAGTCCATAAGTGGTGTGCACCAGGTAGAAGATGCAATGCAGAAATTCACCAGGCTTCTTAGACTATACACTCCAAACCAAAGACCACTTCCATCCACAAGAACAAGGACACCAAATACTTGGCAATGCCATTATCTGCAAGTTCACTTCCAAGCCACACACCATCCTGACTCAGAAATATATCACCGTTCTTTCAGTGTCACTCGATCAAAATCCTAGGACTCCCTCCCTAAAGGCATTGGGAGTTTACCTACAGCCCATGGACTTTTGCAGTTCAAGAAGCAGGTCACCACACCCTTCTTAAAGGTAACTAAGGATGGGCATTTATTGCTAGCTCAGCTATCAATGCCCACATCTATCAATTAATTTATTTTTAATTGCCCTTATTTCAATTTTTTAAAAAATTATTACAGATCCACTCTGCTCTTTGTCAATACAAAATATTATGATGACTGCTATTTGGGTGCCTTTTCACTCTGAAATTATTAAGCTTGTTTCATTGCACAATACCAAGTCTCCAAAACATGCTATTGTACAATGTTAAGCTGAAAATATATGACCTTCTCATCTCGGTTACCATCTGACTTTTCTTTACATATGTGGATTATCATAGTGCCATGCTGTACCCTGTTTGGTTACTACTAAGGAACCTGTCAACAACTCCTGCAAATGATTCTTAACTCTGTTATTTCTCATCCCTACCCAAGCTAATTCCACATCTTGAATTCCTCAGCTTTTGTTATCCATTTCTGATGTGTTAATACCATTTACTAATAGATCCACCCTTCAAACAATTCTTAGCCTTTTGATATTAGTAAATGTCTTGTCCCGTTCAAGATTCGGGTCTCAATCTATGGAATCTTGCAGCTATGCTGCTGTAATGGCTACTAGGTATTACTTATTTATTTCTGTTTGCACTCTCATTTAATCTGCTTTGTATCAAATGCTACATATATTCAGATGTGAAGCTTTTTGTTTATCCTTTTAATTTATCCTATTAGTTTGCTCTTAAATTTGTACTCTCCATGCCTTCATGTCATGGTCTGTTCATCATTTCACACATTAATACCTTTTTCTTTGGTCTTGACTCTACTCTTTCATTCACTACGTTGTCCCAAATTTGATTCCTTGCCCACACGATTTAGTTTACTATACTTTCCACTTCCCTAATTATGGAGTTGGCAAGAACATCAGCCCCAGCACAGTTCAGGTGGAGAGTGTATTATCAGCACAGATGCCATTTTTCTCAGTATTGGTGCCTGTACACCACAAACTGGAATCCTCTTCTCCCATACTCTTTGAGATATACATTCATCTCTCATATCTCACTTACTCTATCCCATTTTGCTTGTGGCTCAGGTAATAAACCAATGATTTTAATCTTTGAATACTGCTTCTTAATTTGGCATCTAGCTTCTCACAGTGACTATGTAGAAGTTCTTTCTTTGTCCTGCCAATGTTGTTGGTACCTACATGAACCATGAAGACTAGATTCTCTCCCTCCCACTGCAAATTCCTTTCCAGCCCTAAGTAGATTATCTGAACCATGCAACCCAAAAGTCAACACATCCATCTGGGCACATGCTCTTTTCTGCAGAGAACAGTACCAATTTCCTACACTATATTGTCCTCTACTGCCACTACATTCCACTTGCTGCTACACTTGCATCGCTTCCTGTGTCATGGTACCATTGTTAGTTAGCTCATCCAACCAAACAGCCCTCACTTTCATCCAGACAAACTGAAAGAACCTGAAATGTTTTGGACAGTTGCAAAGATTGAGACTCCAGCGCTCCTGCTCTCTGGGTCTTCTTACCTGCCTCAGTTGCAGTCACACTTTCTTATCCATGAACACTGACCAAATCAGCTGACCCAGTTCTAAGAAGTGCAACTGCCTCATGGTACATATTTCCCATCCGTCATGCATCACAGTGCCTGTAGTTCAGCTTCCTTTTCATTAACTCTCGGATAAACCTCTCCCATTTTAACTACCATTGGCTGCTGTGTCAGCCCTGAACCACACTGGCATCCAAGATCTCCCACATGCCATATTTGTGACACATCAGCTGCCAACCTTAACATGGAGCCATAGAGTCATACAGCACAGAAACAGATCCTTCAGTCAAACCAGTAAATGCTGAACATAATCCCAAACTCAGCTAGTCCCATCTGCCTGTTCCTGGCCCATATCCCCCTAGACCTTTCCTATGAATGTACCTATCCAAATGTCTTTTAAATACTGTAACTGTACCCACATTCACGACTCCCTTGGGAAGTTTATTCCACATGTGAACCACCTCTGTGTAAAAAATCCGCCCCCATGTCTTTTTTAAATCTCTCTCCTCTCACCTTAAAATGTGCCCCATAGTCTTGAAATCCCCCATCTTAGGGAAAAGACAACTATCATTAATTCTGTCATACCCCTGATTATGTTGTAAATTGCTATAAGGTCGCCTCTCAACCTCCTACACTCTAGTGAAAAAAGTCCCAGACTATCCAGCCTTTCTTTATAACGCAAATCTTCAATACCTGGCAACTTCCTGGTATATCTCTTCTGACCCCTCTCCTGCTTAATAACATCCTTCCTATAACTGGGCGACCAGAGCTGGACACAGTATTCCAGAAGCGGTCTCACCAATGTCCTGTACAACCTCAACATGACTTCCCAACTCCTGTACTTGAAAGACAGAACAATGAAAGCAAGCATGCCAAATGCCTTTTAACCACCCTGCCTATATGAGATGCAAACTTCAAAGAATTATGTAGCTGAAACCCTAGGTCCCTCTGTCCTATGACGCTACCCAAGGCCCTACCATTAATTGTATAAGTCCTACCCCTGTTTGTTGTACCAAAATACAATACTTTGCATTTATCTAGATTGAACTCCATCTGCCATTTTTCAGTGCATTGACCCAATTGGTCAAGATTCCTGTGTAATCTTAGAACACCTTTTTCACTGTCTGCTACACCACTAATTTTGGTGTTGTCCGCCAACTTAATAACAATCCCTTCAATATTCTCATCCAAATCATTTATAGAAATGACAAACAAAATAGGCCCCAGAAACGATCCCTGTGGAACACCGCAAGGGTCTCACAATTACCTCCCTTACATCCCACAATGTTTTGGGATACATTAGATCAGGTCCAGAAGATTTATCCACCTTTATATTCTATAAGACCTCCAGAACTTCATTTTCTGTCAAATGAACTGCTTTTAAATACTAAAATTTATTTCCATGTGTTCTCTCACCTCCATTTCTTTCTCCACAGTGAAAACTGATGTGAAACATTCATTTAGTATATCTCCCATCTCCTGGTGTTCAACACAAAGACAACCACCTTAATCTTTAATGGGCCCTACTCTTTCTCTAGTTACCTGCTTGCTCTTAATGTATTTGTAGAATCTCTTTGGATTATCCTTAACCTTATCTGCCAATGCTATCTCTTTTCCCCTCTTTGCCTTCCTGATTTCCTTCTTAAGAATGCCCCAACACTCTTTATATTGATTAAGAGGTTCAGTGTAACCAAGTTGTCTATATCGAAAATAAGATTCTATTTTGTTCTTGACTAGAACCTCAATATCTTTATTCATCCATTCTTCCTGAATCTTACCAGCCTTACCCTTCACTCTAACAGGATCATAATGTCTCTGAACTCTCATCATCACACTCTTGAAAGCCGCCCACTTGTCAGTTGTCCTTTTACCTGTAAATAGTCTACTCCAATCAACTTTTGAGAGTTCTAGTCTCATTCCATTAAAATTTGCCTTACTCCAATTAAAAGCTTTAACCTTTATGGAAGGCTTATCCTTTTCCGTGACCATTTTGAAACCAATAGAATTATGACCATTAGACCTAAATTGTTCCCCCACTTTTACTTCAGTCACCTGCCCTGCCTTATTGTCCAAAAGAAGGTCTAGTTTTACTCCTTCACTAGTAGGAGCATCGACATATTAATAAAACAAAATTCTTGACTACAGTTGACAATTCTTCGCCATCCAAACCTTTAATACCATGGTAGCCCCATTCAATGTTTGGAAAATTAAAATCCCCCATTATTACAATCTTATAATGCTTACATGTCTGAGACCTCCCTACGTAAATGTTTCTCAGTTTCCTTCTGACTGTTGCGGGGGTGCTTGTAATACAGTCCCATTTAGGTGATCTTTTCTTTTTTATTTGGAATTTCTACCCATATATGTTCACTGAACGATTTTTCATAGTTACAGCATCAATATATTCTTAAATCAAATACTGGTGATGTGATACCTGCCTCTGTGGAATTATTTCATCATAATCTTATTTGGTTATTTAGTTATTTGACAGTAACAAGCTTGTAGCAATCTCAATTACCCAAAAGTGAATAGTTACGTACTCTCCAGCAGGATTCACTGCATATCAATTAAGGCGAGATTATTGACTGATTGTTTTTTTGTTTCCCTAGATTCTTACAACATAACAAACAAGAGCAGGAATGGACCAAATGTTTCTGTTTTTGTTTACCTTAATTATTTTGCATGCTTCAACAAGGTGACCTCTCATTCTTCTAATTTACCTTTGTGGAGGGGGTGGTGGAGTATTTTTACCACTTGGCTAACTATGCTGAAACCCAAGCTAACGGCCTGGGGATACAGCCTCAAATCACACCATGGAATTGGGTTACATTCTATTGTACAATAGATCATTTATTACAAAATTGCTAATTAATCCTCCCTGGTTACACAATTCGAGATTTAAACTAGCCTTTTCCTTCATTGGTTCCCCGGTTTATTGCCTCTGGAAATTCTCACAGCAGCATTCTACAAACCCATCCTCCATACAATCTTTGCCAATTTCTTTGATATTCTATTTCTAATTTATGAAATGAAAATGTATCCCTTCAAAATCCCTCAAGCACACACACAATCAATCATGGCTCAGACAAACAAAAGACAAATGGGTTAATACATATACTATGGGTAAATAAAGAATACGGATGTGGTAAACAAAAATTTGAAGGACCAGAAGTATAAACCACAAATGGAAATTTACTTTCTCACCATGCCTTTAATTTTTGAACTGATGACATACTGTTCCCCATAAGACGACAGTCACTGTTTGATTTGACTGTTTCGCAGATGGACTAATGCCTTTTCTTATGTTAATCATTTTAAGCTTTCTTGATTTTTCTGTCTTTTCCTGTCAGAGGGGGAAAGGGAAAGATGGCTGTTTCTGTATGCAGGACATGGATGTTTCTTCTCCTTGGCTGCCCTCAGCACTTACAGCTTTTTAATACTCTGTGGTTCAACCAATCAGAGAGCTGTTGGCAGGCAGAATTTCTTTAGCTCAAAAGGTTCTTCTATTGCTCAGTCTCGAATTATCCCTGTTACTGCTTCAGAAAGAATTATTGTATCACCTAATTCAAGAATATGCAAAGCCATATTTTCAAGTGGTAAAAATCTCCTGGTTTTTCAAATATAGCCAGCTCACTCCCAGTTCAGTTTACAGCACCAAGTATGTGGTCTCTTGCATACCCGCGCATTTAAAAAAAATTTTTTGAATATGTTTCATTAACAAAGAAAAGATACCACATATAAAACACAACTCAAAAAGTTACATTTATTCACCCTCATACATTCGTTCTTGAAGATTTACACAATTTCTTGTTATTTAGTTCCCAAATTCTTAAACTATTTCAGCACAACCGCATTCTCGACAATGTATCTAATATTGCATTATCTTTTCTAGCTTTGGGAACCATTTTCATATTGAATGGTCGAATCAATAGGCTTGCATTTTGCATGTTAATTTTCTCCACAACAGCTGGTGGATGATAGTCAGTATAGATTAATGTTTCTTCACAATCAGGACAGACACAGATTCAAAACATTGAACAGCCGATAATAATCTAGAGTCGAGTAGTTCTAATTTTGCTTTAATTGTTTAGGACGGTACTCCACTGGCCTCTTTTATTCTAAATGTATCCCCTCATAACAATACTTCACCTATCTCCAAGTTATTAGGATCAATTAACCTTTTAAAAAGTTTTATAAAATTAGGGGCGGCCATTTCTCATTAATTTATAAGGATTGTCTTCACCTTCTGAAAGGCTGCTTGGCACTTGGCTGACCATATCACCTTTGCCTGTTTTCATAACAAATCTATTAAAGGTAAAGCAGTCATGTGAAAGTTAAGCACAATCTTCTGCAAAAAACTACACATTCTCAAAAATCTCATGATTTCCAATTGAGAACTACCCATTCCTGAAAGTATGAGAACATTCACTTTTCTTGTCCCAGGCAACTCTTATCTTTGCCTACAATATATTGGAGGTAACTTACCCTCACTATTGCAAACTAACTCTTGGCAAGACCTATTATAAAGCCAGCTAACTGTAATTAAATTTAAAGGGCTTCTATTTGCTTTGCATGTTCCTCCTAGATGTTACTGTATATTACAACATTACCCAAATAAATTATTGGTTAAACCCTTTAGATATGACTTGATTAATATGATTTTGGGATGTAACTGGGGCATTTTTAAACCCAAAGGGCATCTCTTGACATTGATATTACCCATTTGGTGTAACAAAAGCTGGCATCTTTTGATAACTTTTGATGTGGATCGCATTTGCCAGAACCCCTTCAATAGATTAGTCTTACAAATAAATGATACTCTGTCAACATTATCACTAGACCTTTTTAAACAAAGAATTGGTTAGTAATGTGTTTTGGTTATTGTATGTACTTTTCTGTAATCTATACAGTTTCAAGTCAACTTATCCAGTTTAGAAACTAACATCATTCATACACTTAACTGCTTTGCCTTGATTCAGTCGAGCAATTTTGCAGCATTCCTTGGATCTTGTCTGGCTAGCATAGTATATCCAGTTGTATCCCTGCAGATGTCCTTGAATTTCTCGAATATTCTTAAAGACATCCTGTTATCTTTGATCCAGTTACAAAAATATACCATATAAACATACCACTATTTAAGTATTGGCTAATCAAATTTAGAATGTTCACTTTCCTGTACCACATTTTTACCAACCCTGTGATCCTCCACTACTCTAATCACCTGACACACTTGCTCTTTCTTATCTTTCTCCTTGCAATGATACCACTTTAATGTGCTGATTTGATTTGTTATTGTCACATATACCTAGGTATAGTTAAAAGTTTTGCTTTACCTGCAGCCCAGGCAGATCATACCATACAAAGTACATCAGGGTAATAGAACAGAGCAAAGAAAACAATGTTATGGCTGCAGAGAGAAGTTGCGCAGAGAACAAGATGAACATTAAATTTCAATTTGCGTGCTTGTTTGCCATAACCATTTTCTACCTTATAATTAAGCATATCTATCAGATGAGTAATTTTACTAATCTTCTTAAACATTGTGTATTCACCACTGAATCTTGTCTTCATAGGTTCACACTGTAAAGGCCACAACACTGACATTTTGTCTTCTGTTTGAAACATTCTAGCTGGAGCATGTTTACCTGCATATTCTTTTATCTTTGCCTGTAAAGTTTTTTAAATGTTCCTGTGCTAGTTTACAAACTTCTGAGGGTCTCCAAAGAAACATGGACACATAAGACAAAATCGAGGACTCATCTTTTAAAGTTAAAAAGGCCTGCTTAATCAAATTTGATGGACTTATTATTTCATGACCATAGATCAATTTGAGCAGACTAAATCTAATAGATTCATTTGGTAAATCTCTGTGAGAAATAGTACGAAATCTAATCCATTATCCCAATCCTGTAGGCTTTAATCATTGTTCTGAGAGTCTGATAACCCTTGAAAGCTCCCTGTGTTAGCAGATGATCGTTATAATGAAATAGCTTATATTAAAGTTTTGGCAAAGATCTGTAGCACGGGTTGTGGCTGTGATTGTCGACTTGTTCGCTGAGCTGGCTTGTTCTCGTTCAGACATTTCGTCATCCTGCTGATGATGTCACCTAGCATGGTGAACAAACGTCTGAACGAGAACAAGCCAGCTCACCGAGCAATTCAACAATATCGCAGTTTATATTGGCGTGTATTCACTCGCTTAATTCTGGATCTGCTTTTTGAGCTGCAACTATTGCAGGCATGTTAATCATGTATTTTGAATCATCTGTGTCTTTAAGGAAAGCTTCAGCCAGCTTTACCGTCTACCTGTGGTATTACTTTGACCTCTGGTGATGGAGTGTGTTTGGTCCTTTCTCTGGTCACCAAACATGAGGGAAAAATACCTGGAACTGTACCCTGATAACTATTCTGTCCCTTTAACTTTATTCAGGCTTTCTGTGATTATAAGCAAAGTTATAACCTTTGCTCTAGTCAAACCACTACCACAGTATTTTTCTTAATGGTCAATTTCTTAATAACTCCTTCATAACTGTCCCAGACACCAATCACACTCCAATTGTATCTAGTACAATGGACCAGGATCTCTTTTCCACAAATACCATTCATTTGACTTTCATTGCACTCTCCGAAGCAAAAACAATGTCCTTATCCAGTAAAAGAATTTGGTAGTTCCTGTGTCCCTTAGCATAGTTTACCAGTATCATTTATAGAAATGCTATATTATCTTTGGATAAAAACTTTTTCTACTGTTCAACTACATTATTTACCTTCTTTAACTGTCATCCAGTTTCTTGATTAAAGTTAAAGCTACAATTAGATCGTGATATTTTCTTTTGAGTTCCCTTTTCATTCTCACTTCTATAAACTCCGACAAATCCCGAGGGCTTTGCATAGTATTCGAAATAATGGCATTCTACATTAACACAATGCAAACACTGAGGTCATCAACTTTCACCGTCATCTTCAACACTTTCCTTTCTGATCAGAAGAGGGCATCTTGGAGAAATCTCTGCTGTCTTTTATTCACCTTGTTTACCAGCCTTGCTATCACTCTCCCATCCACTGCTCTCTTGAGTTTATGGGGTGACAGAGAAAGATCATTTGGTTTTATGGATCATCACATAATCATCAGCCATTACTGCTGCCTGTTCATCCGTTGGAAACACTCCAGTTTTCACATAGGCTCCAAATACAAAATGTAGTGTTATTTTCGTTCTTTTCCAAGCGAAAAATTTCTTTAATGGTTTCATATGAGATATTTACTTCTAATGTCTGCATCCATCTGTCAAACCTTACTTTGCTTTACTGTTTCAAATTCAATGTAGGATTGGCCAGGTTGAGTCCTCAAATTTTCAAAATTTTGTCTGTATGTTTCAGGAACTAATTTGCATGCACCCAAAATAATCTTACGGTGACATAATCCTTCAAAACCTCCTCTGACTGTGATGCATAACATTTCATTTGCTCTACTTGTCAGCTTACTTTGCATGGATATATTCAGTTGTCCTAAGGCCACTTCACTTGTTTTGCTGGGCTGAATCGTATTATATTTTGGATAAGTGTCAATTTTGTGAAGTTTCACAAAGATTCCTGTGAAGCCTAGTGAGATTTCTCACCATATCATACTAAGCTTGTCTCATTAAGTACAGAGATAGTAGAAACTGTCGATGCTGGAGAATCTGAGATAACAAGTTGTAGAGCTGGATGAACACAGCAGGCCAAGCAGCATCAGAGGAGCAGGAAAGCTGATGTTTCAGGTCTGGACCCTTTTACAGAAATGGGGGAGGGGAAGGGGATTCTGAAATTATAAATAGAGAGAGAGGTGGAGGCGGATGGAAGATGGATAAAGGAGCAGTTAGGTGGAGAGGAAATGGTTTCCAGGTGGTTGCCAGAGGTGGAAACAGAGGTCCAGGAAGGAGAGAGAGGTCCTGGATGTCTGTTTCTGTCTCTGGCAAACATCTGGAAACCGATATCCATTTCAAGCGTACCGACTCCCACAGCTATCCAGAAGACACCTTCTCTCACCAGCCTTACTGCAAAAATGCCATCCCTTATTTCCAATTCCTTCTCCTCTGCCACATCTGCACCCTAGATGAGGCATTCCACTCCCGGACATCCCAGATGTCTTCGTTTTTCAAGGACCGCAACTTGCCCTCCACGGTGGTGGAAAACTCCCTCGACCGCAGTTCTCGAGTTTCCCGCAACTCATCCCTCACTCCCCCTCTCCACAATAACAACCAAAACAGAATCCCCCTCATCCTCACGTGCCACCCCACCAACCTCCGGATCCAACACATCATCCTCCGGTACTTCCGCCACCTGCAATCTGACCCCACTACCAAAGACATTTTTCCCTCCCCACCCTTATCTGCCTTCCGGAGGGACCACTCTTTCCATGACTCCCTTGTCTGCTCCACACTCCCTACCAGTCCCACCACCCCGGCACTTCTCCCTGCAACCGCAGGAAGTGCTACACCTGTCCCTACACCTCCCCCCCAACCCCCTCCCACACCCCAAGAAAACCTTCCACATCAAGCAGATGTTCACCTGCACATCTGCTAATGTGGTATACTGTATCAGCTGTTCCCAATGTATCCTCCTGTAATCAGGAAAACTAAGCGGAGGCTTGGAGACCGCTTTGTGGAACACCTACGCACGGTTCACGACAAACGACTGCACCTCCTAGTCGCGAACCACTTCAACTCCCCCTCCCACTCCTTAGATGACATGTCCATCCTGGGCATCCTCCAGTGCCACAACGATGCCACCCGAAGGTTGCAGGAACAGCACCTCATATTTTGCTTGGGAACCCGGCAGCCCAATGGTATCAATGTGGACTTCACAAGCTTCAACATTTCCCCACCCCCAACCGCATCCCAAAACTAGCCCAGCTCGTCCCCACCTCCCTAACCTGTCAGTCCTTCCTCCCACCTATCCCCTCCTCCCACCTCAATCCCCACCCCCACCTCCTACCTATCAGCCTTATCCCTGCCTCCTTGACCTGTCCATCTTCCCTGTACTAACCAACTCCCACTCTAACTCCCCACCTACACTCACCTTTACTGGCTCCATCCCAGCCTCCTTGACCTGTCCGTCTCTTCTCCACCTATCTGCTCCTTTATCCATCTTCCATCCACCTCGCCCTCTCTCTCTATTTATTTCAGAATCCCCTTCCTCTCCCCCACTTCTGAAGAAAGGTCCAGACCCGAAACATCAGCTTTCCTGCTCCTCTGATGCTGCTTGGCCTGCTGTGTTCATCCAGCTCTACACCTTGTTATCTCATTAAGTACAGACCTGCCCTTAAGGCACTGCTCTTAACTGATGCTAGTCCAATTCTACCACTCGCTGCCTACAAAATCTCACCACTCGCTAGTGAGTTATATTTTATCACAGTATCGCACACATGATCTGACTAGTACCTTGTGAAGTCTTAGCAAGACTTTCTTATTTTTATACTCTATCACCTTTGAAATGACATCTGCCTTCCCTATTACCCTCCAGGTTATTGCTGCTCTCATTATCTCCTGATTTCTTCTCTTCCCTACCATATGACTACTGCTGGGGGGTGGGCTATTGATTTCTCCTACCAGTGTCCACTTCTCCTACTTATTTCTTACCTCCACCCATTTTGTATATTCTGATCCAATATCACTTCTTGCTATGGTATTTATGCCATCCTCTTCTGAAAAAGCTAATCCATCATGCTTTCCATCCCTCCTATTTTCTTGAACAATTACATAATTCTGAACATTTGGTTCCCAAATAGATCAGCCGACCACCTTCTCAGATGAGGGAGAAGGGGTACATTGACCAGAATGTTGAGAGAGTCAACACTGATGATGAGGATGCTGAGGAAGTCAGGGCATCAGTGTGCGACAGGCCTGAGAGAACCTGATTGAGATTATGTTTATTGGCAAATGCCTTTGGATTAACATATTTCAGAACTATTGGCACAATTGTGGCATTCCTGTCCTCAACTGAGTGTTTAGTTTATTTGTGCAATTACGTTATTTACTTCTGCAACTATATGTGAATTAAATGCTTCTGAATATGCAAAAAATGATTCATAGCAACAGAATATAAGCAATTGTTTGCTATTTTCCCAAACAGTAGAGAGAAGCTAGATGGTAACAATTCTTGACATGAAAGCCTGAACGGATACCTCCAGCTCTCTGCTTGCTTCCCCAAGCCTCTGGCTTGGCCAGTAATCCCTGACCTCTCATGGTATGGTTCATAACTGTGACTGCCTGCATCCTTTCTCCAAAAGAGGTTATGTTGGACCAAAACCAGTCTAACCACATAGTCATGGCACATCTTCGACTCACTTAGAACACAGTTATCCACTTCAGTTCTGCACTTTGGTGCCCACCTTTCAATGTAATACTGCAGCCAGGCGAGATTACAGACTGGGGCTGGTATCCATCTCATGAATCAGACCAGACACATCTCAGGGCTCTTAGCTTGCTCTCTTAGTGCTCACTTACTTTGCACCCACTTGGATGCCCACAGGACCTCTCCCCTGCCTTTCCTTGCCTTGCCTCTTGGCACAACAGATAGCCAGGCAACTTGTTATGTCTGGCAACAATGAAGGTAGACCGTGTTCAGATAGTAGGGTGGGTGTTCATCAGAAAGGAAAGGTTGTAAAGTGTTGTGACTGAGTAAATAAGAAGCAGAGAAGTTAGGAAAGGTTGTTTGGGATAGGAGGGGAGGGAAAGATATTGAGAGAAAATGTTGCACACAATATTGAGAGTGCAGACCATGTAACTTGGAAGAAAGTGGATGCAATAACGGAATTAGAGTGAGCGTGAGATATTGAAGAGAAAATAATGGTGCCTACCCTTGCATAAGTCACTCATGTATTTATCGAATTATTGCATATTTCTCCAGCCCATGGACACTGCAGTGACCCAGGTGATTACTTCAGATCAGGCTGGTAGAGTTCGACATAATGTGCTGCTGGTGTTTAAATATGGTGTCTGCATCATGAAAATCAGCATACATTTTGGTGTCACTGAATACAAGATGGTGCAATAGCAGGGCCGTAGAAGCATGTGCATATTTAATAAGGTGAGATAAATTGCTAGACCTCACAGAGAAAAACTGTCCATGAAAGTCATTGAAATTGACACTTCAAATAATTCACCTGAGGGATGTAATTTAGTGACTTTGTCCCCTCTGGAGGCACGTCTGGAGATAGGGTGGTGTCTGGGAGGGTGTTGATCAAATGCACTGAAAATTTAACCTTTTATTCAGAACTGACCAAGGACCACATGCAAGAGATGAGCAAAATGTATTGATCAAATTTATCAAGCAAGTTGATCAAGACCAAAGATGTGTTAATTGACAAGGTGCAGTTACTTGGAAATTGGTTCTTGCTTTCTGATTGACTGCAGCACATCTTTTCATGCTGTTATGCTGACTGTGGATCTTGATGATCAGGTATGTTTCCTTGTCTTCTTCCAAAGATGTGTGCTAAGTATTCTTCAGTGTCCTGATTTAAGTCTCTGCTTTTACTTTGTCATATTCCTTTTAAAACTGAATTGATTATTGCCTATGAGTGGTACCTTGCCACTCGGATTGTTGTCCTATTAGGTACAATGCGTGTCAAAGGAACATATTTGAGTTAAATCTATTTCATTCGTTAGCACTCAGCCAGCTTCCAGTTCCTTCATTAGCATTTCTGGTACAGCTGCCCCAGACCTACACATGCAAATGTAAATGAACATCTGATAGTGACATCTCAATACATATTATAAATTTTAGTTAAGTATAACTAAAACATTTATGTGAAATTAGATACAACTAAACTTAGTTGAACATGTTTTGTGGTTACATTCTATATTTTAACACCAGTCTTAGCTTAAAACCTCTCAAAGTGGGAGAATGCACTGGAGGCTTTGTCACCTTTGTGTTTCAACTCAGAATGAAGAGCGGATTTCCCATCCGAATGCCAATTGTTGCTGCTAATTAGTCATTTAAAGGTCCCCTCTTTTGAATGCTATACCCAAGCAATAGTAGCAGTGGTCTTGCCATAGATGGTTGTTGCTTAACAAATCATACTAGGTTTGTCTGAAGCCTCATGGCAGGGGTCCCTTATTCACAATCAGTCTCTCGATTGGGCGACTTGACAACAGTAAGTGGCAAGCGTTCTACTAAGTCAGACCTTGTATTTGCTTCTCACCCCCTCCAACCATCTAGCTGGCATCTCTCTGCCCATAACTCTAAACCTGTCTACACACTACTGCTCTTCAGTGATTGATCTTTGATTTCTGGGGAAGGTCCCTCTACAAAAAACAGAGAATGCTGGAGAAACTCAGCAAATCTGGTAGCATCTGTGCAGAGGGAAACTGAGTTAATATTTTGCTGATGTTTTAGCTCTTACTTACAGCAACTGGTGTACAGGGACACTCAAATCTTATTGCAACTACCCCGTTCCCAATCCATCACTATTCAGGTACTAATCGGCCTTCTTTTTTCACTACCAAAGTGGATAACCTCACATGTATCCACATCACATTTCATCTACCATGCATTTGGCCACTCACAAATTTTCCAAATCACACTGAAACATCGCTGCATCTTCCTCACAGTTCATTCTCCTACCTAGCTTTGTGATGTCTACAAGCTTACATTTAGTGCCCTCATCTAAATCATTAATATATATTATGAATAACTGAGGTGCAATCACTGATCTACATGTTACTCCGATAGTCACTCCTTGCTACTTGATAAAGTGACACATTCACTCCTTTTCTTTGTTTCCTATCTGCCAACCAGTTCTCTATCAATGTCAGTACACTACCTCCAATCTCACGTGCTTTAATTTTGCATGGAAATCTCTTATGTCGAAAGCTTTCTGAAAGTCCAATTAAACCACATATACTGACTCCCTCTTATCAACTCCGCTAGCGAAATCCTCAAAAATTCCAGTACAGTTTTTAATAAATCCTTGCTGACTGTCCAAGCATGTCACTGTTTTCCAAGTGCTTGACTACTGTCTTTTAAAATTAACTCTAGCATTTTCTATAACATCAATGTCAGGATAACTAATCTACCCTCTTTTCTTTATACGTCCTTTTTTTGAATGAAAAGGGGGATTACGTTAGCTACTTTCCAATTCATAGGAACTGTTCCAGGGTCTATAGCATCTTGAAAAATGACCATCATTACATCACTATTTTTAGGGAATGAGATATCTCAATGTTGAGATGGGCCTCAGTGCCTAATTCTACCACATATCTTGACATAGCCCATGTTGTTCAAATGCCAATTAGATATCCCCCAGTATGGTTCCTATATTTATGGAAACAGGAATTTTTAAAAAATGTCCTTTGGTCACTGTATTAAAACCATACCATTGTACTCTTCAGTAATTCAGTATCTAGGAGAAGATATTTTTTAAAAATTGCTTGGCAATTTAAAGAAATGTAAATTGCATCCATAAGACTTTTTGAACAGGAAGGAAGAGTTTATCCTCCTCAAAACACATAGAATGTTAAGTTCTAACCATCACCATCCACATAGATTCATAGAGATATACAGGTTGGAAACAGACCCTTTGATCCAACTCGCCTATGCCAACCAGATATTCTAAATAAATGTAGTCCCATTTGCCAGCATTTGGTCCCCATCCCTCAAAAACCTTCCGATTCATATACCCATCTAGGTGCCTTCAGTTGGCCATTTAATCAGGATGCTAAAATTGACTGTTTGAGGATTCCAAGCATAAATAAAAAAAGCTGTTGTTGTAAGAGGTCAATCGTCTCAGTCCCAGAATACTCATAAGAGATTGTTTTAACGTTGTTTACGGGAAGTGCGTGACATTAGCTAAGCCAACATTTATTGTCCACCCTTAATTGCCCTGGAAAACAAACTGCCTTCTTGAACCGCTGCAATTCTTGGGATAAAGGAACGCCCACAATGCTGTTAAGAAGGGAGTTCCAGGATTTTAGCCCAGTGGCAGTGAAATTACCACAGTGTAATTCTAAATTAGGATGGTGAGTTGCTTGGAGGGGAACTGACAGGTATGGAGTTGCTATGCATCTGCTTCCCTTGTTGTTCGTAGCAGTTATCATGGGTTTGAAAAATGTTGTTGAGGAGTCTTGGTGAGTAACTGCACAGCATCTTTTGGATGGTACACACTGCTGTCATCATGCTTCAGTGTGGACGGAACAAATATTGAAAGTGATGGATGAGATGTCAGTTACACGGGTTGCTTTGTCCTGGATGGTTTCAAGCTTCTTGCATGTTGTTGGAAACACACTCATCCAGCTAAGCGGAACACATCAGCAAATTTCTCAGACCTGGGTAAGTGGAGGAGTGAGTGAGAACGGGCTGGCGGTAGGGCTGAAGGAAAAAGAGTAGTGTTTTGATGAGTAGGACAGCGGGCGATTGAAATGGATTGAGGTGAGTGACAGGGTGACTGGTGTGGATGGGTGTGTGACTGAGTGAGTCACTGGGACGGGGTGAGTGAGTGACTGACTGACTGAGGGCATGACTGAGTGAATGACTGAGGAGATGGATGAATGCATAAGCAAAGGAGGGGGTTTTGAATACGTGACTGATTAGAAGGAGTGAGAGAGTGAGAGAATGAATGTGAGCAGGCGGTTGAGTGATTGAAGGATGGTGGGTGAATGCGGAACTGACAGGATGGATAGATGAGTATATGGTAACTTATGTGACTGGAGAGGTAGGTGGCAAGTGTTTATAAGTATGTGCAGTGGAGAATTTAACAAAAGAAAATGAAATCCTATGAAGGTGTGATTGTGTAAGGAAGATGAAGAAGTCATAGATGTTGACCAATTTTTTTGGCAGTAATGAACATTGAAAAATATGAATATAGGATGTGATACTGGAGCTGATGCAAAAGTTCAAACATTATCTTAATAGATGCAGCCAAGGCTTCTGAAGGCTAATCCTGATCAATTTCTGAAGTTATCAATTCTACTTTTGTTCACTGCCTGGAACACTTGCATAATGAGAAACAGTTTCAATGGCGAACAAAGCATAATGATGTATTGCTCGAAGCAAGTACTTGGCTACTTGCTGGAGTCAAAAGTGGTGCATTCACGATAATTATAAAGATCAACAATTTTAATTTATATTGCTGTCTCATGTAAGATACCCAATGTGCTTCACAAAAGAATCTAAGAATTAGAAGCAGTATCACTCCATAAAACGTCTCCAGTCTGCTCTGGTATTGAACAAAACAGTGGCTGAACTGCCTCAGCTGCACTCTCCCAGTGGCTTCCCATTTCTCTTGAGTTCATGAGAGAGCAAAAATCCGTTTGTATCAGCCTTAGATGTATTTTATAATGGAGCCTCCTCAACCCTCTGGATTGAAAATTCCATATAACCCTTTGAGTGAAAAATATCAGTCCTGAATAAGCAATCCCTTATCTTGAGGCTGTTCCTCTCACGTTCCATAGCTGCCAGTGAAGCAGAAAATCACAGCAAAGTAACCTCAAGGAGGCCTCACCAGCCCAGGCCCAGTCTCCGATCCCGCGGTCTCTCGACTCTGAGGAGGCACAGCCTGCCCCAATTCGACTCACTTAGCTTCCGGAGCAGCAGACTGACACCACCGATGTCCTGGACCAACCAGGAGCAAGAATCCTACTACTGTGACCCATTCCCAAGGAGACCAAAACAGCCCAGCCCCCAACTCTGACCTCACAGCATCTCGTCCTGGGCAAGGCCCAACCTGACCAGACTCAACTCACTTACCTTCTGGAGCAGCAAACACACACCACCGACACCTAGGACCATCCAGACGCAGGAAACCTATCAGCAAACGGAGATGTGCTGGTCTACAGGTGAGACTGAAACAATGCGGCTTCAAGTCCCCTCCCTCCCCAGCATACTCCTGGCAAACATCCAAGCTATTGAAAGCAAAATGGATGAACTCAGATATAAGAGATAATAGGTACTGCAGATGCTGGAGAATCCAAGATAACAAGGTGTGGAGCTGGATGAACACAGCAGGCCAAGCAGCATCATAGGAGCAGGAAAGCTTGACGTTTCAGGCCTAGACCCTTCATCAGATCTCGACTTACCTTCCAGAAGGAACTGAGCGAATGCTGTGTGCCTTATTTTACAGAGGCATGGCTGACTCTTGCCATGCCTGACTGTGCCTCACAAGCTGAGAGCTTCTCCACACGTCACAAGGACCGCAGGCCGTACTGAGGTAAGGCAAATAGCGGTGGGGTATGCCTCCCAATCAACACCTCAGGTGTGGAAACCTGCTGTTCCCTGGACTGAGAATATCCAACAGTGAAACGCTGTCCCTACCACCTATCGTGCGAGTTCGCCTCTGCCATCCTAACAGCAACCTACACAACACCCCGTGTGGAAGTGAAGAGTGTTCTGGATGAAATTTACACCACTACAGATGCTCTGGAGACCCCTGGGGCTTATTCATCATGGTCAATGACTAGAACCAGGCCAACCTCAAGACGGTGCTGGCAAAATACCACCAACATGTCTCCTGCCCCACCACACTGCCAACCATCCTTGACCAATGCTACACAACCATGAAAGATGCCTACCTCTCCATACTCTATCCATACTTTGGAAAATCAGATCACAGACGCTGTGTTACTCCTCCCAGCTTACAAACAGAAGTTTAAACGGGAGCTTCTTTCACAGAAAGTCGTACATTGCTGGTCTGTGGCTTTGGAAGACTGTCGCCAGGACTGCTTGGAATCAGTGAACTGGGCCATATTCAAGAACTCAGTGGACAACCTAGACAAGTATGCTACCACAGTCATGGATTTCATTGGCAAATGCACAGAGGACTACGTGCCAATGTAGTCAATCCATGTGTTCCCCAACCAGAAACCTTGGGTGAACCAGGAAATCCTCTGAAGACCAGGCATGCAGCATTCAAGTCAGACAACCCAGACCTGTATAGAAAATCCAGAAATGTCCTCCTCAAAGGCATCAGAGATGCCAAGAGGCAGTACCGGACCAAGTTAGAGGTTCAAATCAACCATACAGACACCTGCTGCCTGTGGCAAGCCCTACACAACATAATTGGATACAAAATGAAGCAGAGCAAGATAGTGGACAAAGACACATCCCTCCCTGATGCGCTCAATGCTTTCTATGCTTTCAATCTGAGAAAGCGATAGTCCCTGGCCATGCATTTAGATCCTGTGTGGACCAGCTGGTGGAGGTATTCACTGACATCTTTAACCTCTCCCTGCTACAACTGAAGATCCCACCTGCTTTAAATTGACCACAATCATCTCAGTACCAAATAAATCATATACAATGTCCCTTCGTGACTACCGCCCAGTGCCTGTGACCTCCATAATCATGAAGTGCTTCGAGAGGCTGGTCATGGCCCACATCAACCCCAGTCTCCCAGCCTGCCTCAATTGCTTGCAATTTGCCTACTGGTGAAACAGGTCCACCGTGGATGCCATTTCCCTAGCCACACACTCATTCCTGGGATATCTGAATAACAAGGACACCTACGTCAGGCTCCTACTCATCGACTACAGTTCCACTTCCAACACCATAATCCTTACCAGACCAATTTCAAAACTCCAAGACCTAGGTCTCAGCTCCTCCCGCTGCTACTGGACCCTCAGCTTCGTGACCCACAGACCACAATCAGTGAAGATAGAGAACAGCACCTCCTCTACGAGAACCCTCAATACTGGTGCCCCACAAGGTTGCATTCTCAGTCCTCTACTGTACTGTCTATACATCCACCACTGTATTGCCAAATTCTGTATGAATGCTGCCTACAAGTTTGCTGACAATACCACCATGGTAGGACGATATCAAACAACAATGAATCAGAATACAGGAAGCAGAGAGAGGGTGTGATGTCATGGTGCAATGACAACAATCTCTCTCTCAATGTCAGCAAAACAAAGGAACTGATCATCGACTTCAGGAACAAAGGAAGGGATACGCCCCTCTCTACATCAACAGAGCTGAGGTGGCGAGGGTCGAGAGTGTCAAGTTCCTGGAAGTGATGATAATGAACAATCGCATGTAGATGTGACAGCCAAGAAGACACAGCAACACCTCCTCTTCCTCAGGCGGCTCAGGAAATTCAGCATGTTCATAAAGGCCCTGCACGAACCTTTACAGATGCACCATTGAAAACATACTGTCTGGGCGTCTAATGGCCTGGTACAGCAACTTCTTCTCTCCAGGATTGTAAGAAACTACAGAAACTTATGTGCACAGCCCACACCATCAGAGAAGCCAAACTCCCATCCATAGTCTCCATTTACACTTCTTGTTACCACAGAAAGATTTCCAACACCATCAAAGACCCCTCCCACCCTGTAATGCTCTCTTCCCATCTCTTCCTTCAGGCAGAAGATACAGAAGCTTAAGCACACACACCAACAGGTTCAAGAACAGCTTGTATGATCCCATACCAATGGTAATGAAGCAATTTTTGTCTGTTTAATATAGTTTGCAATTGGCAGTATGGATAAGGGACATGTATCACAATTTGCCATTTGAAAATTTAGTACTTTGCTCCTTGGAGTGAAAAATGTGATCTAGTAGATGTTTCAAGATGACTGTCAGTTTTCATACAGTACTAAGGAAAAGAAAATGTCTGGCATGCAGGCTGATGACCACAGATTGCAAATTCAAAATCATTGACAAAGGGTCTGTAACGAAGAGAAGATTTTTGTTCATGCAGAAGATTGTTGTGCTTATGATATTTGAACAGACGATGGTAGGCAGTTTGTAAGGTCCTATTCCTCAAGTACTTGTGAAATGCTTGGATTGAAAGCATGGATACAGAATTAATTATGACTGCTCTTTCAAAGAGGAAGCTCTTTGATAGGAAGGATGACATCCTTTCTTTCTATCAGCCTCTATGATTCTATAGCGCTAGACATCAGCTAGTCCTCATGGAGGTAGAACAATTAGGACTTTTTTCTTGAAAAAACCTTGGAAGTTTTGCTGAATGCAGTGAGGGTTAACAAGATTTGCCATTTATGGCTTAAGGGAAACTGGAAAGTCTCTGGGACGAGTCAATACCGTGTGGAACTAGAGGAACACAGCAGGTCAGGCAGCATTAGGGGAGCGGGAAAGGCAACATTTTGGGTTTACACCCTCCATCAAGACTCTCTGGGAGGAGATGTAAAAACAGGTGAATTTAGTTTCAATAAGTAAGATACATACTCCCAGTGAAGAAAGAATGCAACATCTGACAGAATTTTAGCAAGGTAAACAATCGTTATTTCTTCCAGACTTTGCAATTGCATCTCTGTAACAAGCATAGGGCATTTTCATCTAACTGAGTGCTTACCCTGTGGTATGATTCTTTACCTTTATAGGTGCTACTGATTTCTAATATGGAAAAAGAGGAGATTGTATCATGATATAGAGATAAAAGGTACTGCAGATGCTGGAGAATCCGAGATAACAAGCATGGGGCTGGATGAACACAGC
>JAHRHZ010000289.1:26806972-26833193 GCA_024137785.1 Ginglymostoma cirratum | reverse complement strand
TCAGCCTTCCTGCTCCTCTGATGCTGCTTGGCCTGCTGTGTTCAAGGAGCTCTACAGTTATCTCAGATTCTCCAGCATCTGCAGTTCCTACTATCTCTTAGCATAACTTAATAATTTTGCTTTCTGCACCCAAGTTTAGAATTAAAAGTTCAGGAAAGAAAAAAGATTTAAAAATGAAATTCAGAAACAAAGTAATGTCAAAAAAAGCCTAAATCTCCATAATTAAATTCAAAAGAAATGAGAATACTCAGTTGTAAAAGTTAATTTTCAGTGTCAGGGAATATTTTTGTTAGTAATTGCATCTCATCACATTGCAAAAATTTACTTCCACCTGAATACACCAGTCCTAAACCTTTCTAGTGTGGTTTCTCAGTAAGAAACTTCGAACTCATATGGATTTCAATCATGACAACAGACATTGCTGGAGGAACACAGTAAGTCTGGCAGTACCTGTAGAAAGAAATCAGAGTTAACGTTGAGATCTGGTGTTTCCTCATCAGAACTCAATTCTGTCTGTCAGAATTGTTTCTAATAACTTCTAATCGGCGAATTTGCCTGTAATTTCTTAGTCTATCCATTCCTCCTTTTTTTAATATTGTGATTCCAGTTATCTAGCACCTCAGCTGTGGACAAAAAATTTCTAAAAATTACTTCCAGAGCTCCTGATATCTCTTCCCTTATCTCCCTCAATAACCTGGGATACATCTTGTGTAGATCTACAGAGTTATCCACCTTTAAGGCTGCTGTATCTGCTAATACCTCCTTGAACTCAAATGTTAATTTCATCCAACATTTCACAGTCCCCACCATGATGTCTATACCTGTCTTTGTCCCTTTCCATTGTGAAGATTGAAAGTGTTCATTGAGGACAGTGCCCATATCATCTGAGTCCACACATAGATTACCTCTATGGCCCCAAATAGACGCTGCTGTCTCTCCAACCATATTGTTATGATTTTAAAAATGCCTTTGCGGGTTTCCTTTATTCTACTTGCAGTGCAGTCTCATGGAACCTCCTAGTTTTCCTAATTTCTTTTGTAAAGATCCCACTTACACTTCTTGTGCTCCTCCAGGGATTGTGCTGTATTAAACCCTCAGCATCTGTCAGAATCTTCTATTTATTTCATAATCTTAACCTTTATCCCTGTGGTATCCAGGGTTCTCCAATCTTAGTCCCACCCTTTGTCTTTAGTGACATATTTACCCTTTAATCTTGCCATTTTCTGCTTGAAACCCTCCTACTACTCTAATGCAGTTTTATCTGCAAGTCTCTGCTCCCAGTCTGTTTGGGCCACATTGTATCATTGTCTCACATTGTAACAAAATTAGCCCTTCCTCAGGTTAGAACTTTTATTACTGGCTCATCATTACCCTTTTCCATAATTATACTAAATCTAGCTGAGTTATCGTAACTACCTCCAAAATGCTCGCTCATTGATATGCCTACAGATAATCACATTTCATCTGCTTGCATCCCATAATCATGAGATAGCAATGTACAAACATAATGACTCCTGGTGGACTTACTAAGGGTGTACTTTAATAACAATGTTTAATCTTTAACTGAAGCTTGATATCATTCAACAAAGACCATTTCCTACAGATTACCTGCAAAATGCATTTCATTTTACACATAGCATGGTTTAATAATCATGGCTTATCCCAAAGGCTTTATGTTTTGCAGACATAAAAAACAAGTCCAGTAAGTACACAAAGATAATAAGAACTGCTGATGCTGGAGTCAGAGATAACATAGTGTGGAGCTGGAGGAGCACAGCGGGCCAGGCAGCATCAGAGGAGCAGGAAAATCAGAAATGAACAAGGATCCCGGCCCAGAACGTCACGTTTCCTGAAATTTGGCACATAAAAACTAGCATTTGGTTAAATGTCAATTACAGGGAGAGTAATAGAGGGCTTTCACCTCCGATCTCTATTAAATTCTTTCACTCAGTTCTCCACTGATGACCTTTATTACTATGCCCTCAGGCTCCAAGGCACACTTTTAGCACAGCTTTGTGGTTCAAAGAGACAGAAGTGCTTGCTGGTTCCAGAAACATCAAGCGGTTATTCACAATTGCTGAATATACTCCGCAGTTACATAACATTCCAATGGTACAAACCAGCCCACTTTTCTTCACAGTGTATTGTTCAACTATAAACTCAAAGGAATTGGCAGGCCATTCTCTTTCCCAGAATTGACAAAGGAAACCCTGGCGCCAGACGCTACCAACCTGGTCTGAAATAGAGCCCTAGGTCAGCGTTGTGTCCATAAATGAAAGGAACACGTGGTAATGCATTTAAAATATCAATGACCTTCTGTCCCCTGCAATGGTAAGTGCCTCTGCCTCCTCTCACTCACTGTATTTGTGCCACTGCACACACGTCCCACCAAGGCTTAGGATCAACCGCCCATAGTATTGCACGAAGCTTCTCCAGTCTCATCCCTCAAAACTGCAAAGTCCCATTGCCCTTTGCATTTCCTACTCAGTCACTTCGAACACCTGACCAGCTTTCCTGCCAAGCAGAATGAACAAATGAATCACGGGAGGTTAGTGTGCAGGTCCAGCATGTCATCGGGAAAGCTAGTAGAGTGTTCTGTTATATTGTGATGGGAATTGAATGCAAGAATAGGGAGGTTATACTTCAGTTTATAGGACATTAATGAAACTGCATCTGCACATGCTGTGCACATACTGCCTCTGAACATGCAAGAAGCCATTATGTGACATTAAACGACATGATGAAAAAATCTTTGTTGTTGCTAAATTGTCGGATTGCTTGTTTGAAAGTGGATAAGCAAAGATTAAATATCACATTTCACTGAGGGTTGCTTGTCTTATGGTGTTTTAAACAAATGGCCACTCTTTAGGTAGGAGCTTAAACATTAAAGGGGTGTTATTCAGAAGAAAGTTTGTAAAATTTGGGTGTGCAGTCAACTTACTTTGTGTCTCCACCTTTTATAACACCAATGGAAATTTCAAGTGGATACATGCAGATAAAAATTAGGCACTTGGTCTAGACATTCCAGGATTGATATGGACCAGATCTTCAACAGGGAAGGGGAAAAAGAAGGAAATTAAAATTATAGTTTTAAAAAAAAACTTAAGATTATCTGTACCATTTTAAATTTAAAAATAATCCTGCTCTTCCTTCAGCATCTAAACCCCACAAGGAGAGAGAGAGAGAGATTATTTCAGAAATGTAAACCTTTGCGTCTGAACTTTGTTAAGGAACATTGGAGCATAATAATTCTGACAACAAAAAGGTCAACAATCCATCTCATTTGTCTTCTAGTCACCCGAGAGACAGATAACAAGCTGTTGTCTAATCGAAGCAACAATTTTCTATCAAAACAATTGATATTAGATACGGTCATGACATGAGGTAGATGTGTTAAGAATCTTAACTGAATGTTAATTGCAGAAATGAGAAATTATATAAATGAAACTTTTTGTGATCCAAATTCGTTCAAAATTTGTTGCTTTCAGGTTAATAAATGTATAAAATGACTGCAAAACAGTTAATCAGCAATAAATATATAAACTTATTAGGTATGTAAGTAAAACAAAGTAATGTTCCAGAGAGCTTAGGTAAAATCAATTAGAAGTTGAAATGTTTGGCAGATTCTCATCAGCAAATTAATGAGTTACAACTGCAGAACAGGGAAAAATGCTCATTGAACCAGGTCAAACAATCAAGGCCAAAGGTTGATGAAAGGAGCAATGCAAGAGTAACATTATTTGCCTGACTGCAAAATAGATCTGCATGGAGTGGAAATTAAATGCAGACTAGATAGAATTATAACTACAAGAGCAACTGTTTCATTTTCCTTTACTGCTCTCCCTCTTTCCAATAATTTTCTTCACTCCTCACATCATGATAGATTTCATGCACACGTTCAGTTCCATGGTGTACTTCCCCATGTAGCAATTTAATCATGAAAATGGGAGTCAGAAGCCTACTCAAAGTGTAAATAGGGTGTGGGTATTTGCGAATAACTTCAAACTCGTGCAACATCCAATCAGGACGTCTTAAAACACATAAAGGTGGATAAATCCCTGGGAACTACTCAGGTGTACCCTAGAATCAGGGAAGCTAGGGAAGTGATTGGTGGGCCCCTTGCTGAGATATTTGTATCATCGATAGCCACAGGTGAGGTGCCAGAAGACTGGAGGTTGGCTAACATGGTGCCACTATTTAAGAAAGGTGGTAAGGAAAAGCCAAGGAACTATAGACCGGTGAGCCTGACATCAGTAGTGGTGAGTTTTTGGACAGAGTCCTGAGGAACAGCATTTACATATGTTTGGAAAGGCAAGGACTGATTAGGGATGGTCAACATGGCTTTGTGTGTGGGAAATTGTGTCTCACAACTTGATTGAGTTTTTTTGGGAAGCAGTAACACAGAGGATTGATGAGGGCAGAGTGGTGGACATGACCTATATGGACTTCAGTGAGGCATTCCCCAAGGTTCCTCATGAAAGAATAGTTAGCAAGATTAGATCACATGGAATAGAAGGAGAACTACCTATTTGGATACAGAACTGGTTTGAGGATAGAAGATGGAGGTTGGTGGTGGAAAGTTGCTTTTCGGACTGGAGGTCTGTGACCAGCAGTGTGCCAAAAGGATAAGTGCTGGGTCCACTGCTTTTGTCACTTGTGTAAATGATTTGAATGTGAATATAGGAGGTGTGGTTAGTAAGTTTGCAGATGATGCCAAAATTAGAGGTGCAATGGACAGCAAAGAAGAGTACAATGGGACCTTGATCAGATGGGTCAATAGGCCGAGGATAGTAGTCAGAGTTTAATTTAGATAAATGTAAAGTGCTGCATTTTGGAAAGGCAAATCAAAGCAGGACTTATACACTTAATAGTAAGGTCCTGGGGAGTGCTGATGAACAAAGACACCTTGGAGTGCACGTTCATAGTTCCTTGAAAGTGGACTCCCAGGTGGACAGGATAGTGAAGACAGCATTTGGTATGCTTGTCTTTATTGGTCAGTTCATTGAGTATAGGAGTTGGGAGGTCGTGTTGTGGTTGTACAGGATATTAGTTAAGCCACTATTGGAATGCTGCATGCAATTCTTGTCTCCCTGCTATAGGAAGGATGTGGTGTAACTTGTAAGGGTTCAGAAAAGATTTACAAGGACGTCGCCAGGGTTGGAGGGATTAGGTTATAGGTAGAGGCTGAATAGACTGGGGATATTTTCCTTGGAGCTTTGGAGGCCGAGAGTGACCTTATAGAGATTTGTAAAATCATGAGGGGCATGGATAGGGTAAATAGACAAGGTATTTTCCCTAGGTTGGGGAAGTCCAACACTAGAGGGCAAAGGTTTAAGGTAGGAGAGAAAAGATTTAAGGGGCAATTCTTTCACATAGAGTGTGGTGTGTGTATGGAATGAGTTGCCAGAGGAAGTGGTGGCGGCTGGTACAATTACAACATTTAAAGGCATCTGGATGGGTATATGAATAGGAAGGGTTTAGAGGAATATGGGCTAAATGCTGGCAAATGATACTGGATTAATTTAGGATATCTGGTCGGCATGGACAAGTTGGACCGAAGGCTCTGTTTCCATGCTGTATATCTCGATGACTCTATGACTCTTAAAGTAGAAGCATCGTATGAAGCTGCAAATAGCTGGAGGTCTTTGCTGGGGCTTCAACTTTTTATGATTTAGAGTAGGGATTAGAATGAGGGAATTGAAGGCATAGTGACTAAATTTGTAGATGATACAGTCGGAAAATATGTTGTGAAGGAGACATAATAAGACCGATAGAGAAAGGTTAAGTCAGTGTTCAAAAGCCTGGCAGATAGAATATAATGTGTGACAATGTAAAGTTGTTCACATAGGTAGGAAGAATAAAAGAATGGTGTATTATTTAAATAGAGAATGGCTGCATAATTCCGAGGTGCTGAGCAATCAACTTGTTCTCGTGCATATGTATCAAAGTCAGTATGTGGGTCCAGCAAGAGATTAAGAAGGCTAATGGAATACTATCCTTTATTGTGAAGGAATTGTACATAAAATTAATGATGATAGGATTCACAGGGCATTGGTGAGACCTCATTTCGAATACATGGCAATTTTGGTCTCTGTATTTAAGGATGAATGTAAATGTGGTGGAGGCAGTTCAGAGATTTATGAGGTTTATACCTGGAATGTGTGGCTGTCTTATGAAGGGAGATGAAACAGATTGGGTTTATTTTGACCGGAATTTAGAAGAGCAAGGGGTATTTTGATTGATGTTTATTAGATCCTGAATGGTCTTGACAGAACAGACAAAGAGAAAGAATGTTTCCTCTTGTAGGAGAGTGCAGAACTAAAGGCATTGTTATAAAATTAGTGTTCATACATTTAGGACTGAGACAGGGACAATTTTCTTTTTCCATGAGGTATGTGATCCTGGAGGTCTGTCTCAGAAGCTGATGGAGGCAGGGTAAGTCAATGTTTTGGTGGTGGAGATAAATAGATTATTGTTAAGCAAGGAAATCAAATATCATTGTGAGTAGATGGGAATATGAAATTTGAAACACGAATTAAGTAGCCATAATATTATCTTAAGCTGAATGGCCTACTTCTGCTCATAATTTGTATGCTGTTTGTATGTACATAACAAGGAAAGCAACATCTTGTACCCCTTTGCACTGAATTCCCACTTGGATCATATTCACGTCTAACGCACACTCTTAATTTTACTCGCGGGAATGCTATCACTCTGTTCTCTCTCCTCAGAGAATTTTCAATTGTAAAAGTTTCTGACCTGAGTATTCTGTTAATGGTGTGCTCAGTTCTGCTGTAACTCAGTCCTTTGTTTGGAATTTTATGAACCTCCCCAGAAATAGGCTGGCAGGTGGGGAGGAATAAAATTGGCTGTGATCACAGGGGGCACCATGCCCATCACTATTTTATAGTAAGCCAAGGAATACTCTGCCAGGCTCCTATCCATCTCCACTGGTATTTTACTACGAGCAGGAGAGCTGTCAAATGACACACCTAGCCTTGAGCCAATTGTAGCCATTGGCCGATTATGGGTCTCTTGCCATTGATGCTGCTATTAGCTGTGTGCTCGTCTGTTCCTCCTGTTCATATATCTTGTGTCCAAAAAAGGCTTCTGCCCACTCATCCTCCAATGGTGTTCACCTTTCCTGTTTGTCTGGTGTTCCTCATCACGGTGTTGTATTCCCCTCACTAGGATCTGCTGACTAGTCCCAGTTAAAAAAAACACACCATTCTTATCTGAAGGTCTATCCTCTTGTGACAATCCTGTGAGCTCCAGCAGTGACCATCACACCCTGAAATTAGTGTTGATCCTGGAGAGCTATTTGGTTGAGGGTGACGGAATTTCAAATTGAACCCATTAACAGCCTGGTGACTGTTCAGTCGGGCTTGGATTTTCTGGTTGGGGGACTGGGCCATTGCCTCCACTCAAAATTCCTGTCTCTGTTTTGGATCAGCATGATCAGGGGTAAAAACTGAATCCAACATTTACACAGAGCAAAGGTTTTTACCCTGCTTAGAGCATTAAGATCCATTTAGAAGTCACTTTCTGTCTGCAGTGTAGGAACAGACTTTGAATGCAACTAATCTATGCCACACAGAGGTCTCCTGCTATATCTCTTCACCCAACCCTGTCAACCTGAGTACACTAGGTGTATATCAGCATTATTTCAATGATCAACAAAATGATGGCTGTCATTGGAAACAGTGCAATTAGGTGGAACTTACTTATGAATACCTTGATCAGTGATGCTCAGTTTGAGTTCTGCCGGTATTGCTTGACTTCAGACCTCATTACAGCCTGGGTTCAAACATATACAAAAGAGCTGAAAACCAGTGGTGGGGAGAGAGTGACTGCCTTACACCAAGATGGTATTTGATCTAACTGACATTCATGTTCCAGCAATATCACAAAATCAAAATGGTACAGGTGGTTATGGCTTTTCATTCATCATGAATTCATGTTTAATAATAAAATGACTTCCACATTGCAATTGTGTATTAAAAATACAAAGGAGCCTTTATTCATTAATCAATACGAGGCTACTTTTCATCAATACTAGAATCATAGACACTAATCATTGTACATTAATCTGTAGTAGCAAATCAGAAGCTGTCAACAAAAATTGCAGAATATAACATATATTTTACACTTGGCTGTCACACGCAGAAACAGGATACATCCCACAACTCTGCCAGGTATCAGTCTAGCACTTGTACAGTCAAGGAATATATGTTCAAAGACTTCAAATTTCCATTTCATACAAAAAGATGTTCTTTGTTTCTTATTTGTGCCTAGGTTTGGTGGACAAGTAGTTTTCAACCCAGCCATCGACAAACTGAGATCGACAAGCTAAAATGCTGCAACATCTGAATTTACCTGTAACCGCCAGCCAATCTCATGAATAACAATCAAACTCGAATTGTCTCTTTGTTTGTTACTGTACACATATGGACCCAACAAGAACCACAGCTTCCTTGCCACCTGCAGGATCTTGACGACCCTGTTACCTGCTTGAGACACGGGCAGAGGGAAGGATCTCGCATGGCCCTGCCGTTGCACAATGCCTTCCTGCACGCCCCCTTTTAGGTTCCTGATGTTTGCTGGAAAGCGAACGGCTCAACAGGAAACTAAACAGATGAAGGTGGAGGTATCAAAGGAGATCAGCAGCTTGGATAGAGTTCAGTGGCCTGGCTTGAATCACCGGACGAGGTCAGCAGCCATCAGCTGTCTGGAAAAGCAGGATCCAATGCCATGTGCAGACTGATGATCTTTACCCCACTGACTAACTTAAATCTTCCTTAGGGTACGCACAAGGACATGCCAGCCTTCCAGTTGGAGGGAATAGCTGCAGCTCTGCCCGGATGCATGTATCTGGTACATTGAACAAGTGTCTATATGTTGCTGTGGGCAAGACAGCCCCTTGCATGACAGAAGTTGCAGCAGGAACTTTGCGCACATGAGTGTGTATAGTCCGTGTACTCAGAGCATTCAGATAGCTCCCATTTACCTCCACAGGAGAGGAGGCTCCAGAACACACGTGAAAGGGCAAGGACAAATAGCATCATTCCCAACATTGCAATCTACTTATCCATGGAGATCATTTTTGAAGGTGAAATGTTGGCACCATTCTTACAAATAAATTGCAGTAGCTACGAAGTCAGTATCATCTCAGTCTCTGAGCTCTTACTGAATATATTCTACTCATTTGGTTTGCAGCAAATAGGTGTGCCATTGATTTGTCAAGTCAACTGAGATTCCTGTTTTAGAATTAAAGTCTTCTTAAAAAAGTGTGAAAAACAGACTAATAAAGAGAAACTGGAAACTATCACCGAATGACTCCAAATCCACCTAAAGGCTTTCACAAGCTTAGGACAATAACTTGTCAGTACATGTCTTTGATTTGATTTATAGACTCAGAGTCATAGAGATGTATATTACAGATGGAGACCTTTCGGTCCAACTCATCTATGTTGATGAGATATCCTAAATTAAACTAATCCCATTTGCTAGCATTTGGCCCACATCCCTCTAAATGCCTCATATTCATGTACCCATCCATTTGACTTTTAAATGTTGTAATTGTACAAACCTCCACCATCTCCTCTGGCAGCTCATTCCATACATGCACAACCCTCTTTGATTTGATTTGATTAAGTGGGAAGTATAGTTGTCATATGTGCTGGGCTACTGCTACTTTTCCCAGAGTTGCAACAAATGTGAAGATTTAATGAAAGTAATGAAATTTCAATTTCCCTCTGACAGATTGCTACCCAGGATAAAACCAAACCATATCATGTTCCTTCAATAACAATAAAACAAATAACTATTTATTGTAACATTCTTAATATTAGCAAGAACAAGGAAAGACAGAATTTCTAGTTTATGTAATTTAAATTTTATCCCTGCTAAAATGTGCACACACAAAGAAAAAGCACAAAAGTGAGAGAAGGTATAAACAGTCAGAGAAATACAGTTCTCTATCACCAGTCCAAAAATACAAAACTAGCTGGGTTAATTTCAACATGCTCAATTCTTTGATGTTGCTTTAATGTTAATTGCACAGCGAAAATTAGTGGAAAGTTTACTTGTTGGTTGGACCCTTGAGTCTGTCTTGTTGCTTTTGAGCATTAGAATTACTCCTTTCAGTGTCTGTGAATGTAGTCTGAGGAGTGGGAAGGGGAGTTGAAATGGTTCGCGACTAGACGACATGTCCATCCTGGGCCTCCTGCAGTGCCACAAAGATGCCACCCAAAGGTTGCAGGAACACCATGTCATATTCCGTTTGGGAACCCTGCAGCCCAATGGTATCAATGTGGACATCACAAGCTTCAAAATCTCCCCTCCCCCTACCACATCCCAAAACCAGCCCAGCTCGTCCCCGCCTCCCTAACCTGTCCTTCCTCTCACCTATCCCTTCCTCCCACCTCAAGCCCCACCCCCATCTCCTACCTACTAACCTCATCCTGCCCCCTTGACCTGTCCGTCCTCCCTGAACTGACCTATCTCCTCCCTAACTCCCCACCTATACTCACCTTCACTGGCTCCATCCTTGCCTCTTTGACCTGTCTGCCTCCTCTCCACCTATCTTCTCCTTCATCCATCTTCTATCCACCTCCCCCTCTCTCCCTATTTATTTCAGAACCCCCTTCCCCTTCTCCATTTCTGAAGAAGGGCCTAGGCCCTAAACGTCAGCTTTCCTGCTCCTCTGATGCTGCTTGGCCTGCTGTGTTCATCCCAGCTCTACACCTTGTTATCTCGGATTCTCCAGCATCTGCAGTTCCTACTATCTCTGAAACACTAAACCTGATTTTGTTCATTGTTGCTTAAATTCTGTGTGCTTTCTTGATTTTACTCATGTTACAATGAAGACTTTTTTTTATTCAATTGGATGTGCCAAGTGAGATCATTGTCAAGCTAACTTCGCACTGAATGACACTTACATAGGACAATGATATAACAGGCTATTACTAAGTAATAATCTTTTATTCATCTCCTCTATCTGGATCAACCCTGAACCACTCCATAGCATCATAGGGCTGATTCTAACTTTTTTTTAGTAGAGTCTGAATTACAGTAACTTTTTTGGAGGGTGTTTTGCCAAGAGCCCTAGAGAGTTTTCTCACGCTTCCTTACCACACTTACCTCACAAATTTCATTCCATGGTCCTATGGCCTTTCTTATCTCTGATTTACAAGAACAAAATGTAAGAACAATTGTTAGTCAATCTTATGGATGGAACTACTCCCACACTATCTTCTGCATAAAAACCATTTTTTTCCCTACCTACCATTAGATCTACAGGAAGGTCATTGGACCTGAAACGATAACTTTGGTTTCTCTCAGATGCTGCCAGACCTGCTGAACTTTTTCAGCAATTTCTGTTTTTGCATCATTAAACAGGTTATGGTTGGTCATTGTCACACAAATGTAACCCTTGATTAACAGTGCTGTCCTTCCATCTTTATCTTACTTCCTTTCTTTCATTATCATATACCCTTCAATGTTCAGGACCCAATCCTTGTCACCTTGCAATCACATCTCTGTACTAGCTATCACATCATATTTATTTACTTAAATATGCAATATCAATTTGCTTACATTGTCATGAATGTTACATGCAATCAGATAAGGCCAACATCTTACTGAATGATGGAGCAGGCTCAAGGAGTCAATAGTCGACTTGAGCTCTGACGTAATCCAATGGTATGTATGTTAAGAAGCAGTGTATAAACGCATGTGTCTATGAGTTGGTGGCATAGCCACAATATCATTAGTAATCTAAAACCCTATACTAACATTTTGGGAGAATTTGGGTTCTCACCGTGGCAAATAGTGACATTTGAATTCAGAAAGTTGAATTAAAAATTTGTTTCATAATGACCATGGAACCATTGTTGATTGGTGTAAAAACCCATCTGTTTCACTAACATGTTTTAGAGAAGAAAACCTGACACATTCACTTGATAAGGCCTACTTGTGACTCCAGACATACAGTGATGTGGTTGACTCTTAACTGTTGTCTAGGCAATTAATGCTGACCTAGCTAACAATGCCCACATGCCATGACTGATTTTGAAAAAAATGTAACCATTAACAATTTAATGTTTTGAACAAAGTATATACCATGGAAAAATGCAACATCATGTTCCCTATGGATGCAAAAACCATCTAGCGCTTTCTCACCAGATTTTTCTCAAACTTTGTAAGCTGCTTTTCTGATGTTCAGAAAATTTCTTAACAAACTATTGGAAAGACCAAAGCAATTCTCCTTGCTCCCCACTACAAACTCCAAATCCTTTTATGTTGATAGGGTGGCCACCTGTTTAGCAAGCTTCATGAGTTCAATGCTGTCAGCTTTAGAGCTTTTGTTGACACAGTTGTGGAATGGAATTTCCAATGGAATGCTTGGCTGAGCTCCAAACCATCTAATGATTCAGCACTGTAGGGGTTTCTTTTAGATTGCTGAAGGGGCTTTAGCTAAAAAGGCCTTTGTCTTTACCATTGAAAAAGTTACAAGGTTCTTGAAAGATACGTTGACGAGAATGGGGACAGCAGGGAAGATCGGTGAACAGAACACAGGAGCATAGCACAGAGGTGCATTCAAGTGCAGAGAGGAAATAGGAATGGAAAAGTGTCTGAGAACAGTACAATTGGGGGGATAGATACTGATCTCTGTAGCTGGGAGCACAAGCCACAAAGTTGCATTGCCTGCCTGGTGCTAGGTTTAAGGATATTTCCTCAAAGCTGGAGAGAATTTTGGGAATTGAAGTGGAGGGATCGAGTTTTGACGTCCACATAGGTACAAATGACATTGATTGGACTGGCTTGGAGGCTTTTCTGAAAGATTTTTAACAGTTAGGAGCAAAATTAAAAAGCAAAACCTCCAAAGTAATAACCTCTTGGACAAACTGCCTCAAAGAATTAAATGCAAGGTTTAAAGTGTGGAATGGGAGGAATGGGTTTCTGTTCATGGGTACTGGCATCAGTATTGGTACAGATGGAGATGTTCCAGTTACATGGGCTTCACTTGCATTATGCCAGGACTAACAATCCAATGAATTAGAGTCATAAAGTCACAGAGATGTACAGAACTGAAGAACCTTCAGTCCAGTTTGCCCATGCCGACCTGATATCTTAAACTAGTCTAGTCCCAACTGCCAGCATTTGGCCCATATCTCCTCCTATTCATACAGCTGTCCAGATGGCTTCTAAATGTTGTAATTGTACCAGCCTCCACTACTTCTTCTGGCAGTTCATTCCATACATGCACCACCCACTATGTGAAAAAGTTGTCCCTTAGATCCCTTTTAAATCTTTCCCCTCTCACCTTAAACCTACGCCCTCCAGTTTTGGACTCCCCTTACCCTGGGGAATAGACCTTGACTATTCACTCTACCAATTCACCCTACCCATTCCCCTCAAAATTTTATTAACTTCTATGTGGCCACTCCTGAGTATCCAATGCTCCAGGGAAAATAGCTCCAGTTTACTCAACGCCCACCCCGCCCCCCGCCACCATAGCTCAAACCTTTCAAACCTTGAAATATCCTTGTATATCTTTTCTGAACCCTTTCAAGTATGACAACATCTTTCCTATATCAGGGAGACCAGAGTTGAATGCAATATTCCATCCCTCAAAAATTTGCACAGCTTCAAAATGAAATTGAAAGCATGTTCAGAGACAACATAATTGAAGTAAGTTGCAGGAAACGGGGCTCATCCATAGTAATGGTGCCAAAACCAGGTTGTACCCAATGATTATGTGTGGACTATCACAAGATCAATACAGTTATGAAATCTGATTCATAGCCTATTCTTTGTTTCAAAGACTGTATTGAGAAGGTCAGACAAACTATATATTTCTAAGTTGAACTTCTCAAAGGAAACTGGTAAGTACCTTTATCTGAAAGAGTGAAGGAAATTTCAGCTTTTGAGACACTGAATGGACTTTACCAATTTAAAATCATGCCATTTAGCATGAAGAACGTACCAGCCAAATTTCAAAGGCTAAACAAGAGGGTCATTTCAGGATTACCCCATTGTGTGATGTACGTATGCTGTCTGGTGATTTTTAGCCACACATGGAGGAAACATTTGGGGCGTCTAGCAAAATTATTCCATCGACTTCGGGAGGTGAGCTTGTTCAGTAATCTGGCTGTGAGTGAGTTTGCAAAACCCAAGTCACATTCTTAGGCCATGTCATTGGACAGACAGATGGCACCACAGGATGCGAAAATAAAGTTTATTGGGGCATTTCCCATACCATCAATGAAGAGAGAAGTACTCCGATTCCTGAGACTGAGTGGTTTTTATTGAAAATTCTCTGAACTTTAACTGTGTGATTGCACCATTGATTGATCTGTTGAAGAAGTATAGAAAATTTCAGTGGGTGGAGGACTGTCAGAAGACATTTGACAACCTGAAAGCTGTGTTGACCACTACTCTGGTGTTAGCAACACCTAACTATGAAAAGCCATTCAAGATGGCTATCAATGTGAGTGGTATTGGTGTCAGTGTTGTACTCTTATAACAAGATAACAAGAGGATACAAAGACCTATTGGGTATTGTTCCTGAAAGTTGAACATTCATCAAAAAAATTCTACTATTGAGAAAGAGACCTTGAGTTTGGTGTTTGTGTTGCAACATTTCAAAATTTATGTTGCCTGTAATGTGTCTGCGTATACAACAATCATAACCGCTCAACGGTTTTGGAAACAAAAATGGATAACGTAACACTGTTTAGATAGAGTTTATTGTTACAGCCTTAAACAACATCCTTATAGGTTTAACCCTCAAAAACCCTCAGGTTCAAAATGAAATTGAAAGATGTTCAGAGACAACATAATTGAAGTAAGTTGCAGCAAATGGAGCTCAATTTGAAAATGATACACTTGGAAGGATGAGAGAATGTAATTCCTGAGCTGTTCCAAACAACCCACAAGCAGTGAACCATACATGGCTTAGGTAATGAGGACGAGAAAAATCTAGTACTGATGTATCTCCATCCTACCATACATTCAGCTTTGCCTGAGCCATGAAATGCGGGAGGGGGTGCACAGTTGAATTAAAGCAGGCTGCACTGATGGCAATGGAAGCTAATAGAGGTGACCCAGTGGAAACCCTGAACATGTGTAAACTGAGAAAAGGAAAGCACCCAACTACATTTGCTGCAAGGCTATATCTAGTGTTCCAGAACATATATGGCTTTGCGCTAGACCGATGAAATGTGGCTCCATCTTTTGACAAAGGGTCCGTATACTGGTGTCTCATGGGACAGACGAGTCATGAAATGCATGTGATATGTTTGACCCCTCCGACAACACACACACTGAGGCATGGGTGTTGGGGGAAATGGTCCAAGCTTGGGAGAAGGAGATGAGAGGATGTAAGACTCAGGGAGGATAAATGGCACCTCTTAGAGGTCAAGGGGTGGCATGGAGAAGCTTATTTTCTATCCTGCCAGTGAATACCCAAACATTGCTTGAGCATGCCTTAGTGGGAGACAATAACTGTGTCACTACGGCAGCCTCAGGATACCATAGTGTACCTTAGATGGACAGAACATGGCTATCAACAATCTCTCTTCTAACTTAACCATTAGCCACCAAATTCTGTTTAAGCCAGAACCTGATGAGAAACTGGTCATTACCACAGTGTTATGAATACTATATTACTGTACAGAGTTGAAACATGGATGATATACAGTTGGCATTGCAATACACTGGTATCATAGAGCCAACATTGCCTGTGAAATATACCATATATCACGTAGGAGGATGGGCACACCAACTTCAGTGTTCTATTTCAAGCTGTTAGGACAGGCATTGAGGTGATGAATATCTGTCATCAGCTTTGCTGGTTTGGTAATGTAGTTCAGGTATCAGATACCAGGCCTCCAAAGCAGATTTTCTTGCCCAGCTCACAGCGCTGATGTACAGAGGAAATAAGAAGCAGTTTCACAATGTACCGAAAGCCAAAGTGAAAAAAAATGAAACATGATGTCGATTCCTGGAAGACCATTACCCTGGAGCCAGACTTCTTTGGAAGGATACCGATCCCAGCATTTTGAGAGCCAACAATGACAAAACAAAAAGCAAATGCAAAGGTGTTGAAAAAAATTAGCTAAGACCTGAACCAATGAATTTGTGCAAGAAAATCTGAAAAGCCAGTAAATATAATTTATCATCAGATATCTCCAATTTAATCAAAGTTCGTTAGCATAGGAATAAATAAGGGTGGAATAAATTAAATGATTTTTTTAGTTATTAATCTTTGCTGAGATGTAGACATAACTGATGAGGCCAGCCATAATAGCCCACTCATTTTTGTCCTTGAGAAGGTGACGGTGAGACACCTTATTGAACCACTTTCGCCAAGGCAATTAAAGATGAGCAATAAATGTTGGCCCTTCTGGTGACACCCACATCCAATGTTGGAATAATAAAAATAAGTCCATGTCGTGGAGACACATCCAAAGAATTGTTGACCATAAAACAATGGAGATTTACTTCCAAGTAAGTTGGATTTGTAAATGATTAAACAATGTCATTCATGATTCCTTAAATACTGAAGCAGCCTGCACCCATGTCCATCTACACCTGGAAAATATCTTGGCTTGGGTTAATAAGAGGCAAGAAAATATTTTTTAAAGGTTTGCTACGTTTTTCAACCAGAGGAAACTACCTATACTTTACTTCAAAACAATATTTGGAGGATATCAGACTGTAGGCAGGGACCTGAAGAAAAGTCATATTTTCTCTGTGGGACTTCAATTCTTCACTTCTATAATTTCACATTCCAAAGCTTTAGGAACAGACTTGTCACTTGTTCCTGATAAAGTAAATTATTGGTTGCTACTGAGGGTCTGACATTATTGGTTAACCCTTGATGTGACTGCAAACTAATGGGATGATTTCCATTTTACAACAGCAAGTCAGGGCTTAGAGATTCTATGGTGAGTGAGTCACCTCCTTTCTCACCAGCGCTCAACTAAATCAAGAGTATGATTGACTGCTCTCCATTTACCTGGATGGGTGCAGTTCCAACAACAGTCAAGAAGACCATCCAGGAGAAAGCTGCCCCCTTGATTGGCATTCCATTCAGTACCTTCACCATTCACACACTTCATCAAGGAAGGAAATGTGCCACCTTTACCTAGTCTGACCTACATGTGACACCAGACCCATAACTAAATGGTTGACTCTTATCTGCCTTTTGAGCAATTAGGGATGGGCAACACATGCTGGCCGAGTCAACATCTCCCATATCACGTGAACGAATAAAATTTCACCATCTGCTGCTGTGGGGTTCAAGTCCCTGTCACCAGAACACTAGCTTAGGGCTCTGGATTACACATTCAATGACAATATCATTACGCCACTGCTTTCCCTTCTAATAAATGGAATTGTCTTGCTGGCGACTTCATTGAATGATAGAACATGCTTAAGGGGCTAAATGACCTAATTATTTCCCATAATTATATATTCCCATATTCCACAATTATGCTTTCTGTTTCTGTACATTCACGTAGCGTGCATACTATCTATAAGATTTTGTGATGGATCCTGTTACATTGGACGAATAAAGGACCTATAGAGCCTTCAAAATTTTAATTGCAATGTGTTACAACATCATTTCTTGTCAGTGGCACTTGGTGCTATGCTACCCTGAGAACACTTCAACTTGGCATTTCCTATTGGATATAACGACGTATTGCTACAGCATTAGTGTAATCAATCAGAAACACAGAAATCAAACAACAATTAACAGCCTGTGGCCAACAGTGTGGTATGGTACGACTAGTGTCAGGCAAAATGAAAAGCACTAAATCAAACATATGGTAGGCAGCGTTTCTTATTTGTTGAAATGCAAAACATTTCTCTCTTTGACGAAACAATGATCTTTTTGAATTGAACAGCATAGTTAGGAATTCCATTTGAGAAAGATGAACTCTGCAGCACCTCACAGATGCATAGTCAGGCAACATATTTCTGGGAAATATGCATGACATGGCTGATGGTACAAATATCTTCAGGTAATTTATACATTTCTTTCATGCATTATCTTCCAACAAATTTACTGATTCCACTTTACTGCCCACTTATCATGAGCAGATAGCAACAAATGATGCTACTGTCACAAAGATTCAGTTGCCACATATTTAAATTTGTTTGCAAGGCTACCTGCATATCACAACTCCAAATTTTTATACCTCTCATCAAATCATAGTGTCATCTGATTTGCAGATTACTATTTATGTGTCTAGCATAAAATTGTGAATCCAAACATTTAAAATACCAATTAATTCCTTTTCCAATTTGATTCAAACAGAAAGTTTCTACTTTGACATCAGATGTTACATATGATTGTACTTATCTGTCACCTCCTATCTTTTTCTGCTTTTGTCTTTTACAGGAGCAGGAATAGATGATTCAACCCTTTGAGCCTGCCCTGCCGTTTAGAACAAAGAACATAAGAACCAGGAGCAGGAGTAAGGCCATCTGGCCCCTCGAGCCCACTCCGCCATTCAATGAGATCATGGCTGGTCTTTTCTGTGGCCTCAGCTCCACCTACCCACCCTCTTAACATAACCCTTAATTCCTTTACTGTTCAAAAAATTATCTATCTTAGCTTTAAAAACATTCAATGAGGAAGCCTCAACTATGTCACTTTCCTCCTCAATTCAGTCCTAAGTCTGCTCCCCCTAATTTTGAGGCTATGCCTGTTTCACCCACCAGGGGGAGCATTGTCCCTGTTCTATCATCTAGTCTCTCCATAATTTTTGTGTTTCTATAAGATCCTCCCTCATTATTGAACTTTTATCCACATTATCCCCATAAGTGATTTAATTGAAGTTTTCAAGATGGTAAGGAAATAAATAACGTACATTGAGAGAAACCAATTCCATACCTCTGCCCACAGGGGGCAGCACAGTGTCTCAGTGATTAGCAATGCTACCTCACAGCAGCGGGGACCTTGGTTCAATTCCCACGTCTGTGTGAAGCTTACACATTCTTGCTGTGTCTGTGTGGGCTTCCTCCCACATTCCAAAGATGTGCAGGTTAGGTGGATAGTGTCCGGGCCTCTGTAGGCTAAGGGGATTAGCCATGGGAAATGCAGGGTTGCAGGAATAGAGTAGTGGGGTGAATCTGGGGGGTAGCTCTTTGGACATTCAGCATAGACTTGTTGGGTTGAATGGCCTGTTTTCATGCTGTAAGGAGTCTATCAGTCTAACCTTTTACACCATTGATGATCAAAAATTTATCACCCTCTCCTGGTTTTGATGATTGACTGGGATTGGTCACTGTAAATTTGAGCCCCACTATCACTGGGAACTGTACCAAATATTAAAGTTATTTTTAAAGTGGGTACAATGCCCCAATTTACCTGTCTTTCTGATTACGTTTGATAGAAAGCACAGAATAGACTTCTTAGCAAACAACAATAATTATATATTACAATTAATTGGACTATAGCTACAGGTTAAAAAATTAGAATACAACACTGCTAACTAAAACTCTAATCACATATTAACTTCCCCTTACACACATATAGACAGACAAATAGTGAAAATGGATTATTGACAGAGGTAGAAAAACTGGAAAGTCAGTTCAGTGATCTTTGCTTCCTGGTTCCAATGTTGAGATAATCCTTTTTCAGCTGGCCAGACCCTTTGCTATTCAGAGATAAGAGGAACTGCAGATGCTGGAGAATGCGAGATAACAAGGTGTAGAGCTGGATGAACACAGCAGGCCAAGCAGCATCAGAGGAACAGGAAATCTTGACATTTCGGGCCTAGACCCTTCATCAGAAAATCTGCCCACTTCTTTCTCTCTCTCTCTGTCTTTGTAATTTCCAGCTCGAAACTGCTCAGTCAATCACACAATTGGAAAGCAATAGTGTCACTAGGCCACATCTCCAATCAACGTCTTGTTGCCAACAAGAGCTGCACAAACTTGACTCCAGATCATCTGCAATCTGAACTTCAATTGTTGCTGGTTCAAACAATTATTTCCAATTTCTGCCCTAGGTCAGGTTATTACTTGCAAAATTGAAGCCATTCTTTCAAACACCTTTTTTTTAAAAAAAATTTATTTCTCTTTTAAGGCCGCAGTTTTTGAAAAAATAATAAATAAAAAGACAGGATCTTTACACCCGTCATAGTCACCAAGCAGCTATATCTCTGTCACGACAATCATGTCATAACCATTTACCTCTACTTATGCCTTAAAATGGTCTATTTTGTTCCAAATGCTATGTGCATTCTGGTAGAGAGTTTTTAACTTTGTCTTTTTGACATCATTCCACATTCAAAGCATACTTAGTGTTCAGCTTTGTTTCTTCCTTGAAGATTTTTATGTCCTGTTGCCAACTTTGGGGTGGCATGGTGGCTCAGTGGTTGGCACTGCTGCCTCACAGCGCCAGGGACCCAGGTTCAATTCCAGCCTCGGGCATCTGTCTGTGTGGAGTTTGCACATTGTCTGCGTGGGTTTCCTCCAGGTGCTCCAGTTTCCTCCCACAGTCTAAAGATGTGCAGGTTAGGTGGATTGGCCATGCTAAATTGCCTGTAGCGTTCAGGGTGTTGTGGGGGGGTGGGTCTGGGTAGGATGCTCTGAGGTTCAGTGTGGACTTGTTGGGCCAAAGGGCCTGTTTCCACACAGTAGGGATTCTGTGAAAAAAAAACTTTACCCCCCTCCAATTTGGGTTGTTCTTCAGGTTCCCATCCAGTTGACAAGCTAGTTTAAACCAAACCCCAACAGCACTAGCAAGTCTCTCTATGCAGGTATCAGTCCCAGTCTTGTTAAGTTGAAACCTTTCCAGCTTGTACAGGTCCCATCTACCCTAAAACTGGCCTTATTGCCTCAGTAATCTGTTGCCCTCCCTCCACCAACCACACACTCAATTGATCAACTCTTATGCTCATGAGCATGTGGAGTAATTTGACTGCTACTTCCTGCTGATCCCCTCCCCTAGATGAATGTCCTGCAGCGGCTCTGTGATATTCTTGACCCTTGAACCGTGGAGGGAACACACCAACCTGGAGTCATGTTTCATGCTACAGAAACTTCCGTCAGAAAACCTGACTGTGGAATCTCCATGACTATTGCTTTACAAATTATCTTTCTCTGTCCCTGCCCAGGTGGAAGACCCTTGGAGCCAGGAACATGTTTCTAGCTCTATGTCCTGAGGAACCATTACTTTCAATAATTGACAAGTAAGTTGATAAGTAAGATAACCTCAGGGGCCTCCTACACTATCTACCTGGTTTACTTTGACTGGTAATCATCCATTCCTTCTCTGTCTATACATTTCTAAACTGCAGTGTGTCCAGCTATAAATGTGCTATCTGCATAGTCCACTGCCTCACAAATACACAAGTGACTTCAGCCACTGTTCACTTTCTGAAACCCAGAGCTCAGGCCTACATATTCAGAGACACCTTCCATAGATGTTTCTCTGGGACACATTGTGCATCCATGACTTCACACACACCATAGAATGTACACTTCACTTGTCCCTGCTGATTTGCCACGCCATAACTCTGAAAATTATTTCTTGCCCTTACTATATTACCCATAAAAACTCATAGTAAAATAACACTATTTTCCTTCAGTTTTACTTTATTATTTTATGTTACTTTGAATTGATTTAAATTTACCTCCCTTTTACTTGTGTTCCTCACTGAAATCAAAGTAGCTGCTGCTTCTTGGTGCCTCCTCTCTCTGCACTGTTCAGAAAGAAGCCACTCCCCATTATCCAGACTCTTCATCAAATCTCTGCTTAGCCATCTCTTCTTCAGAAAACAGTCCCAACTTCTCCAATTCTTCCTGATAGTGGAAGTGTCTTATTCCTGAATCCATTCTCATAAATCCCTTCTGCATTCTCACAAATGGATTCAAATCCTTACCAAAGTGTGGCACCCAGAGTTGCACATCATTCTCTAGGTGACCAGTCTAACCAGGGCCTAATACAGGTTTGATATAACCTGCTAGCTCTGTGCACTAGGCTCCCCTACTTATGAAGTTTAGAATACTGTACACTTTATTGACAGCTCTCTCAACATGTCCAGTCACATGTGCACCCAGGCCTCTTGCTCCTGCACACCTTTTAGAATAGCACCCTTTACTTTATATTGTCTCTCCATGTAAAGTCTCTTCATGTTCTTTGTCCAAAGTGCGTCACTCTGTAGTTCTCCACATTGAATTTCACCCACTCCACTAATGGCCTTTTCAGGCCTACACTGTCCTCATCCCAGTTTACAATTTTCCTAAGTTTTTGTTGTCTGCAAATTTTGAAACTGTCCCCCTGCACATCAAAATCTAGGTTTGTTCAATATATCAGGAAAGGCAATGATTTTAATTCCATAACAACCCTTCTTTGCCAAGAAAATACCCCTTCACCATGACTCTCTTTTCTCTACCACTTAGCCAATTTTTTTTTCCCATTGCTAAAGTCCCTTAAATTCCATGAACAAAAGCTTCACTCACAATTGCTGTTCAGTCTAGTTGAATGAGTGTGTCTAATTGTACAGAGGATATAGTGTGACATGGATAAATATGTGGTTGTCCACAAGATAGAATGGCAGTGTATTAACATAATAGTGATGATTTGGAAAAGATTGATGTAAAAAGGGACCTGGGTATTCTTGTATTCTGAGCATTGAACAAAAGCATCCAGGTTCAGCAGGCAGTTGGAAGACATGTGGTCTGTTGGCCTTCGTCACAAGAGGTTTGTGTTCAGGAGAGAAAAAGTCATGCTGCAGATGTACAGGAATTTAGTGAAAGCATATGTGGGGTGCTGTGTCTTCTTATCTAAATAAAGATACACTTGCCATAGAAAGAAAGCAGTGAATATTCACCATTCTGATACTTGGGTTGGTAGCTTTGTCACATGAAGGCAGATTGGTTTAACTCAGCCTGTATTCATTGAAGTTTAGGAGAATGAGACACAATCTCATTAAAATGTACAAAATTCTGACAGGGCTGGATAGACTAGATGCAGGGATGATGTTTCCCAACACAGGTGTTCAGAACAAAGGGCCATGGGCTCAGAATACACAGTAGGCCATTTTGGACAGAGATGAGGAGAAAATTCTTCATTCAGGGGATGGTGAGCCTATGGAATTCTCTACACAGAAGCCATGTGAATAGTGGTGCAATGGGCAAAATAGCCTTCTCCTCTTCCTATCTCTATATTATCAATGCTTCTAGGTCTAATGCACGACACTGTACTGAATACCTTTTGGAAGTGCATGTGCATCAAATTTCCCTCTGATAGCTTTTCAAAAATCTTCCAGCTAATTAGTTGGTGATGATATTCCTTTGAAAAACCCATGCTGACTATTCAAAATCAATATTTAATTTTTCTTGTGACTATTAGTTCTACACTGAATAATTGTTTCTGGGAGTTTCTCCACTGCTGAAGTTAAAGTGACTGTCCTGCAGACGCATGGCAAATCTTCCCATTTTTTGAACAAGGGCATGATACTTGCAATTCTCCAATCCTCTGGCACCATTCCTGAATCCAGGGAGGATTGAAGGATACTTTTCAGTGCCTCTGCAATTTCCAGTTCCTTCAATACTTTTTGGATTCATCTCATCTGGTCCCAATGTTTTATCAACTTTTAAGTACCGATCATTTATTTAATGCTTCCTCATAATTAACGTTAAACCTTTCTTGTAACTTTGTCCTCCTCCTTTACTTTGGGCTGGGCAACATCTGCTCTGTTGGTAAACACAGATACAAAATATTAACACCTCAGCCATGTGTCTAAGTGAAACAACCCTTTTATGTCCCTAATAGACCCAACTCCTCTTATGTTAAATAAAAGCCGAAAGAACCATAGATGCTGTAAGTCAGGAACCTCTTTTATGTTACCCTTTTATAACTGATTTGATGATGAAAGACTTGAGGAGTTTCTTTTATATTAGCTGCAAGGTCTTTAAAAATTATTCCTTTTTTATTCTCAAATTTTCTTTCTCACCTCCTTCCTGAAATTCCTGTGTTCAGATTGGTTTCCAACTGTGTTTACTGCCTGACACCTGCCGTAAGTCGGTATTTTGCTTTTTAAATTAATTTCTATTTCCTTTGTCATCCATGGAGCAGAATCCTACCTTTCCCTTTTGAAGGCTTATTTCTTGACTGTGCTCAAACTATCTCCTCTTTAAGTGTAGTCCATTGTTCAGCCCGTGCTTTATTCCCTAAAAAATTTGGTTCTAGCCCATGTGGCCCAGCTCTGTGCTTGCCCCATTTAAGTCCATTTTGCTAATTGCTTATTCTTACTCTGGATTTACAAATGTAATTTTCTACCATCATTCTAATCTTTGTGATATTCATCAAATATCATTTGATACTTGACTCACGTAATTCCCGAGAAGCAGGTCTAGCCGTGGCTCCAGTCTTGTTTGACTGCACACACACTGCTGTAGGAATTTCTCCTGAACACAGTCTAGGAACACTTATACCTTTCTACTCTTTAAACTATCCAAGACAGTATATGGGTAATTAAAATCTCTCATTATAAATACTGCACAATGTTTTCCCTTCTCAGTGATTTCCTTGCAGATTATTTCTTTAAATCCTTCATACTTGCCGGTGATCTATATATTACACGGAGCAACATGATTTCAATCTTCTTATTTCTTAGCTCTAGCCAAAATTGATTCTGCTCTTTCACTTCTGAAATATCCTTTTCTTCCTATACTGCCATACTCTTCTTGACCAAGATAATCACCCATCTCCTTCTCTATCTTTTCTGAACACCTTGTAACTGGGAATAATTAACACCTCAACCTGACCATCCTTTAGCCAGATCTCTGTTAATGCCACAACATCATAATCTGAAGAGGCAATCTGTGCCTGTAACTTTCCAATCTTATTAACTACACTCCAAACATTTACATGGTAGGCAGGTAAGGTTACATCAAAGCTATTTCAATTCAATTCAATTCAGAGGATCCATGGAGAGCTAAAAAATTGGACAAGAAAATGACTTGACAGTAGGTGACAGAGGGTTGGGGTGGAGAGTTATTGTTAACACTGGAGGCCTGTGACCAGCGAAGCGCTGCAAGGATAGGTGCAGGGTTCACTGTTGTTCGTCATTTACATAAACAATTTTGATGCGAATACAGGAGGTATGGTTAGTAAGTTTGTGGATAACACCAAAATTGGTGTTATAGTGGACAGTGAAGAAGGTTCTCTAAGAGTACAATGGAATCTTGATCAACTGAGCCAGTGGGCGAGGAATGGCAGATGGAGTTTAATTTGGATAAATACGAGGTGCTGCATTTTAGTAAGATAAACCAGAACTTACACAGTTTGTGGTAGCAGCCTAGGGAGCGTAGTTGAACAGAGAGACCTAAGAATGCAGGTACATAGTTCCTTCAATGTAGTATCAAATGTGGACAGGGCTGTGAAGCAGGTGTTTTTCACGCTTGCCTTTGTTGGCCAGAGCACTGAGCACAGGAACTGAGACATCATGTTACTGCTGTATAAGACATTGGTAAGGGCATATTTGGAGTACTGCTTACAATTCTGGTCACCCTGCTAAAGGAAGGATGCTATTAAATTGGAAAGGGTGCAGAAAAGATTTACAAGGATGTCATTGAGACTGAAAGGTTTGAGCTGTAAGGAGAGGCTGGGTAGGCTGGGATTCTTCTCCCTAGAACATAGGAGGCTGAGGGGTGACCTTATAGAGGTTTATAAAGTCATGACTGGCATTGATAATGTGAATAGCCAAAGTTTTTTCCCCAGGGTTGGTAGGTTTAAAGCGAGAGGAGAAAGATTTAAAAGGGACTGGAGGAGCAACATTTTCACACAAAGGGTAGTGTGTATGTGGAATGAACCGCCAGAGGAAATTGTAGATGCAAGTAGAATTACGTTTAAAAGACATTTGGACAGGTACATGGATATGAAAGGTTTAGAGAGATATGGGCTAAATGCAGGCAAATGGGACTAGTTCAGTTTAGGGAAACTGGTCAGCATGGATGAGTCAGACCTGTTTCTGTGCTGTATACCACTATGACTCTGATTTGTACTGGGCCATCCACCCTGCTGAATTCCCAAGGAGTCTATGTTACAGTGACAACATACATGTTGAAATGCAGAGCTATGATTAGTGTTAGAGATAAAAGATACTGCAGATGCTGGAGAATCAGAGATAACAAGCATGGGGCTGGATGAACACAGCAGGTCAAGCAGCATCATAGGAGCAGGAAAACT
>JAHRHZ010000289.1:26778747-26801972 GCA_024137785.1 Ginglymostoma cirratum | reverse complement strand
TCCCACCCACCGCCTCCAACCTCATCGTTCCCCAACCCCACACCGCACGCTTCTATCTCCTTCCCAAAATCCACAAACCTGAATGCCCTGGTCGACCCATTGTCTCCGCCTGCTCCTGCCCCACCGAACTCATCTCCACCTACCTCGACTACATTTTCACCCCCTTGGTCCAGGAAATCCCTACCTATGTCCATGACACCACCCACGCCCTCCACCTCCTCCGGAACTTCCAATTCCCTGGGCCCCAACACCTCATTTTTACTATGGACGTCCAGTCCCTATACACCTGTATTCCCCATGCTGATGGCCTAAAGGCCCTCCGCTTCTTCCTGTCCCGCAGAACTGACCAATCCCCCTCCACCGACACCCTCATCCGCTTAGCCGAACTCGTCCTCACCCTCAACAACTTCTCTTTCAATTCCTCCCACTTCCTGCAGACAAAGGTACCCGCATGGGCCCAAGCTATGCCTGCCTCTTTGTAGGTTACGTGGAACAATCCCTCTTCCGTACCTACACTGGCCCTAAACCCCACCTCTTCCTCCGTTACATTGATGACTGCATCGGTGCCGCCTCGTGCTCCCACGAGGAGCTCGAACAGTTCATCCACTTCACCAACACCTTCCACCCCAACCTGAAGTTCACCTGGACCATCTCCAACACTTCTCTCTCCTTCTTGGACCTCTCTGTCTCCATCTCGGGTAACCACCTAGAAACAGATGTCCATTTCAAGCCCACTGACTCCCACAGCTACCTGGAATACACCTCCTCCCACCCACCTTCCTGCAAAAATGCCATCCCCTATTCCCAATTCCTTCGCCTCCGCCGCATCTGCTCCCAGGATGAGACATTCCACTCCCGTACATCCCAAATGTCCTCATTCTTCAAGGACCGCAACTTCCCCCCAGCAGTGGTTGAGAACGCCCTCGACCGTGTCTCCCGCATTTCCCGGAACACATCCCTCACGCCCCGTCCCCGCAGTAATAACCAAAAAAGAATCCCCCTCGTCCTCACATACCACCCCACCAACCTCCGGATCCAACGCATTATCCTCTGACACTTCCGCCATCTGCGATCAGACCCCACCACCAAAGACATTTTTCCCTCCCCACCCTTATCTGCCTTCCGGAGGGACCACTCCCTCCGCGACTCCCTTGTCCACTCCACACTCCCCTCCAGCCCCACCACACCCGGCACTTTTCCGTGCAACCGCAGGAAGTGCTACACCTGCCCCCACACCTCCTCCCTCACCCCAATCCCAGGCCCCAAGAAGACTTTCCACATCAGGCAGATGTTCACCTGCACATCTGCCAATGTGGTATACTGCATCTGCTGTACCCGTTGTGGCTTCCTCTACATCGGGGAAACCAAGCGCAGGCTTGGGGACTGCTTTGCAGAACACCTGCGCTCAGTTCACAACAAACAACTGCACCTCCCAGTCGCGAACCATTTCAACTCCCCCTCCCATTCCTCAGATGACATGTCCATCCTGGGCCTCCTGCAATGCCACAGTGATGCCACCCGAAGGCTGCAGGAACAGCAAATCATATTCAGCCTGGGAACCCTGCAGCCCAATGGCATCAATGTGGATTTCACAAGCTTCAAAATCTCCCCTCCCCCAACCGCATCCCAAAACCAGCCCAGCTCATCTCCACCTCCCTAACCTGTTTTTCCTCTCACCTCAAGCCACACCCCCATTTCCTATCTACTAACATCATCCCGCCCCCTTGACCTGTCCATCCTCCCTGGACTGACCTATCTCCTCCCTAACCCCCGACCTACACTCACCTTTACTGGCTCCATCCCCGCCTCTTCGACTTGTCTGCCTCCTCTCCACCTATCCTCTCCTCTATCCATCCTCTATCCGCCTCCCCCTCTCTCCCTATTTATTTCAGAACCCTCTTCCCCTCCCCCATTTCTGATGAAGGGTCTATTCCCGAAACGTCAAGTTTTCCTGCTCCTATGATGCTGCTTGACCTGCTGTGTTCATCCAGCCCCATGCTTGTTATCTCAAGTTTCAAACACTTGGTTATTGTGAAAGACCTGATACGAACTCTTTGCTCTCCTGCACAATCTGTTTGTAGAGAATCACAGGATTTCTGCATGGATTTGGAGGCCGTTCAGCTATTGTTTTGTTTTTAAAAGATTCTCAGAGGCAATAGCAGCCGTTGGCTGTAATTTAGTCATCTCATTTGAAAAGGATTTTACTCTGCCAAACTGCCTCATTTTCTATTCAAGATTATTTGTATAAGTAATATTATCCTGCCCACATCAGTTACAGTTCTTTCCATACAGTAGCGAGCAATATAGTCCGACAGCTTCCACCCTTTCTCCAAAAACAATTCCTTATTCACTGTCAGATTATCCACATGGATTTTTAACAGTACCAAAGACTCTGCAGTTCTCTCAATCAGAGACAGAAATTATTGGGTTCCACTTTGGCCAGAAATTGATATTTTGATCAAGAAATCTACTGCCCGCGCCCCCCTCTTCAATAACTCCCCAGCTGACTGTTCATGACTGTTATTTATATCCAGAGTCTAAATACTTGTGAAAAATAGTTGTTCTTGTTCAGGACAGAAATCTGATCCACACTTTCTGTCAACCTCGGTTTGAAAATCAGGTAAATTAAGGAAACATTGCATACTTTCTTAAAAACTCTTTAACTTTTGTGATGATTCCAGAAATAGTAGGGCTCGATTACCAACACACTATCCCAATGGCGTGACTTTTTTTTTGGAAACACCAGTTGGTGTGGGACACAATTTATCGATTCATACTATTGCTTTAAATAAAAGGTGGTATTTTAATTGCGATTCGCTGACAATGTGATCACTTAGAAGCATCAAACTGAATATAAAAACATTACCTGTGCATTAATTGCAAGTAACTGTAACTGCACCACATTGCATTATCTCACAGCCAGAAACATCGCTGAGCAGCCCATCATCAGATCCTCATAACATATAGGCGTACATCCCAGGACTCACTGGATAGATGTCAAAATTCTTCGTACTCTTGTATTCTTTGCATCAATGGAATGCAGAATTTAATGCTGAAAAGTGTAAAGTGATCAATTTTTCAGAGCTAACTAGGAAGGGAATGAATGGTAGGACCTTAGGAAGTATAAAGGATCAGATGTGTGCAAATCTACAGGTCACTGGAGACAGCAGTATAAGTAGATGAGGTGCATAAGGAGAAATATGAGATATTTTTCTCATTATTCAAGACATTGAACACAGGAGCAGGGAAGTTATGAGTGAGCTGTACTAAGGCCACAGCCTGAGTACTGTGTTTAGTTCCAGTCGACTCACTGTAGGAAGGATGTGAGCGCACTAGAGAGGGTGCAGAGCAGATTCGTGAGGAGGTTGCATAGAGCATTACAGCTATGAAGAAAAATTAGATAGGCTGGGGTTGTTTTCCTTAAAGCAGAAATGGCTGATGAGAAACTTGATTGGATTGTACAACACTATTCAGGATATAAATAGAGTAGATAGGAAGAAGCAATTTTTTTCTTTTTAGAGAGAGCAATAACCAAGGGGAATAAATTTAAGAGCAGAAGGTTTAGAGGGAACTTAAGGAAGAATCTTTTTTTCAGCCAGAGGGTAGTGGCTATCTAGAACTCACTGCCTGAAAGATTAGTAGAGAGGAGAAGCATCAAAACATTTAAGAAATATTTAAATGATCCATATTTAGATGCACCATATGTTAAAAGAGTATGGGCCAAATGCTGGATACTGGAACGAGAGTAAATAGGCATTTGACGACCAGTGTGGCTTTGTGAAACAAAGAGCCTCTTTTTTATGCTGTAAACTCTATGCCTCTCTGAGTTGTTGCAGTTCACAGCATTTGACATGTAAAGATGCAATAACTGACCATGACCACTTGTCAATTGTAAAACCATAAGCGCATAAAAGGAAGGAGCTGGAGCAAGCATTTCAGTCTACCATGTCTGCGTCACCATTCAATGAGATCATAGTTTATCCGATAGTCCTCAACTTCACCTTCCCGCCTTTTTCCCATAACCTTTTCCTCCCTTCCTGATTGAAAATCTGTCTATCCACCTTGAAGGTACTCAACAACTTAACCTTGACAGCTCCTCATAGTGAAGAATTCTACAAGTTCACAACTCTCTGAGAGAAAAAGAAATCCTCCTCAACTCTGTCTTAAAAGGACATCCATTTATTCTGAGATGTGATCTTTGGCCCTGGACCGTCCCATAAGGGGAAACAACCATTCTGCTTCGATCCTGTCAAGTTCCCAATGAATCTTGGCATGTTTCAGTGAGGTTGTACTGTATTCTTCTAAACTCCAATGAGTACAGGCCAACCTACTCAAACTTTCTTCATAAGATGGTCAGTCCATACCCAGAAGCAACTAGTGAACCCCTTCAGACTGCCTCTAATATTCATGCATCTTTCCTTAGGTAAGGGACAGAAAATTGTTTGCAGTATTTTAGGTATGGTCTGTCTAGTGCCTTGTATAGTTTTAGCAAGAACTACCCACTTTCTATTCTATTCCTTTGAAATAAAGAACAACATTCCATTTACCTTCTTTGTTACCTGTTGAACTTTTGTGATAAGTTTATGTATGTAGTTGGGGCGCTGCCCCGATTAAGAGAGCTGGTCTGGTAATCTTCAGGGCACAGAGCTGGGGGCTCAGTTGAGTACTGGTTGTTGAGGAGTGAGCATCTAAAATAAAGTGTTCCTGTTCGCAGTTTTGTTGTGCCTCCCTGGTTTGTAATTCCTGTATGAAGAGAAAGCAATGACAACTGGTGAAAAACTGTACTGAGGAGATGTTCCCAGACTTTGGAAATTTCATGGTGTGATTAAGGAGGTAATGTCGACGGAAGTGGGTGTGAGGGACTCGAGTCTTGGATGATGCTAGGAAAGAAGATACTCACTGGCAGGTGGGCCAAGAGCAGCGGTCGCGAGGACACTCAAGCCAACGACTGAAGAAGACAGACTGCACTCAGGAGCTACCAAAGGCATCACAGAGAACAGTCTCGAGGCAATTTGGCAAATCCTGCCATGGCAGATGGCAGAATTTGAATTCAGTAGAACTCTGGAATTGAAAGTTCATTGTTGTTTGGCGGGGGAAAGCCATCTGATTCACTTATGTCCTTTAGGGAGGTAAACTGCCATCCTTACCTGTTCTGGCCCACATGTGACTTCAGACCCAAGGTCCTGTGGGTGATTAGGGATGGGCAATGAATGCTGGTCCAGCCTGCAATGCCCACATCCTATGAATGAATTCAAAAAACTGTAAGGTCACAGTCAATCCAGCCCTGAGTGTGGATCAATACCACCTTCCACTCATATAAGGCCAATACAATGGACTGGTGGGAAAAGAAATTTCAAAAATGAATCTTTTGCAGGCTGTCTTGTAAATGGGGTTCACAAACGAGTCCCAGCCGCCAATGACAATAGTGATATACAGGGGACTTTTCCGCTACAAGCGACTTCCTTTTGGTGTCACGTGAGCATCAGTTCCGTTCCAAAGGGCCATGGATCAAGTATTAAGTGGGTTGCTGGGAGTCCAGTATGCTTTGGATGTTCTTCTGAGAGAAGCTTTTGAAAAATCTGAAAGGATTCCTAAAAAAAACTGCAAGAGAACAACCTATGGGCAAAAAGGGAAGATTGAAAGTTTTTTTAAAAACCCTGTGAAGTACCTGGGACATGTAATCAATTGTGAGGGTCTACAGAAGATGCCCAGAAAGATGTATGCCTCTAGATCAGAGAATGTGTCTCAACTAAGATTGTTTTTGGGACTTGCGAATTATTACGGCAAGCTCATTTCAGATCTGGCAACCGTGCTAAAACTCCTGCATCTGTTCTGGGTAAAGGACAGCCAGGGAAATGGACCCAGGAAAGTAAGGTGGTTTATCAGTAGGTGTAGAAAGCCTTAGAAAGGTCAGAAGTGTTAATACATTTTAACCCAATGTTTTCACTAGAGTTAGCATGTGACAGCTCGCCTTATGGGGTTGGCACTATACTGTTGCACATCTTACTGAATGGAGAGAAAAAGGCCATCGCATTCGCATTGAGGTCATGAATGAAGATGGAGTAGAATTTTAAAAAAGACGAATTGAGCAATGTGATCATTGTCAAAATGTTTGTCTATTTCCTCTAAGCAGGCACTTCATGCTTCTGGTCAACACAGAACTATATGGAAATTCTGTCAATAGTGGCAGCATGCTTGCAGAGATGGGTACTGGCTCTGTCAGCCGACTCATTTAAGATCAAATACTGACAGGCAGAGAAGCACAGCAATACAGATACTCTGTCAGGGCCACCAATACTGGGCAGTAAAGATGCTTCGAACTAGAACCTGAAAATGATGTACTTTTTCCAAGATGACAAGGTGCCGGGGTCAGCGAATCAGGTGTAGAATCCGATTCAGAATGACCCAGTTTTGAACCGAATGGTGGTTCTGGTCCTGAGGGGGAAGACCAGTCATAGAAACCATGCAGAATTACACCCTTACGTATTCAGAGGGTACCAGACAGCTGTTTCATGTGGGAAATGAGAATTGTTATTCCTCCCCATTAAGAGGAAAGGTGTGGGTACAAGTGCGCCAAGGATACCCCAGCATGGTGCCATAGCCAGGAACTATTTTTGATGGACTTCCAGAATGAGGAGAATGTGGGATCAGGCAAATCTGAGCATTAGTAAGAAGGGCTGTTATTGCCCCTTCAGTCATGGAAAAATACCATGGCAGTGGATTCAGAGTGATTTTGCAGAGCCAGTAGAGGGGCATATGGTAGTAATGGTCATGGATGCCCACTCCAAGTGGGCCTGAGGTGGCGGACATGAAGTCAGTATCAGGTGGAGCAACAATGGACCAAATGGATAAAATATCTGCCAGGTCTGTACACCCCGAACAAATCATGAATGACAATGGTCCACAGTTTGTGGCACAAGAGTTTCAGAAGTACCTAGAAAATCACAGTGTTTTACATGTGAGATTGGCTCTATCACACTGCGACAAACAGCCAGGAGAGAGTCATGCAAATTTTGGAGCAGGCCTTAAAGGCCTCAGAAGACTAGGGATTCCTAGGACGGTGACTCTGCATGTTCCTCATCACGCACAGGAACACAACATATGTAACAATCAAGCGCTCGCCACCAGCCGAGAAAAGCCATGTTTGACTTACTGCAGCCAGAGAAGACCAGAGAGGTGGCAGATCGGAATCAAGGACAGATAACCAGATGATGTGAATCTCAAAATTGAGTGTATTCTAAAGAGGAGAGGCCATGATGGCCCAGAATTACAAGTCTGGGGGAATATGGATCCCAGTGGTGGTGTGGCTCAAACAGGACTATTGGCATTTAGGGTGCAGACTAGGGATGAACTGGTCTGGAGGAGACACGCAGACCAGCTGGTTGCCACACCTCACCAAGGGGGACGTCCCTCATTATACCAAGCTAGGTCAGATGCTGCCGGGGGTGTCGACTAAGCCTTTTGTCTCTGAGCCAGAGTTGGTCATACAGAAACAGCAATGTCACAGGATGACACCAAGCAATCAGAAAGGGACATAACAGCAGAACAACAGGTATTTCTGGAAGCCCAGAAGACTGGAAAAGGTTCCTCTTCCTGAGAAGAGGAGACAGTTGTCTAAGAATCGCCATCCCTCTGAGAGTCTGATCATGTCAATGTAGTCTACAGACGGAATGTCTTGTATAGGGGGCGTGGTTGTTTCTATGTTCTTATATATATTCCTAACTTGTACATATGTTGGCTATAATACCTGTCTAATCTTTTTAATGGTTTTATATAAGTTGATTAATGGAATTTATTTAAAATAAAAGGGGAGAAATGTTGTGTATATAGTTGTGGTTCTGCATCTTTAAGAGAGCTGATCGAAGGGTCTAGGCCCGAAACATCAGCCTTCCTACTCCTATGATGCTGCTTGGCCTGCTGTGTTCATCCAGCTCTACCCCTTGTTATCTTGGATTCTCCAGCACCTGCAGTTCCTATTATCTCTATATCCCTCTGTAAACTCCTGGTGTCATCCTCACTACTTGCCTTCCTGCCTATTTCTGAGTCCTCTGCAAAATTGGCTGTAGATTTAATCCCCTTGCAGTAATGTCTTCAGTCCCAGTGTGTTGGCAATGACAGCTATAGACATCTGTTCATGATACTTTTTGTTCAATTATCTGAAGGGAGACGATCACTCTTCTCCAGTCTATCTATAAGCATTAATGAATCCAATGTGTGTACAGAAATCTGATGTCATGTTTTTCTGCCTGTTGTGCCATTTTTAGTTCTTCCCTCAACCCTTCCAATGTTGTTCAAGATATTTTTAACCCTTTACACATCCAAAATGTACTGTTTCTTTCAACAATATAAAATGTATTGTTCAGAGAAACAGTCTATCTTTAAATATTGCAGGATGACATTATGACATGGCAGCCTTCCAAGAATTTAGTCTCACTGGTTCAGGTGTATAATCATTCAGCAGTGCATTCTGCATGAGGCTGCACACCACAATCTTGCAAATCAGCGAGGTGTATCAATTTTGCATGATGTTTGGAACACTTCAACCCAGTGCATGGTTACAATCGAGTCTCTTCAATATATTTTCCATAATGTGGGTTTGATAAGGGTCAAAAAAGAGAAGAAGAAGTGGAGTGGTCTCCATGCTGAATTTACAATTGTTGAACTTGGGAGAAACAGATATTGGGATGCAAAAGAATCCAGAGCAACACAGAGATCTCAGAGGAAAGAAAAAGAAGGATCTGAAGGAAATACCTTAATTGAAGAGTGGGAAAAAAATGGAGCAGACTGCAACATGTTTAATGCAAAAGGTCAAAGTGTTCCAAATGAAGATGATTGTGAACTTATCCCTAAAGATGACAGCAGATTTTGGATGGTGAATGTCGTCTTAAGGTTTAAAAAGATGTTACCAATAGTAAATGGTTCTGGACCTCCAACTATTATGGTATCATGCATCCAACTTAATCAAAGGGAATTACAATGAAATGAGGATAGAGTTAGCTAAAGGGAACTGGTGGATAGTTTAGCAGGAAAGACAGTAAGCAAGCAGTGGCAGACATTTAAGGAGGTAATTCTTGACTCTCAGTTAACAAAAAAATCCCAGTAAGGAGGAAAAATTCTCGGAGAGGGACAAACCAATCATGGCTAACCAAAGAAGTTAGGGAGAGTATTGAGTTGCAAGAAAGAAAGTATACAAGGTGGCAAATGTCAGTGAAGGCCCTGAAGCCTGAGATAAATTCAGAAAGCAGCAAAGAAGAACTAAAAAGATAATAAAGTCAGAGAAAATAAACTATGAGGGCAAACTAGTCAGCAATATAAAAGCTGACTCTAGGAGCTTTTCAAAATAAATAAAAAGAAAGAGAGAAATCAAAGCAAACATTGGCCTCTTAGAGAACGAATCTAGGCAGAGGATTTTCGGGAACAAGGAAATGGAAGAGGAATTAAACAGATATTTTGCCTCAGTCTTTATGGTGGAAGATACTTTGAACATCACATTAGTACCAAAAAATGTGGGGGATGAAATTAAGTCACCATCACCAACATTAAAAAAGTAATATTCAACAAACTAATGGAGCAAAAGGCAGTTAAGTCCTCTAGTCATAATGGTTTATATCCCAGGATCCTGAATGAGGTCACTGCGGATATAGTGGATATATAGTTTTAATTTTCTAAAAATCCTTGAATTCTGGTGAAGTATAGGAGGATTGAAAAACTGCCAATGTGACACTATTATTCAAAAAGGTAGGGAGGCAAAAAGCCAGTAACTACAGGCCAAATCGCTTACCACTTTTTGCTGGGAAAGTATCAGAATCAATTATTAAGGAAGTAACGGCAGAACATTTGGAAATTCACAATCTAATCAAACAGAATCAGTATGGTTTCATGAGAGGGAAATCATGTCTGGCTAATTTATTAGAACTTTTGGAGGAAGTCTCAACTAGTGTGGATAAAAGAGAACCAGTAGATGTGTTGCATTTAGCCTTCCAGACAGCATTCAACAAATATCTCACAAATTCACTTGGTCAACAACTTCCATCCCACCCTCTTATTCACTTGGTCTATCTCAGACACCTCCCTCCCCTTTCTTGATCTCTCTGTTTCCATTTCTGGTGACAACTTACGTAGCGACATTTACTATAAACCCACAGGCCCACATCGCTACCTAGACTACACCACCTTCCTCCCTGTATCCTGCAAAAAAATCCATCGCGTTTTCCAAATTCCTCTGTCTGCATTGCATCTGGTCTGATGAAGAGACATTCTACTCCCGAGCATCCCAGGTGTCCATCTTTGTCAAACAATGTTCTTTTTCCCCCTTCTGTCAACCAGACAGTCCTCCACTGTGCCTCCTCCATTCCCCACTCCACAGCTCTTAACCATCACCCCCCCTCCACACATAATAAAGATAGTGTCCCCCATGTCCTCACTTTCCACCCCATCAGCCTCCACATCCAATGTATCATCCTCAAACACTTCCACCAACTTCAATTAGATCCCACCACTTGGAACATCTTCCACTCCCCACCCCTCTCTGCCTTTCTCAAGGACCATTCCCTTCACCACTCCTTAATTTGTGCCACACTCCCCACCAACCACTCCAACCCACCCGGTACCGTTCCTTGTAACCATAAAAGATGCAACACCTGCCCACACACCACCTCCCTCATCTACAATCAATGCCCTAAACAGTCCTTCCAAGTGAGACAGAGCTTCACCTGCATCTCCTCCAAACTAGTCTATTGCATCTGGTGCTCCCGACGTGTTCTTCTCTATGTCAGTGAGACCAAACACAGACTTGGTCACCGTTTTGCTGAGCATCTCTACCTGGCCCGTAATGGCCAACCTAACCTCCCGGTCACCGCCCATTTCAACTCCCCTTCCCACTCCCCTTCTGACATGTCCATCCTCAGCCTCGTTCAGCGTTGTGGTGACTCAGAACACAAATTTGAAGAACAACATCTTATCCTCTGCCTGGGCACACTACAGCCAGGAGGACTCAACATTGGGTTCTTCAATTCAAAACTTTCCCAACCATTCCCTGGCTTCCTTTCCAGCCCCACCTCCTCCCTTCCATTCCACCTTCTGACTCTCCCTTCCAGCCGCCAACTGGATTCATCCCTCCCATCGACCAACCAGGCCATACCTACTACCAGTGTCCACCTATCACCACCATTCTGCCTCCACCCGTTCCCCTCAACCCCTCTTTATCTGCAGCTCCCCCTAACCCCACATCCAGTCCTGAAGAAGGGTAATACTTGAAACGTTGACTGCTCCTTTCCTCCAGATGCTGCCTGGCATGCTGTGTTCTTCCAACCTCCTGTTTATCTACAGAAAGATATTGATAGGTGAAGTAAGTGAGAAAAAAAATTGGCAAATGTGGGAAAATGTGAAGTTATAACTGGAACAAACTCTGATATTTTACACATTTTTAATGTGGGGATATCTAATTTTTGAAGAGATAATATGTGGGACATTTAACTCATAGCTAAAGCTTGTTAAAATTAAGGTAGCTCTAAAGAAGAGTTAAAAGGTATAAATCACTTCCTCTGCCCTCTACAAGGAAAGCTTCAGAGTGTCCCAGTAATGTTTTTCTTATCCTTGCTTGGAATGCTTGCCATTTGAGAGTTAAACATTGAGAATTGTGCACTGCCTAGGACAGGTACAAAAGTCTATGGAAACTGGCAGGAGGATGTAAATGTACCGATAACCTAGGAAATAGGATTATTCCTCATGACCACTGTAGCAATGTTTCTGCTGTTGATCAATACCATCCTGACTGATCTGAATGCAACGTTAATCCCACCATTAGGGTCCCAATGAATTCCTACCGCGTGATTCTCCCTTACCAATTCTCAAACCTACAAAAAGTAGAAGAAATAAGTTTGTTTCACTTTTAAAGTACCTTACTTGAAGGCAGCATTGCAGATGTGCGAGGAGCTGTCATAGGCTCCATGATGAGGAACAGATTATACTAAGTTTATTGCTGTGATTGAAACATGACGCTTATTTTTCTAGCATATTGTTCAATCTATTTTACTGGCAACCTTGCCAAACTGTCTAAGATGACTATGTGCGTGTGCGTTATTCAATTATCTATCCTGACTGTAGGGTTGCCAACTCGAGTTGGATTTATTCCTGAAAGTTTCGTCATATCCTGCCTCTAATGCCCCGCCAGTCATATAATCTCTGTCTCCCCTCCACAGATATTTTTACAACTAATAAATATAGGTGTTACATGAAAATGAATATTAAAAAAAAAGACCAATGACTTTTCTCCTGGATTGCTCATTGCAGTGTACAGGAGATTACTTTTTAATGACTGCAGACTTCAGGACAATGCTAGAATTTTTACTTCTGCTCCAACATTATCGGGCTCACGTGCTGGGTAAGGTTTCTAATGGTTGCAGTAATACTTGAGCCTCAGAAAGCATGTTGTTAAGAAGAGGACCCATATGGTTCGGGTTTCTGCGATCACCAGCTGCAATGGGATAGAATCAAACAGTTTCTTCATCCTTCTCTTTTATCATTGGCTGTTCGTACTCACTCGCGACCTGTGTGTCACCCAGTAAATGCCCCCACTTGTTCCAACAAAGGCAGAATACCGTGGATACTTGATATCTAAAACAAATTCTGAATAAGAGTCAGACCAGACTCGAAGTATTAATTCTATTTTTCTCCCCATAGGTGCTGATCCATAGGTCAGACTTGCTGATTTTCTCCAGCATTCCCTGTGTTTTTCTCCCTCCCTTGCTCATTGTCTACATGCCATGGCATGTTTGCTTCAAACTTAGTGTCTGAGTCTGTATCCAATTGGAAATCTCGGTTATCCAGGATAAGAGGAATGAAGTCCGACCTTGAAAAGCAGTTTTGTAAAAAAATTGTCACTAATTCCACTGATCAGGAATGCTGAAGCCAATGTAAATATCCCAACTGATAACAATCAGAAATTTCAATGCTACTCACAATGAGATCCTGAGATTCTCAGGCAGCATCTAGCAAATGCTGTTCCAGACTATTCCTTCAACATCAATTGCAAAAAGAAATCATTAGCTCCTTTACTGATTTCTCCAGGCAGCCTACCTCACACACTCTTTTAGCGCAAAGAGGAGGAGACATTTTTCCCTCTAAGGGTTGTGTGACTTTGGAACTCTGCCTGAAGAGGCAGTGGAGGCAAGATCATTAAATATTCTAAACATGGAAATTGTGAAATGGTATCGTTAAATGTCATCTAAATGTAACACAAATAAGGTACATGGATTTGATTTACTCGAAGACTTCTTGTCAGGTTATTTATAGCTAAACTAATATATGTGGTGCAGAATATTTTTGAAGCACACCCTGTGTTCTGAATGCTGCAAAGAAGAGAGCCTGTGACACACAATTGTGTGTCAACATTCAGCTTTTTGACTGCTTTGGATGTTGAGCTCCTTAAAGGGTGTTATCACCTCATTGGGGCACTGCACTGGGAGTCAAGCCTAGCTATGCCTACAGTCATTGCAAAAATGAAAGATTTTTAAGAAGTATGCAAAATGTACCAATTTACCTGTCTTTTAGATGTTGATAGAAAGTATGGACCATGTTTCTGTACAAAGTAAAAGTTATTATTTATTACAAATAACTGGACTCTAGCTACAGGTCAACAATTCTGAACTGCTGGCATAAACACTAATTAACACTCCAATACTCTTCAAAACTCTACTTTTTACAGACACACACACACACGCACACACACACACACACACAGTTACAAAAAAGAGTGTTACGGACAGAGGAAAAACTGGGAAAGAAATTGACTTGTGTCTATTCACAGGATTGACTGAAATCGTTCTTTGGATCAACTTGAAATTGCTGGTCAGACGCTACTTCTCAGCCTTTCTTTATCGGATGCTTTTCGTGAGGCACAGGTTCACTTAAGAAAGATCTCTGACATATTTATTAAAGTCACAGCTTACAGCAACAGCTGAAGGAAAGAAACTGATTTTCTTCAAGCTAAAGCAGATTTCATCCCAGAGACAGCTGCTGAGTTCTTGGAGATTTGAATAGCTTCACTGTACCTTGTTCACAACCCCAAACTGTTCAGCTGCCTGAAAGCCAATTGCATAATTACTAAGCAGAAGGCCTTTGTCATCAATAACTGGTCAGTAGTTTGCAGACTAAGCAACTACTTGTACCAAACAAAGCGTCTTTTGTACCCAGAGATAGCAAGAACTGCAGATGCTGGAGTCAGAGATAACACAGTGTGGAGCTGGAGGAACACAGCAGGCCAGGCAGCATCAGAGAAGCAGGAAAGCTGACGTTTCAGGTTGAGACCCTTCTTTTTTCTTTCTGAGGAACACAGCAGGACAGCAAGCAACCTTGCAGCTCCAGTTCATCTGCAATCACACTTAACTGTTGCTCAAACAAACAGTTTTCTGATGAAGGGTCTAGGCCCGAAATGTCAAGCTTTCCTGCTCCTCTGATGCTGCTTGGCCTGCTGTGTTCATCCAGCCCCACACCTTATTATCTCGGATTCTCCAGCATCTGCAGTACCTTTTATCTCGTGTATAAATGGGGCTTACACTGGGTGTCAGGTTACTTACTTTCAAAATGTGCAGATATCTTCCAGCAATCCTTGATTGTTAAAAAAATCATGTTCTCATTTCAGTCCACAATGAGAAATGCAGGATTTTTTGGGGAAAAAACACAATCCTTGTCAAGATGATAAAGCACTTCCTTTAAAGATTGCTCTTACCTGTTGCAGCAAAAATCACTGGGAATCGGAAAATTAGTAATGCAGGGAAAGGTGTGATGTAATGTGTGTGATTTATTTCTATGTTTTAATGTAAGCTATTTTAGAATTTGGATTTATGGTAGGTATATAGGTTTGCGTCTTAGTGTCTGAAGAGGCTAAATGATTAAATTTAAAGTATTTCTGTAGCCATGGTGATTTCTCTTAAAAAACATAACGAGAGACAATTCTTTGTGTGTAATGAGGTTTTAATTGGGAGAGAATAAAGTAAACCATTGTGCATTTGGCTTTCAATTTAGAAGGCTATTAAGTTTTGGTTTTGACTGGGAAAAACATCCATTGCTTGTAGAAAGCCATTTTAGTTTCAGTTTGGCAGTTTTCACAGAAGTCATGGCTGAAGCTGGGTGTGTTAAATAATTGCCCTTGAGAAAGGGAGGAATGCTAAGAAAGAGAGTATCTCAGTGTAAAGAGTTTAGCCTGAAAGTTCCAGACAAAGCATTTTTAGTTAAAACACTGAAGGGGTTAGAACCTGAACAAGTCTAAGGCAAGTGGTATTAAGATTCAAGGAAGAAGTTATCTGATTCTTAAGATGTGTGATTGAAACCACTGTGAAATTCAAAACTATAGATTGAATAGAAAAGGAAATTATCTCTGCTGTGAATACTGTGAAGGTCTGCTTTTGGGATTAATGAAATTGTGTGCTCCTACATCTTTACGCTTGTGATATATGTAAACCTATCCATGCCCCTTATGATTTTATCAAATTCTATAAGGTCACTCCTGAGCGTCTGATGCTCCAGGGAAAATAGCCCCAGCCTATTCAACCTCTCCCTATAGCTCATGTTCAGAATACAGGAAGGATTTTGCCAAGCCACCAGCTTTCCAAATTCGCCAAGATGCAGGGCACACTCCTTGGCAAACACAGGAGAATGAAAGTAGAGCCTGACTGGAATACCACTACACATAAGACAAAAGGCCATGGTCGCACTGGCTGCTGCGGGAGTGTGGCTACCTGCAGAAGTTTCTGAAACGTGCAGTAGGCCCAGATCTTAAGAAATCATGGTACCTAATATAGCAATGCTGAAAGAGGAATCAAAGCCAGCTCATAGAAGGATAAAATACATCAATTGTGGAATCTCATGAAAGAACATGAAAGAAGATAGGTTAAATAGAAAAGGTCTTTTCTCTGGGGTGGGAGAGTCCAAAACATGAGGGCATAGGTTTAAGGTGAGAGGGGAAAGATTTAAAAGAGGCGTAAGGAGCTACCTTTTCACACAGAGGGTGATGCGTGAATGGAATGAGCTGTCATAGGAAATGGTGGAGCCTGGTACAATCACAACATTTGAAAGGCATCTGGAGGGGTATATGAATAGGAAGGATTTAGAGGAATATGGGCTAAATGCTAGCAAACTGGACTAGATTTATTTAGGATATCTGGTCAACATGGACGGGTTGGACCAAAAGGTCTGTTTCCATGTTGTACATCTCTATGACTCTATAATCTATCTGTTGAGTATAGGAGAATATCAATGATTTGGTTGAGTGGGTAAAAAAATGACAAATGAAAATCAAACCAAGGAACATGAGGCCAAACCTATGGGAGAACAATAAGAAAAAAGGAATACTTAACTCCAAGATGCGCTGACACCATACCACTCCTTACAAACTCTCCACAGCAGATCTAACTCTAACATTTCCTTTTACTGTTTTATACTTTTAAACTTAAAAATTCTCAAATAATGCTGATCTTGCTAATGTTGATCTTGCCTAGTGCACGCCTTGTGTAATGTAACCTGTATGCCTTTGTCTAAGTCTTTTTTGATCTGTACATCCTTGCTTACTATGATCTGTCTCTACTGCTCATAAAGAAAGGTTTTCACGATACTTTGGCACAAGTGACAATAAATCAATCAATCTATCTATCTATGGGAGAATATTGAAAGTGGCACAAAAAGTGAGGGATCTTGGAGTACCGTGTCCACAGGCTCCTGAAGTTTGAAGTGCAGGAAAAGAAGGTACCTTGATTTATAAAGACCACATTATTATCTGTTTACAAGTGATAAAAGGTACTGCAGATGCTGGAGAATCCGAGATAACAAGCATGGGGCTGGATGAACACAGCAGGTCAAGCAGCATCATAGGAGCAGGAAAACTTGACGTTTCGGGCCTAGACCCTTCATCAGAAATGGGGGAGGGGAAGAGGGTTCTGAAATAAATAGGGAGAGAGGGGGAGGCGGATAGAGGATGGATAGAGGAGAGGATAGGTGGAGAGGAGGCAGACAAGTCGAAGAGGCGAGGATGGAGCCAGTAAAGGTGAGTGTAGGTAGGGGGGTGAGGAGGAGATAGGTCAGTCCAGGGAGGACGGACAGGTCAAGGGGGCGGGATGATGTTAGTAGGTAGGAGATGGGGGTGGGGCTTGAGGTGAGAGGAAAAACAGGTTAGGGAGGTGGAGATGAGCTGGGCTGGTTTTGGGACGCGGTTGGGGGAGGGGAGATTTTGAAGCTTGTGAAATCCACATTGATGCCATTGGGCTGTAGGGTTCCCAGGCTGAATATGATTTGCTGTTCCTGCAGCCTTCGGGTGGCATCACTGTGGCATTGCAGGAGGCCCAGGATGGACATGTCATCTGAGGAATGGGAGGGGAGTTGAAATGGTTCGCGACTGGGAGGTGCAGTTGTTTGTTGCGAACTGAGCGCAGGTGTTCTGCAAAGCGGTCCCCAAGGCTCCGCTTGGTTTCCCCGATGTAGAAGAAGCCACAACGGGTACAGCGGATGCAGTATACCACATTGGCAGATGTGCAGGTGAACATCTGCCTGATGTGGAAAGTCTTCTTGGGACCTGGGATTGGGGTGAGGGAGGAGGTGTGGGGGCAGGTGTAGCACTTCCTGCGGTTACAAGGAAAAGTGCCGGGTGTGGTGGGGCTGGAGGGGAGTGTGGCGCGGACAAGGGAGTCGCGGAGGGAGTGGTCCCTCCGGAAGGCAGATAAGGGTGGGGAGGGAAAGATGTCTTTGGTGGTGGGGTCTGACTGTAGATGGCGGAAGTGTCGGAGGATGATGCGTTGGATCCGGAGGTTGGTGGGGTGGTATGTGAGGACGAGGGGGATTCTTTTTTGATTATTGTTGCGGGGACGGGGCGTGAGGGATGTGTTCCGGGAAATGCGGGAGACACGGTCGAGGGCGTTCTCGACCACTGTTGGGGGGAAGTTGCGGTCCTTGAAGAATGAGGACATTTGAGATGTACGGGAGTGGAATGTCTCATCCTGGGAGCAGATGCGGCGGAGGCGAAGGAATTGGGAATAGGGGATGGCATTTTTGCAGGAGGGTGGGTGGGAGGAGGTGTATTCCACATAGCTGTGGGAGTCAGTGGGCTTGAAATGGACATCTGTTTCTAGGTGGTTGCCCGAGATGGAGACAGAGAGGTCCAGGAAGGAGAGAGAAGTGTTGGAGATGGTCCAGGTGAACTTCAGGTTGGGGTGGAAGGTGTTGGTGAAGTGGATGAACTGTTCGAGCTCCTCGTGGGAGCACGAGGCGGCGCCGATGCAGTCATCAATGTATCGGAGGAAGAGGTGGGGTTTAGGGCCAGTGTAGGTACAGAAGAGGGATTGTTCCACATAACCTACAAAGAGGCAGGCATAGCTTGGGCCCATGCGGGTACCCATGGCCATCCCCTTTGTCTGTAGGAAGTGGAAGGAATTGAAAGAAAAGTTGTTGAGGGTGAGGACGAGTTCGGCTAAGCGGATGAGGGTGTCGGTGGAGGGGGCTTTGTCCGTTCTGCGGGACAGAAATCTGTTTTTATCTGTTTTTCTTGTTTGTGGACTAAAATGGAAACAGTACTGTTTAAGCACCAAAGGACTATGGAAGGAATTGCTGCACTTGTAAAAGAAGTTACTGAAACTCACTGTGTATGACACTTACACTGTTGCTTTATTCAAATAGTGTGGGAAGATATTTGTAGAAGGCATACTATTGGGGTTGATTTACAGAGTGCAATTTGGCCAGTAACAGATAGTTATTTGGTTTGTGCAATTATGACTAGTCATGGACGTCAATGGTCATCAGCCTGATGACAACTCTGGTTCCTTGGCAACTCAACAGCATTTTGGTGTGAACAAAACAGAAATATTAGGGGGCTCTTGTGGTGCAGTGGTAGAGTCCCTACCTCTGGGCCAGGAGACACAGGTTCAAGTCACATCTGCTACAGGGGTGTGTCCTAACATCTTTGAACATGTTGATTAGAAGATATGTAAAAGGTGTTAATATTCAGTTCCTTTAAAATCAAAGTCCTGTGGATGCCAGAAATCTGAAATTACAGAACATTTCAGCAGCTCTTGTGGTGCAGTGGTTGTGCCTGTACTTCTCAGCCAGGTGTTCAAGTCTGAACTGTTCCTGACATAATAACATTTCTGAATAGGTTGATCATTAAAAATTTAAAAAAAGCAGAAACCTTTGAACTGCTGGAAGGATACATGATATGACCCTCTCTCTGTCTGAAATAAAATATTTGAAGCCTTAAAGTCAGTCATGTTCTCCCACCAGTTGCTGTAACCTGTCACCATTAGCCAGTCATAGAGACTTTGTAGTTAATGCTACAATCACCCTATGCCTACTGTGAAGTAGTGAAAGAACCTGGTGAAAGGAAGTCAAAGAACAGAAGAAAAAACTTAGCGAGCAAATTGAACACCTCAATGAATCTCGTGGACAGATTCTTTTGAACTGTGGTTCCCATTTCTTTCTCACTCCACCTATAAACATTTTTTTGTTTGTCTGTGTTTCTCTGTATGTGTATGTGGGCTATTCACAAGGTATCTTAACGGGTAATGCTAAATGTTAATAGTTCATAATAGTTTACTTGTAATTAGAATTAATTTCTTTGTAATCAATAGCCATTCTTGTTAAGCGTATGAATCTACTCAGTGTTTTCTGATGACATGATTTTAACAGTTAAATCTGGGATTTTGCATGTTTTGATTAAACTATCAACTTTTGTGCCAATCCCCAGAGTAGTTGAGTTTGAAAACCAATGTGTTTTCCCAAGTGACTTGGAACAGATGCATTCCTTCCTTGACGAGGAATTGAGTACCAAAGGAAGGATGTAATGCTGGTGATATATAAGACATAGCTTATGCCGCAGCTGAGGATTTGTATGTATTTTTGGCCACCACATTGCAGGAAGGACATCTTGCTCAAATGAGTATAAAGGAGATTTATAGCAATGTTGCCTTGGCTTGGAAATTACAGCTGTGAGGATAGATAGGCTAGACTAGGCTTGTTTTCGTTAGAACAAAGGAGGCTAAGGGGGTGTCTTAATAAAGATGTACAAACTAATGAGGGGCCTGGATAGATAACAAAGGTCTGTTTCCCCTAGAGAATGGGCTCCTGAGTTGCATCCTCACCTTTTCATCATTTTCATCGTCTTTTGCCATTTCAGCAGTGACGGCAGAGGAAGCTGGGACTGGTGGTGCGACGGTGGCCCTGGCCTAACGGAGGATACCGCAACAGCGGTAGCTAGGATGGGCCTAGCACAGGAGTCCTTGACCTGGGACTCCACTCCCCACCCGACCCCTCCCCCCACCACCTCCACCCCCCCTCCCCCCCCGCAAAGGTGGTGCGCAGTTCCAGGCTGAGCTGATTTCCAGCATTGGGAGGGACAGCCAGGGTGATTGAGGCCGAGTAGGCCCGTGACTGGACAGAACTGGACATTACTTTTGCTTTTGTTTCTTTAATTTGTGCTTTTTATTCAGAATTTTAAGATGGCGCCAGAGAGTGGCAACACTTTACACTTTCCACAGCATTCCTGTACTTGTGTGACAAAATCTAATCTCAAACAGAAAGGCTAATTACTAAAGAACACACTTTTAAAGTGATTGGTAGAAGGTTTCAGAAAGAGATGAGGAAAAATACTTCTCCCCAGTGTTGGGTATCTGGAATTCTCGTTATCTATACTACCTGTAGTTACTGATTTGTTAGCTGTTTTTGATTGAAGTTGGTCACATTTGCGCTGACCAAAATGCAACAGATTGATTTTGAGCATACCTTCCCCTTTGATGTCCAACCTGTTGACTTAGAGATCCACTGGAGCATCTGCATCCTTTTTGGGTTTGGCAATCTGCTTAGTATATCTGTGAGTATTTTGTCACCAGATTTGACACAAATGTCAAAGCTATATCCCTGTCCTTTCACTTGAAGTCATTGTAATCTAGTAGCACACTTGTCAATCATTTGTGGCAAGTCATTCTAATGGTTTGTGATTGGTTTTCACGGTGAATTGCTTGTTGAAAAAGTTGCACATTCTATCTTGTGACGCCAACTACCAAGTCAGGCTTTTCATTTTCTATGTTGAAATAATTGGATTGCTTGGGACGGTCAAACATTTGTTGATGATCCTTCTGCCATACGTAAGGTGTGCCTTTCTTTAGGATGTCTCTCAATGATTACACATTATTAGAAGGCTATAATGCCAAGAACTTCAATAATCCAAGACATTTCTTCCTTTTCTTGTTGGATAGATTTTGTCTTACAACTTTCCCTGGGTTGGATCAGATTCCACAAACTGAATATATGGAGCCTAAAGATGTTCTGACTTATTTTGACAGGTTGTTTAATCAGTTTTGCAATGGCTTTCTCTATAAGGCTCAACTGCATTTTTAAAATATTTGAACTTGGATAGAAGATACAGTGTAGACCAGTTAGTGGTGGAAGATTCCATATCTATCCTTTTGCTTTAAACGTTGTTCCTGAATGCGATCTTTTTTTGTTTGAAATGGACTAAGTGTCAATGGGGTAAACCTTTAGGAGACAGCGATCATTGTATTATAAGGTTCAGGTTGGTGTTGGAGAATGATGTGCAACAATGCAGGGAAAGAAAAATAAAGTGTCTATGAATTGACCTGAATGGGGCTAGAATAGAGCTGAGCAGGATTAATTTGGAATGTGAGATCAGTGGGAAGTTCAGTGACTGAACAATGAGTCACCTTCAAGGAGCAGGTGGTTTAGATACATTCAAGGTATATTCCCTCTAAAGGAAACTGTAGTACAAATGAATCCAGAGTTTGGATGATAAAGGAGGTCAAGATTAGCATTTGAAGGAAAAGATGTGCTTATGACAGGTGGAAGACAAAAAAAATACAATTGGAATCTACAGAAATACCAAAGGATTATGGGAAGATAAAAAAGAATGAGAAACAAACAGGAACTATGAGAAAAACTGCCAGCTAACATGAGTGAAAAGAATGCTGCTTCATGTAATTTCCTAGCGTAATGTTAGCCTAGACACTGATGTGTTTGTATCTAATAGCTAGTTGGTGTAATACATCTGGTCAATTCTGCAATAAAAGGATATACATGTATCATTCATGTTACAAAGGATATCAAAGTGTTGCGGAGTCAGGTAAAATGCCCTGTTGGAGGTAAAAGCCCTCATCAAATAGCGTGCTATTTGAATCAGCTGGATGTCCACACAGCTGGCCAGCTTGGAGTTATAGAGTCATAGATGTATACAGCATGGAAACAGACCCTTCGGTCCAACTTGTCCATGCCGACCAGATAACATCAATTAATATAGTCCCATTTGCCAGCATTTAGCTCGTATATAGGAGTATAGGACTCTGGGACTATATTCATTGGAGTTTAGAAGGATGAGGGGGGATCTAATTGAAACTTAGAGAATACTGAATGGCCTGGACAGAGTGGAAGTTGGGAAGATGCTTCCATTGGTAGGACAGACTAGGACCCGAGGGCACAGCCTTAGAGTAAAGGGAAGACCTTTAAGAGCGGAGATAAGGAGAAACTTCCTCAGCCAGAGAGTGGTGAATCTATGGAATTCACTGCCACAGCAGGCTGTAGAGGCCAGGTCATTGAGTACATTGAAGATGGAGATAGATAGGTTCTTGATTATCAAGGGGATCAAGGGTTATGGGGAGAAAGTGGGAGAATGGGGTTGAGGAACTTATCAGCCATGATTGAATGGCAGAGCAGACTTGATGGGCTGAATGGTCTAACTTCTGCTCCTATGTCTTATGGTCTTATATCCCTCTAAACCCTTCCTGTTCATATACGCATCCAGATGCCTCCAGATACCTTTTAAATGATGTAATTGAACCAGCTTCCACACTTCTTCTGGCAACTCATTCCATACATGCATCACCTTCTGCGTGAAACGTTGCCCCTGAGGTCCCTTTTAAATCTTTCCCCTCACACCTTAACTTATTACAGAGATAAAAGGTACTGCAGATGCTGGAGAATCCGAGATAACAAGCATGGGGCTGGATGAACACAGCAGGCCAAGCAGCATCATAGGAGCAGGAAAACTTGACGTTTCGGGTCTCTCCCTATTTATTTCAGAACCCTCTTCCCCTCCCCCATTTCTGCTGCCTCCTCTCCACCCATCCTCTCCTCTATCCACCTCCCCCTCTCTCCCTATTTATTTCAGAACCCTCTTCCCCTCCCCCATTTCTGCTGCCTCCTCTCCACCTATCCTCTCCTCTATCCATCCTCTATCCACC
>JAHRHZ010000289.1:26746352-26778737 GCA_024137785.1 Ginglymostoma cirratum | reverse complement strand
CCTCTCCACCTATCCTCTCCTCTATCCATCCTCTATCCACCTCCCCCTCTCTCCCTATTTATTTCAGAACCCTCCCCCATTTCTGATGAAGGGTTTAGGCCCGAAATGTCAAGTTTTCCTGCTCCTATGATGCTGCTTGACCTGCTGTGTTCATCCAGCCCCATGCTTGTTACCTTAACTTATTACTTCTAGTTTTGGACTCCACTACCTGGGGAAAAGACCTTTGCTATTCATCCTATCCATGCCCTTCATGATATTATCAACTTCTATAAGGTCACGCCTCAGCCTCCAGTGAAAAAGCCCCACGCTATTCAGTCTACACCCATAGCTCAAACTCTCCAACTCTGGCAACATCCTTGTAAATCTTTCCTGAACCCTTTCAAGTTTCACAACAGTTACTCACAGCCTGAGAAAACAACACTTTTTTTTCTGTTTTCTGTACTGTGAGGCTTCGTGATTGCTGTTTCTACTCGTGGCCTTGGAAGCTGTAAGTGGTTTCTTCTTTGTTCTGTTGCTTTACAAAAGTAATGTATCCCAGCTGCACATTATACAATGATATTATGTTATTTAAATAGGACACAAATGAGGAATATGATCTCTATTTACACGATGGTTTCCAGTCTGTTTAATAACTAAAGTGATAAATACACATTACATAACAATCTTCACACACATACAACAGTACAAGTGTTACAAGGAAGAGGGTTATGGTCATGTGATAACATCTGGGGGTTCGGCTTGTTTGCATGTCGAGCTCCTTAAAGGAACATCATCCAACAGACAGACGGAACACATTGTTGTTAGTAGAAGGGGAACCTTGTATCCGATCTCCCTCATGGCTCAAAAGCATGCAACTATAGTCTTGGGCAAATGAGAGATGCCTTTGGTGTTTTTTGTTGGATACAGTCAAAATCCAATGTTTGCTTGTTTTCTTCATATGCTATCACACAGAACCGAACTGCGTTTGTGACTGCGTATGTATAATATATTTTTATTTGTTTATGAATGAAGTACATTTTTGAAAAATAAAAGTCAGAGTTGTAAATGACAAATACTGGTCCGGCGTGTTTCTTTTTCTCTCTACGAAGTGGAAAGCCAATGTGTCTGGTGCGTTCATCTTCAAGTACTACTGTTTTCCATAGACTTCCCATAGTGTGGAAACAGGCCGTTCGGCCCAACGAGTCCACACTGACGCTCCAAAGAGCATCCCACCCAGACCCATCTCCCTACCCCTGGAACCCTGCATTTATCATGGCTAACACACCTAACCTACACATCCCTGAACACCCTGGGTAATTTAGCGTGGCCAATCCATCTCACCTTAACATGTTCGGACTGTGGGAGGAAACCTACACAGACACGCAGAGAACGCGCAAACTCTCATTGCTTTATCCCTGGGAGGCAATCAACATTATCAGGAGTAAGCGAAAAAATGGAATCGGAAACAGAAACAGAGCATGACGATCTGATTGATTAGCAGAGGGGGCTCAGTCTGTGAATGGCGTCCTTCAGCTCCTAATATGTTTGGCTGTACCTCCACGACTTCCATTTTTAAAAAAAAGCCTTGCAGCATGTGAACAGAAACTGGAATCTTTGTAAAAGAAATTGGAGTGACAATAGAAACCGTGAGAAGTGTAACAAATATTTTAATGCCTGGCAGACGAGTAATTCACTGAAAGAACCCCTTTAACAAGAAAGTAGGATTGGGAGGAGCTATCAGGTCTGGACGTGATGTAGTATTTATAGTGGAAGCGATTGAGTTTAAAGCAGAGTTTTAAATTATTCAAGCCGGTAGTTACGGTCTGCTTCCTAACAACAAATTGCTGCAGTTTTACGGAAGAGAATCGCTGCCAGTTCTCCTGCTGTCACTAACATGCGGGATTACGATGAAATCACCGCTTTTCTCGGAGAATGGGGACCCTTCCAGAAAATTATCTTCTTCCTTTTGAGCATCAGTGTCTTTCCCAATGGGTTCTGCGGAATGTCTATAGTTTTTGTCGGGGATATTCCTGAACATCGCTGTTTCATTCCCGGGAATCTCAACCTCAGTGAAGCGTGGATGAACCGGACTATCCCTCTGGAACAAGCCAAGGGGAAACTCCAGTACAGCAAATGTAGACGGTACCGGTTGGATGTGATCAGGAATCTTTCGGAGATATTTCCTGACCCAGATTCCGTCAATATTTCTGAGGTGGAACAGGAGCCCTGTTTGGATGGATGGGTGTACAGTAAGGATCAATACATCTCCACCATCGTCAGCGAGGTGAGCGGCTGAAGGACTCATAGGGCTCACAGCGAGCACAGTTCATAACAGTTTCTTTTACTGAAACTAAGACATTTACATTTTACGAAAACAAATGGCAGGCGCATCTAAATTTTAAAAAAAAACGTGACCGACATTTGCAATTCAATATGTTATGTAATTTAGGGCCGGATTTAAAGTTTAGCTTCTGGTTTTGTATTTGACTTGAATTTTAAGTTGTTTCTTTCTTTATGGAAATAACTTGCCCGTCCAGTCTTTTTGTTTTGAGATTTAATCCAGTTAATGTCTTTCAAACATCACGTCAACTGATCAGGCAGCGAACTTGCAAGCTCACATTTGTCTCAAAGTTAGTAAAGGAAATGTCTGAAAAACAATTTTGATTGAGCTAGCCGGTTCAGAGAGCAGTGAGCGGTCGTGAATGAGCTGTCCGGGGGAACTGGCTGGGGAGTCATAGCATCAGCAGGTTTTAGAAAGATTTGATCAAATGTCTGAAACACATGGATGGAAGGTTTGGAAAAAGAATATTGAGGTAACATTTTATAGATACTGGCGTGGTACTTTCCGAGATGATCTCTCTGGTAAGTTTTTGTATTTGCCATCTCTACCGAGGAAGACTTGTTTGAAGATAATTTGTTGCCCATCAGTTCTCTTTTTGTATTTGCTTTGACTTTGATCCATCTCGTGATTAGGGCTGGAGGATACTTCACTACACACTATTTACAGGTGAGATAACAAAGGTGTGGAGCTGGATGAACACAGCGGGCCAAGCAGCATCATAGGAGCAGGAAAGCTTGACGTTTCGGGCCCAGACCCTTCTGAGACACTTCTTAGATAAGAAGATTTATTGCACGACAACAATAAGTACAAGCATGGGGCTGGATGAACACAGCAGGTCAAGCAGCATCATAGGAGCAGGAAAACTTGACGTTTCGGGCCTAATCCCAACCGTAACAATAAGTACAACTTCATTTTCTCAGGCTCATTGACTAGGTACGTGCAAAACTGGTACAGGTACGTTTTTGTTCGCTGTAAAAGCTGCAGTAGACTCCTTGGGTGAAATACTTCTCGGGACCTGAACAGCCATAGGCTATGAGATAACAAGGTGTGGAGCTGGATGAACACAGCAGGCCAAGCAGCATCAGAGGAGCAGGAAGGTTGACGTTTCGAGCCTAGACCCTTCAGGCTATGGTGAGATTGGCAGCGGAATCACGCAGGCCATCCTGTGAGGCCTAACTTGACACGACGAGAAACTGATTGCTTGTGCGTCTGCTAGATGGTGGGCGCAAATTTCTCACCCAGCAGCAGTGAATTGCTGATTCAGGGGCATTACAGTTTGTTAAGTAACTTATTCACGCATTGATTTTCAGCATCCTACCTTACCAAATATGTCCAAGCTAGATATCAAGAACCCTCAACAAGGAAGTTAGAATGGTGATTTTTGACTCACCACTGGATGTGAACAGCCTCCATGTTGCTCAGCACCAAACAGCACTCTGGGTATGACCCATACTGGCCAACTACAGACATCCCTTATGAGTGAATATTAGTATCCTACTTTTGCCAACCTTTCATGAACCTCACGACACCTGTCCAGCCCACTAGCAGGTCACTTGGGAAGCAAAATGCTGTACTGCAACCTTCGTCAGCCTTGAATATTGAAAGGCTGCTGCACAGTCATTTTGCACAGATTGGACCAGGCTGCCCCTTAGGGCTGCTGGCTTGCTGTCTAGAGGCTCACTCACTTAGTGCCTACCTGCATGCTCATAGCATCCACACCTGTTGTCATATTGGTGCTTCAGCCAGAGCCAAAGGATATCAGTAACACTGAAATGAGGTGCTCTTTTCTGTTTGTCAGTCAGGATCTGTCTGGGACTGGGGGCCTTCTTTTCTGCATGGCATGCTGAGATGTCATCTAACACCTACAGCTGCCTGCATGGCAAACTCTCTGCATGTTTATTCAACCAACTTATCATGTTGGATGTGGGTGGGAGCGGGTTCATACTCCAGTCAATGGGAGTGGTAGGGGATGCTGTCAGTGATCCAGGTACCATCAGCCACATGCACAGTCTACACACAGTCCAGGAGCAAAGGGCACAATCAATTGTCTGTTTGGGTCAGGCATGGTCAGGAGATATGCCCAACTGCAGTCCAGGGAATAGTCAATGGGCAGTCCTGTGGGTCCATCACAGGCCGACAGGGGAATATCGTATTATCCATAACGGAACAGCGAAGAGAACAGTCAGGGATCTATCAGTCATGGCTGGCAGATATTCATCAAAGTCAGTTGGAGGTCTGGGGAAAATATGGCCCTGGGAGAGATCAGTGCATTGTAAAGATTTTTATTTTTCTGAACTTTCGATTTGTGGACTAAAAGTGGGAAAGCACTGCTTTAGAGCCAAGGATTGTGAAAGGAATCGCTACACTTTCTAAAAAAGGGGGACTGAAATTCATTGAAATTATGTTCACTCTGCTTCTTTGTTCAAGCAGTGAGAGAGGTTGTTTACAGACAGGCTGGCACTAAGGACTGTGTACAAAGTAAGATTCAGCCAGTACAAGTTGCTGATTGGTTTGTGGAGTTGTGACTCGCAATGGCTGAAAAAGCCACCTACCCACCAGCTACTATGTGGTTGCCTCCTGGGTAGCTGGGAGGTTTGTGGGTGTGAATGATTTTGCCAGAAGGGAAGGTGGCATGCCTGTGCAGAAAAAAAGACCTGAAGCCTAAAGAAAGTCAGTTATTTTGTTCCATCACTTGCTGAGAGATGTTGCTTTTAACTGATAAGTCAGTAACTTTATAATTTGTGAATCAGTCACTCTGTGCTTCCTGCAATGAGGTGGACATTACCTGGAGAGAGAAAGAAAGATTGAAGAATAGCAAATTCTGGCAAGCTCAAGGATCATCTCAGCGAACCCTGCGGACAGGACCATTGAACTGCCTTCTGTTTTTGTTCCCTTCACCGTGGCTTATTGTCAGTGTCTGTATGTATGGCAAGGTGTTTTAAAAGAGAATTAGAGTTTCACTAGTCCAGTATAGCCCAACTATACATCAACAGTTCATAGATTCTAGCTACAGGTAAACAACCAATTTAGAATCATAGATTCAAACTGTGCAGGGGAAGCCTTTTGGCACATGAGGTCTACTCTTTATTTGTAGTATCCTTCCAAGATACATGATGGAAAATCTGGAAATAATACGGTTTTTCAGTAACTGTATATCTTACTGTGAACTGTTGTTTATTTGTAGTTCCCGGGAGATACTGAACTCACTAGTGCTTCAGTAAATTAAAATCTAGCTCCTAGTTTGACAGGACCTGAAAATGATCATCCAATAAGGCATTCTTCACATTTGGATTGAGGCAATGGTTCTTGACAAGTGGACTGTTGGGTAAAGAACATTGACCAGCCTGTTCTCACAGTGATAAGTTCTGACAGATTTCACAAAACAACAATCAGTATCCAGAAATTTGACTGATTTGTTTCTTTATCCCAGTGAGAAAGGAATGTCTTGGTTTAAATAAAAGCATGTTACTAACAAGGCTGCATTTATTTCCAATCTCTTGTTGACTTGAGAGGGTGTGGACTTTCCTACTGCTGATCTAAGCAACACAGCTTAACGGCTGCTGAGGCAATGTCAGAATGCAGATGATAAGGGGCTGGAGGTACTCAGATCAAACTGGATGAGGCCAACATAATTCTTTCCCTAATAAATATTATTGAAGCAGATGAGTTTTTAAAAACAATTTTGTTATCAGCTTTTCATCTCATTTTCATATTTTTCAAAAACATTTGTTCAAACTTCATGGTGGGACTTGAAATCTGTTTTTCTTTTATAATAATGGTCCAAAACCTTGAATTATTAGCTCAATAGCATAAACACTACATGACTAGACCATAGCACAAATATTTGCCTGCCCAGTATCAACATGCTGGAGGTTATCATTGACCAAAAAGCAAACTGGACTTGCTGCACGAACACAGTGATAAAAGAACCAGTCAATGGCTAGGAATCCTGTGGCATGTAACTCACTGTTGGCTCCCCAAAGCCTGTCCATCTACAAGACACAAGTCAGGAGTGTGATGGAATACTTCCCTGGATGATTGAAGCTCCAACAACATTAAAGAAGCCTTACAACATCCAGGACAAAGCAGCCCCCCTGACTGGCACCACATTCACAAACATCCACTCTGTCCACTGCTGATGCTCACGAGCAGCAGTGTGTACCATCTACGAGATACACTGCGGAAATTCACCAAGGCTCCTTACACAGCACCTTCTAAACCACAACCATTACCAGTGAGAAGGGCAAGGACAGCAAATAAGTGGGGACACCACCACCTGAAAGTTTCCCCTCCAAACCACACATTATCCTAACTTGAAAATATATTATCATTCCTTCAGTGTTGCTGGGTCCAAATTCTGAAACTCCCTCACTAATAGCATTTTGTGTCTGCCTACATTAAATTGATTGCAGCAGTTTAAGAAGGCAGCTCCCAATAATCTTTTCAAGGGCATCTAGGGATGGACAATAAATACTAGCCCAGCCAGGAATGCCCACATCCAATGATGATTTTGTTTTGAATCATTATTTATGATTAAATGACATATTCAGTGAACGATATATCAGCTTTTCAAATTTAAATTCAACACATTTTTTCCATTTCTCTTAAATATTTTCCACTCAATAAGCTACATTGTAGAATTGAAGCCCATTAAATAAATGGGGCAGTGGCAACATGGATATGAATTGGCTAAAGGATAAGAAGAAAAGAACAGTTCTGTTGGTGAACAGCCATTATTTGACATGGACGAAGGTATACAGTGGATTTCTCCAGGATCAATACTTGGACAATAGCTTTTATGATATATGATAATGTCGTGGATGTGGATATAAAGAGTGTAATTTCAATTTTGCACATGACACAAGTAAGGAATGGAGTTAACAGTGGGGAGGGTGGTGTTTGCAAGGCAACAGAGACAGCTATTGGAATAGGTAGAATTGAGGCAGATGAAATTTGATGCAGAGAAATGCAAAGTGATACATTCTTTAGGATGAAGAAAAGCAATATAAGCCAAACAGGAATGGTATCATGGTGACTATGTTACTGGAGTAGTAATCCATGGGACTAGACTAATATTTTGAATTTGATTAATTGATAACATTTATAATTAAAAACTTAGCTCAGAAATCATAATCATGAAGATGTTGAATTGCAGGAGAATATTGGATTGCTGGAAAAAAAATCTATCTGCTTCACTAATGCCCTACTGGTGAAAGAAATTTGCTATCCTTCCCTGGTTTGACTGATGTGATTCTAAGCTCTCAGTAATGCTAAAATGCAATGTGGTTGATTCTTATAAACGTCTGAAATGTTCAAGGCTGTTTTCCCTTTCACCACTCCTGAATCAAAATCCTGAAAATGCATTCCTTCAAGCACTTTGTGTTCTCACAGCACATGGGCTGCCACAATTCTAAAAGGCCACTCACTACCATCTTCACAAGGACAGTTGGATGTGGGCAATAAATGTTGGTCTCAGAAGCAATGGACATAATGCATGCATTGCTAAAACAGAGTAAGTGGTGCACTTTTAGGGAAGGGTGGGGAGAGGGCATGAACAGAGACATCTGAGAGTATATGTGGGCAAATCATTTGCAGTTGGCAGGAGAGGTTGAGAAAGCAACTGATTTGCACATGGGATCTCAAGCTTCATTAATGGAAATATAGAATGCAAAAATAGGGTCCATGATGATGAACCTTTGTAAAAAACTGGTTTTGTCACACTGGAGCAGGTTATAAATACATATAAAAGCCAAATACTGTGGATGTCGAAGATGTAAAATAAAACCAGAAGATTCAGAGAAACTCATCAGGTTGGCAGCATGATGAACAGAGTTAATGTTTCTAGTTTTAATAATGGATTTTTTTGCCAAGATCTGTTTGGTAGCACAGAACTTAAAACGTTATGAAAAAGTGGCACAAACTCAAAGCTTTGCATCCTGCACTTATTAAAACAAGGATGAAAGAAACCAAACTTAGAAATGGAATGGCAATTCACACTGCATGAAAAGAGGATTCTGATTGTTCATAATTGGCCAACTTCTCGTGCTGTGTAAATTGTTCCTTTTTCAAGTTGGTTTCTTGTGTCCTATTCCTGAGGAGGACAAAATGAAAAGCTTCAGTGTCTCTTTTGACAATGTTTAGATTCTGCACTGTCGTAAAAGATGGGAGGATAGGTAGAACAAAGGGGAAGATCTTAGAAAAGTTGGAAGGTAATAAAGGTTAGAGATCAAAGGTGTCATAAAATGAAAAACAAAGGGAGTGGTAATGGTTGAAGCGAAGAAAAAAATGTCATTGGACCAAAGTATAAATAAAAACAAGTGCTGGAGAAACTCAGTGGGTCGAACAACATCTCTAGAGAAAGAAATTAGGTCAGTGCTTCAAGTCCTATCTGACTGGTCTTCAAATTTTTCCCAATAGGTGTTAATAGCGGAATAAAGGTCAACTCTGATTAAAAGCAAAAAAAAAGAAAAGAAGATGTACATACTGAGGGGCAAAATCAATGGGTAACAAGAGTTCAGGGTCTGAAGTTTTTGATTTCAATGTTTGGTCCCAAATACTCTAAAGCGCCTGAACAGAAAATGAGATGCTCCGTAATCCTCCATAACTACCCACCTTATAGTTCCCCCAGTAGTTTTGTTCTGTCAGATCCATCATTGCAACCTGTTCCTGCCCCACTTGAGCATATTTCTCTCTTTCTTGAATCTGTTTTCTTCCATTGCCCAGCCTTTCCAAACCTACACTTGATGCGTTGCTGATAGTGACCTAATAATCAATCATTCATTAAGGATGATGAACACTGTCCTTTAATTTATTTGAAACAGTAAAACACATTTAAAGTTATGATGCAGATATTACAATGAAGCAACTGATTTTTGTATATGCAGCTTGCAAATCCACAGCTGATGTCTGTGAAGTAAAGTTGCAATATTGTGTACACAACATGCCCTTCCTTTCAAAAGAAAACCATTTACAATAACGAGAGAGTCTCTAAAATGCATAGGTGGTTTGCCCAAACTTCAAATCTTGTTTCACTGATATTGTTTGGAGATGTTGTTTATTGCCCACAGGCACCAGTGATATTGTCTGTCATGCATTTTGTTTTCAGGGCCTGGTGCATGATGGAACAGGATTGAGAGATGATTGGGAAACTGGAACAGATCTGGTTTGTCCTTAGATCAGTCTAATTGTTGGACCACCATGTTTATGGACCTCATCAGATCTCAGTTCTCAGCATATTTTTGTCACCTCAGCTGGTTGTGAGGTATTTTCTGTGGGATCCTAAATGTAAACTTGTTATCTGACATGTAATTTTGGCAAATCTGACCCCATATTTGTTATCATGCACATTTGCCATCTTCTCTTTCAGTTTTGCAAACTTCTCCATAGAATCCCTACAGTGTGGAAGCAGGCCATTCGGCCCATTGAGTCCACACTGACCCTCCAAAGAGCATCACACCCAGACCCATCTGCTACCCTGTATTTCCCATGGCTAACCCACCCAGCCTGCATATCCCTGGACACTATGGGCAATTTAGCATGGCCAATTCACCTAACCCGCACATCTTTGGACTCTGGGAAGAAACTAGAGCACCTGAAGAAAACCCATGTAGACACAGTGAGAATGTCTGTGTGGACTTTACACAGTCACCCAAGGCTGGAATCGAACCTGGGTCCCTGGCATTGTGAAGTAGCAGTGCTAACTGCCAAGCCATGTGCCATCCTTTCCAGCTTTAAAGAGTATTTGGAATACACTGACCTGCCAAACACGAACTCTGGTTTTGATGGAATGATTGCACTCAGAAGTGTCATTCTGAAATGTTACATTGCAATGCGTAGATCTTGCTTGCTATGCCTGAATTTGAGCATTATATTTTTAACTGCATATCCTGCATTCAGCTATACTGTTAGACATGGGATATTATGGAAAAGAAGTAGTGTGAGTAATACTCAATTTTTTCACACATCTTAGAATGGTATGCTAATAAATTATGGATGATTATTTGCAATAATGTCTCTATAGGAAGAGAATAAGTGGAAAATGGAGCTTCAAAAATGTGTGACTTGTTGTGCATTTGATAAATAATGGCATAACTTGTAAAGTAGTCAACAATGGTGATATAGTCATTTTCAACCTTTCTCATGTCCATGGAAGTGATCTTGGACCAAGGTCAGCATGGATGTCAGGTGGTATCAACGAATCTTTGCTAAATATGCATATATCCTTGAAATGCTTCACAGTCCTGAACAAGTAATTCAATGTCACAACTGATACCTGGCCAGGATGCTGACACTTTTGCAAGTCTTCTTGTTTGGTCTCTGCCTGTATGTCAGTGATGAAGAGTGTCAGGTTGCAAAGATTTGGATGTGGAGATAATCTATTTCCAGGGGTGTGCCTCACTGGAGTTATAAAATTGCTTTTGCTGACTGGTCCAGTGCTTCAAAGAGACACTGGTATTTCTCCTGCCGAAGGAAAGCCAAGTCCTTTATCAATAATTCCCTGATGAAAGTGATGAAGACTTTTAAACAAATTTGGGAATTGTGTGTCCACAAGAAATTGAAGAGACTTGGACACCTTTGAAGATTGTCTTTGTCTTTGTCTTCGTCTTGAGGAATTGGCATGGTTTTTATGTCCTCTGTTTTACTTGGCTCACACTGGAGTAACTAGAACCGACAAAGTTGATTATTGACACTCTGATGTGACAGGTTTGACTGTTGAAACCAGTCCTTGTGTAGTGGATGTAATACCTTCCATGTGACCTTGCTAGAACTCCTGGCTAATGCATAATCTGATGGAGAGTAATTGAAAACTGTAATGTCTGAATGGAGTACAGAATACAGTGAACTCCTGTAGTACAACTTGTATTGACCTGTAATCATGCTTGACATCAGACCTCAAGAATTTCAACCCTACATATCTCAGATTTAGATCTTTTGAAGTGAATTTTATTTTAAGATTGCTATTTCAAAGCTGCATTTTAAGCATCATGGATCAAGATATACTGTCAAAGATCCTTATCTTTCTGTACTCTTATGCACTTTTTTTTAATGATTCTTTCACACGCCATCTTGTCCAGCTCAAAGGTCAATTTGTCTTTTAAGTGGATTCTGCATTTATGTGGTGGATTAATAAACAGACTTGTGTTCTCTTGTTAAAGTACAATATTGTAGCTTTCTTTATACTGCCAATATTAAAGCATGCTTTGATTTTCAATGTTGAATCATTAATTAAAGTGATTGGCAAAGTTTCTGGTGGGATTGTGACTCGGATGAGGTTACGGCATACTGGTATAGTTGCATAGCTGGTTCTGCAGTGTTTACAATTCTGTGATGTTTAGACCGATTGTATGCCAGCACTATTGATTGCATTTTTGGAAAAAGTGAAGCATTGTATGCTGAGATAACAAGGTGTAGAACTGAATGAGCACAGCAGGCCAAGCAGCATCAGAGGAGCAGGAAGGCTGACGTTTCGGGCCGAAAAGTCAGCCTTTCTGCTCCTCTGATGCTGCTTGGCCTGCTGTGTTCATTCAGTTCTACACCTTGTTATCTCAGATTCTCCAGCATTTGCAGTTCCTAATATCTCTGAAGCATTGTATGCTGAAAGTTTTCCATTCATAAGTTCTGTCATAACATCCCATGTCTGTTGGGATTTTTTTTTGTAGAATTCACGGGTAGTATATGATATTTTTTCCTATGCCAGTCTTTGCCAATAACAAATAGTCATCAGCTTTCTGATGATAGATAACTTGAATTTTTGCAAACAGATCTGATGGTCTGTTAACATTGTCAATCATGTAGAAAACATAATATGAAATATGTTTACCACTTTCTCTGTCTTGATGCATACGTTGACAGATTCTGGTTTGTTGATCACTTCAAGTATACTCTTCTGGCAGGATACCAGATGGTCTTAATCATAGTTCAAATGTACTGCTTGTATGCAGTCTGTTTGAGTCATTGTATGGCTCTATGTAGCTGCATCAGCCTTTGCTCTTGTTCACCTATTCTGCCACTGGCCTTTTTTGTCAAATGCCTTGCAAAATTGATTGAAAGCTGGGCATTACATGCAGAAAGCTACACCTTCCACATGTCTTGCTTTGGGTGTTTTTATTCAAGGGATTTGTAAGCTACTTCATCCTGTGAGGATCTGCTTCCATCTTCAATGCCAAGTAATGGGGGCCAATGTTGCAAATCCTTCTGGAGAGCTTTGTTGGAGATAGATGCAATGATAGGGATGGATGTATTCACCAACTCAGTTATTCTGTTAGTTCTCTTTCCTAGCTCCCCATCTGGAAAATCACAAATAAACCCGTTTCTCTGCATCTGTTCGCAAAATGGTCCATTGATTCTATAGGTTTCTGTCTAAATTCCATGAAGAGAGACGTTTAATCAATTCAGATTTGGCCTTCTAGTGTGATCCAGACTTTTAGCTCTCTTGGTTGTTAATTCTGATTTGAAAATTCTAATAATTCTTTGTTCCCAATTGGTACTAAAGCAGTTGAGATTTACATATCTTCATTGGGCACAACAAATTTTAAAAGCCATAATTCTGAATGCTGATTAACCATTTTATACTCTTGTTCGGAAATCTGTTGTGCCCCAATTTAAACTAGGGAATTTTGTGATGTAATACTTGCCTTTTACCTTCTTTACCTTATATGCCTGAGGTCCAAAGTACTCCTCCTGGGTGAAGTCACACTTTACTTGTACTTGTCAAAGGGGCATTCTGCAGATAACAACCTGTAGCTATTATTGTAATGCAGTGATCAGTGCTGTGACAATGATTATTTGCAATTTATTTAAATAACTTGGATGAGGAATGAGAATATTCCACAGCCAGGTTTCAGATGACAGCTGGAGTGCTGTGAACAGTTTTGGGGCCCTTATGGAAGGAAAGATATACTAGCGTTGGAAGTGGTCCAGAAAGGCTCACTAAGCTGATACCAGATACAAAACCATTACTTTCGAGGAGAGGTCAAGTACTCCTTGGAATGTAGAGGAATGAGAGACCAACTTATTGAAGTATACAAGATTGTTGGAGGACATGACAGAGTAGTTGTGGAAGATTTGTTTCCCCTTGTCAGGGAGTCTAGGACCAAAGGGCATAATTCAGAATAAGGGTCACACGTTCAAGGCAACTTCCTCTCTCAGAGGATAGTGAATTTGTGGAATTCTTCACCACAGAGGGCTGTTGAGGCTAGGTTGTTGAGTATATTCAGAACTAAGATAGACAAATTCTGAATCAGTAATGGAATCAAGAGTTTTGGGGGAACATCAGGAAAGTGCAGTTGTGGAGTATCAGATCAGCCATTGAATGGCGGTGCAGACTTGATGAACTGTATGGCCCATGTCTTACTATCATTTGGCTCATGTACTTGCTGCCTTCTCTATATTGGAAAGACCAAAGATGGATTGGGCAACTGTTTTGAGGGACACATCCACTCAATCCACAGGCATGTGTCCTGCCTTTCACTCCCTCGCCGTTCCAATGCATCACCTTGGTCTCGTTTGCACATTTCTGGCCTAAACCTGCTACAGTGTTCCAATGAAATCCAGTGCAATTTGGAGAATCAGCACCTCATTTTTTGATTAAACACTTCACCGCCTTCTGGACTGAGTTCAACAACTTCAGAGCATTTACTCTTGCCACCCATTTTTCTTTTTCTGTGCCTGTATCTTATTTTCATGCTTTTGCTTTCAAGAAGTGATCTTTAATGTGCTATTAGCACTAACTCTGGGCCGATGCATTGCCTCTTCTCTAAAACAATTTTCACTCCCTTTTGCCTTTTATTTGAAGACCCCTTTTGATCTCTTCCTCCTCACTGCTTGAACTGCCCTTTTTGCCTACTTGCCCCTTTGCCCTTTTTTAACAACAGAAAATATGGATGGCCCATGGATTATGATTGTCTCAATGTCACTGGATCTGTTAATGTACAACCATGCTAGCATTTTTTTCTATTTTGGAATGTGTGGGAAAAAAATCATTTTTCATACTTGGAATGTTGTCAAGTGGTTTTATTCATTTCTTTTAACTGGCAAATATATTTGGGAGACTTCACAAAAGTGCAAAATTATATATTGTCTGCATATAATTGGCCAGAAATTATTTTACACATCCATCCTTAGTAAGACCAAAAGTACTTTGCATCTAATTAAGTATTTTTTAAACATAAAAACTTTTTAGTAACATGGAAAATGTGGCAGTATATCCTGTAAATACGTACAATCTTAATCTTTTCAGCAATGTTGGCATGAAAACTATTTTGCTTCTCTACAAATAGTGCAACAGAACCTTGTAAATTGAACTGAAAGGGTAGAATAAATTGTATTTTAATATTTTCTACAAAATGAATAATCTCTCTCAGCGCTGCATTGAAATGTTAACCAGATTATGTGCTCAGGTTTCTAGAGTGGGATGTGTCTTAACCAAGACTGTCTACTTCTCCTTCTGTCATGTCAGCAAATTCCAGCCCAGCCTCAAATCATCTGCCAATGAAATTTTCCTCCATGATTTTGTAATCTATTGACTTTAAGTATTTTACTGCTCTATTGGCCACTGTCACCTTGTCCATAATGTCAATACAATTCAAATTCTTACTACCCAAAACTCAATCACTCATCATGCTCATGAACACTGGCACTTATTGAGGCTAAGGCTTTACTTTTTCAAATCACTCTATGGTATCACCTCCCTCTCTGTGCAATCTCTTTCACCCTCAACCCTTCAAACTCCTCTGACTGTGTCCAATTGATGATGCTAATCTATCCATGACTGATGGCTATACTTTCAAAATCCTAGGCCCTGGGCTCTGGAATCTCCTAGTTAAACCCGTGTATCTCTCTGGAATTTTTTTTCCCTATAAAACACTCCTTGTAACCTAATTTTTAGACCAAGCTTTTGGTCTTTTGTCCCAATACCTCCTTACGCCACATAGCTGCAATGCTGGCATTCATTTAACAATATGTCGTACTCACAAAGGGCTGGCTAAATCCATGCAATAACCACTACATCAGTGCCCTCTTGATCATAAGTGAAGAATGGAAAGTGTCATCAAATGGCACTTACACATAAATAAAAACCATCATTGAATCAATTCCTCCATTTTACAATGAATTGTTAGAGAATGTGTTTGATAAAATGCAATTTGTTTATTTAACTTTTTAAATGACATTTAAAGATATTTTTCCTGAACAACCTGTGCAGAGCTGTTATTTACATACCTCTGGAGCAGATGGGATTTCCTGGCTCAATATTACTGCACCACAAGACCTCTCAGGATTTTTTTTTTAATATCCAGAAGCACTATCACAGGCAAAAGAATGGCTTTCCTCACCACCAGATCATCTGTGACAATTTTCAACTGTTAATGACCACCATTAAACGAGTTCATCAGTGTAGTATCCTGTGACAACTATCTTCATTTGCTTCATCAATTACCTTCCCTTCATTTTATGTTCAGATATGAGATGGTGGTTGTATGTGCAATGTTTAGTATAATTACCATTCATGCAGTGCTGAAACAGTTGTGCCTCGGGAAACAGGATGTGGGTAGCATTCAGGTATTGGCTGATAAAAGGCAAGTGAAAGTCATTCACGTAAGTGCTAGCCAATGATCATCTTGAGGTGGTTTTTACTACAAGGCGAAAATACCCAGCTCTCCTTTCCTTCCTAAGATCCATTTGCTTCTCTCTCAAGCACTCACATGATCAAGCTGCTCTGCTACCAGTGAAATAATCACTTGGTTATTAATAAGCAGGAGATCTTTGTCATCAATAACTGGTCACTAGTTCACAGACCAGTCACCCACTTGTTGCCAGCTGAATTGCCATTCATACGCAGGCCCCTGGCTTGTCTATAACCAGACTTCAACCACTGTTTTGAGCAAGCAGCAGTATAAATTGTACTTTTGCAAGTTGCTTGCTTTTAAGCAGTGTAGCAGTCCTTGGTTCTAAAAACAGCCTTTTTCCCATTTCAGCCCACAAGCAAGAACACAGAAAAAGAAATATGGTCTTTACTCCCAGCAATGGTTTCTGGATTAGTTTTAAGTATAGTTTGTTTAGGATCTGAGTCACTGTTAGATTTGACCTTCCAAAAACCTGCAAGCAATCTTTCTGCCTCTTCCTGTGAATGGAAAATAAATAAAAGCCAAAAACTCTGCAGAAAGTAACACGTCAAACTCAAGCCAAGACCTAGGTCCAACTGATTAGCTACTGAATTGAGGATTGCTGTGGTCAAAAACTGTGTGATATCATTGCCAAAAGCTAAAGAACTGCCAGAGAATCACCTTGTTTTTCCTTTTCTGCCAATCTTTTCCACCCACGATATTGCTGCAATAGTTTGCAAATTAATAACAAAAAGTCAATTTTGCTACAGGTTAAAGGTTAAATTTGTCAAAGTAAATAGGTTTTTGCTGTCATGTTTATTAATTAAAACTGGTGTGGTTTATATTATCTTAGGTAGTGGTCACAGTCAAATGGAACCATTTTTATGATTAAGTTGGTCATTTTCACATTTGTGATGATCATGAAATAGTGGTGGCTGGTTTACAATGCATTCTTCCCATCAGGATCTTGACACACCAATGTGGACCAGGAAAGAATGTTTTCACTTGGGTGAAAACAGAACTGGTGGTCTGTGTTCGAAAATTAAATGTAGGCAAAAATAAGGAAAATTTAGTTTTGGACCTCTCTATATCAGAAGCTGGTGGAGGTGAGGTCATTAAATATTTTTAAGGTAAAGGTGGATAGCTTCTTGGTAGGCAAGGGAATCAAAGATTGTCGAGAAAGATGAGAATGTAGAAATCAAAACACTAATGAATCAGCCATGATCTTATTGAAACAGAGCAAGCTTGAGGGATCAAGTGGTCTACTTTGCTCTTAATTTGTTTGTCCATTTGACTTGGAACTATGCCGCTTTCACACATACTCTCCCACAGTTGCTGGATCAACAGTCCTGGAACTCCCATTCTAACAGCACTGTCGGGTATTTGCATCTGGTGCACTGTTGCGGTTCAAGATGACTCCTCACCAACTTCCCCAGGACCACTGGGGATGGGCAACAAATGTTAACTTTGCTAGTGACATCCACATCCAATAAAAGAATAAAAGACGTGTCTGAGTGTCATATTGGTTTTATAATATTCCAGGAAATATCTTGAAATGTTTTATTATATTATAATCACTACACAGATGTGCGTCATCATAGTTCTCAGAGCAACATCTTTCTGTCATTAGATGGTGCAAGCAGTGCTGTAGGCCTGTGCTGGCGTTGTTTTGATGAGCTGAATGAGCTTTTCCTCCTACCCTGTTTCTGTGTATCTATTTCAGTTGAATGGCTTGTCTGTAATTTTCCCTAAACCACACAAATTACATCTTTCATTTTGTTTTGCATTTCAGTGGAACTTGGTATGCAATGATGACTGGAAAGCACCATTTGCTATGTCAGTGTTCTTTGTGGGAGTGCTGACCGGTTCCTTTATTTCTGGACAGCTATCTGACAGGTAATTTTATTTCTCTTACTGAACTCTGTCAGAAAGAACTTTTAACCCATGTAGTAGCCTCCCACATTTCATAAAACAGGACATGTTGGGTAGGGAACATTGTAAAGATCGGGATTGAAAATTGATTGCAATAGTCGTGTTGTGTTCCCACCAGCTTTTATTTTAATATCTGGGTTTCACAAAGTACATTTGGCATTTTCTGCAGGCTGCTGGGCATCCTCATACATATTCGCAAGCCTAGATATTTGGTGACCTTATTTAACACTCTGGGGTTTTCACCTTGGTTCATGTGAATGCTGCACAGTATTGATCAAACTAGAGAAAGTTGATTTCAACAGATCAAAGTAGGAAGAGACACAGCATGATAATTGTATTTATAATTTTAATGGATTCTCCTGCACAGGAGTGGCTTTGGTGTTACACTTTTGCCTGGTTCAGGAAGTTGTGTGTTTAAATTCCCCTCCCAGACTTGAGCACAGGCTGATAATCCAGTACAGTACTGAGAGAGTTCTATAGTCCAAGGCCTTCCTCCCATATTCTGGATGGTGATGTGCCAGTGCTTAAAATTCTGCTTCTTTCAACAAGATTTTTGTCCTATGTTTGATTGCAAGCAAGAAATGATTCATGCCGTGATCATGTAAGCCTGTTAATTGCACCCTCCTTTCCCCACCCACATCACCTCCACCTTCCCAACAGGTACACGTCCAAAATTTAACTTGAGACTGTTTTCTTTGTTACTGAGATTGTTTGCTTGTATAGCTATTGACTATGTACTTTGCTGCTGCAATCATAAAAAGGGCATATAAAATGATTTGAGAGATAAACTAATCTACTAAAATAAATGAAAGATAACAGTATTTAAAACTTGATGATGAACAAATTTGTGGCATGTTGATTGCGCTTTGTATTCCTACAATTAATCCTACATTATCTTCTGTGTTTTTGTAGTTACCATAGTGTGCATTTTTACTTTCTTAATTCCTTTTTGACTCACTGTTCCACATAACAAAGTAATTTGTGTATACGAATGAAAGTACAAAGAATATTTGTAAATGAAACTTTATGTCCATATCTCTGTCAGTCCTATGTTCTTGTTGTGAATCTGAGTGACTGAATGTATCAATTTGTGTGTTCAAACCTGAATGAATAAAAGTGTTTTTTCAGTTGTATTTGTAGATAGTTTTGCATGCAAACATCTTGATTTGGGAAAAAGTGACTGAACTGCAAACATCTTCGGACAGCAAATTTCAGTCCAGTCACTTTTGCCCTGTGAAGATGATCACCTGATTTCAACTTGAACTGTTGCAGTTTTTGTGTGGTGACTTTCCCACAATGCTGCTGTGTAAGAAACTTTAGAACATTGGTCAGTGATGAGGAAGGATTGGTGATAAATATCCAGATCAGGTATACTATTTTTCCAAATATTCTTACTTTTGTTATTCTTGACAGTATTTTGTTCATCCACGATGTAAGGACCTTTTCCTTGTGTATTTTTTTATTTTAGACTGAAATGAGGGAGAACTGTTTTACAGTCAGTGTTTTCAAAGATTGCTGCATGTTTTAAAAAGCTAGTAAACTGACACTCATGGCAAATATCATTTAAACAGTAACAAGCTATTATTGATATTTGGCTTGTAGATCAACTGAAACCAGTTGATTATGTACAGATGCAGCTTGCAAGTTGTGACTTTTAACTGAGAAGTCAGAGACCTTTAATAAGTGACCTGGTCATCCTGTCCTCTTGCAAACCAGTGGAAGCATCCAGAGAAAGACAACTGAAAAACAAAGTCTGACCAGCAGAAGAATCATAAGGACCATCTCAGCAACCCATGAATATAAATGGGATTTTGTGTACTTATTTTAATATCTTTAACTTTTGTGAAGATTCCACGAATAGTGGACTTGGTTTCCAGAGAGCTACTCCAGAAAGTTGTGACATTGGAATATGTGCACGAAATGTCCAACATTTATTGGCTTTCTCCGAGGTGTTTGTTAGTCACCTGTTGAACAGTACAGTACTTCTTGTGTGGTACTTTTCAGTCTTCTTGGGGAAGGGTTTGCAAGTGTTTGACTCAGTGCTAGTGGAGAAACAGTGATACATTTTAAAGTCAGGATAATATGTTCCTTTGAGGAAAGTCTAATAGTGATCTTCCTGTGCATGTGCTGTCCTGTTTATTCTTCATCAAATTCATGAATTGAAATGTGCTGTTGAAAGAGCCTTGGAATGTTGCTGCTTGTGGATGGAATATGATGCTGTGACAGAATAGAGTTGTGTTCCTTGAAATATGCTGTCCTTGTCCTTTTCAATGCTAGAGGCTGATGATTTAGAAGGTGTGAATATGCTGTGCACCCACTATGTGTGAGTTATGGAGGGAATGAATATTTAAAATGGGGGGGTGACATGCTGATCACACACGCTGTGCTGTTCTGAATAATGTTGAGCATCTTGAGTGTTGTTGGAACTATATTTTTTGACATTTGGAGAGTATTCAATCACAGTCCTAATTGGTGCCTTTGAGACAGAAAGTGTGATAATTGACAATGTTACATTTGTCCTGCTTTTTGTGGACTGGTCATAACCAGCTAATTTTCCACATTGTTGCGTAGATGCCAGATTATAGGTGGCTTGGAACAGCTTGACGAGGAGTGCAGTCAGTTCTGGAGTATAATTCTTCACTGCTACTTTTTGGTATGTTGCCAGAGCTCTTTATGTTCAGTACCTTCAGATTATTCTTGAAGTCTATCAAATTTTTTAAAGACTATTTGGAGCTATCTATAATATTGGGAACCATGGAGGATGTCTAGGCGGATCATCCACAGTACTTGAAACTTCTGACTGAACATAGATACACACACTTCAGCTTTCCCTCGCAAATGATTTCTGGGCTCCAGCATCATTATTGGGAATGTTCCCAAAGCCTTCTCATCTGATTAATCATTTAATTGTCCACCATCCTTTATAGCTGCAAAAGGCATCATTGAGGATCTGATCCATTGGTTGTAGAATACAAATATACAAAGCAGGAACAGGAGTAAGTCATTCAGCCATCTGGGCCCTCTCCCCTATTTAATAAGATCATGCCTAGTCTGCCAGTGATTTCCAACCCATATTCCTGCCTACCTGATAACCTTTTACTCTCCAGCTTATCAAAAATCCATCCAACTCTGCCTTAAAAATATTCAAAGACTATGCTTCCAACACCCTTTCAGGAAGAGATTTTGAAAGACTCCTGGCCTTCTCTGAGGGAAAATAATACACTTCATTTCTTCTAAATGAGCAATCCCCTTGTTTTTAAACAATGACCCTGAGTTCCAGATTCTCTCATTAGAGGAAACATTGTCTTCACATCTAGCCTTGCATATTTCATAGTTCAGTGTCTTGTATGCTGCTTTGATTGTTCAGTCACCAAGTAGCCCTGTGTTGTAGTTTCACCAGGTTGGCACATCATTTTCAGATCTGTGCTCCTGACATGCTCTCCTGCTGTACTGGTCAAGTGAGGGGTCCTCCTGCTTGATGATAATGTTTAAGTACAGGATAAGCCAGGTATCAAAATACTATATCAATCTTAAAGAAATAAGAATTAATTGTTATGACAATGTACACTGGGATCCTGTATTTTACTGCTACACGTGCCAAGTGACAATTTATTGATTTGTCAGCTAAATGGAGAGAGGCAATAAATGCACCCAATAGAGATCCTGCATTTTTGAACCAAAAATGTGATTATTCGGGCCCACAGAGTCATAAAATTATCACAGTGTTGAAGGAAACTAATCAGAGATCCATAAATGCTAGGCTTCCACTAATTAAGTTCATTTGAGGTGGTACCATGAGATGACTGAAACTGTAGAAGACGCTGACAAAGCCGCAATTGGAGTATTGTGTGCAGTTTATTTTTGTAGACACTGAAAAGGCTTTGGGCCTTAACATTCCAAAAACATTACTGAAGACTTGTGCTCCAGACCTGGCCATGCCCCTAGTCAAGCTGTTCCAATACAGTTAGAAAATTGATATCTACCCCACAATGTGGAAATTACTCAAGTATATCTCATTAAGACAAAGCAGGAAAAATCCATCCAGGCCAATTCCTGCCCTAACTGTCTGCTTTTGATCAGTAAAAAGTGATCGAAGATGTTGTAGACAGTTCAATAAGTAGCACTTGCAAAAGAATAACTAACTCAAAGACACGTCAGATCCCGTTCTGTGAGGGCCACTCAGCTCTTGAACACATTACAGCATTGGTCCAAACATGGACAAATGGGCCGAACGTGAAATGTGAGATAACAGTGACGGCAGCTGACAATAAGGCAGCATTTGACTGAATGTGCCATCAAGGAGCTTTGATAAGACTGAAGTCAGTGTGACTTGAGGGGCAGGGTGGTGTGGTGTGGGGGAGGTTCTCTTCAGGTTGGATCCATAACTGATAAAAAGCAAGAAAGTGTCCTAGTCCCAACCGTCTTCCAAGTGCTTCCCCAATAACTTTCCCTCCATCACAAGCTCAGTAGTGGGGAGGTTTGCTGATTATTGCACAAAGCTCAACAAGTGGCAGATAGAATCATAGAAATGAAATAGCACAGAAAGGGCCATTTGGCTCATCTTGTCCATGCCGACCCAAAAACACCCATGTTCCCTTTCTAACCCCATCTTCCTGCACACAGCCAATAGTCTTGCAGCTTACAGCACTTAAGGTGCGGATTCAGATCCATTTTAAAAGAGTTTAAGGTCTCTGTCTCCACCACCAACTCAGGCAGTGAATTCCAGACACCCACCACTCTGCATAGAAAGGTTTCCCTCATGTCCCTTCTCATCCTTCTGCCACTTAATTTGAATCTATAACTCTTGGTTCTTGAACTCTCTGCCAAGGGAAACAGGTTCCTCCATTCTACTCTATCTGTACCATTCACAATTTGGTATAGCTCAATCATTTCGCCCCTGAGCTTTCTCTGTTCCAAGAAAAACAGCCCCAACCTCTCCAATCTCTCCTTGTCACTACAATTCTCCAGTCCTGGCAACATGCTGGTAAATCTTCTCTGCACTCTTTCTTGACCAATTATGTCTTTCCTGTAATACAGTGACTAGAACTGCATACAATATTCGAATTGTGGATTTTCCAGTGTATTGTATGTACATCGTTATGTCACTAAACAAAACTCGAAGAACTGCAGTTGCTGGAAGTCAGAAACAAAAGAAAATTTGCTGGAAAAAGTCAGCAGGTCTGGTAGATTCTGTAAAGAGAAAATGGAGTTAATATTTTGAGTCTGATGATCTTTGTTCAGAACATGTCAGTTTTGAAGAAGGGTCACTGGACCGGGAATGTTATTTCATGTGAAAATAGGATTAGTGTAGTCAGATCTTTGACCAACACAGAAACAGTGGGCTGAATGGCTTCTTTCTGTCCTGTAATTGTCTGAGTCACTATTAGATCCTGGAGGTTTCTAGTGACCGGAAGCTGTACTGGACTAGATCCATAAATACCATGGCTACAACAGCAGGACAGAGGCTAGGAATGCTGCAGGGAATAACTCCCCTTCTGAATCCCCAGTGCCTGCACACCATCTATAAGGCACAAGTCATGACAGTGATGGAGTAATGTGCACTTAACTGGATGAGTTCCACAGATTAAACACCCACTGGCTAAAGAAATTCTTCCTTGTTTCAATTCTAAAGCGTTGTCCCTTTACTTTGTGGCTGTGCCCTCAGGTTCTCGTCTCTCCTATAAATGGAAACATTTTCTCCACATCCACTCTATCCAGGCCACTCAGCACTCTGTAAGTTTCAATGAGATCCCCCGTCATCCATCTAAACTTCATCAAGTACAGACCCAGAGTCCTCAACTGCTCCTCCTTTGACAAGCCCTTCACCTCCGAGATCATTCTTGTAAACCCAGCCCTAATCTTAAACCTATTCCCACTGGCACTAGCAAAGCACCCCACAAGGAACTGAGTCCCAGTGTTTGTTCGGTGCAGACTGTCTGGCTCAGACAGTTCAAATCCCTTACAGCTAGTCCCAGGGTCTCAAACCTCTAAAACATTCCCCCCGTACCATCGCTCAAGCATTGCATTAATCTACGTTTCCTCCTAATTCCAAACTTGCGCATGGCCTGAGGATAATTCAGACATTGCCCCTTTTGAGGTACTGTTTTTCGATTTCCTACCTAGCCTTCTAAATTCTGACTGCAGGACAGCACCACTACTCAACGTTGTTTGTACTGATGTGAACCATGACTGCAAGCTGTTTGTCCTCACCTCACTCTGCATTCTGTAGCTTCTCAGTGTCATCTTCATCCCTGCAACAGGGAGGTAACACATTAACCTAGATTCTCATCTGCACCCACAGAAATGCCTATCTATTCACCAAAAGCTTGTACCACCTACCACTATTGTTCTCTCTGTCTCCGTTATACCTCCTTGTGCAACTGAACTGCTCATAGTGGCCTGGACTTAGCTCTGGCTGAATTTAAACATGAAATTTCACTCTTAAAAACTGAATACTGTTGGAGAGTGAGATGCATTTTGGGAATTTCTGCATATTTGCCTCTTTCTTTCTGAAACTCTGGTGGCCACCCATTTCCTCTATCCTTGCAGAGTCTTAATCTGTGAGGTGACCTCATGTATAAAGACCCTCACGGATGCACTGTAATTATAGAGCTCAACTGTTACAACTGATGACACTTACTGCACAAATGATTATCCAGCACTTGGAAAGCATCCTGGAGATCCCACATTGCACAGGCATGTGGATTTGCAAAGTTGGAGTAACCTTGCCATTCTGTAGTTTATTAAATAATGTCTATGTTGCTGCTACTAAATCTCATTAATGCTAACAATTCTTTCAATTCTCATATGCCTTGCTTTCCAATGGTCCTAAAAATACTGATAAACCTTATTACCAATGAATACATCTCCCTAGTGATAATCATGCTGATATAAGAGTTAGAAGTTTTGTAGTACAGTAGCTACCTTTGGACCAGAATGTACATGTTCAAGTTCCACCTGCTGAAGAGAAGTTACTTATTAGCGGCAGTTAATATTTTTAACATCTTTTAGAACTACTCCTTGTTTAGACCCAGTCTCTAAGCAGCAATACTCACCATCCAAACAAATGTTACTACCCTGTGAAGCGACGGTGTGGTTTTTATTTTTCCAAACACAGGCTCATGATTACAGGTTGCTTCACTGCATCTTTCTGCTTCTGATTACTGTGAAGCTATAGATTGTAGTTGAACACAGTTTTCTTTCTGCTAGAGATCTAGATTGTCTCGTGGGATATCTAGCTTTGATCTCCTATGTTGGTTTTCAGTCTGTCCCTTTTAAGAAGTAGTAGTGCCACACAACATGTTGGAGGTTGCCCTCAGTGTGCTTAAGGACTGCGCAATGGTCACTCCGCCTAATACTATTGTGGACAGATGTATTTGTCGAGGGGTATATAGGAAGATTTGAGGCCAAGGTCAAGTAAGATTTTACTTTCTCTTCGCTCTCGTTGCTGCCACAGGCCCAGTCTAGCAGCTATGTACTTCAGGGCTCTTGTCAGATTCCCTCACCCATAGTACATTCTGTGCCCTTGCTACCTTCTGCTATTTCCAAGAGGTGTTCGATAGAGAGCAGTACAGGCGTTCCCCATTTACAAACATCCGACTTGCAAATGCTGATGCTTCTGAATGTGATCCCATATTGGGGTATACTTGCAAAGATTCAACTTACAATGTTTCCCGTACTTAAGAATGGCTATTTTATACTGTCCTGCGTTGCATTCTGACCTGCGTACAAATCAACTTGCAAACAGACTTCAGACAGAACTTGTTCACAACCTGGACTCAGATATAAATTGTCCCATTGGAAATACCCAGCATGGGTTCATGAAAGGTAGGCCATGTTTAACTAATTTGGTGGAATTCTTTGAGGACATTACTTGCATGGTGGACAATGGGGAACCTGTGGATGTGGTGTATCTGGATTTCCAGAAGGCATTTGACAAGGTGCCACACCAAAGGCTGTTACATAAGATAAAGTTGCACGGTATTACAGGTAATGTATTGGCATGGATAGAGGACTGGTTGACCAGTAGAAAGCACAGAGTAGGGGTAAATGGGTGTTTTTCTGGTTGGTAGTCAGTGACTAGTGGTGTGCCTCAGGAATCAGTGTTGGGACCGCAATTGTTTACAATTTACACAGATGATTTGGTGTTAGGGCCTAAGTGTGGTGTGTCAAAATTTGCAGATGACACTAAGATGAGTGGTAGAGCAAAGTGTGCAGAAGACACTGGAAGTCTGCGGAGGGATATAGATAGTTTAAGTGAGTGGGCAAAGGTCTGGCAGATGGAGTACAATGTTGGTGAGGTCATCCATTTTGGTAGGAATAACAGCAAAATGGACTATGTTTTAAATGGTAAAAAATTGCAGCACGCTGCTGTGCAGAGGGACTTGGGTGTCCTTGTGCATGAATCGCTAAAAGTCGGTTTGCAGGTGCAGCAGGTGATTAAAAAGGCAAACGGAATTTTGTCTGCCATTGCTCGAGGGATGGAGTTTAAAAACAGGGAGGCTATGCTGCAGCTCTGTAGAGTCCTGGTGAGGCCACACCTGGAGTACTGTGTGTAGTTTTGGTCTCCTTACTTGAGAAGAGGTATACTAGCTCTGGAGGGGGTGCAGAGGAGATTCACTCGGTTGATTCCAGAGTTGAGAGGGTTGGATTATGAGGAGAGACTGAGTAGACTGGGATTATACTCATTAGAATTCAGAAGAATGAGGGGAGATCTTATAGGAACATATAAGATTATGATGGGAATAGATAAGGTGGAGGCAGGGAGGTTGTTTCCGCTAGCAGGTGAAACTAGGACTAGAGGGCATTGCCTCAAAATAAAGGGAAGCAGATATAGGATTGAGGTCTGGAGGAACTTCTTCACCCAAGGGGTTGTGAATCTGTGGAATTCCCTCCCCAGTGAAGTGGTTGAAGCTACCTCGCTGAATGTTTTTAAGGCAAGGCTAGATAAATTTTTGAACAGTAAAGGAATTAAGGGTTATGGTGAGTGGGCGGGTAAGTGGAGCTGAGTCTCAAAAAGATCAGCCATGACCTTATTTAATGGTGGGGCAGGCTCGAGGGGCCAGATGGCCTACTCCTGCTCCTAGTCCTTTTGTTCTTATGTTATGTTCTTATGTCTTTTACTGATTCATCGTTTGAGGGAGGGTGGTACATGATCTGACGCAATGGGGTCTGCTGCTAATGTTTGAACTCTGAGGGCCAGTCTCTCCTGATTATATACCAGTTTGCCTGTCTGGTGGGGATTTTCCTGTTTGTAGGAAATGACATGCCCGTATATAATGAGAAAGTTCTTGAACTTTGTGCAGGATGCTTGTTAAATCTCACTGTGAGGCTGTTGTTGATGAGACAGTGGAACAGCTCTCCAGCTTTAGCAAAAGTCCCCACGTTTTCATATAGAGTGCCTTGAAAGGTTAATGGGACTAAGTGTGCATCTGTTGTTTCCAATATTTTTTAAAAATTTCTTTATATGGGATGTGTATATCACGGGCATTTACTGCCTTTCCCAAGTTTCGCTTGAACTGACTGGTTCTGTCAGCCATTTCAAATGGCAGTTAAAAGTCAACTACGTTGCTGTGGGCCTAGAGTCACATAAAGGCCAGGCCAGGTAGGGATGACAGATTTCCTTCCCTAAAATACATTATTGAACAGAGATGGGTTTTTGCAATAATTGACAATAGCTACATGGTTGCCATTAGAAATGGAAAAGATAGCAACAGAGGTTTGTATTTTGGCCTATTAATATATCATGGTGATCTGCCATCTTAATGCCATGCTCCCGCACACTGCACCCTTTAGCCTGTAGAAAACTATCTATTTATTTCTTAAACATAGTCTGTGCCTTGGTCTCCACAGCCTTCTGTGGCAGAGAATTCCACAGGTACTTTGCTCTCTGACAGAATAAATTTTCCTCATCTTAGTCTGAAATGGCCTACCCATATCCTGAGACGATGACCCCTTGTCCTGGACCCTCAGGCCAGGGGAAATAATATTGCTGCATTCAATCTGTCCTGCTCTGTTAGAATTTTATACATCGCAGTGAGATTCCTTCTCATTCTTCTAAACTCCAATGAAGACAGGCCTGGTGACCCCAATCTTTCCTCATACAACAAACCTGCCATCCCAGGAATCAGTCTAGTGAACAATAGCTGCACTCCTTTCTTTTTGCAAGTGTAACTTCCCTTGGGTAAGGAGACCAAAACTGCTGCAATACTCCAGATTTGCTCTCAACAAGAACCCATTCTTCTCCAGCAAGACTTCCTTGCTGCTTTAATCAAACCCTTATGCAATGAAAGCCAACATACTATTTGTCTTCCTAAATGCGTGCTGTACCTGCATGCTTGCATTTAATTATTGCTGTGCAAGGACACCCAGGGCCCACTGTGCATCAATATTTCCCAATCTGAAACTATTTAAATGTTACTCTGCTATTCTATTTATTCTACTGAACTGAACAATTACATATTTACCCATGTTATACCACATCTGCCATGATTTTGCAAACTCACTCATCTTGTCTAAATTGGCTTAAACTCTTCCCGCCTTCCTCACCACTGTCAATCCCACCCGGTCTTATGTCATCAGCAAACTCATTTAATTCCCTTTATCCATATCATTGCTATCTAATGTGAATAACTGTGGCCCAAGCATTAATCTATTCAGTTAGTCATTGCCTAACACACCAAAATGATCGTTTTCTTTCCAAATCTGTGTTGCCTCTCTGCTCGCAAATTCTTAATCCATGCCAGAATTTTATCATCTGAACCTTGTTTTTTCGTTTTTGAACAATAACTCCTGACGTGCATTTTATCAAAAGCTTTCTAAATGTCATCCACTGTTCTGCCCTTATCTATTCTACTTATTAAATCCTCTAAATATTCCAGTATAGGATTGCCAAACATGCTTTCCCTTTCTTAAATTCATGTTGACTTTGTGTAATCCTGTTTTTTCCAAAGTGGCCTGTTATCACATTCTTTATTCTAGACTCTTGCATTTTCCTTACTGTTGATGTTCAGCTAACCAGTGTGTATTTCGTGTTTTATTCCTCAAGCCTTTTTGTTGCAAAACCATACGATGGAGGAGCAGAATTGGGCCATTCAGTCCATTGAGCCTGCTCCACTATTCAGTGAGATCAGGACTGATTTGATGATCCTCAACTTCACTTTCTGGCCTCATCCCCATAACTGTTTATCCCCATTCTAATTAAAAGTCTGTCAGTTTCAGCTTTGAATACACTTAGTGACCTAGCCTTGACGGCGCTCTACGGTAAAGAATTAAACAAATTGACAATCCTGTAAGTCTATGGGCAGAACACTGGGAAATGGGAATGGAATACTCAGATGGTTGTTTTGACTGGCACAGACTTGATGGGCCAAGGGGCCTGTTCGGTGTTATAGATCTTTATGAGTCTATGACTTTTCGCTGTCTTAAATGGGCAATGTGATGATGCCCTCTCGTCCGAGACTGTCTCACAAGGGGAACCAACCTCTGCATCTATCCTGTCAAGGTGAGAATCTGTCTGTTTCAATAAGATCACCTCTCATTATTTTAGACTACAATGAGTACAAGTTCAACCTAGTCAATCTTTCGTCATATGAAAAGCTCTCCATGCCCAGAGTCAGCCTAGATTGGATTAGACTGCCTCCAATGCTAGTACATCTGTCCTTAGATACAAGGAGCAGAACTGTTCACAGTATTCCAGTTGTGGTCTGACTGGTGCCTTGTACTGTTCTAGCAAAACCTCCCCACTTTTATACTCCATTCCCCTGAAATAATGTGCAGCATTCCATTTGTCTTCCCTATTACCCGCCAAACTCAGATAATCTCCTGGGACTGTTTTAGAATGGACAAAATTTGGAAGATGACAACCAATACATCCACAATTTCTAAGCCACTCTTTTAGCACTCTGGGATGTGGATTATCAGGCTCTTCGGATTCACTGGCTAGCAGTCCCATTCATTTATTCAATACTCTTCATTTCACTGATCCTAATCTCCTTCAATTCATTTTTCCCAATAAACCCTAAGTTCCCAGCATTTCCGGGAAGTTCGTTGTGTCTTCTGAGAAGAAGAACTAAAGTAGTTGTTCAATTGATCTGCCATGTACTTGTTGTCTATTATTGATTCTCCCATTTCTGACTGCCTTCTTTTGTCTACATTAATGCTTTTCTTTCTGGAACCTTATCGGCTCCTGGAGAAGGGTTATACCCGAAACATTGACTGCTTCTTTCCTCCAGATGCTGCCTGCTTGCTGTGTTTTTCCAACCTCCTGCTTGTCTATCAGAAGCTCTTACAGACTGGCGAGCTTTTATTTCCAAATGTTGTTGAATTCACATTTCACCATCCACCATGGTGGGTTTTGAAACCATGACCCCAGAGCGTGAGCCTGGGTTTCTAGTCCAGTGATGTTTCTGCTGTTTGAATTGATATCAGATGATTTGTCCTATTCTTGACATTTTACTGAACTGAGTGGTTTGCTTGGCTATTTCAGATGACTGTAAAGAGTCAACACATCATTGTAGGTCTAGACTGGCCAGACGGAGTAAGCATAGCAGATTTTCTCTCTAAAGAAATTTATGACAATTCCCTACTGTTTTTATCCACTCCAGATTAAATTCCACATGATCTGAAATGTTATTGAACTTGTGTCACTGGAGCACTTGGCCAGTCTTCTGGATTATTGGTTCGGTAATTTTTTCATGATGCTGTTGTTTGCAACATGAAGACTCCTTCGTACCATAATCAAACACTGCCTTACTGAGGACAGTTACTCTTATCTTTTTACCTCTTCAGCCTATGTCTAGACAAAGACTTAATGAAATATAAGGGCAACTTGTTCTGATGAAGCACTATGACAATGGCGAGAAGAATATTAGTGTGTACATGTTACTTGTTTGCACCATCAATGATTAAATTCATTGCTTTATTGATTATGAAGATGGTTTACTGATGCTTATGAAGGACAGTAATTAGTTTTAGGGGAGACCTATCCTGAATCTTTTGCATTCAACAAAAAGGACATCCTTTCTTATTAGATTCAAGTGTCACTACTGAGCACAGGTGCATACATCTTTTTTTACTTTATTCTTTAATGGGATGTGGATGTTGCTGACTGGGAAGCATTTATTGTCCATCCCTAATTTCCCTGAGGGTAGTTCAGAGTCACCCACATTGTTGTGGGTCTGAAGTCACATGTAGGCTAGACCAGATAAGGATGGTAGTTTTCTTCCCTAAAGGAAATTAGTGAACCAGATGGGTTTTTCCAACAACTGGCAATGGAATCATAGTCATCATTAGATTCTTAATTCTAGATATTTTTTATTGACTTCAAATTCCACCATTTGCTATGGATGGATTTGAACCCAGATCCCCAGAAAGTTATCCAGGTCTCTGGATTAACAGTCCAGTGATAATACCATTAGGCCATTGCCTCCCCCTTTGCTATTTCAGCTAATCTTAGCTGTGTCCCATGCAGTCAGACTGTTCTTAATATTATGTGGACTGAACTGAATTGACTGGACAATTGCATCTATAAGGTGGATGGGAAGCGGGAATCAGGAGTGTAATGATTTTCTTTTTATCTAGATGTAATGTGATGAAGCAAGTGGATTCCATTTACTCGAAGAGCAGGTTTATTTGAAGCTAAAACAATATTCACATTACAGTAGTCTTCAGACATAGTGTGTGTCTTCAATTCTACACTGCTGAAATTAACTGAGTAAAAGGTCATGATCAAAACTTGTGTCAACACCTGGGGAAGATGCTGTATTTGTTACATGATTGTACTAGTAATCCAAATGGCTAGACTAATAACCCATTAGAGTATGAATTCCAATCCAACCATGTGAATATAAAATCAGGTTATAAGAGTAGGAAATAAATTTCTGGCATCAATAAAAGTGAAACTGTTGGATTATCATTAGAGAACTGTAAATAATTAGGTTTATTCAAGACAGAAATCTGTCATCTTTTCCCTGGGCTGACTTTTCTGATTCCACTTTCATGCTAACATGGTGAGACCTCTGAAATGGTTTATTTATATGAAAGCTGTTATTAGTGATAGTGAGGGAGTGAGAATAAATGTCAACCTTCTCAACATTGGTGATATCTTGAATACTTTTTTTTTAAGCCAGTAAGACACCAATAGTATACAAATCTGCAAAATTGGCTGGAAATTCCATCATGTGTCTGATTGACTTGATCAAAGGCCTGGGTTCCACCTAGGTCGACTTCTTCTGGTTGTTGCTGCACCCCACTTTGTACGGGATCACTAAGCATTGAAACAAAACTAGAAACCCATTTCTTCTAGGTGCAAACTACCTGCCATCCAAATGAACCTCAACTGCATTGGCTTGCACTTAGTGTGCATCTTGTCACTGAACGTATTTCCACTTCCCCGACACTGGGTCTCTTTGAAAACCAGGGACATGACAATACCTGAGATAACAAAGTGTAGAGTTGGATGAACACAGCAGGCCAAGCAGCATCAGACGAGCAGGAAAGCTGATGTTTCGGGCCTAGACCCTTCTTCAGAAA
>JAHRHZ010000289.1:26675089-26745952 GCA_024137785.1 Ginglymostoma cirratum | reverse complement strand
CAGCTCTACACCTTGTTATCACAGTGAGGGAATAGTTTTCCAGAAAAGTAGAGTGCTACTTGGTAAGGTGACAAGTAGGTGAGGCCTAGAGGGAAAAACACAATAAAACATGATAATGACGCATACTGGTCCAACTTGTTTTGTATACCACAAACAGTGCTCCAGTATGACCAATGCATTCATCACTGAGCTTTTCTGTTTTTCTTTTACTTTTTTTTCTCTCAGGGGTAGGCTTTCAAGGGGTAGGGTGCTAGGTAATGCCAGCCAAGGGAGTTACATAAATTTTTAAAGCAAGTTGTATCGATTTGGAAAAAATCAGGTCAAGCGAGACTAAGGGCAGTTCGTGTCCCCTGGGCTAGGTGTTCAGCTCCAGTCCACAGTAGGTCTGGAAGGTTGGATGCTCATGTCTGGAGAGGGAGAAGGAGTGGTGTCGGTTCCAGAGAGGTTGATCCAGAGTTGGTCAAGGACAGGTTGGATTTGGAGTGGGAGAAGGGTTTCAAGCCCAGAGCGGGTGAACAGGAGTTGGTTACTGGTGGTGTAAAGTGCGGGTTTAGTCCAGAGCAGGGGAAGGGAAAAGCAAGTCTGGAATGGGTAAAAGGGTGACAGCTGCCACAGAATGATTGGGGAATCACATCCAGAGCCAGGGAAAAGGTTCACTTGTGGACTGGGTGAATGGTGGGAGCATATCTGGAGTTGGGTGAGAGTCTTGGGTTGTGGTGGCGTCGTGGCAGTGTCTGCGGTGTGCACATTGTGCAGAAGAAGGTATAGTAGGGAGTGTGTGAGATAAGTGTGGGATCAGCTGAATATTTACTCTGGAGTTGGATTATTCATTTAATAGTCTAACCTTTACTGAATAACTATTTCCTTAATTTCATTGGAACCCTCCAAATTCTCTGATTTAAATGGAAACTTTTGGAGAAGCCCCAACATAGAGGAATTGCCCAGCAGAAAATCCACTTTCCCAGGCAATTTCTTCAGTGTCTGCTATGATGGAGATTTTATAGGCTTTTCACGTACAACTTGCATCTACGCTGGAATAACGATTGGCCCTTAGCAAATCTGAGTTATTGTTTTCCATTGGTTCACATTGATCGAGAATATAGTATGAAATCAATATTATTTTCAATGCTTAACATGATGGTTCAATGCTTAACATTATTTACACTGTGGTAGATATTTCGTTTATTTGGAAAAGGCTCGTCCGTACTAAATATTGAATAGACTATTGAAGCTAGCTTTTGTGTTCAACACAGGTAAAATATATCAATAAGGTGCACAAAACATAATGCTGATCCAGGGTTTTCAGATGCTGAAAGTAGAGATAATACACATGTAAGTTTGAAATCCAAATAAACAGATATTTGTGCTTCATGAATAAGCCTCCAGTGAAATGTAAGATTCAAAACAAGGAATGTGTGGCATAAATTGAACAGAAGCAGCCAATGCTATGCTAATTCATCTGTTTAAAAATATATGGATGAGTACCAAGGAACCGATTTTTAAGGTTTATAGAGCTAAGGCTAGTGCAAGTAATAAAATAATCTATGAAACACCATGGCTCCAGAAGCAGAGCCATCAATGATAAATAATGCAGACTGTAGAGTAAAGGTGAACCTGGAATCTTATTCAGTTATCATTAGGATCTGAAAGAAATTTCTGAGAGATTTATCTACTCCCAAGCTTTTGGTATCCCAAAAGGAGTATGTTGGCTCAAATCCATGACAGCATTAATTGTGTTAATTCTTTTGGAAGAATTAAGCTCAGTCAGTTGAATGGTCTTTCACTTGTTCCATGTTTTTCTGTATACTTATCTCACCATCGGATTGTCCTCTTTCTAATTCAGATCAGTGTCGGTTAGATGCTGTTTTAGACGTTGCTTGGAATTCTTTCCCTGAATTCCTCTCATTCATTACCCAAGGAAGGATTTTGTTATTGCTGAGAGTCCTGCTGTGCTTTTCTCTATTATTTTCAGTTAAAAATGAATGAACATATTCCTTTATGTCATCCATCTCAGAGAGAGAAAAAAAACTTTTCCCACAGATTAACAAACAACTAATGACACTCCCGTATAATTGAGGTCACTGCAATTCACAAAAATAAGACAATTTTTGAATCGTTAAATATATTCATCATTGAAACAAATGCTCGAACCAACAAACATAAGTCTCTGTCACTGTCATGATTGTGGAAAAAGCATAAATGATCTTCATAGCATTTCATTTCACAAATAATATCAAAGCTCTAATGCATAAATTATGTATGAAACTGCTGTTTTCAAATAGATTGAATGATAATTCCTGTGCTATTGGGAGTTATATTTTATCAAGACAGTTGTACAATTTAAATATGCCTGTGGAATTTCTATGGCATTATTTATAATGAACAAGAAAATACAGGCACCAATTTTCACTAAATACTCTAGGCACTAAAGAGAGGCCTCTGATGGAGTCTTAAGGTGAAACAGCAGTTTATTTTCCATATTCAGTGAAAGGTGCCACAGCTGTCCAAAGTCTGATTAAATGCCTGATTGCCACTTAAAATGCTTGCTAGCATATATTAGAGAAGGCTACACAAGCAGTTGGTGGTCTGCACTTCAACTAATGCTGTCTCCTAAAGTGATCAGACATTCGGAAGGAAATATGGTATTTGTGTTGAGTTCAAGTAACATTTTAGAAAGGTGATCACCATTTAATGGGATACTCACCTTTGCTACTAGGGCTGTGAGAAGGAAATCTGAAACAGGTTGGGAATCTTTCAGGGGCATACTATCACGATTTCACGAAGACTTAAGTAACATTAATGTCAGAAATTCTGTGAGAAATTCCCTAAGGAAGAGTGAATGCTACACCACTACACTTTATTGGAGTGCTTATACGGAACATTAGTAGAAACTGAATACTTGATCATCAATATCATGCCCAAGTGGAGGATCAGGGTTGATCTGGATGACAAACTTGAAGTCAATCAGAGCAGCACCAATTCCTGCACATGGGAGGGACAAGAGGATGTGGAGGGGAAGTGGAATTCTTACTACTGCACCAATAGGAGATCCTTCCTCCCCTGGATTTCCCTAGCCTGGATTTCCAGTGAACATTCAAGGGCATCAGCACCAATTCTGAAGAAGGGTCACTGGACACAAGACATGAACTCTGATTTCTCTCCACAGATGCCAGACCGGCTGAGATTATCCAACAATTTTTGTTTTTGTTTCTGATTTCCAGCATCTACAGTTTTTTAAAAAATGTAGCGTCTTCTTGCCCAGGCTCTGAACTATCCAGTAATGGGCCATGTGTGCCATTAAGATTGCTCCATATCTACAGCGGCGGAGAGGTTTAGGAGCTGACATAAAGTATTGCATATTTAAGTCTAAGCAGTATTTGAGCATTAAACGCTGACTATCTGTTGAGCACTCTGGCTAATACAAATTATGTAATCAGCAATTAGTACCACAATTGAGTGCTATTTCTGATCTTTAAAATTAACTTAGTGTCTAATACCATTAAACCATGTTTTACTCCTGGCCACCAATAACCTCGCATCCTGTTTTATAATATCAGCTAATTAGGCACCAACAGTTACCACATCATGTGCTCCCAACAAAGCTAAAGCTTTTCTGAAGAAGGGTCTAGGCCCGAAACGTCAGCTTTCCTGCTCCTCTGATGCTGCTTGGCCTGCTGTGTTCATCCAGCTCTACACCTTGTTATCTCAGATTCTCCAAAAGCTGCAGTTCCTACTATCACATGACAATACCTGTTCCCTCCTCCACGCCTACTCTCTCAAAAAGTGACATAGGCAACAAGCCATCCTTCAATCTCAAAAGCAAACCTTAACATAATTTCTAAACCTTGTGGTATACTCTGACCAAAGTTATGGTGCATATGTCCCAACAAGATCCTCATTTATTTCTGTGTAAATGTAAGGTCTGGATTTTAGTCTCCCCACCAACTGCTCCATTGGGCATGTTTTGTCAATGTGGGGACATTAAATAGCTGAGTGCCCAGCCCACCTCCTTCCTGATAAAATGCCGGGTGAGGCACACTCTTGGCCATATCTTATGCCTAACGGGATCTTTAAGTGTCCAGCCAATCAGCAAACAAGGACCTTGGTCTCTCTCCGCTGCTCCAAAATGCTGGTCAGAGGGGAAGGGAGTGGTATAGTGGTAGTGTCACTGGGCTGTGCAATCCAAAACCCCAGGCTAATATTCCAGGAACATGGGCTTGAATCCCACCATGGCAGATGGGGAAATTTGAACTCAATAAAAATCTGCAATAAAAAGCAGGTTTAATGTCAATTGTCATAAAGGAAATGTCTAAAATACTGGGCATAGAAGTGCCCTTATGCTGCAGTGCTACTGGCCTTGCCTCTGAGCCAGGAGGCCATAATTCAAGTCCCATCTGCTTCAATGGTGTGTACTAACATCTCTGAAGGGGTTAATTGGAAAATGGAAAGCATTGGGCAGCAGTCCTGTGCAATTGTAAATTAAGATTATGGGCCACATAAACGGCGATGTGTGCAGTTGTAATTCCATTTTGGTTGTTTACAAAATTTGTGTTCTTCTTTTTAGTTGCACGTAAGTCTCGTCTTCAGCCTGATCTTTATTACCCGACGCAGAGAGGAGTGGGCAAGTTGGGGGACCAGCTCATGGGCCTGCCCCTAGTGGGCAGTGCTTGCTAATTATTACTATTTAGATGTTTTAATTACATAATTTGGTGTAATTCCAAAAGGAAAACAGTCACACTTGTCAATGCAGCCAGGCCAGAGTAGTAAGGGAACATCAGTTGGAAGGGGGTGTCTTATGTAAACAGGGGCAGTGCCATGCCCCAAAGGCAATATGATTCACCCATAGTCTAAAATTCTACTTGTTCCTTTTTCGAGTGGCGGTGCCCACTTTTCCCTGTACTTTCTCACAGGCTCGACAACACCCACCATTGAATTCTCCCCTTGCTTATTTGCTCAGACTGCTGGCTAATCAGGTTGGTGGGAAGCTGTCAAGGGTTTGACTCAATCACACACCATACACACACATGTGCACACACACACGTACACACACACGCGCACACACACGCACCCACACACGCATACACTCACGTAAACGCGCACACACCTCTACAGGCAAACACATACACACATACATGCACACCCACAACACATTCATGCAGATACACTGACACTTGCACACACCCACACAGGGACACACACTCTCAAATGCACACACGCACACATTCACACACACACACGCTCTCACACACAAACGAGTGCATGCACCATGCACATACTCACATGCACATACACAAACCATCCGTTTCACCCTACCCCATCTCCCATTTAGTAGTCGATTTCCCCCTTCCACCAAAAGTTCCAACCTGAAGTGTTCATAGAGAGGCCTGAGGTCTGTGTTCAGTTGAGAGTATAGATGTTGTATGTATACCAGTTTATGTAAGTTAGTATGTGAACCATTACATGCATGAGATTAGGTATATAATAGCAAGTATGCAGTAATGTATATGGTTCAAACTTGGTCTGCTTCTGCTTTGCAGGTTTGGACGGAAGTTAGTTATGTTTGGAACTATGGCAGTCCAGACTGTTTTCAGCATGCTTCAAGCATTCTCTCCAAATTGGGAGATATTCTGCGTTCTCAATTTCCTTGTGGGTCTTGGACAAATTTCAAACTTGGTGGCTGCCTATGTTCTTGGTAGGTATCTACACTATTCAATATTTTAATTAGCCCTTCCCCCGATACCCCAAAGGATTTTGACATAATTAACTTGACACCAAGTTCCAGTGTTCACATCTTGGCTCATAAGACTGGGAGAACACCTATTGGATTGTGAGGCTGAATTTTCATCCAGTTCTTTTCGTGGAGTAGTGATCAAAATATTCTGAAATGTGACAAGCAGCAATAATGTTTCTGATGGGATTGGGAATCAGGCATTTACTGAATTATAGAAAAAGCAACATAATAAAAGCTACAATTCACAACATTTGGAAATTCTGTTTGATACAAAAAAACTGCAAGAATAATCTAAATATTACAAAATTGTAACTCCATTTTAGTTATTTACAAAATTTCTTTGGAACTGGAGTGTTTTTTTTTAACAAAAAAGCTTTAAATGCCAAGAGATTTAAGTCCTTTGACAGATCCAATCAGGCAGTTGAAAATCCATGACATTCCAGCACACATGCATGGGGAACAAGGGAGTGTGGGAACCAGGTCATAACTGGAGTTAGGCTAACTAAATGCCTGGAGCTGTCTATCAAAATGTGAACTGATAGACAACCACTGTGATAATGATGGGTTGTGACTTCATCCTGCAGTATATTTCCCACAATGATAGCCCTCAGGTTTATGTCAGCTGGCAGAGTAAAATGGAAAGCACTGATATTTGTGAACTGGAGTATTTTTTTTACAAAAAAGCTTTGAATGCCAAGAGATTTAAGTCCTTTGACAGATCCAATCACCTTGACAGTCCTTTTGACTGCTTGTCAATTCCAATCAACATGGCAATTCTTTGGACATCTTGACAGTTCCAATGAGTTTGTACACTGTTATGCACACTCATGTCTACTTTTAGCAATCCCAAAGGCCACCTGACTTTTGCTCAAGTACAATTGACATTTCCCAAAGAGCACCTTTTAACCCTCCCAAAGGTATCCCTGAACCTATCAAAAGGGTACCTTACTACAACAAAAGAGTTCTTGTGTTTCCCGTCTTGGGGGTCCTAAGTGGACCCTCCTAATTTTAAAATCAAGTCCTTTAATTCTGGAGTTGCTCCCTTTATCCACAATGCATGTTTACTTCTCCAAAGAACTGCAATAAATTGGTAAAACACTATTTCCTTTTCGCACCAATGCTTCCTGATTTGAATTGAGTTTTCATAAATTCCCAGCTATACCCTCTTTAATGATCGTTTCTAATATCTTCCTCACAATGGTTGTCAAGCTGACCTAAAGTTTCCTAAATTCTGCCTCCCTCCCGTCTTGAATAGAGGACACACATTTACTATTTTCCTATCACGAACCTTTCCTGAGTCAAGGGTTATATTTTCCAAACTTATAACACCAACACAACTATTAGCTTGCTCAGTAGCCACCTCTTTTAAGACCATCGGATGAAGACTATCTGGGCTTAGATACTTCGCAGGGCACAGTCCATCAGTTTGCTTGGTATCATTTCCCTCATGATTGTAATTTCATGAAATTCCTCTCTCCCTTCCACCTCTGATTTATGGCTATTACCGAAATGTTTTGTATTCTTTTATAGTGGAGACAGAAGCAAAATATTTGTTCATTTCATCCACTATTTCCTTACTTGTTATTAATTCCCATTCTCATTTTAAAGCCTTACTCTCTGTTTAGTTATCCGTGGAAAAAGTTGCTGTTTGTTTTTGTATTTCACTCGTACTCTAATTTCTACCTCCTGATTAACATTTCAGTGTACTGTACTTATGAGCAATCATCTGATCTTCTGCTCATCTGTGCACAGTTATATGGTTTTATCCCAAGATTGATGCTGCCCATGACTACTTCAATTAACATGGATGTTGGATCTTTCCTTTAATATTTTTCTTTTTAGCAGGTGCATACTTATTGTTGAGTATTCTGAAATACCCTCCTAAATGGCTGCTACTGTGTCTTTATTTGATTTATCCCCTAGCCTAGTTTCACTACAGCTAGGTCAGCTTGCATGCCATGTAATTGTCCTTATTTATCTTTTAGAATTAATATGATTAGACTCAGTCTTCTCCCTTTCAAACTGGACATACTGTTGTTGCTGTCACGTAGAGGTGCCTTTGCTGTTGAGGTTATTAACCTGTCACATGCAATTATACCAAGTCTAATATAACTTGCTCCCTGGTTGGTTCCAAAAGGCGCTGCTTTAAGAAATTACCTCAATTCTTCTATGAACTAGAGGTCATGTTGTGGTTGTACAGGACATTGGCTAGGCCATTTTTGAATACTGCTTTCAGTTCTGGTCTCCCTGCTATAGGCAGGATGTTGTGAAACTTGAAAGGGTTGCCAGGATGTTGCCAAGGCTGGAGGTTTGAGCTATAGGGAGAGGCTGAATAGACTGGAGCTATTTTCCCTGGAATGTCAAAGGCTGAGGGGTGACTTATAGAGGGACATGGATAGCCCTTTTTGAAGGGGGTTTAGTGGAGGTTTACAACAGTGAATCCAGGACTAAAGATCTTAACATATGAAGAGTGGTTAAGGACTCTGGGCCTGTATTCGATGGAGTTTAGAAGAATGAGAGGGATTTGATTGAAACTTACAGAATAAGACCATAAAACAAAGGAATAGAAATTAGGCCATTCGGTCCATCAAGTCTGTTCTGCCATTCAATCATGGCTGATAAGTTTTTCAAACCCATTCTCTTGTTTTCTCCCTGTAACCTTTGATCCCATTGGCAGTCAAAAACTTATCTATTTCTGTCTTAAATGCATTCAATGGCCTGGCCTCCACAGCCCCTGATGTAATGAATTCCACAGATTCACCACTTTCTGGATGAAGAATTTTTTCTTTATTTTCATTCTAAAGAGTCTTCCCTTTACTCTAAGGCTGTGCCCTCAGGTCCTATCTCTCCTGTCAATGAAATCGTCTTCCCAACGTCCACTCTGTCCAGGCCCGTCAGTATTCTTTAAGTTTCAATTAAATCCCTCTTCATTCTTGTGAACTCTACTTTGAGGGTAGGATAGACTGGACGTGGAGAAGATGTTTCCAGCATCAGGAGAGACTAGGACCCGAGGACAAAACTTCAAAGCGAAGACACCACCCTTTAGAACAGAGATAAGAAGGAATTTCTTCAACGAGAGGGTCATGAATCTGTGGACCTCATTGCCACAGAGGACAGCAGAAGCCAAGTCATTGAATGCATTTAAGACATAAATAGGTCCTTGTTTGGTAAAGGGATCAGGGGTTAAAGGGCGAAGATAGGAGAATGGGTTTGAGAAATATATCAGCCATTATCGAATGGTGAAGCCGACTCAATGGGCCAAATGGCCTAATTCTGCTCCTATAGCAGGTTTTAATCCTCTAACTTGAACTGGTTAACAATGAAGGTAACTGAGTCGTAGTCCTGTGATGGCTCTGATGTAACTCAATGGCAGGACTTTTGCAAATGTTCCAGACACTGGATAATTGCCTATCAGAAAGTTAACTTTCACTCAAAATTACTGTATAGTTCATGCACTCGGCCTGGAAAATCTGGACTCATGTTCTGCTGACCTGCACTTTCCTGAAGTTTTTCTCACAGGAAAATCACTGAGTCAGTTTTGATCCAACTGTTTGGTTGTTTGTCTTTTAAACTCTTGTGAGGTAGTGCTTATTTCAAAATATTCTTTATTTACTGAGTTCTCAAAATGAAAAAAAAATTCCCATTTTCCACAAGCGTGGAATACTTATTTCAATGACTGTTCACTGACCCCAACTAGTGGTCTCCATGTATAAGTTCTCATTAACATAGCTAGATGTAGAAAATTCTTTCAAATGCTGTTGTTCTTTAAGAGATTTAGTTTTCGCCGCAGAAACAAGTTTTTCAGGGAAGTCATATAAGCATGTAAGTACTTTGATTCTTCTCCGTTCTGGGCCTTTTTCAGATTCACACAGTAGAATCTAAGTTTTCGGCTTTTTGCGTTCTCATTAGGTTTTATTTCAGCTGAAATGAATAGAATTCTCTATGGGAGATCAGGTATTTCCCAGGCTATACCTCCTTGACATGGGTTTGCCGGAAAATCCATCCACAACCAACTTACTGGGATTTAACTGTCTCTTGTAAATAGATTTTAATTCTGGGAAGAAATAGCCCAAGTTCCTGACCTCCTTCAAATCGTCCATTCCCTTGTCAAATGATCCAATAATTTCAGGGTTTCAAACACAATGAGATCACTGACTTAATTACTGAATTGTGCTGAATTATCTGAGATATGGTGATCGATGAAATATTACAATTGATCTCTGCATTGCTGGACTAAAAGTTCACAAAATTGTAGTGAGAACTCCCAGTCCTATGAATTCAGCAGTACAGCTTCAGTGTTTAGGTGCCATCATCCTACTAAGCCCCAAGTTTGGTGAGTGTGTGCACCTTTCTAGTCATGACAGAATGCAAAATAATTGACCAAGATGTTCATCATCAAACTAATTTGACAAAAAACACTTTCTATCCCCAGACTCCTTTGAGTGCTGTTGTCATTCCTCAAACAGCACATAAACATGCAGATGCTGATCAAGGTCAGCTCACCAAACTAAAGCAATGACAGCAATGACAACCATTGAATTTTGAAAGCAGCATTGACACCTTCCAATATTCATTGTCAGTCCGCTGTTCTTTGGATTATAATATTTACAAACATCATTATTTCTTTTCTGGGAGTTCCATTATTTTATGATAACTATAGGGTCCCAGAAGAAATGCTAATTTATCTTCTCTCAATGACTGGACCCAATAGTGGAGAGTACACATATTCAGTATTCAGATTAGGAAAAGGTTTGAGCTCTGAGGCCCCAGTCCCTTTAAAGTATTTCCATTTGATGCAAAAAATGTCTGTCATAAATGCACTAAAGCTGAAATTGAGTTAGAATAGAAAGACTTAAAGGGATTTACAATTTATATAATTGAGATTTTATGTGCCTTCACAATATTAGTACTTGACGTGGTGGGAGTCTGTCCATTCAAATGGCTCATTTCTTATTTGGGTGAAAGACAAAACTGATGCTGGTAGATCTTAAGATGCCTGTCGCAGTGTTTTGTGGCCAAAAATGGCCATTAATTATAACAGTTTTGAAAATGTCGACAAATTTTTATTGAAAAAGATACAAGAAGGAAAACAAAGAGGTTAGCCAACATTAGCTTCAGAGCTAACAGCAAACACTAATGTTTATTTTGTGCCTTTAACATCCCAAGGTAGGTATAAAGTAAAATTGGGAACTGAGCTACATGAGGTGAAACTAGGGAAGATAACTAAAAAGCTGGACGAAGAGGTAAGTTTCAAGGAATGACATGTAGAAGATATGAAGTTTAGAAATGTTGAGAAGTTTCACAGGGAAATTCCAGAGCATGGAGCTTTGAAAGCATAGTAACCATGAGTGGAGAGAAGCGCTCAAGGGGCTAGAATTAGAGCAACACAGATATCTCAGACGTAATGAGGTTGGAGGAAACTAAAGACAGAGAAAAGTTTAAGATTATGAAAGGACTTGAGTGTAAGGGTAGTAATGAGAATTTTAGAATGACGTGATGTTCAATGAAGAGTCTGTGCAGGATAGCAAGCATACGGGTGATGTGGGTATGGGATTTAGCACAATTTATGGCGTGGAAAGCAAAGTCTTGGATGACCTCATGGTTGATCAGCACTGTGTTGCAGTAGTCTCCTCTAGAGATAACAAAGGAAATGTTGAGGGTTTTAGCAGCTGATAAGCTGAGACATTGGCGAAGCTATGTGATGTTATTTTTTTCTCACCTTATTATTCCTATAATGTGGAGGTAGAATGTGATTGTCTCAGTGATAGTACAGATATGTGTTTGAAAGTTCATCTTGGGGCCAAGTATAATATAAAGTAGCCTGTTTGAGCCAAAGACATTTACAGGGGAAAGGATCGGAGTCACAGCTAGGGAATGTAGGTTGTGGTGGAGTGGAAGACAATAACTTTGGATATCTTAAAGTTTTTAGTTGGAGAAAATTTCTGTCCATCCAGTACTACATGTTGGTTGAACATTCCTGTAATTTAACAATAGTGTAGAAGTCAAGAGAGGAAGAGGAGAGGTAGAACTGGAAATCACCCATGTATCTCTGAGGGTCAGTATGGACTTGTTGGGATGAAGGGCCTGTTTCCACACTGTAGGGATTCTATGATTCAATGATAATTTGTGAAAACATAGTTCTGTAATTATGGGTGATGTCACTGAAGGATAATATGTCGATGAGTCTGGGAAGCAACGATGTGGTTGACTCTTAACTGCCCTCTGGGCAATTAGGGTGAGCAATAAATGCTGCCTCGCCAGTGACGCCCTCTCATGTGAATAAATAAAAGGGGGAGCCAGGAATAGGTATTTGAGGGACACCAAAAGTAACTGAGTGGGAGCGGAAAGGGAAACTACTGTAGTTGATTCTCTACCTACTCTTTGATAGAGAATGGAACTATGCAAATAGAGCTCCCTTTATCTGGACGGAGAGGTGCTGGGGGAGGAAGGAGGGGTCAGCTATGTCAAATGTTGCAGGTAGATTGAGAATGCCAGGAACAAGGTTTTATCTCTATCAGGGTCATAAAGGATTTCACAAGCTTCAAAATCTCCTCTCCCCCAACCGCATCCCAAAACCAGCCCAGCTCATCCCCGCCTCCCTAACTTGTTCTTCCTCTCACCTATCCTCTCCTCCCACCTCAAGCCCCACCCCCATCTCCTATCTACTAACCTCATCCCGCCCCCTTGACCTGTCCGTCCTCCCTGGACTGACCTATCTCCTCCCTACCTCCCCACCTACACTCACCTTTACTGGCTCCATCCCCCCTCTTTGATTTGACTGCCTCCTCTCCACCTATCCTCTCCTCTATCCGTCCTCTATCTGCCTCCCCCTCTCTCCCTATTTATTTCAGAACCCTCTTCCCCTCCCCCATTTCTGATGAAGGGTCTAGGCCCGAAACGTCAAGCTTTCCGGCTCCTGTGATGCTGCTTGGCCTGCAGTGTTCATCCAGCTCCACACCTTGTTATCCAAAAGTATGAGCCTGGTTTACTATTGTGGCTGACTGTCATTACTTACTCGTAGACAGAGGTAATTATCTCCAATTTCAGGTCTGTTAGACATCTCAGTTTTTAATTGCTTTTCAAATGTATATCACATTTCCCCTTCTCCCTACCATGTACCCTACATAAGATGGACTGTGATCACACATCTGCAGCTGGTGTTCTTCACTGAGCTTGGTTTGTTGTTTCTGTCTTGTGCTTCAGAAGTATTCATCTTAATTGTTGAAAGCTTTTCTGAACCAACACAGAAGAATATTTTCCTTCAGAGTGGTGATACTAGGCAATGAAATAAAATTAAGAAATAATTTACAGTTGCTGTCATCCTTGATCTGGTTATTCTCTTCTTACAGGATCTGAGCTTCTTGGGAAATCCATTCGCGTTATATTCGCGACAATGGGAGCTTTTATTCCTTATGCAATCGGCTACATGGCCCTTCCTTTGGTAGCGTACTTCATACGAAGCTGGTCGATGTTGCTTTTCCTCCTGTCTGTCTCTGGCGTGCTGTACATTCCTTTGTGGTGGTAAGTTGGAGTTAGAACCTTAACCTAAATCATCACTAGGTAAGAACTTTTATTGTCATTAACTTCTGTCATTGATTCCTATCAAGAAGAAGAAACTTTAGGGTACTTCTTGGATGAAGGTAAGGATGGGGATTAGAATTGATCCTGAATTAGTGTAATGATGTCCCCTTGCCTGAAATGAGAGAGTAAATATTCAACAGGATCATTTGCACCTTCACTGCTCAGGAAATAATTATGTGATAGCCATCAACAGGCCATTCTAACACTCATCCAATTTTACCAGATTGAAAACAGTGTATTTAAAATCAAGTGTGCTCTACAATGAGGAGGTGATTTTCTATGAGATTACTGCTCAGGCGAAAACTGATTTTAAGAACATGATTTTTGAGGCAGATAAAGTCCACCAAAACAGACTTTAGCTTTGAAAATCACACTTCAGAGCTTTTCTGAATCCTGTAGGACAGGAAGTGACCGATAGTATAAATATACCTTTTGGAAACTGGAAATTAAAGTAAAAGAGATGCAGCAGGTATATTGTACTCAGCCAGAATTGAAACCTGGGCACTTGCACTCCATTCTGCCATTCAACAATCATAGCTGATCTTCTTCAATGCCTTCCACTTTTCTGCACGAGCACCATGTCTGTTGATATTCTTAATATGAAAATAATCTGTCAATCTCACTTTCAATGACTGTGTATCCAAAACCCTCATGGTAGAGTTATTGAAATATTCAAAATGCTTTGAGTTAAGAAATGTCTCCTGAACCATTGTCCTGCAAAGACCATTCCTTATTTTTACACTATGTTTCCGAGTTCTAGACTTTCCAGCCAAAGAAAGCAACCTGACAAGTATCTACCCTGTCAAATTGCTTTATTTTTTATATGTCTCAGTAGGATCCCTCATTATTCTTCCAAACTCTATGGAAGGTATCTTCTTTTGAGGCAATCCCCTCTCCCAAAAAGCAGTGTAGTGGGTCTTCTCTGCAAACCTTCTCAGATAAATATCCTTCTTTCTGCATGGAGACCATCTCTATAAGTTGTTACATCAAGTCATTTTATGCATTTATATTATACATATATACTTTGATATATCAGTGTAATAGGCCCGATGGAATCATACCAGAAAATTATAAATTATCTTATGAGAAAACACAAAATTACGTGCTGATTGGCACTTTTCGGAATCAGAGCGATTGCTGTTGTGCCAGACTTTCTGCCATTATTCCCAAGGTGTTGGATTTCCCCCCAAAATTCTTTGCTTTGCTCCAGGTTTTATTTCCTCCCAAAACATGTTAAAAACATTTCTCGTCAAATAGGGCTGTGGTCTTTAATGCTTCCTTGTATGTCCAATCACTAACATATTTGTCTTCTACTGAACCATCTCCAATGATCAACAGAAAGCATATTAAGGTGTACATTGGCTGAAATGTTCGCTTTAAGCTGTATGTCGAAGCAGCAAATGAAAGTCCCCGTAAAGATGAGGCAGTTATCCCTTTAAATTGTCATGGTTATGTGGCTTTTAAAAAAAAATTAAAGAGGGCTGCCCAGTTAAACAAGTTGCATCTGCAATCCAAAGAAAGAATTAATGGACATTTTGATTAACTGTGGAATATAAATACATGTTGTTCTTCTTCTTTATTGTTGATGTTCATATACAAAAGACTTGTGAAGCCTGGCTTCCTGTGGGATTGTGAATGCAGGAAGTGTTGATACTATGGGGCTACTGTTGCAGGCAGTGTGCTTATTCATAGAGCAAAGAGAAGCCCTTGCTCACAGCTGGAGTGTGCTCCGAAGTGACCAGGGGTGACCTATTTTTCTCCCCATGCAATGGATGTCTAACCAAACCATCCCCTCCCCATCACTGAATGGTTTACCCAATGCCTTCCGACTTCCCAGTCTAACCCCAAAAACCCTGTGAAATTCAGCCAAATATTCACTCTGCCTGGAGTTTGTTTTCAAATGTATGGGATGGAATGGATTTTTACCATTACCATGTGGGTCATTACACGTAGACTGTGCAGAGCACAAAAAAAAACGTATTCGGGATAATTGCATGCTGCCGGTAGGGCCTGCTGATTTTTCAACAAATAAAAGAATAGAATTGAAATGTAACAAAAGTGAAAAGTGCTAGATTTTCAATTCCACATGATGCTTTATATAGAAGATAAAAACAAAGATTTACTTAGGTTTGCTTTTTGTCTTTAGATGCTCCTTCATTACACTCTATCAGGGCAAGACTGTCCAAGATCGCCTGTCCTTTGCCAATGCACTTATGACCTAGGCATTTCTGTCACCCTGTTAAATTTTAAATTAAGCATTATGTTTTGTATTATTCTCTTTGATTGTCATGTCTGAATCCACACTTTGAAGAGAAGAAAGTTATGTGTTGATAATGATTGTTAAGGAGTTCTTTAATACTAGTGGTAACTGGTCAAATCCTTTGTATGACATTCATATTCTTTATTTAAAACAAAATACTTTTAATTCCAGGTTTATTCCTGAATCTCCACGCTGGTTGTTGATAAAGGGCAGGGTAAAGGAAGCTGAAGGACTACTCCGACATGCTGCCAAGAAAAACGGTATCACTCCTCCAGATGTTCTCTTCAGTGATGTTGAGGTATTGTCATATAGTATTGTATTTATTTCCTGTTTGTTAAGTAATTCAAACATTTAATATCAACCTGCTCTTTGATTGTCAATGTGTTTTTAACATTACCCCTTCTGTTCTTAAAGCCAGAGTCTGCATAGTGAGTGCTATCAGCTTATTTGACCATCAAGAATATCACAACAAGGCCTAATTCTACTTTACCAAAAGTAAAGATCCGCTTTCCAGCAGGATTCATCATGTGGCAATTAGATTGAGCATCTTAGGGTTCTTCAGACAACTGTACTGCAATAAAATGCCCTAATGACAGACTAAACATGGTTTATAGGAGACAGAGGGTTGTAGTGGAAGGGAGTTTCTCAAAATGGAGAACTGTGACCAGTGGTGTTCCACAGGGATCCGTATTGAGACCACCGTTGTTTGTGATATACATAAATGATCTGGAGGAAGGTATAGATGGTCTGATTAGCAAGTTTGCAGATGACGCTAAGATTGGTGGAGTAGCAGATCATGAAGGGGACTGTCGGAGAATGCAGCACAATGTAGATAGATTGGAGAGTTGGGCGGAGAAATGGCAGATGGACTTCAATCCAGACAAATGCGAGGCGTTGCATTTTGGAAGATCCAATTCAAGAGCAAACTATTCAGTAAATGGGAAAGCCCTGGGGAAAATTGATGCACAGAGAGATCTGGGTGTTCAGGTCCATTGTACCCTGAAGGTGGCAACGCAGGTCCATAGAGTGGTCAAGAAGGCATACGGCATGCTTTCATTCATCGGATGGGGTATTGAGTGCAAGAGTTAGCAGTTCATGTTACAGTTGTATAGGACTTTGGTTCGACCGCATTTGGAATACTGCGTACAGTTCAGGTCGCCACATTACCAAAAGGATGTGGATGCTTTGGAGAGGGTGCAGAGGAGGTTCACCAGGATGTTGCCTGGTATGGAGGGCACTAGTTATGAAGAGAGGTTGAGTAGATTAGGATTATTTACATTAAAAAGACGGAGGTTGAGGGGGCACTGATTGAGGTCTACAAAATCATGAGAGGTATAGACAGGGTGGATAGCAAGAAGCTTTTTCCCAGAGTGGGGGACTCAATTACTCAGGGTCACAATTTCAAGGTGAGAGGGGAAAAGTTTAAGGGAGATATGCGTGGAAAGTTCTTTACGCAGAGGGTGGTGGGTGCCTGGAACGCGTTGCCAGCAGAGGTGGTAGAGGCGGGCATGATAGCGTCATTTAAGATGTATCTAGACGGATACATGAATGGGCAGGGAGCAGAGGGATACAGATCCTTGGAAAATAGGTGACAGGTTTAGATAGAGGATCTGGATTGGCTCAGGCTTAGAGGGCCGAAGGGCCAGTTCCAGTGCTGTAATTTTCTTTGTTCTTTGTTCTTATATGGCTTGCTATCATTTTTCATTCTTTTTCTTATGAAGGCCAGTTGTCCTGTCTTAACTGTAGTTTGTTCAGCACAGCTATGAGATTGCACTGGATAAGCGCTCAATCGATAAAATTGCCGGACCAGTGGAGAACGCTTGTATTCAGTTAAAATGATTTAGGCGGAGGTCACTTATGCATCTTTCCATCTATTCATAAAGACATGCATTGCATTAGAATACCCTAAATAATAATATGATTGTTTGTTTATACATGCTCGCTCCCAATATCTCACTGTTTTCTTGATACATTGTATTGATGAAGTATACACCAAAATAAGTTTTATTGTTTGTGATAGTGAAGAAATAGAAGTGTTCGTTTGTCAGCCTGGTGAATTTCAATAAACCACAGGTGGCAATGCTTGGATTCTCCCTGATGTTATACATAACCTAGGTTAACAGGTTAATCTAATATTAAACCATTCTTATTCAGAGATTAGGCAGAACAATTTCTAACAATAAAATTACTTCTTATAGTGAATCCTCCACATCCTGGGGCTCCATGAGTAGAAACCTGGACCAGTTATATGGATACTGTGGCTAAAAGAGCCAGTCAGAGGTTGAGAATTCTATGGTGAGCAACTCATCACCTGACACCCCAAAACCTCTCGACCATAGCTTAAGTGATAAGTGTGATGGAACTTCCTTAATGAATACAGTTCCAACAACACTGCAAGGAAAACACTGAGCTGGAGAAGTTTCAGATGAGATTTACCAGGACGTTGCTGGGTGTGGAGGGTTTGAGTTACATGGAAGGGTTGGATAGGCTGGGACTTCTTTCGCTGGAGTGTAGTAGGTTGAGAGGCAACCTTATAGAAGTTTATAAAATAATGAGGGCTGTGAATAGAGTTAATAGTAGTTGTCTTTTCCCTCGGATGGGGGATTTCAAGATTGGGGGCACATTTTTAAGGTGAGAGCAGAGATATTTAAAAAAGATATGAGTGGCAGTTTTTTTTTACACAGAGGGTGGTTCACGTGTGAAATGAACTTCCTGAGGAAGTGGTGGATGTGGGTACAATTACAACATTTAAAAGACATTTGGATAAGTACATGAATAGGGAAGGTTTGGAGGGATATGGGCCAGAAGCAAGCAGGTGGGACTAGTTTAGCTTGGGATTATGTCCAGCATGGACCTGTTGGACCAAAGGATCTGTTTCCATGCTGTATGACTATGACTATTCCATCCAAGACAAAGAAATGTACTTGACTGACCTCCCAAACACCACTTAAGCATTCTTTCGCTCAGCCATTAGGGCACATTGGCAGCATTATGTACATCTTACAAGATGCCCAGCATCAACTTGCCAAATCTTTTTGAACCACACGTCAAAAACTGCCGACTTTAGGAAAAACACAGGAAAATGCATGCAGCCACTCATTTGGATCAGGGTCCAATCCTGCCAATTATCAACTTATCAGTCTACTGTCAATCATCAGCTAATCACTAGAAGGGGTTTTCAACAATACTAAGAAGTGGTACGTGCATATGAATAGCCTGCTGTGAGGGCCATTAGGCTTCTGACCTTATTGCAGCCTTGTGCCAAACAAAGACATAAAAGCTGAAATCCAGAGGTGAGATAAAAATGACTGCTCTTGAATTCTGAGTGCGATATCAATGGGAATGAGAGGGGGAAATTTCTGCTACTTGAGTCAAATGTAGCACAGAGGGAGAGGTTATATTTGTTGGAGGTCAGTCATTTCAGTCCAAGGGCATCATAATGGGAGCTCCTCAAAATAGATATTTTCTGATTAATTTGTCCAGAGTTGTTATTACACACCTCTGGAGCAGGTATGACTTGAACCCAGCCCCCTTGCTTTGAGGTAGGGGCACTGCCATTACAACAGAAAAGCCCCTATGATTTCTCCAGGGTAATATCCTAGGACCAACCACCATTGGTGGCATCATCGGTGATCTTCCCTCATCATTAGTAGTGGGGGGTGTGCACTGAGATTGCACAACAGTCAGCTCCAATTGCCAGTCCTCAGATACTGAAACAGTCTACGTCCATATGCAGCAAGATCTGGACAGTATCAAGCTTCATTTGATAAATGGCAAGTAATATTTGTGATGCACAAGTGCAAGACAATAACTGCTTCCAACAAGACAGAATCTAACCATTGTCCCTTGATGTTCAATGGCATTATAATTGTTTAATTCTGAGAGTTCCGATGACCAGAAACTGAAGTAAACCAGCCATAACAAGAGTAGGTCAGCGACTAGGAACTCTGTGTTAAGGAATACACACCCTGCCTCCATCATATCTTTCCATTATCTACACCGCCTTTGGGTAAAGATATTGTAACGCCCTTTTTAACAGCACTGTAGGTGGCCCTTAATGCTAAGGATTGCAGCAAATCAAGAAGGCAGCTCACCACCATCTTTTCCAGGACAATAAAGGATGGAAGATCCCATGAACAAGTATTTTTAAAATCGCCATTTCTGGAGAGGAGTTATATTGGAGTCAAAACAATAACTCTGCTTCATTCTCCACAGATGCTATCAGACCTGTTGAGTGTTTCCAGCATTTTCCATTTTTATATTATATTTTAAAAGTTGCTGTTCCTTGAATGTCACTGGGTCAATATCTCGGAATTCTCAGCTCTTTCTTCTCTCCTCAGTAGGAAAACTATTAAAAGTCTGTCATGGGATGTGGCTGTCTCTGATGAGGTCAACATTTCTTGCTCAACCCGAATTGCCCTTGAGAAGATAGCTGTAGGCGTACCTATACCACATGGCTGGTAACAGTTCAAGAAGGTGGCCCACTGTCACTTCTCGAGGGCAATTGGGAATGCTGGACTTGCCAGTAATGCCCATAAACCCAAAAATAAATCAAATCAATATGAAATACTATAACATTGCATGCTGTTGAGCTACTGATCATGTCATTATTCTTTTGCCTTTTTAATGATTTTGGGTCAACATCATAGACGATCATATTATTTCCAGACAATGTAAATAGTTTCCAAGATGTACCTGTTTTTATGCCCAATTGAAGATCGAACCAGTATCATTATCTGCAACTTGGGACTGTATCAGTGAAATGGGGGTCTTAGTCTATTTGTACCCAGTCCCACTTCTCTTATCTTCAGATGGTGCATGGTCAGGGATGGAGGAGGAAGAGAGAAAGAAGCTGCAATTGTGAGAGTTTATACTGCACTGTTTCCAAATGACCTTTTTAGATCAACTAGCTCCACTGTGAATGAATTGAAATAAATGTCACAATGGATACTTTCTAATAATGAACAATGATACTAAACTCTTTGTTTCCTTTCCAGCTCGAAGATATGAAGGCTAAAAGTAAACAAACTCATTCAATTATTCACTTGTTTAAAACTCGTAATATCCGAGCCATCACGCTCATAAACTTGCTAGTTTGGTGAGTATATGGTTGCAAAAAGGAGGCTATTCTGTGTTATGTTTGCTCTATTGAAGAATAATCCAGTTATTCTCACTCTGCTGCTCTTTTCACATATCACCTGTACTTTTTTTCTCCTCTGAGTTATTGTTAAATTCCATTTTGAAGGCTAGAGTTAGATCTATATCCACCAATGCATCATTCATTTCATTCCAAATTCTAGCCAACCATTGCAAACTCCTTTTCCCCCTCCGGCTTTAACTTTGTTTGCCAATCTTATTTCTGCCTTCTGGTAATCAATTTCCATTATATTCTGTACCTCCAGTGTCTTCACATCCTTCCCAAAGTATGATGTCTAGAGTTAGATTTTGTCCTGTACTTTGATATTGTCCTGTACTTTGATTTTGTCCTGTACTTTGGGTTGGTCAGTGGGGTGAATGAGTCTTATTGCATGTTCAGCGTAATAGCCTGGCTTTTGTATTCTGTGCTCAAAACATTGATTTGCTCTTGTTTTATGACTTGGGGGTCCATGATTCACAAACAAACCATGCAGCCATTGAGGGAGGCAGCATGCGAATTTTGTGACTTTATGTTGTCCTTTTATTTGAATGATTGTAACATTTTGCCGAGCATGACCTGTGCTGCAGCCTGAACGAATGTGCAACAGAGGACCAAGTCATTCCAGTTAACCTGCAATTTTTATAGGTAACCTGCTTAATTTCAAAAGGAGCTGCACTCAATGGAAAGAAGCTGCTGTGGACTACGTGCAATGTAAAGGGCTGCGAGGAGAAGGACACTGAATGGAGCAGCACGCAAGATGAGGGTTCCCAAATTTGCAAATGTGGAGGTGGAGGCCTTAGTTCAGGAGGTCAACAAGAAGAGAGTCAGTTTTTCCATTGGGGTCCTAAGAGGTCCTGAAGAATCACCCTCTGAAGAAAATTGGGAGAGGGGGGCCATAGCGGCCGTGTGTTGCCCTGAGACCCTGGCAGCAGTGCTGAAGTTTGATAACTTCAGTTGGGTGGTCAAGATCAGAGAAGGCCTTCTCAAAGTATATCACCTATCCATCACTCCACCGAATTTGTGAAACTCGTTAGTGCACCTCACCAGCATCACTCACCCATCAGCAGCCCCTGAAAGTCAGAGCTCAAGCTGAATATTCAGATACTGCTCCTCATTTGCATGCACTTTCTAAAAGGATCAGCCCAACATCTGTTTCCTTCTGCTTGTGCATATCTCCAGCTGTTCTGTGATGGCAGGAACATTGCAAGTGTTCTCTTAATACAGGCAACAGACCAAAGAGGAATAGGCATGTTTGCATGATGTGAGCTCATTGGAGGAGACTCATGACATGGAGCCCATTTCATCCGACGCTGCTGAGTGCCTTGATAAAGACGGTATGTTTCTGCCTTGTGTTCCTTCTCAAACCCCAATTTACCTTCATCCTGCTAACTAACGTGAAGTCAATCTTTAGATCCAGTGACCATGGACTCCCTGCACTCAACCCAATCCTTTTCATCTGATTTTCTGTTTTCAGAAATCCAAGAATTGCTCCCTGAACAGTCACCACTGCGATGAAGAAGGGCGAGAACTGCTGAAGCCATTTGAGAAAAGAAATCACTCCACATGTTCTGACACTTGCAGCCTGCAGCTCTGATGTCGGTTCAGCACATAGCTTGGAGGGTAATGCAGGGTTGGGATTTGCTGTTCAGGAAAGGAGACAGGTCATTTAGTCTAACATGTGCCATTGGGCCTCAGATGGGTAGGAAAGTAGGCTGTAAGGAGGATACCCAGTCTGGAAAGAGATAACTGAGTATAATTTGGGAAAATGCGAAGTTCATTTTTTCATGGGAAGAATGTAAAAGCAGAATATTATTAATATGCAGGAAGACTACAGTACAATGTAGTACTGAAGGATTTGGATATTGTTGTAATTGAATTGGGTGAGTGCACTGTTGCTGTAGTCCCACTGCCCTGTGGGTCACAACATACAGTATAAATAACTTTTCCAGTTGTTATGATGATCAATTAATTTACATTATATATATCAAGTGTTAAACAAAAGATCTATTAATCAGTTTTCTGGGTTAATTATCCAACAAGACTTATTGAATAAAGATATAGTAATAGTAATTAACATCTAATTATTCAGTCATATAGAATTGTAAAAGGTTATCTTTCTAAATATCCAGAGAACACACACATACATGTATTCTTCAGGAAAAGAGGACTAAAATATGCATTTTCCTACAGAATTGGCTTTCTGAAATGAACATCACTTTGGCCAATGCATTATTCTTGAAATAAAAGTATGAAGCATAGAATGTTCCTAAATTTGTTGCTTTGATGTCCTGGCAAGTGTGGTCAATTCACTATTGCATGTTTATCTCTGAAGTCTTGCAGACACAGCTGGGCTTAAGAAATGCCATCTTGAGATGTTCTTTCAATCAGTCTTTTAAAAGGGCAGACGTTTCACTGTGAACTGATGCAGCATGGGTTCTTTTCAGAAATGGGAGAGGTCTGCTGGGCAGCTTGTTCTTACCTGGCTTTTCTCTAATGCAAACAAACACAGAGAATGCTGGAGAAACTAAGCAGGTCTCGCAGCATCTGGGGAGAGAGAAACAGAGTTAACATTTCGAGTCTTCTATGACTCCTCTTCAGAAGAAGAGTTCTGATGAATTCATATTGTAATTGAAACTTAACTCTTTACCTCTCCACAGATGCTGCCAGACCTTCTGGGTTTCTCCACCATTGTGTTTGTTTCAGATTTCTTGCATCTGCACTAGTTTGCTTTTACTCCCTCCACTTCAGTTTGTTCTTATCGGGTTTCCCTCAGACTGAACCAGATAAAATGAGAATTTCATCAAGCTAGTCAGTGTTCAAAACACAGTCCTGACAGTGCCTACAGCAAAGCAAGCATTTGTCACCAGTCATATGATTTGTAGGAAAACTTGTGTAAAAACCAACCTCCAATATCCACAGAGAACTTTGAATTGCTTCTTTTAATGAGAGCACTCCAGGTACTTTCACAATACTTGAAGTGAATTCCTCTTTTTGACAATCCTTAAAACCTTAACTATATCCTATATAAGGGATTCTTGCAACAGTGCCTTCATTCATGATTCACAAATGTTCTCATGCAGATAGTACATGTAATAATGGAAAAGCAAATGGAATACTGGCCTTCTTGGAAAGGAAATGGAATATACAATCAGCCAAGTCTTCTTCTAATTGTGCAAGAATTGTTTTGTTTTTTTTAATTTGTTATTTTTGTTCAAGATGGAAACAGCACTGACCAGGTGGCATATTTTATGTAGTCTTAGTCATCTTAAAGAAGGATTTACTTGCATTGGAAGCAGTTTGTAAAAGGTTAATTAGGTTAATTCCAAGGACAAAGGGGTTGCCTTAAGAGAAAAGGTTCAGCAAGCTGGTCATTTATTCTTTGGAGGTCAGAGGAATGAAATGTGATCTTATTGAAACAGGGGGGAGTATCATGCATGGACAGGTTGGACCAATGGGTCTGTTTCCGTGCTGTACATCTCAATGACACTATGACTGTACAATATGGGACATGTGCAGGAAACTGGGCTTAGTGCACCTTTAGTGGTAATTATGTTGGTGCAGACTTGATGGGCCAAAGGGCCTTTTCCACGCTGGATGACTGTATGACTTCCCGTACTTGTATGTCACATTCCAAATGATATCCCTGTAACTGGAGTAACATTTTCTGAAGACACTTGGAGCTGTTAGTGGCAGCTTAAGGAAAATGCTTTGAAATGACTTGTGGTTGGACTCAACAGTTTTTTTTTTCTGTTTCAGGTAGGTATTGATGAAAACGTTCAGAAGCAAAATCAATGGCCAAGCACACACTCTTTATCTGAGCATAGCACACTTCATTTAACACGCTAGATGTAAATGCAACCACTTCTCCTTGCTGCATTAGAGTTGCTAGAAGTCCTGTCTTACTGCCATCACATCACACAGGGTAACTTCTTCATTTACGTTATAATATTTCAGAACTGTTTTACCACCGTTGTAATCAGTCAGTTCCAGATTTCCACTACCTTCCGGGTGAACTTTTTTGTTTTCTCACATCCCCTCTGAACCTCCTGCCACTTACTTTAAATCTATGCAGCCTAGTCATTTAGTCTTCCACTCAGGGGAAAAATTTCTCTTGACTACCCTGACTGTGCCCCTCATAATTTTACATATCTCAATCATGCATAATTTGTGCACAAAATGATTTAGCTAATTGCAATCAAAACATCGTTTACCCCACACTGGACATGTCTTTGTATGATGTTCTTCACAGTATTTGTATCCCACCTGTTATCCATAATTGTTCTGTGCTTTGGGTCTGAAGTACCTGTCAGCATGATGCAAGACCTAGTCTGTTCTGTCATGAGTTAGAAATCAATATAAATCATCTCTCACTGATGATTTATATCTCACCTCTTCTGCATTTCAGTTGCTTTCCTGAAAGTAAGTTTCACCTCTCTGGAAATATATACTTTCTGTCTGTAGCATTTCTTATGCGTAATACATTCCTGTCTCTTAATTAGAGCAACTTACAGTTATGCAAATTTGCAGGATTCTGAGAATTATGTTAATATGTCACATGTAGTGTCACACGTAGTGTTCAGGGTTTTGTAGATTAGGGGGACGGGTCTGGGTGGGATGCTCTGTGTGTCAGTGTGGACTTGTTGGGCTGAAGGGCCTGTTTCTACACTGTAGGGATTCTATGAAAAATTCTACGAAATAATATATTGTTCAATGGACACTTTGTCACCTTGAGGCCCTAATATCGAAGACGTACCATTCATAAGTTCTGTTCACCTGGAGTTCAATGCTTTTAAAATGTCTATAATTTGTTTTATTTTTCTGTTCTTCAAAGAGTTTCTGATGGAATACACTTTGAAACAGTCTCTTCCCAATAGTAATAAGAATGCAGGGATTAGTAACTGCTCTGGCTAGTTAAACAGATCTGTTGCTATTTCATAATTTTGTGATATTGTGAGGAAAAAACTGCCAGTTTTGCTTCATATCACAATTCATTTTGACCAGAGCTAGAAGAGGAAAAGCTGCATCCATTTCCTCTTATCCAGTTCAATTTGATTGGGCAAGTCTGTTGTATTTTTGAGCTAAATTACTGTACAACAACCTTGCTTCTTACATCAACGCTGATAAATAGACATAGATTCTGTTTATTTGAAGATCCAATATAGGTTCATCAGGCATTCAGTACTTGTTGCAGAGAAATATAACGACACATTCCTGCAATTGCATGCTACAAGCTGAACTGATAATGGCTGCTAGACATATGTTCCAGATTCTGGGTTACATGCTCATTAGTTTGTTCTCCTTCTTAATGCTATAACACTTTTTTCCCAAAAAGAAATTACCATCCATTCAGAGTGGCATTGCAGAATTGCTTATCAAAATAAGATTTAAAGAATGTAAGATCCAAGCATCTGTGTAACATATAGGTCATTTGACAACTCTCCCAGATCTCGTGTTGCTACAGTTTTCTTGAGATCTCACTTGGGTGTTCTTGACTTGTGGATGTGTTGGGATCTTTAATGTTAAGAGTGTTAATTGTTGCTGTGTAGGTCTTCCACACTCACTTTTCAAACTTAGCTTTATGTATTTCCTATGGACAATTGGAGTACTGCACAGTTCCCTTATTTGGTCCGCATTGTTACTCCATCGAATGTCGCAATTTTGGGAATTCACTGCACACTCTTGATATTTCTGCAGGTAACCACATTTCTTGAATATGACTCAAACCTTGTGTCCTTTGCGAAGTTGAGGAAGTGACACATCTGCTTGTCAGTCACATAGACATTCTTCCTTGCTTTTTAAGGAGTCATGGAACTTGGCTTGGCATAGTTATCCTAAATTGTGTTCATTTGACCCAGGCACTCCAATTACTATTGGAATGGATTTGACCAATGGTAATCCTCTTCAAAATTATCCATTCACCTATTGGCCATGTTTCCAGCCCAGATTGTGTGTCTGGCTTGTCCCAGATGCATCCATCACAGGAAACCAGGGAGAAATCCACTCAGCAAGGAATAGTGTTGCAGGCCAAGATGTGCCCGTTTGTTTTACAACTCTTGCTGCTATATTTCCAGACTTAAAATTCCCAAAGGAACTTTGACAGCAACTGGGGTAAGGTTAGTGATGGGGGGGGCAGAATGCCAGGTGGGTGGAGAAGGCAGGGAGTCAGGTGGATGAACGGTATAGGGTACCAGGTGAATGTTTTGGGTAGCCCAGGGCCAGGCAGGGGTGAGGGGGAGTTGCGGGTATTGGGACCAGCAGAATCAGATCAGATTCCACAAGGCAATTCAAATTGGGCTCAACAGGAACAGAGGTTCAGAAGGAGTGTTGGTTCCAGGAAACCAGTTCGGGCTGTGTTTTTATCATTGGTGGAGGTGTTCAGTGGTGAGATGGGATCTCAGTTTAATAGCTCGCCATGAGATGGAGTATGGTTTTAAATCCTCTAACATTCCTGGGCAAATATTAAGTCTAAGTGAGTCAGAACTATTTAGATTTTGACTCTATCTGAAGGTTCCAGACACAGAGGAATTGCTTATCAGAAAATACAGTTTTCCAGGCAATTCCCACAGATTGAGCTGCACATTGTCTCGATGTGCAACTCCAGTTTACACTACTCCATAACTTTCTGTCCAGTGGAGTGAATGGGTCATAATGTCTCCTTGTCACAATAGGCTTATCCAGATCCCATGAAAAGAAAAACAGGCCACCCTTCTATCAAAGTTTTCCAAAGCGTCTTCTGTTGTGGATCTTTTCCTGTTTCCTGCAGAAGCTGATCGCTGAGTTCCACCTTGATGTTTGTACTGTCATCTTCTAAGCCTGGTGGAATTTCAGCATTCTTGATCAGATATAATAATCTGTGCTCAGCGTGTCCAACATAACCATTCTGGTGTCAGAGTTGCAGCAGATATTGAAGTTGTACCCCGTACCTTTATCAGATGCCCTTGTAATCTGGGTAGTGCGCTCATCAGTGGGTTGTTGCAAATAATTTGCAATGGTTTGTGATTGCGTTCCACAGTCAATTGTTTATCAAATAGGTGTGTATGAAACCTTGTGGAACTGCATACCAGACCAAATGAAATGCTGTCTATCTTGGAACAATTGCATTGTACTTCCTTCAGACTTTTGGATCTAAATGGAATTGGTTTATCATCTTCCAAGATGCACAGTTCTACACTTTTTTTGAGATGCATTGACCTCCAGGATTGTCTTGTTCATTGGGCCATAGCATTGTTGAATACTGGTGTCTGTTGCAAATGATTGTTTAAGTGATCCAAACATGTGTTAGTGGTCCTCCAGCCATGCATATAGGGTATCTTTCCTTGCAAACTTTCTTAAAAATGGTGTGTTGTCAGAAAGGTTTGGTATGCCTGTTGCTAGAAAGTTAAGAAATTCTGTGATCTCCACAGATTTTTTCCTCCTTGGGAATATGTATATGTTGTACCCTCAATTTTGCTTGGGTCTGCGAGGATCCTGGAACCCAAATATCCTGGAAAAAGTCGATCCGACCTACATTGCCTGGCATTCCTTGTTTTTGAAGGTGAGCCTTTCCTAACAAGGAGCTGCCGTCAGTGAGTGTTGATTTTCATCATGTTCTTTGTCTTTGCCCATCACTGTGATATCCCTTGAGACAGACCTGAAGTATTGTCTCCCTCTCAAACCCTTATTTTCAATGGGCTTCCCACTCTGCTGGCAAAGGTATGTTTGTGCTCATCATCCAAATGTCTGGTTAGAGAGAAAACAAAGTAGACACCTCTCCTTGAATTTTTACCTTGAAAATTTACAACTAGTTAGGGAGAGGTAGAATGGGTCTGCAAAGAGTGGTCATACCTGATACACCTGACTGATTTTTTTAAATCAATGGCTAAAATAGTGTATGTTGCAATGTCAACGGATGTTATTCCAGAAGCAATTTGATAAAGTTCCTCACAAGTAATTGTTAGCTGATGTTGAAGGCTGTGGAATCTTGGACAAGTTATTGAAACGTTTAGGAAATTAGTTAAGAGGCAAGAGACTAAAAATAGAAATAGCCATTCTTATTGGTAAGATGTCGTAATTGTTGGAATCTGAATTCTTTAACTTGTCAATGAATGACTTAGATGACGGGACAATAAGTCACAACATACAAATTTGCTGATGACACAGGGATAGGCGGCATATTTAGCAATATACCGTACTAAAAGGACATTTACAGATTAAGCGAATGTGCACAGCAGTTGCACATGTATTTCAATATAGTGAAATAGAACCCAGAAGGATAGAAGAGAGTACTTTCTAAATCATGAAAAACTGGAAACAATGGATGTTCAAAGAGACTTAGTGTTCAAGTAAACAGATCACAGGAAATTATTAAGAAGGCTAAGGGAAGCTAACCTGTATACCTAGAGAAATAAACTGCCAAGGAAAATTAAATCATGTTTCAGCTATACATAACCCTGTTCAGACTGTGTCTGGAGTACAACAGGCTGGTCTCAATACCACAGCACAGGAAGGATGTACTGGCTTTGGAAGGAATGAATAACATTCACAGAAAAATATCTGGACAGCAAGGATTAAATTACAAAGAGATGACACAAATTATGATTGTGTTATTGGAAACTTAGAAGGTTGAGGGACAATTTTATCTTTTTTTTCAAAATATTAAAGAGAGGAAGTAGGGAGAAGTTGTATCTGCTGTTAGGAAGTTTTAAGACCAGGGAATAATCTAAAAATTAAAGCCAGACCTTTCAAGAGTGAAATTAAGACAATGTCCTACATGCAAAAATAGGAGGCATTTGGAATTCTCCTTCATGGCTATGTATCAGCAATGATCTCATTGAATGACAGAACAGATTCAAAGGACTAAGTTATCATTGCCATTCACATGTGTAAAGTCTTGATCACCTCTTTGGACACAACAATGGAGAGCCAGCTGGGGAACATTGGTCATGCAGTTTTCCCCTTCCTGGAGGGTTGCAGTCATGTGAAAGTTGAGAACAATAGTGATCTTAATGGCCAATAGCAAATCTATCCTCAATCTGCTGTAAGGTTGCACGTCCTGCAAATGAGCTGACACAGTTCTGCCACTATGGTCTCAGTGAATCATAGGCATGTTAGGCATTTACCCCGGCTGAGATCGAGATAGGAGATATGCGACCTTAAGATCTGTAATCGATAGAATCTTCTATGAATAGATCTCATTCCCCTCCCTCACCACAGATATTCTCTCTCTGCAGGCGCGACTTTTCTCAATTGTTGTGCAAACCTAAAGGGGCTGTATGTATGGCTCCAGTAGCTACAGTAGCCTTTCTGTGAATAGATCACAAAGCCCCTCCGACCAATCCAGCACACCACCACCACCATCCTCCCCCAAACCTAACTCCCACATTCTCTTTGAGAAGATGCAGAACCACTTCATTCCAAATCCAGCAAATCACCAGAACCATTCCCAAACAAACACCACAAAGCTTTCACAATACCATATGTTTTGCCAGAGCAGCTGGCTAGGATATTAAATGACGCAGCAGGAAGGAGAAGACCGTAAGTTGATGAGAGTATTTTATTTCTGATGTGGTCTTGTGCCAACTGACCACCCAACATCCAGCGGGCAGGGGAGAATGGAGGAGAAGCTAACCACTCATTAGCTACAGACGGCAACTGACGCAGCAGCTGCATCATTGGGTGACATAGGTGAATGTGTTGGTGCCATGTTTTGAAGGACAGAGGAGGAGACTTCTCCACCTAACCAAGCAGGCCTGGATGGACATTTCTGTGCCTGCAATGCCGCAAGCCATCATTGTCCTTCTTTGCTTAATAAGGTGAGTACCACACATTAAGGGATCAGCAGCTGGATAAGTGTGAGGCTGCAGATGCTGGACAGACAGACTATTGTGTAATTGGCAATGAGCGTAGCTTCAGCATTCCTTTGGAAAGGAATGCCTTTAGCTCTGTCAAAGGGCACAAGCCTGGCACTGCTGACCCTCACAACTAGCACCAGGCTGATCCAATACTACGTGCATGCCAGTGTCTAGAAAAGCAGCAGTTAGGATACAAGCTAAATAAGCATTCTGTCTGCTGTTGATACATGACTAATTTTGCTGTTCCATGTTCTTGCAGAAGGAGAGGGCCCGAACAACCAAGGAAAAGAGCCCAGACCGGTGTCAGGGGCTCAACTTTGCAAAAGGAGACTCTAGAGCTGCCAAGGTATCACAGTTGTCACTCCATCGTGAATAGTGATGCTGGTGTTCACTCAAGAGGGTAAGTCACTTGATGCCTGGGCCTGAACCATGCCTCAGGTGAGTCTAAGGCATGGTTTTCTTGTGACCTCCAATTGATCAATAATAATGTGAGTTGCAACAACTTTGGCTGTGTCTGAGGGGGCAAGAAGTGCTGATTATTCTGTTCTCTCTTGCAGTTCAACCACAGGGACAAAGAGCTACTGTCTCCCAAGAACTCTCATCCACCTCTGCAGAGGAGGAGACAATGTCAGGATGTAATGGTACATCATTCCCCTGCACCTTACACCAGCGCAGTAATTTCACAATTAGATTTGAGCTCACAACTTGGTGCAGGCTCCACTTGAGCTACTAACCAGCTATTGGTGTCTGATACCTGAGGTCATAAGCGTCGGAAGACTGAGGGAAGTCAGGCCCATGCTGGTGACGACTTGCCCTTGAAACCATGTGTAAGGTGGCAGATACTGATGTAGTAGGTGCATAACGGTCTGGCAGAACTTCCAGAGGGTATTCACACCCTGACTTGGACATTGGAGAAGTCCATCCAAGCCATGAGTACTGCTGACTCCCTCTTCACTGCATGTGTGGCCTCTTCCATTGATGGGTTGGTACTACGTCAAGCAGATCAGGCACTGAGATGTGTGAAGATCTGTATTTCATCATCTTGTCTCTGAGATAATGTGAATAATGACAAGGTGAGAGGGCGCAAGGGTCCTGGAGTCTCCCAAGTTCTCGCCCATCTCAGGCCAGCGGGGAATTACATGTGTACCTGGCTGAGAGAGGAGGAGGTACTGTCTTCCAAATCTACCTACCTCTGCCTTAGACAGTTGCTCCTCAGGCCTTCTGCATGACACCAGTAGCTGCCACGTGGACCAATGAAGCTTTTGCACATGTGCAGGAGTCCCTCACACTGCTGAGGCCCTCGAAACTTCAACTGACCAGAAGACTACTCCCACTGCCACCGTGGGCAGAAAGGTTAGCAACCTGCCTTTCTGACCACTGGGGTCGAAGTGTGACAGCACTCAAAGACATAAGAAAACGCACTAGATGTATTTGAGCCTCACAGGTAATTAGATCATAGTTGTTTCTGTGCTGATCTGATTACATTTGAAATAAAGATTTCATTTGATTTCTACAAGTGCCGATCCATTGATTCTGACCCTCTGACAGTGCAGATTTCATATGGGTTCCTTCAGGGGCTGCTTAGGAAGACGACCTTGGCATATGTGATTAACTTTTGTATATCGCAGAGGTACCGTGTTTTGGTTTAGAGCAGAGGTGAATGGCAACAATGTAGGTGGAATGTGAGCTTTTATTTGGTTGGAAGATACCATAATATGTTATCGTATTTAATTTTGTAATATTGGTGAATACATTGTATATACAAATTGGAGTGGGAAGGATCTCCTGAACTGTGTGCCATGTCTTGACATCCTTCACGTTGTCGCTCGTATAAATTAGGATGAAGTGACTGGTTATCGACTCCTTTGTCATCATCTTCACTAACCCTTCTGTTGAGCCAGGCTGCCTAAAGTGCTGCATGACAACATTGTTTTAGAGGCCCTCACTTGACAATATTGAATAATCCAAAGACATAGTTGTCTGTCTTTTACAGGAAAATAGTTTGTACTGACTATTTAAACCACATATAAACAGTATCCCTTCTGAACATACAACAGCAGCAGCAATAGTGACATACCCCTCCGCTCCCTTCACTCCAACCTCAACCTCACTATTAAACCTGCTGACAATGGGGGAGTGCGGTGGTAGTATAGTGTACTGACCTCTACATTGCTGAGGGCAAATGCCAACTCTCTGACATCTCCTCCTACCTTCCCGTCAATAATGAGCCCAACTTTGATCACCAAGCTATCGTCTCCCAGACCATCAACAACCTCATCACTTCGCGAGATCTCCTGGCCATAGCCTCCAACCTGATAGTTCCCCAATCCCGCTCTGCCCGTTTCTATCTCCAACCCAAAATCCATAAACCAGACTGCCTCAGTTGACCCACTGTCTCTGCCTGCTCCTGTCCCACCAAGCTCATCTCCTCCTACCTCGACTCCATTCTTTCCCCTTTGGTCCAGGAACTCCCTACTTATATTCATGACACAACCCATGCCCTCCACCTTTTCCAAAACTTTCAATTCCCCAGCCCCCAACACCTCATCTTCACCATGGACGCACAGTCCCTGTACACCTGCATCGCCCACACAGAGGACTTAAAAGCCCTCTGCTTCCTCCTCTCCCAAGGGGCCAACCAGTCCCCCTCCACTGACACTCTCAGTTTGGCTGAACCGGTCCTCACCCTCAACAGTTTCTCCTTTGACTCCTCCCACTTCCTACAAACCAAAGGGGTTTCCATAGGCACCTGCATGGGCCTGAGCTGTGCCTGCCTCTGTAGGATTTGTGGAACAGTCCCTCTTCCACGACTACACTGGCACTATCCCCCACCTCTTTCTCCATTATATTGATGACTGCATCGATGCGGCCTTGTGCTCCTGTAAGGAGCTTGAGCAGTTCGTCAACTTCACCAACACCTTCCACCCTGCCTTTAAATTCACCCGGACTATTTCTGATACCTTCCTCCCCTTCCTGGAGCTCTCTGTCTCCATCTCCAGAAACCGACTCGCCACCAACATCTATTTCAAACCCACTGACTCCCACAATTACCTCGACTATACCTCCTCTCACCTACCGTTCTGGAAAAATGCTATCCCATACTCCCAATTCCTCCGCCTCCACCTCATTTGCTCCCAGGCTGAGGCATTCCACTCCAGGACACCCCAGATATCCTCCTACATTAGGGACCGTGATTTCTCCTCCTCTGTAATTAAGGATGCCGTAAACCACATTTCCTGCACTTCGGCCCTCAAACCCACTCCCCCCAACAGCAATAAGAATAGAGCCCCCTTAGTCCTCACATACCACCTCACCAAGCTCCGAATCCAATGCATCATCCTCCAACATTTCTACCATCTACAACCAGACCCCAGCACCTAAATGATACTTCCCTCCCCACCCCAGCCGCTTTCCACAGTTCATTCTACAACTCCCTCGTCAGCTGCACACTCCCCACCAACCCCTCCACTGCACCTGGTACCTTTCCCTGAAACCGCAGGAGGTGTAACACCTACCCCCACACCTCCCCTCTCACCTCCATCCGAGGCCCAAAACAATCCTTCCAGTTCTGGCAGGAATTCGCCTGCACTTCGTCCAATGTTATCTGTTGCTCCTGATGTGGTCTCCTCTATACTGGGGAGACCAAGCACAAACTCGGGGACTGGTTCACGGAGCACCTGCGCTCTCCATGCGACAACCAACACAACGTTCCAGTTGCCGTCCATTTTAATTCCCCCTCCCACTGCCAGACATGTCCATCCTTGGCCTTCTCTACTGTCAGAGTGAGGCTAAACGTAAAGTGGAGGAAAAACACCTCATATTTAGCTTGGGAGCTTACAGCCCAATGGCCTCAATATTGACTTCACCAGCTTGTCCATCTTCCTACTCACCTATCTGCTCCACCTTTACCATAGACCAATCACAGTAATCCCCTACCTGCATCCACCTATCACCACCTCTCATACCCTTCCCCTGCCCCAACCATTGCCCCCTCATTTATTTCTGGGGTGTATCCCCTCCACAGTCCTGACGAAGGGTTTTGGCCTGAAATGTTGACTTACCTGCTTCTTAGATGCTGTTTGACCTGCTGTGTTTTTCCAGCCTCACACCTTATAGACTTAAATCATAGTTAAGCAGGATCTTGTTACATTGTGGCTTATTCACATATGCCGAGACCTGGAATTATCATCCAGAGACATGGGCCGGTATTTTCATCAAGTTGGAATGAGTCTGGAGCAATGTAAAAATGTGCAAAAATCTGAAGTTCCTGACTCCGCTCCTGGGTTTTCAGATTTTCAGGAGTACCTTTTTAAGAGTTCAAGTCACAAGCCTGCACCCAGCATTCCCAGCCTGGGCAGCTCCAATGTGGAAATAGGCATGTCCTTTCCCCGTGCAATTTTTATGCAATCTGGGCAGCTTTGTTAACATCCTGTGGTTGACAGCACCTCAGAGTTGTAAACCACAGTCTGCAGGTGGGAACGTTTTGAAAGGTAAGTAGATAAAGGTTTTCTCTTTGCATATCCTGATGTTGTTAGGTAGTTCATTGCTCATATGCACTGTACAATAGGTGAATGGCATGGAATTGCCAAAGCTATCGGGTCAGTAGGGGCATTTTGGGAAACATGCATTGGCATAGAGAGCGTGTGGGTCTGTGGAAGTTGTTGGGCCATGATGTGATGTGAATGGAGCATGGGGTTTGAAGTGGGTGAGGGCTGGAGGGACTTTCTGTAGTTTTGTATAACTGGGATGAAGTCCCATTGCAGAGCAAGGTGTGCCTTCTAAACAGTCCGTCACTCAGGACCCCTCAACCCTGTGACTGCCTCGTAACTTTTATCTGTGTTGGCTGGCATGACTGCAGCCCAACACCCTGGAAGAACAAAAACTGTCTCTCTTGGCATTTTTTTCCTGAGATGGGCATACCACTTCACAGATTTTTCTCACTGCCACTAACCCTGCCAGTAATGTCCACATCCCATTAATGTATTTTTTAAAAACAACTATTTTCACTCGTTGTTTTCTTTGCTGATCTACATTGGCTCCACGTCAAGTGCAAGGCAATGACCATCTCCCGCAAGAGTAAACCTAACCATCTTGCCTTGATGACATAACTGCTCCACCAACAGCTCGAGGGTTACTACTGACCAGAAGCTGAATTGGGCCACATGTACAAATATAGTAATTACGGAAACAGGTCAGAGACTAGCAATTCTTAGGTGAGTTTTTCACCATCTGACTCCCACAACTGGTCCACTGTCTACAAGGCACAAGTCAAAGCTGTGATGGAGTACACTCTACTTATCTGGATAAGTATCATACCAACAACATTCACCAAGCTCACCCATCTTCCAAGAACAAGTATTTCACTTAGTCAGCACCCCATCCACCGACTGAAACATTCATTTTCTCCACCAATAACAAGACTGCCAGTGATATACACAATATACACGATGCACTGCAGCAACCCGCCAAGGCTCTTTCAATATGACTTCTCAAACCCATGACTTCTACCATTGAGAAATGCAAGGGCAGAAGATACACAGGAGCACCGTTATTTGAAAGTTCCCTTCCAACTCACACACCGTCCTGACTTGTTACTATTCCTTCATTGTTATCAGATCAAAGTCTAGGAATTTCTTTCCAGGTAAGTGCAGTGGTTCAAAAAGGTGGCTCCCATCACCTAAAAGAATTAGAGATTGGCAACAAATGCTAGCCTTGTTGGGGACAGCCATGTTGCATGCAAGTAAAAGTATCGGCCATTCTCACCTCAAACACGTTCTGTCTTTCAATTAGTGTCTTGCTAACAAATCTCAAATGTCTACCAAATCTCAGTTTCTCTTAAAATATTAAACTTATGATTGCACCATTTTGATGCAGAAAATGGCAGATTTTTGCAATATTTTATGTGAAAAATACTTCCTAATTTCACTCATAAATGGTCTTGCTATAATTTTAAGATTTTGACAGAAAAGGGAATAATTTCTCTGTGTTTACCCTATTGCATTATGTTACCATTTTAAAAGCCTCAATTCGATCATACTTCACTTTCCTAAGGATGAGAGAATACAAATGATGGTCGTGCAACTCCCTTCATAATTTAAGTCCATATGTCCTGTTACTGTTCTTGAACATCTGAATCCTACACCTGATGATGCCTCAATCTCAATGCAGCAGTTCAGTAGCTGGCTGAACCCAGTTTGTCCAATTGAAAGATCACTTTGTACTCTTGTAGCCATTTGAGATAAAGGTTAACATTCATTTTTGGATTTGTGTTTGCCTGCTGCAGATTTTAGTAATTGGTGTAAATAGAGAACATAATGTCTTATTCTCTACAGCCAAGAGACTTTTGTCATTCAAAAAGTTCTCCAATTTGTGTTTCTAAAAGTTGATGATTTCACAAATGCCTACCTCATTCAGGACAGTTCCAAATTTCAGCAATTAGCCCCATAAACCATCAACACAGTTTGCCCCTGGAGGCATTTCCATTCAAAAGAATTGATCTCCTCTACAGGACCCCACAAATCCTGACAGTGTCAGATATTCCTTGTGGGATTTTGACCCAATTTACAAAATCTGCAGATTATTATCTCAGTTTGTAGATATTTAGGTGATCATATTAAATGCAGGAAATATGCAAAGTAATATCATACAATTTAAGAGGGAAGAAAATAATGTCGTATATTGAATGACATCCAAGTGTGCCAAAGTCCAATGCTATGGGAATGGGAACCAATGCAAACACTCCAAAAAGTTTAATTAAAGCTAAGAGGAAATGTACTTCTGTCACACTGAAGGTAGGCAAGAAGGGAACTCACTAGCTCAGTCTTTGAGCAGCTAGATGGATTATTGGTAGCCAACATGCTGTGCTACTCCTTGAGTGAATGGAAGAATAAATTGTTGAATGGAATCACAGATATAGGTATGCGTACAGCATTTGATTTTTCAAGCAAATTCCAAAACAGATGCAGTTGGTTCTCAGTCGAGAGTAGGATAAATTTAGATGACTGGTTATCTGCAGAGAATATCTGAATATATTCTAATATTTAACATTAACATGGGGTATAGAGAGCAGATGGACTGTTTGCGTTCCTAGTGGGAACTAAAAAATCGAATAGGGAATAAATATCAGTGAGAAAGAAAATCATGCTAAAACCAAAATTTAAAAAAAAAGGGATAGGGAAAGAATTATTTTAAAACTCATTTTACAAGATGATTTTGTCTTCTCGTTGCAGGATGATTTTAACAGCTGAATACTTTAGTCTGTCTTTGAACACACCCAATCTCCATGGTGATGACTATTTGAACTGTTTCTTCGCTGGTGCCATCGAAGTTCCGGCCTATATAGCATCTTGGCTTTTGCTCCAGAGGTTTTCCCGAAGGTTCAGCCTTTCAAGCACCCTGTTTCTGGGTGGAATTGTCCTTTTCTTCATTCAACCCATTCCTTCAAGTAAATGTTTTATAGTGCACCTGAAAACATCATAACCTAATCAATATTTGTTTTATGGAACATTTCATGAATAGTTGAAGTAGACCTGTGGTATAAGCTTTAAAAAAAATTAGCATTCTGACAGATTATTCCACAAACTATGAACACAACTTCACTGACCTAGCTTGTGTTGAGGATGAGGCAGAGATGAGAACATTAAGTGTTGGGGGAGAGGAAATTGTGTCCCATTAGGACCTCCAAACCAGTTTTATATATGCCATATTTTACTCTATATCAGCATTGGTTGAATAGCTGAATTGTCAAACTGCCTTTTCATTCTTAATTCTACCAGTTATACAAAGCCATACATCTGCACTGTAGATGTTGGAGATCTGCAAAGAACGGACCCTATGTATTAGTGTAGTCCAGCTGACAATCCTAACTAAGTTGTCAGCATAATTCTTTATGCATTAAAGATTATTTAGCAAATGCTGTGCAATGACAGAATCACATTTAATGTTGGACATTTGTGAGATTTGTAAGCATGGGCTGGTTGGCCGCAGTCAGTACCCTTGCTTATTGTAAGCAGCAGAAGGGGTATGATCTGCTACTGTGTGGAACATGTGGTCTATATATCTAGCATCACATGAACACTGAAATTCACACATCAATTATTCATTTTGGTAATAACCAGCACATTTTTTGGTTTCATTTCAACATCTTTTGAGTGTTGAACATGACTTGTGTTGTTACTGCGTAGTAGTAGCGTGAAATAGCTTGGTACACCTGTTATTCAAACTTATCTGAGCTAGATTAGGCATGTTTGAAGACCAAATGTGATGGACATAGGTCCCTTCATGAGTTTGTGTGATATATTGTGAGAAACGATCTGATCAGGGTAGCTATAGTCCCTCAGGGTGGACTTACCCTATTTCAGCTTCAAGCTTGCATTGTGAACAAATTGCCTGGGCCTGATGGAAAGATTGCTGTTGAGGCCACTCTTAATGGTATATTTAACTGCCAGAATGCCGACGCCGTCTCGTGGTCCCATGAGGATCTCGAACAGTTCATCCACTTCACCAACACCTTCCACCCAAACCTTAAGTTCACCTGGACCATCTCCAACACTTCTCTCTCCTTCCTGGACCTCTCTGTCTCCATCTCGGGTAACCACCGAGAAACTGATATCCATGTCAAGCCCACCAACTCCCACAGCTACCTAGAATACACCTCTTCCCACCCACCTTCCTGCAAAAATGCCATCCCCTATTCCCAATTCCTTCACCTCCGCCGCATCTGCTCCCAGGATGAGGCATTCCACTCCTGAACATCTCAGATGTCCTCGTTCTTCAAGGACCGCAACTTCCCCCCGATAGTGGTCGAGAACGCCCTCGACCATGTCTCCCGCATTTCCCATAACTCATCCCTCACACCCTATCCCCGCAATAACAACCAAAAAAGAATGCCCCTTGTCCTCACGTACCACCCCACCAACCTCCGGATCCAACACATCATCCTCCGACACTTCCGCCATCTGCAATCCGACCCCACCACCAAAGACATTTTTCCCTCCCCACCCTTGTCTGCTTTCCGGAGGGACCACTCTCTCCTTGACTCCCTTGTCCGCTCCACACTCCCCTCCAGCCCCACCACACCTGGCACTTTTCCCTGCAACCACAGGAAGTGCTACACCTGCCCCCACACCTCTTCCCTCATCCCCATCCCAGGCCCCAAGAAGACTTTCCACATCAAGCAGATGTTCACCTGCACATCTGCTAATGTGGTATACTGCATCCGCTGTACCCGTTGTGGCCTCCTGTACATCGGAGAAACCAAGCGGAGGCTTGGGGACCGCTTTGCAGAACACCTGCGCTCGGTTCGCAATAAACAACTGCACCTCCCAGTCGCGAACCATTTCAATTCCCCCTCCCATTCCTCAGACGACATGTCCATCCTGGGCCTCCTGCAATGCCACAACGATGCCACCCGAAGGCTGCAGGAACAGCAATTCATATTCAGCTTGGGAACCCTGCAGCCCAATGGTAGCAATGTGGATTTCACAAGCTTCAAAATCTCCCCTCCCCCTACCGCATCCCAAAACCAGCCCAGCTCGTCCCCGCCTCCCTAACCTGTTCTTCCTCTCACCTATCCCCTCCTCCCACCTCAAGCCCCACCCCCATCTCCTACCTACTGACCTCATCCCGCCCCCTTGATCTGTCCGTCCTCCCTAGACTGACCTATCACCTCCCTAAATCCCCACCTACATTCACCTTTACTGGCTCCATCCACGCCTCTGGCTTGTCTGTCTCCTCTCCACCTATCTTCTCCTCTATCCATCTTCTATCCGCCTCCCCCTCTCTTCCTATTTATTTCAGAACCCTCTTCCCCTCCCCAATTTCTGATGAAGGGTCTAGGCCCAAAACGTCAAGATTTCCTGCTCCTCTGATGCTGCTTGGCCTGCTGTGTTCATCCAGCCCCATGCTTGTTTATCTCTAATTACTTTACTGTTCCCTTCCCTTGTCTTAAAGCAGAAGTATTCTTCGAAAAAAATCCCTCAGTTCCTTTTGAACATAGACATGGTGTCCTTCCTCTAAAACCCTCTGTTCTATGAAGTTAAATGATTTACAGGTGGGATTATGGCAACACTTCCACACAACAACTGAAAAAGGAAGAAAGCAGGGAAAGAAGGAAAGGAAACAGTACAAACATGAAGTGCATAAAGATTGAAGTGATGAGCATTAATTCATTCAATTCTTTTGAGTTTGAAAAATCATTGCCCAGTGAAGTTTCTCACTGTTGGCTGGCCTTGCAGAAAGTGAATACCTGCTAGTGGATAGTGGAAGGCATGGCAGTATGGTTGATTTACTTTACATGTAAAAGAAGAATTTTCCAGAAAACTGAACTTCAGAGAAGTTGAGACTAAACGTGGGCTTAGCTGAGCTTGAAATCTGATCTTCTGTTGAAAGAATCTTGCAGGTAGTGATATTAACAGTAAACCGGCTGTCTCCGGACTAACGTGCTAATTGCTGGGTAGCTTTTTAACCAGACCATGTTTTCTCAGTGGACTAGCTCTCCCTTCACTGAAGGAAGGCTGTCCAGCAGTAAGAGTTAAACTGTTCAAAGTCCAAGAGGGTTTGGCTCTGTGATGGGGTTACTGGCTGAATCACATAGTTAACAAAGTAGTTTCTATGCTTTCAATCCTGACCACTGTTTGTTGGTATGAACTGAATCATGCTATTAGCATCATTTCAGCCTAATACCCATTTGTTGTCCAGAAATGGTTTGTCAAAACACAGTCTTCTGCTCCTTTATATGGATTTTGACTGCAACACTCACAGAATGAAGGTATAAGTTTCTAAAAGGTTGCACTCTGAGCTCTGTCCTGATTCAATTCATTCATAGTTTATGGTTCTGTGACTGATTGTCATGTTTTAGTCCAGCAAAGTTCAGGTTAGAATTTTAGCAAGGAAGTTACAGCTTTTAAAAACATTTTGTCATCTCCTCGCCACCTCTATACAATCTTTGACAGTGCCACTATGCCATCTTATTCCCAACCGTGTTTTTTGTCATTCAGTGGTATATCGGTCAAAATGATTTGTGTTGTCACATTAAGACATAATTAGATATGTACACAATTTCTATAAATGGAATTTTTTGCTTAAATTGGTTTAAAGTATCACCATAATCATAGCTGAAGAGAACATTAATCATCATTTTGTGCTTTGTGATAGATTTATCATCCCATATAGATTATCTTTGTTCCGAGATCTATGGTCATCTTCCTCCTCTCCTGAGCAGAATGTGGTGGAATTCACATTTAACTTTAAACTATTCCACTTTATACCCTTACCTTTAATGCTAGGTGACAATTCTGTTACAATTGCCTTTTATTTTCTAGATTTCCCATAAGCCTTATTTCATTTATCTGAAAAGTTGGCTGCTCATGTATTTTTCAATCAGCATTGGAAAATATCAGGTACCTTTGACGTAGCAAATTCTCTCCCTCACTAAAGCTGTTGGACTCCCAGGAGTGATTCCACTTGCACAACTTAACATTTGCAAGGAGATTTCATGGATCTAAATTTAACTAGACAAGTCACAAGAATGCTGGAACAACAAGAGCAGGTCAACAACTAAGAAAAGAGGAGTGAGTATCTCAACTCTGAAACCTAAAAGCTTTTCGACCATCTGCAAGACACAAGTTAGGAGGATGGTGGAGTACTTACCAGTTGCCCAAACTAGTACAGCTCCAACTTATGAAGTTCAACGCCATCAAGAACAAAACCATGTTTTTGACTGGCACCCACTCACTATCTTAAAGAGTTGCTTCCTCCAGCATGAGCACACAGTGGTAATATTGTGCACCATCTACAAATTGCACTGCAGCATCTTGCCCGGTCTCTCCCTGCAGTAACTTACAAATCTGCCACCTAAAAGAAGCATGTTAAAGTCACCTCCTGTAAGTTTTCTTGCAAGCACCACCATCCTGATTTGGAAAATCTTCAAGAAAACAGGAAAACTTGCAATTGTATACACGTCTTACACCCACCAGACTTTTCAAAGGGCTTTACAGCCAGCTAAGTACTATTGAAATAATATCAACTGTTGGAATGGAAGTATACGTTAGAATGATCAATGTCATTTTAAGTGTTGAAAGAGAAATTTTAAAAAAAATAAATAAATATGAAAGAATAAAAGAAAAAGGAAATGCTTGACAGCATTCAAAACATTTAATTGGGAGACAGGCAGAGATATATCACTTTTCGTGAAGTTAACAGTAGAGCAGTTCATCTCCAAAAGCGATTTCTCATTGCTGTGCCTTAATTCTGTATCTGCCATTGATAGAAGCTGCTGTGGCTTTTAACCTGAAAAGTAACCTCATAAATTCATGACAGCAGTGTTTAGGCCAATGTAACTTTCATGAAGCTACAGTACTTTTCCTAACAATTACGAGCACCATCATAAATCTGTGATATGTAATCCTGGCTGTCGAGTGTCCAAGCCAGAAACTTTTTTTTTTATAATTTAACACCCCTATATCGAACATCTGGCAGAAGTGCACAGACATCCACTTGTAAGCCACTGCTTCCACTAAGTTGATTGTTAACTTGTCTATTTTCTAGATCTTGCAGCAATTTCCACTGTGCTAGTAATGATCGGAAAATTTGGAACCACAACAGCCTTCGCAATAGTTTTTGTTTACACTAGTGAGCTGTATCCAACCACAGTGAGAAACATGGGTGTCGGATTGAGCTCGACGGCTTCGAGGGTGGGCAGCATCATCTCACCTTACGTTTTCTATCTCGGTAAGATGATAGTTTGATTTCTGTACGAAGGTACTATAGAAGGAAATTTCTTGTATTATCCTAATACCACTAGATCACTTCCAAATCCATACCATTCATGTGCTTGTGGTGTAAATGTAGAGATAAATGAGGCAATAAATACACACAAGAAATCTGTCCATTCCCTCTCTGTGCAGAGCCACATAACTTTCACCCACCATCCATTGTTCTTATACTGTTGTCCGAGAACAAATGAGGTGGCATTCATGTGAACCTGTTATCCTAATGAGTTTACTTTATTCATTCATGGGACAAGGGCATCATTGACTAGGCCAGCATTCATTGACAGTGCCTAATTGCCCAGAGTTAATCAAGAGTTAATTGCATTGCTGCAGGTCTGGACTGACATGTCGGTCAGCCAAGTTAAGGATGGTAGCTTTCCTGCCCTAAAGGATATTATTAAACCAGATACGTTTTTTCTGATGATCAACAATGGCTTCATGGTCATCTTTAGACTCATAATTCCAGATTTTTATTGCATTCAAATTCCACCACCCGCCATGGCAGGATTTGAACCTGGGTCCCCAGAATATTATCTAGGTCTCTGCAACAATCTAGTAATTATTACAGTAGGCCACTATACCACTAATCAAAGTTTTATACCAGTGAAAGTTTTTCAAGTAATATTTTCATATTATTATTGTAAACAAGTGACTAAGCAAAACAAATCAGATTCACTTCAAATGATCAGAATATATAAAGATTGAAGCCAATCACAGTACACCTATCCCTCATTTCATATTCCTGATGCGGGAAACAGTGTTGCAGTGGTAATTTCATTGCACTAGTAATCATGAGGCTCAGGAGAGTGCTTTATATTCATATTTATGGTTGTAGACATTGCTGGGTCAGCAACATTCATTGCCTCTGAGAAGGTGATGGTGACTTATTTAGAATATAGAGTTGTACAGCACAAAAGTAGACCCTAAATTGTACCAGCCTCCTCTACTTCCTCTGGCAGCTCATTCCATACATGCACCACTGTGTGCATGAAAAAGTTACCCCTCAGGTCCCTTTTAAATCTTTCCCCTTTCACTTTAAACCCATGCCCTCTAGTTTTAAACTCCCCCACCCTGGGAAAAAGACCTTGGCTATTCACCCTGTCCTTTCCCTTTATGATTTTATAAACCTCTATAAGGTCACCCTTCAGCCTCCAATGCTCCAGGGAAAACAGCCCCAGCCTATTCAGCCTCTCCCTATAGCTCAAACGCTCCAGACCCAGTAACATCCTTGTAAATATTTTCTACACCCTTCCAAGTTTAACAACATCTTTCCCACAGCAGGGACACCAGAATTGAAAGCAGTATTCCAAAAGTGGCTTAACCAATGTCCTGTACAGCCACAACATGACATCCCAACTCCGATACTCAATGCACTGACCCATAAGGGAAGGCACACCAGACACCTTCTTCTCTACCCTGTCTACCTGCGACTCCACCTTCAAGGAACTATGAACCTGCACCCAAGATCTCTTTGTTTGGCAACACCCCCCAGGGCCCTGCCATTATGTGCGTAAGTGCTGCCTTGATTTGCCTAACTAAAATGCAATACCTGGCACTTATCGAAATTAAACGCCCACCTGCCACTCCTCAGCCTGTCTGATCAAGGTCCCATTGTACTCTGAGATAACCTTCACTTTCCACCTCACCTCCAATTTTGGTGTCATCTGCAAACTTCCAAACCATCTCTCCAATATTCACATCCAAACCATTTATATAAATGCCAAGAAGCAGTGGACCCAACGTCAATCCTTGTGGCACACCACTGGTCACAGGCATTCAATCTGAAAAACAACTCACTGCCATCACGCACTGTCTCTGTTCACTTCATGAACTATTGGAGTCCGTGTGATGTGGGTAAAGTAGGAAGGAAATTTCCAGGATTTTGACCCAGCGACTGTGACGGAGTGATGATAAGGTAGGATGGTGTGTGGGTTAGAGCGAAACATGTAATTGGCAATGTTCCTATGCATCTGCTACCTTTGGGTTGACATGGGGCTTCAGCAGAGTCAGGTGAAGGCCAAGTGAGTTACTGACTATACTGTTGGAAATTTGCAGCGAAAAGAAACTAAGTGCTTTCCTAGGATTTACTGTAAGATATAAACAATCCAGAATGAGAGGTAAGTGGGCAGTACAGTGGCTCAGTGGCTAGCGCTGTTGCCTCACAGCAGCAAGGACCCACATTCAAATCCATCCTCAGGTGACTACTGTCTGCGTGCAGTTTTGAGCATTCTTCCTGTGTCTATGTGGGTTTCCTCCTGGTACTCCAGTTTCCTCCCACAGTCTAAAGAAATGCAGGTTAGATGGATTGGCCATGCTAAATTGCCCCATTAGTGTCCAGAGATGTGTAGGTTAGGTGGATTAGCTATGAGAAATGCAGGTTTACAGGAATCGGGTAGGGGATGAGTCTGGGTGGGATGCTGTTCAGAGGGTCAGTGTGAACTTGTTGGGCCGAATGGCCTGTTTCCACACTGTGGGGATTTTATGAAATAGGAGAGGATAAAAGGCTTGGATTGAAAGGCGTACCAGTAGTGAGAGCAGCAGCAAAATGGTATTATGAATCACAGCATGATGCGAATGCAGGGTTAGAAGCTGATTAGTTCATAGGATTGCTGAATATTTTTAGTTTTTAGATTCAATGTAGGGTCATTAGTCTGTGTTTTTCTTCTTTTTTTCTTTCTTTCTTCTTTCTTTTCAAAATATAACTGCTGAAGTATTAGATTGATATTAATGGTTTATTTTTCCTTTTAGGTTACAAAACAAAATATCAGTACAATGAAGTGTGAGGGGCAGAGAATCTCAGATACTTAAGTTGAACCAAATGCAGTAGTGATGGCTGAAAGGGTGATGTATTGCTGCTGCAAGATGTGGAAGATGCTGGTCACCAATTTGATCCAGAGTGAACAATAAGTGTTGCAGCTTGAGGAATTTCCAGTCTGCATTGAGGAGTTGAAGTCTGACCTGCAGTCATTGTGCCACTTCAGAAAAGGAGAAAGTTACTTACAATTGTCCGACAGCTATGAAGTTGTTGCCAGCTGTGTAGATAACGGCGACTGCAAGGAGAATTAGCAAATGTCACATGATAGCTTGGTACAGAGAGCTATTCAAATGGGAGGAGGAAATAGGAATGTAGTGGTGGTAGGGAACAGTACAATTAGGGGGATAGATACTATTCTCTACAGCCAAGAGTGGGAATCCCAAAAGCTGTGTTGACTGCCTAGTGCCAGAGTTGAGGACATCTCCAGAGAAATGGTGAAGGAGGGCAACGATCCAGTGCTTATTGTCCACGTGGTACCAGTGACATTGGTAGGACTACAAATTATATTTTGCTGAAAGACTGAACAGTTAGCAGCTAAATTAAAAAGCAGAACACCAAAGGTGATAATCCCTGGAATGCTACCTGAGTTATAAGCAAACTGGCATAAGTTAAACAATGTCTAGGAGTCAAATGCACATTTCAGCAATCTGTATGAGTGGAATGGGTTGAAGTTCATGGCAACTGGCACCAGTACTGGGGTAGAAAGGAGCTATTTTGGTTGGATGGGCTTCACTTTAATTGTGCTGGGACCACTGACCTGGTGAATCAAATAACTAAGACTTCAGAGAGAGTTTTCATCTAATTAGAGGTGGGGGAGGGGTTGAGAGAGGGGACGTATAGGCTTATAAAGCTAGAAGATAAGAAAGCATTACAAGGCAGCTATTTGGATAATGATACCTGCAATGGGACACGAAGGGACAGAGTGTACGCAAAATAGGAAAACAGCAGTAAATAGGGCCAAAAGAAGTGGAAAATATGTTTTTAAAAAGGCAAAATTAATGGAATTTTATGTATGTGTGTAGTATTCAGCACAATATTAATGCATTATTGGCACTAGTACAGGTTGATGACGATGATTTGCACCAATCATTAAAGATGCCAGTTCAGGATAATAAAAAAAAAGAGCTCTCAGCTTTACCAATAAGTGCACAAAGTATAAGAAATGAACACGACACTTGTTAGATTTTGTCTGAAGTATTGTTTACAGTTGTGGGCATCATATCATAAGAAACATGGGAATGCGTTGGAGAGAGTGTAGAAGCAATTTACAAGAATGTTTCTGGGACTGAGAAACTTACAAGGATGGATTGAAGAATTTGGAACTGTTTTCCTTGGAGAGAAGAAGCCTCAGAGGTTTAATAGAGGTTTTCAAAATCAAGAGCAGACTGGATAGCATAGATAGGAAAAAGCTGTTCCCGCTAGTAAAAGAGAAAAGAACGAGAGGCGTAGATATAAAGTTACAGGCAGAAGAAGCAAGGGTGATGTGTGGAAAAACATTTTCACACAGCGAGTTGTTGGGGTATGGAATGCACTGCCTGGAAACTTAGTGGATACAGGTTGAATAGAGGTATTCACGAGGACATTGGACGATTACTTCGATAGAAATGCGTGCAGAAAGGCAAGAGATTTGCACTAAGAAATAAAAACAGCGCAGGAAGAGGGAACTGAGTGGCCTCCTGCGCTGTAATGATTCTGTGGTCTTATATCCATTACGGAAACATCGTTACAAAGAGATCAAAGCTGGGAACTAAACATTTAGGGGTGCATTTCTTTTCGAAAAGACAGGAAGGAAGGAAAGGGTGGGTGGGGTAGCTTTGTTAGTATGGTATGGAATAAGTACAACAGCAAGAAATGATTTTGAATCAGAAGATGCAGAATCCGTAAGGGTGGAGACAAGAAATAAAAACGGAAAGATGACGCTGGTTGGAGCAGTCTATAGGTGCCCTACCAGTCGCTACACAATGGGACAGAGAATAAATCAGGAGATAGTGAGGGCATGTAACAAAAGCAGTACATTAATCATGGCTGTCTTTGGTCTTCATGTAGATTGGGGGTGGTCAGTTTTTCCAAAAACAATATGTTGTAGATCTGACCGAGGTCAGACTACTTTAGATTTGGTGATGTATAATGAGACAAAGTTTATTGATGATGTCACTATAAAGGATCTGCTATGAAACAGTGACCGTAACATGGTAGAATTTAACATTCAGTTTGAGAGGGTGGAACCTGGGCCAGGAACAGCTGTATTAAGCTTTAAAATGGGTAATCAAAGATGATTGAGGGCTGAGCTGGCTGGAGTGGACTGAGAAAGGAGTTTAGCCTCAAAGGCAGTTGAGGAACAATGGCAGACACTTAAGAAAATAGTTCATGGCTCACAACAAAGATATATGCCAACAAGAGGGAAGGATTGTAGGAAGACTATAAGCCAAACATGGTTAAACAGAGAAGTTAAGGGCAGCATCAGATTGAAAGAAAAAAACATACAATGTGGCAAAGATTAGCGCTAAGCCAGAGGATTTATGTTTTAAAAACCAACAAAAAATTATCAAAAATAAAAGAGGAAGAAGATAAAGGTTGAGGGTAAACTTGCACATAATACCAGGACGGACAGCAAGAGCTTCTTTATGCAAAAGGGAAGAGAAAAGCCAAAGTGAACATAGGTCCCTCAGAGAATGAAGCTGGGGAAATAATAACATGGAGCCAAGAAATGGCAGAGGAATTAAATAAATACATTGCATAAATTTTCACGGTAGAAAACACGAACAGCATTTCAAAATTAGTAAATAATCAAGGAGCAAAAGGAAGAGAGGAAGCAAATTCAATAACTATTACCAGAGAAAAAGTGCTAGGGAAACTAATGAGGCTAAAGACCGATAAGTCTCCCGGACCTAATGGGGTGCATCTAGGATATACAAGTAGCTGAGATAGTTGATGCACTGGCAGTAATCTTCCAGGAACTCTTCAATTCTGGAAACATACAAGAGGGTTTGAAAACTGCCAACATGACATCTGTACATGGAAAGCAAAGGAAACAAATGAAAGGTAATTGTAGACCAGTTAGCTTAACATCTATAAGTGGGAGAATGTTAGTGTCTATTATAAAGGATGTAATAGATAAAGTCACCATTGTCTTACCCAACAGCAGCACTGCGCGGTCATCAGAGATAAACGATTGGTGGCGGTTTAATCTGAGTGTCACCATACCTCAGGTGAGGGGAGAGATTGAGAAGGAGAGTCCTTCATGAGAACTTCAGCCAGTGTAGGAATTGGACCCACGTCTTGGTGTCATCTACATTGCAAACCAATCATCCAGCAATTGAGCTAACCAACTTCCAAAGGATGAAATGGCAGAGCATTTGGAAGTACATAATTTGTGCAAGTAAAGTCTACATGGCTTCATGAAGGAAAAATCATGCCTGACAAATCCACTGGAGATTTTTGAGGAGGTGATAAGCAGGATAGATAAAGCAGAAGCAGTGTTTGGAAAATATTTGGATTTTCTGGAGGAGCTTGCTAAGGTACTGAATAAGACCCAAATGGTGTTGAGGGTAATATGTTAGCACGGATAGAGGATTGGTGAAAGAATAGAAGGTGGAGAGTTGGGAAATGAAGTGTACTTTCAGATGGCAATCTCTAACTACTGGTGTGCCACACGAATCAGTGTTGGGGCTATGATTATTTACAATATATTTTGCCTAGATGTTGTAGAACAGTGGGATCTTGGTGGGAAAAGGTACACAATTTTTTGAAGTTTGCCCCAAATATAGACAGGGTGGTTAAAAAGGTTTTTGGCACACTTGCTTTCATTGCTCAGCCCTTTGATTGTAGGAGTTGGGAAATCATGTTGAGGTTGTACAGGACATTGGTGAGGCCTCTTCTGGAATACTGTGTCCAATTCTGGTCACCCAGTTATAGGAAGGATATTATTAAGCTGGAGAGGATTCAGAAGAGATTTGCCAGGACGTTGCCCGGTGTCGAATGTTTGAGTGATAAAGAAAGGCTAGATCGACTGGAAGTTTTTTCACTGGAGCTTAGGAGGTTGAGAGGCGACCTTATAGAAGTTTATAAAACAATGAGGAGTATTGTTAGAGTTAATGGTTAATTGTTTTTTCCCTAGGATGGGGGATTTCAAGACTAGGGGACACATTTTTAAGGTTAGAGGAGAGAGATTTAAAAAAGACATGAGGGACAATTTTTTTACATGGAGGGTGGTTCAACGTATGGAATGAACTTCCTGAGGAAGGTACAGTTACAACATCTGAAAGACATTTGGATAAGTACATGAATAGGAAAGGCTTGGAGGGATATGGGCCAGAAGCAGGCAGGCGGTGCTAGTTTAGTTTGGGATTACGTTCGGCATGGACTGGTTGGACTGAAGGGTCTGTTTCCGTGCTGTATGATCCTATGACTATATGAGGAAAGTGAATATACTATTGGCAAGTTTTCAGATAGCACAAAAATATGTTCAAAGACAAGTGGTGAGGATGACAGAAAGAGTCTGCAGAGGCATTTAGACAAGTTAGGCATAGTCATACAGTCATGAATAAGCAAGTGGGCAAATTGTTCAGTCCTTCACAAACATCTCCAGTTATGACCCTAAGATGGAGAGAAAGTTATTGATGAAGCAGCAGGTGATGGTTGAGCCAAGGAATTCTGGCAAGCAATGTCCTTGTGCCGAGCTGACTGACCTCCAACAACTACAACCATCTTCCTTTGTGCCAAGTTTGACTCCAGGTTTGCGAGGGCTCCTCAATACCATAAGCAAAAACAGAAATTGCTGGAAAAATTTGGCAGATCTTCCAGTATCTGTGGACAGAAAGCAGAGTTAATCTTTTGGGTCTAGTAACCCTTCTTCAGTCACTTTCACCTAATCTCTGGAATTCAATTCATTTGTCCATATTTAAACGTGTAACGAGGTTAGGAGCTGAATAGCCCTGATGGAACTCAAACATCATGTTTTTGCTAAGCAAGGATTACTTGGTACCACTGTTGATGACACCTTCCACCATATTACTGAGATTGAGAGTAGACTCAAGAGACAGTACTGTGAGGGTTGAGATAACAAGGTGTAGAGCTGGATGAACACAGCAGGCCAGGCAGCATCAGAGGAGCAGGAAGGCTGACGTTTCGGGCCTAGACCCTCCTTCAGGGTTTGTTCTGCTTTTCGTTTACAGGACATACCTAGGCAATTTTCTACATTGTCAGGTAGATACTGAATTGTAACTGCTGGAATAGCTTGACAGCACATTTAGGAGTATATCTTCATTATTATTGCTGGACTCATTCCTTGATATCATGTGAAGTGAATTGAATTGGCTGAAGACTGACATTTGTAGTGCTGGAGACCTCTGTTTTTAATTTTCTATCTTCACATTTTAAGCACTATTTTCACAGACAAGTTTCACATCCTTAATCTGAATTTGAAGTTCTGCAACGCTATTATCATTCCTTGCATGAGGATTCCTTACTGGAATCATGAATTACTTCTGCCTGATTACACTTTGCAAGACTAATTTAGGGCATTTCTTGATTGGTTCCAAACAATCATTTTGTAGAAACAAAAACCTAAAGAACTGTGGATGCTGTAAATCAGGAACAAAAATAGAAGTTGCTGGAAAAGCTCAGCAGGTCTGGAAGCATCTGTGAAGAAAAAATTAGAGTTAACGTTTCAGGTCCAGTGACCCTTCCTCAGAACTGATGGTAGCTGGGAAAATGTAGGTTTGTATGCAGAAAATAGGGAGGGGGTTGGGGTGAGGAGTAATGATAGGATAGAGCCCGAAGAGAGAGAAGAGCAATTGGATAGACAAAGGAGTTTGATAACGATCTGGCTAGCCAGATAACCTTTGTCTGTCCAACTGCTCTTCTCTCTCTTCGGGCTCTATCCTATTGTTTACTCCCTACACCATCCCCCTCCCTATTTTCTGCATATAAATCATTTTGCAGAAACTGTCCCAAACATCATTCTAGGCACTTGTCCTCAAGGCTGCCTTTGCCAACCTACATTGTCAAATAACATGAAAATTAAAATATTCATGATTATTAAAGTTCATTTCTTACAACCTTCCATTATTTATTCATTTTATAGACTGCCCTACAGGATAACTACTGTTTGGAAGCTGATAGACTTTACTCCAGTCTCAATGTAGACTCTACTAGTGTCAAAATCTCCCCACCCCCTGCCTCATCCCATAACCAACCCTACCTCACATCCCCGCCTCCTTGACCTGTCCGTCTTCTGTCCCACCTATCCGCTCCTCCCACCTCACTGACCAATTCCCACCACTGCCTATCTGCACTCACCCATCACCATCCCACCTACCTTCCTCAGCCCCACCCCTCCTCTCTATTTATTTCAGACCTCCCTGCCCCCTCCCCAATTTCTGAAGAAGGGTCCTGACCTGAAATGTCAGCTTTCCTGCTCCTCTGATTCTGCCTGGCCTGCTGTGTTCCTCCAGCTCCATACTGTGTTATCTTTATTCCAATAACCTTTTCCCATTATTATTTATTATCTCCACCCAATGAGTAATTTTCTGAGCCAAGATCATTTCTCACTAGTGCCCTGATCTAATTCTACAAAAACAGAGCTATCCAACTCCTTTAAAAATCTTATGAATATTTAGTTACGAGCCCTGGTCACATTGCAACCTCATCTCTATAATGACAACACATCAATTTATTTCTTTTTATGCTGTCAATTCATCTGTCTTCTACAAATGCTGGATCCATGCAGATAAATAGCTTTTTTAATTTTGTCCCTTTTTTAACCATTTTTCCATACTTTGAGCTGGAGATGACCTCAAAAATAGAAAAATTAAATCCCAGCCCATTATATTCCAGTACCTACATTGAAACTACAATTAAAAGTGATTCTTTCACCTCAGTACCTGTGAAAGGTGCTGTCTAAGACTCCTTGATGTGCTATGAGAGTTTGTGCTCATTATTTTCACAGGAATTTACCATGAATTTCTGCCATATATTCTGATGGGGACCTTGACAGTGTTTTCAGCAATTCTCGTCTTATTTCTGCCTGAGACCATCAGTATTCCACTCCCAGAAACTATTGACCAGATGCAGAAAATAAAAAGGTATGTTTGTATAATCCCAGAAAAATCTAGACTTTTGATTCATTCTTTTCCTCAGCTTTCTATTCTTAACATCAGATTACCTTTGTAAGATGTCTTTCATGAAGATCATGTCCTCATGTGCTTCATAGAGGGGGAGAAGGAGCAAACATCTGTCCCTTTCTAAGAGAGTTGAAAGGGGTGGCAAACAAAGATGTATATTTTAAATAGGAGAAGACCAATGGCTTGGGATACTTGGAGAGACAGTGCCAAAGAGCACTGCTGTGGTGCTTATTCCAAGTTGATAAGCATTGATACCAGGAAAGGCAATTTTTTCCAATGTGAAAATATACTTTATTTACAAAAAAAACCTTTATATACATACACAAGATACTAAAATAGCTCTAAACAGTGAAGGGGTAAAGGATCAGTTGGCTTTCTCTCCAAAGAACATGTCTTCATTCTTGTCTCGATTTACCTTGGCTCCCGAGGCCAGTTCAGACTGGTTGCAGATGATTGTGAGTCTGTGAACTGACTGCGGATCGAAGCAGAAAATGGAAATGTCACCCATGAACAGGGAGGCTTTGACCTGTGCGCCTGGAATAGACACCCCTCTCAGGCTCATATCCTTCCTGATGCAGTTGGCAAATATCTCTATACAACACACATAGAAGGCAATAGAGAGAGGGCAGCCCTGCCTGACTCCAGATCTGATCAGGAACCTTTCCGATTCCCACCCGTTGTTTGAAACTGCACGAATGATGTTGGTGTAGAGCAGTCAGATCCCATTGTGGATTTCCTCCCCAAAGCCCAGTTTGGAGAGCACGTCCTACATCTATGAAACATGTATCAATGCATTATCTCGTCAAAGGTCTTCTGCTGGTTCAGATTGATGAGGAAGGTGTCCACCCCCACCCCCGTCCTGCATGTAGGCAGTTGTATCCCCGAGGAGCTCCAGGCTCTCGCAGATTGCCCTGCCCAGTACAGTGCAGGTCTGGTTGGGATGAAGCACCGATCCCAGAGCAGTCCTGACCCAGTTGGTGGGGACCTTCAACAGGATTTCCTAATCCACATTCAACCGTGAAATTGGTCACCAATTTCTAATTTTCAAAATCCCTCTCCACCCCCTTCTTGTAGACGAGGGAGAGCAGCTTGGACAGTTTTCCCTGTGTCTGTCTCTCTCAATCTCACTCTCTCTCTCTCTTTCTCCCTCCCTCCCTCTCGCTCTCTGTCACCCTCTGAACATCTTTGTGGATGAAGAACTCTTAATATTCACCTTGATTGTTTCCACTGGAGACTCAAAGAGGGGTTCCATGATTCTTCAGAGATAATAGGTACTGCAGATACTGGAGAATCCAAAATAACAAGGTGTGGAGCTGGATGAACACAGCAGACCAAGCAGCATCATAGGAGCAGGACAGCTTGACGTTTCGGGCCTAGACCCTTCTGATGAAGGGTCTAGGCCCGAAACGGCAAGCTTTCCTGCTCCTGTGATGTTCCATGATTCTTCAATTTGTATAATCCCATTTGAGCTCCTCAATGTCTTCTGGGGTTGACAAGTTTCATGTTCAACTTCCACGTCCCCATGCTGGCCCGTTCTTCGCCTGGAGGCGACAGTCGGCCAGCAGGAGGCAGTGGCCAGAGAAGAACACCAGTTTTACATTAGTGGATCTGACTGAGAACACTCAAGACCGAAAAAGAAATCTATCTTTGAGTGAATAGACCTGTTTAGCTGTGACACCAGGAGAGGTGTTTTTATTAATTCCAAAAATATACTTTATTCATAAAAAGCTATGTATATATACATTGGCACAAAAGCAGTTCGGTTCTGCACAGTTGCATATCGAGTAAACACACAAAACAATGGAGTTTGACTATCCACAAAACCAAAGACCTCTCTTAGATCTACGATACTAATATTTACATATATTTGACACACTTGGAGGGTCCGATAACTGAACAGACCCCCATTTAACTTCAGCAGAAAGACCTCAGATAGTGGTCTTTCCCCATGGTGCCTTGGCAGCTGCCCCAAGCTTTAGTGCGTCCCTCAGCATGTAGTCCTGAACTTTGGAATGTGCCAGTCTGCAACACTGGGCCAGGCTCAAATCCTTGTTCTGGAAGACAAAGAAGGTTCAGGCAGGCCAAAGAGCGTTTTTCACCGAGTTGATGTCCTCCAGGCGCTGTTGATGTTTGTCTCAGTGTGCAACCCAGGGAACAAACCACAGAGCACAGCGTCCCGCGTCACAGAGCTGTTCTAACATTGCTTGAGTGAAGAGAGGATCAAAAGATAAAGCAGATTTGAGCTTCTCAGACCCACCTCCTTGTAACTCTTACCATCATATCATTGTAAGACATCCCTTCTCTCCTGACAGAGTTCTGTGCCCAAGACAATGGTTGGGGCGCAACTTGAATTCTACATAATTTTTTTCTCATTCATGAGATGTAGGTGTGAAGTTCTGTGCTGGAGACTTAACTGATTAACTAGTCATTACCACTTTGTTTCTAGTTGGAGTATGCTTTGTGTAATCTAACTGTTGCATTTCCTCAATTTAAAACAATAAAGCAATGATTAGACTTCATTGTGCAGATCTTGAGGATGTGCACAGCAGTGTTTCTTTCTAATAATAATAATGCCTTTCTTTAATAATTAATAAAGCGTTCACAGAAAAGCAAATACAGTGCATTTTTAATCTTATTACTATAATTCCATGTTGCTTGCAGCAGATACCAGGAGCTAAAATGTTTAGTTCATGAATACATTCTTAAAGGGTTGGCACTTGAGAGATCATTGTGGTTACTGGCAGCATTTCAGCCAGAGTTTCTGAGAAACATTAACCCCACATAGATATGGCAGTGAAATTATTATCTCCTGAGCTGTGGGTTTTGTTATCAGAAGTTACATCAGATTTGATTGTAAAGCAGTGGACATCATACATTATAGCAGGAAATGGGTACTGTGCATAATTCCTTCAATATTTAATTCAAAAATATTCACAGCTCTGACAAATAAAATATGACTAACACATGTATTAGCTTGATGTATCTTAATTCAAAATCATTTTCCAGGCCTTTTGTGTACTTAATGTTGAACGTAGATGTTTTTTGCTTGTGGCCCACCCGTTGAGTTGAGATTGATTCCTCCAATCAATCTGAGCTTGATTGAAAGGTGCCAATCTCACAAGTACAACATTAACACATCTATCTTCCCTGACATTTCAGTATTTTTGTTATTTGCAGTCAGTTGTAAAATGCATTGGTAAACCAACAAACTCCATTATCCTATCAGCTGACACAAAGTATTTTCAGAGTACTGAAGTAAAATCAATAAAATGAAATAAAATCAGTATCTACAAAGCAGAGCACGATGGAAATATTTAGCTAATGTGCATTATTTATGATTTGTTTTAAAATTCAATTGCAGGCTCAAATGTGGAAGCACTCACAGATATCACTACCGTTTTTATAAAAATGGAACAACTGGAGAAACTAATATGGTGGTCAGTAAAAAGGAGGAAATTTAACCCAAGCCTTGCCACAGATCTTCGGAAAAAGAGAAGTGGACGAGCAATCATCTCTTTCCAGTTTATGTCACAGACTAACATGATTTTCTATTGAAATATATTTAGCAATGCAATCAAGATACTCAGGGACCGCTATCAAACACTCAGATCAACAGGATGCCATATCATTTTATGTTTCTTACATTTTCTCACTTCCATTTGGAACCAACAGTGTATTTTTGTGTAACACAAAATATTGTGCTACAGATGAACTAACAGTTTTTTGTGGAGTCAATTGTGACGTTCGGAGAACACATCAATGGAGTACACTGGCTGGCCGGTTGCCTATAATTGCAGTGAAGAAATGGCTGCAACTCTGAAGTGATGACCTCATTAGAATCTTGCCTATGCTACGTGGGGGACGAGGGACCAACCCAATACAGTTTTCCAGATTGAGGCCCCTTAACATTGGCCTTCCCTGGTTATGAATTAACTGATGGGCATTGGGCCACAATCCCAGGATGTGAGCAGTTTATTTGTGATGGATCTGAAAGAGTATTTCTGCTCCTCTGCACTAAGCTAAAACACTAAGCTAAAGACTTACTGGAACTGGAATGCATCAACTCCCATTTTGCCTTGAACTACACAGCACATGACCCCATCAATTCCAAATTTAAAAAGGCCAATGTGTTCCTTGGATTTTGTTCCTTGGAGTTTGCATCCTGATAGGAGCATTTCATTGGGAGTACCCAGCTCTTTTCCAAATATCTCCCAATCTATTCATTTCTGTCAATGGGATGGGAGGCTACCAGCCCCATTTTGAATCCATCACTACCATGTTAGTAACCAGGCCGCAGAGCTAAAAATTAACCCCATATAGGGATAATCTCTCTTGGTTTCTTACCCAAGAGCATTTTTGCCAAACACCATGAACAAGACAGGAGCAGCAAATCATTACTTTCCTTTCAGCTGTCATCTATTCCTGTAAAACATTACTCCTGCTCCATCCAATCAACTTAAACCCAACTCCAATTGTTAGCATTATAGATAGCTTCTAGTCAATCTCTTGAGGGATGTTATTTCCACAACTCTGAAGCAGCTGGGGCTTGAACCCAGGTCTCCAATCTTAGGGACAGGGACATTACCACTACACCACAAGAAACCACTGTTGGTGTTACATGGAAAATAAATCATCAGGTTAGATTTAACATTAACACTGTCATGAGGTGTGAAATAGAAAAAGTATCATAACAAACTGTAAAGAAAAGGAAATGATGCATTTGTGGCTAATGGTATGTAGTTAAGAATTGTGCTTTAGGAGAAATATTCTAATTTTGTCTATTTTGGATGGAAATTTACGGATTACTTTACAAATGATGCAGACTACTAACTGTATATTTTGTTGAACATAAATCATGCTCCAGAACGAGATTTAGACTGGTGTCTACAGTCACAATTTGTTTGTGAATTCTAAATACAGTCATTGATGGTGGTCAAATCCGTTATACAACTTTTACTTGTTTATCTGAAATTATTATTTTGCTGTTTAATCACAAGATTACGGTTATTAAATGTGCCATTGGATTGATAAGTGTGAGTAAAGGCTGCAATGGAGCATTATGCTTTACAGGATTTAGATGCAAGTGGTTTATGGAATTTATTGAAACTCCTTTATTTCGTGAGGTAACTAACTTCATTTATTAAACTGGTCTCACTAATATGCAAATGTCAATTGATATGTGATAACTAAGTGACCACAATCCAATTCACCAACAGTCAAACATCTTACCTTTCTCCCATTACTGACCATTACAGTACCCTCTTGACCACCATATTGAGATCAGATGAAAGGTTCTAAAACAACAAACATTTCAAACCAACTTTACCAATTGAGTTAAATGAATTTCACTCAAAAGTTAATAAATAATTCATTCATCTCTGCACTAGACACCACTGCAAGGTGTTATGATCCCAGCTGCTAGCAAGACTGGATAAGTCTGATGCCAGAGACAGCTTGATAGATCATAGGTTTTATTTTGCTGTTCGCTTGCTATGCTGGTCAGTCACAGAGCATATTCAGAAGAGTTTCAATTGTTCCAGTGTCAGGATCCCCACTCAGACCAGAACATATTTAAAAGTAATATATATTGCCCAGGCAATTGCAAAGTAATTGCAAAAGTTTCTAAGTTTTAAGATGTGCACTGTAACCAACTAAGATCAAAACATTGACTGACAGAATACAGAATAGACAATTAATAAGTTAAGCAAGAGAAAAGGTATTCCCCAGCAATGCCTTAACACACTGCCACATTTATGTATCCTCACCAAATACATGGCCTTGTATTTAAACTTCGAAGCCTCCTAACTTTCCACAACAAGCTTCAATCCTTTCACCAGGAGTTCTGTCTTCAAAATCAATCCACTTGGTGATTATTAACTAAAACGTAGTCTGTTTATTAATCTGATACACCAGCTCTCGAGCTAATTGCCTCAGAGAATCTATCAGTGCAATCTTACTGGGGTCTGAGCAACATGGATTGTGGTGATATGTGTGACAGAAATGGGTGACAAGGTCAGTGAGGTTCACCTCAATGTCTCACAATCATCTCGCTCCACCTTTTGTTCTTTTCACAAGCATTGTGGCAAGCTTTTTGATATAGATAGTGGCAAAATGCCAATCAACAGGAATTAATGCTTGTTCAACACACAGTGCATGTGCAGCAAGCTGACAGCTGTGCGTCCAAGCCAAACAGCAGTCATTCTCAATGAAGTCCATGGAATCACCCATCAGTCAGAGGGTGCTGGCAAGGTTAACTTCCCAAATGAGCTCAATATCAGGAAATTCTAACAAGAAAACCAAAGGTTGTACCTGTTTAAGAAGGGTCCAGACCCGAAACGTCAGCTTTCCTGCTCCTCTGATGCTGCTAGGCCTGCTGTGTTCATCCAGCTCTACACCTTGTTAACTCTTTATCAAAGGTTGTACCTGGTGGGTTCAGCCCGAACCACCTCTATATTGCCTGGAATCAAACTGTAGCCCAGGACAAAAGATTCTGGCACTAGCTGCAGTCACTGTTCTCCGTGATGTGGAGGTGCCGGTGTTGGACTGGGCTGGACAAAGTCAGAAGTCACATGACACTAGGTCATAGTCCAACAGGTTTATTTGAAATCGCAAGCTTTCAAAGCACTGGTCCTTTGTCAAGTGAAGCGTAGCTTCACTTCACCTGATGAAGGAGCAATGCTCAGAAAGCTTGAGTTTTGAAATAAACCTGTTGGACTATAACCTGGTGTCATGTGACTTCTGACCTTGCTTCTCCATGGAGATTGGCATCCGACATCGGTCAGCTCATTCCCAATGATCCATTTGTACTCTGAACTGACAGAGCAATCTGGAAACACACATTTGCATTACAGGATGCACCAGCAAGCTGTATTGAAAGGCAACAGAGGGGACACTTTGCACACAGGGATGGGCACATGGTTCACCGTCCGGACAAGACTACATCTCAGGAATACTTGCTTGTTGTCTTAGCATGTACTTACTTTGCGCCTAGCCGTTTGTTTGCAGCATTTTTGTTTCAACTTGCTGTGCCATGCCGTGCCAATTCATGCAGTCAGACAACCATGGGGCTTGCCCTGTAGCTGCAGTCCTCAGTGTTGGGGGATGCACCTCTTACAATGCGGCACTGTGCTAGGTTAATCTCACACCACAAGTTCGAGTAGCTTACAACGTAACCCCACTGCAGAGACAGCACGCTGGCAGCCATCCATCCAACCCTAAAGGGAGTCATCTTCAATGCAGTGCATGGAGGCACTCATCAGTCAGAGGATCAAAGTATGGTAAGTGATAACCTCCCAACCTAGTCTAGGTCACTGGTCATTTTCTGTGCCTCTCTAGTGCAGAAAGTGGCTCATGGTCATTCTATTTGTCTTATAAAGCAGCCAGTCAGGGACAGAGGTTGAATGTAGCTGGGGAGATGTACAGACGTCGGTCAGAGGCCTGGGCACATCTTGCCTGAGACTGTTTGGTCACGTCAGTGGAGGGGGCTGCTCTCCTTCAGTCCATCGGGCCCATTGTCAGAAACTGAGGGGGAAAGGGAAAGCAGAGGGAGGGTGAAATAGCAGCTGTCGCCATCGCAAAAGGTCTTGGTGGGTTAGTCTTCAGTACAAAGGGCAGCAATTTCTAGGTGCAGTGCAGTTGTAAAGGGGGTGATACTGTAAAGCATGCTCGGGAAGGCTGTACTGAGGGAGGGGTTTGTCAACAATCAGCAGCACTGCAACTTCACTGGGGGGGGGGAATGAATGAGGACACCAGACATGGTCACCTTGCTCACCAGAGCCTGGCTGGGCAGTTTAGGCTGGAGCGGGCACATATAAAGGGGTTGGCTGGGGACTTTGGGAAGTGTGAATTTTATGGAGTTGACAGGATGGGCTACTAGGCAAGGGATGCAAACATTCAGGGGCTCACCAAAATGGTCAGGCTGAGGCAGCGGGAGGAATGCCCACCGTCATCTTCCATCATGATGGAAATCAGAAGTCTGCACTGGGAAGAAAATGGCTACAACCACAACTGAGTAGACAGGGTAAGCAAATCAATCTCTGATGGTGGTGGAGGAAGTTTTAGTACACACTATTCAGAAGGCTTCTCTACGGTGGTTACTGTAGGGGATCAGGTATAGCCCTGCTTGAAAACACTTTGTACACAGCTATACCTTTGAGCACAGAGGGATCCAAACATTACAGACTATCATGAGGAGGGCCAAAGATGTACAGTACACAAAGCCATGTGAACACATTGCTTCTCCCCAACCCCACCCCCAATTGGAGCTGATGTTGTTAGTTCTGTGCACAAACCTCACTCCATGAGTTAGAAGAATGAGGTGATCTTATTGAAGCATATAGGATCCTTAAGGGGCTTGACAGCATAAATCCTGAGAGAATGTTTCCCCCACAAGGGAGAGTCGAAGACGAGAGTGCATAGTCTCAGAATAAAGGGGCACCAATTAAGTCTGAGATCGGGAGGAAATTTCTTCTCTGAGAGCGTTGTGAGTCTTTAGGAGTCCTTAACACAGAAGATGTGGGGGTGAGTCTTGAGTATATTCCCCATTCAACCATTACCATCAAGCTAGGGGACCAACCCTGGTTCAATAGAGAGTGCAGCAGGGCATTCCAGGAGCAGCACCAAGCACATCTGAAGATGGGATGTCAAGCTGGTGAAGCTACCAAACAAAGATTATTTGCATGTCAAAAAGCATAAGCAGTAAGTGACAGACTATGTCATTTTTTTTCTCATGTGGGCTCAAGGGATGCTGGTGTTTCCGCAGATAGCCACTGATTGGTGAGTTGTTCTGAGAAAAGCACATGGTAAAATGGGACAAGAACTGGACTTTAGAGACGCCAAAGGGGTGCAAATGGTTAAGTAATGCGATAACTTCTGTAAAATACAGAAGAAAACTCACTAGGCCTTAGGGCATAAACCCTCCTCAAGACTTTAGTTCTGAAGTTCCAAAGAATGGTTACAGGACTCAAACTGTTGCCCTACTGTGTTCATCCAGCTCCACTCTGTGTTATCTCTGACTCCAGCATCAGCAGTTCTTGCTATCTCTCGAAATGTTAACTTTGTTTTCTCCTCACAGATGTTGCAATACCTGCTGGGTGTCTCCTGCACTGTTTGTTATTTTTTGTTTCCTCCAAAAGATTCACTGGATTTACTTGATTTTACAAAGAAAAGTCTGTAAACAGCAAGGTCAGCTGCTTTTTCCTTTGTCTCCAGGGCAAAATTCAATCCACATAATCAGTGAATTTTATTTTTAATTAATTCAATGATCAAGTATTATATCAACTTTGTAGCAGCATTTAACAACATATTTCATTGCTAATTGTTTCTTAAACGTGCACATAGAATCATACAATTACTGAAAACTCACTAAGTTCAATCTGATTTCTTTAATCGTGTATTGAAGAATTTTATGATATTGCATTATGTCGAGACGTAGAAAATGGGAACAAAAGAAGGCTAATTTGAGACTGCTCCACCATACAGTATGATTATGGCTGATCATCCAACTTAGTACCCTGTTTCCACTTTCTACCCCTACTCTTTGGCCCTTTTAGCCTTAAGAACTATATCCAGATCCTTGAAAACATTCAATGATTTAGCTTCAACTGCTTTCTGTGGCGAAGAATTCCAAAGGCGTGCCAATCCCGGGTGAAGAATCTTCCCCTCATCTCAATCTTAAATAGCCTACCCTGTATCCTTAAACTGTGACACCACATGGTCAACTGTGTGGAGCCTGGCTGCATGCCTCATTGATCTGCACTCTTTTCAGATCACAGAATGTGCATTTCCTGAGGGTCACTAGATAACTGTGAGACAATGTCTTTAAGATTCCTGTCCTTTCACCACATTCCATCCCCCAATCCCTCCAAGGCCCTATTTGTAGTTTTCCTTGTTTACAGTCAACAAAGAGCTGTTGCTTGGCAACAATAGATTCCACATATCTTAGGCCAGCTTGATTTAAACAGTAGCCTTGACTATAAATTGACTAAAATAGTACTTTTGTTATATCTTGGTGCAAGAGTATAACATCATATGACAAGAAAGGATGTATCTTTAAGTGCAATCTTATGCCTTTAGAATGAAAAGGAATTGCAAAGCTTCCAAGTTTCTGATTGCTGTAACTAATGCACATAAATATTTTGAAGAAGGGTCCAGAAAGAAGAAACGCCAGCTCTCCTGCATCTCTGATGCTGCCTGGCCTGCTGTGTTCATCCAACCCTACACCTTGTTATCTCAGACTCCAGCATCGGCAGTTCCTACTATCTCTAAATATTTTGATAACTTCATTTTTAAGTTTTGTACATCATGTGCTTGGAGGTGGGGTCTGGGTTTTGTTAGAGACGTAAGTTGAGCACGTTATTTAGATTTTTGTTCATTTTTACATTCTGATGCATGTTAATATGATTGGAAAGAAACATTAATATAGATTTTTAATGAACCTATTTAAACATGTTATGACACACCTGCAGGGCAGGTGAGATTTGAACCAGGACCTTCTGGCTTAAAGACAGGGACACTACCACTGTACAGTCATGAAAATGCCTCAGTCCATGAAATTAATTTAGGGACAAGTGTGAATTTTGACATAATTAGCAGAAAATTCTGGTTCATGTAAATTATACACTGCATAAATTCGTTGTTTAATAACATTGGACAATTACATAATTTTAATAAATTCTGGAAAATTTTGCAGCTCGAGTTTTCAGTACCACATGTATTATCCACATAGCACAAAATTTCCTCTGAACCAGGACTGAATTTTATAAAAGTTCCATCATCAACGTCAACTGTAAGCAACAGGATTCAAGATCTTTCTTTTCCTATAATATTCTGTGCTTCACCCCTCCCATCCAGTCAGACTGATTCAAACTGTGATTTACATCCATGAATCCCTGGAACACATACTTTCTGTACAAACCTAGAAAATAAATCAACTGTGTGGAGCCTTGCTGCATGCCTCACTGATCCTGCACTCTGTTCAGATCTCTGAATGTGCATTTCGTGAGGGTTACTAGAAAACTGTGAGACAATGTCTTTAAGGTTCCAGTCCTTTCAACACATCCCATCCCCCAATCCCTCCAAGGCCCTATTTGCAGTTTCCTTGTTTACAGTCACAACGAAGAGCTGTTGCTCTGCAACAACCACTTCCACATATCTTAGGCCTAATTAATCTTGGGCATCTCCCTTTCATGTAAATTGACTAAAGCAGTATTCTTCTTACATGACGGTACAAAGGAATTCCATGACAAATGACAAGAAACCAACCAATATGACCTATTTCCTCCACAGAGTTCAGAATTACACATTAATGTAAATTAACTTCCATCTGTACTGAAAGTATTGGGACACTTTCTGCATTTATCTTATTCAGCTGGAAATCAAATTAAAACTAAGTGCTTTGAACAGCTCAAATGAATCTACTACCAGGCAGCATAACAATGGTAATTTGCAACTTTCCAAAGTCAAATGTTGCTTTTCTAATTTTGTCAAAATAAGTTCTGGGCGCACAATCTTACATCGAAATGGATATATTCAGCAACCATATTCACACATTTCTATGCCTTAAAAACATTGATCCCTAACCTGGGTTACAAACTCAATTTTAATGTAATATTCTCAGACCTTGCGTTCATGGAAAATTCACAGGTTAAATGATTCTAAAGACAAGAGTACCTCAAAAATAGCATCTGTACGTTCATTTGAAGAAAAGAGTTAACAAATTCGACGCATTATATGCAGTATCATCCCAATCCTTGAACAACATGTGCAATGATGAGGAATTTGGGAGAAGACGACGAAATTAAATAAGTTTAGGTTCTTAATGTCAAGAATAAAAAATTGTGATTTTCCCCGTAAGGTTTCAATGGATAGATAAGAATCTTGCCAGTAAGTGGGGAAACCCCTATTTGCTTGCGGAAAGTATCTTATTATTAACTATTTTCACACAATTTTAAATTTGTAATTAGACCAGGTACCTGTGAGAAAATGGCAGCGCTAATTCCCAATTTGAAAGTTCTGAGTGATTACCTGGTGAGTGTATCTCACTGGCGTTTTCACTGCTTCTCCACATTGTCCATTGTTCCCCAATGTCTGATGGCATGGCCAAAGGGTAGGAGTCACCTCCACCCTCCAACTATCGATGTTGGCACCGGCAAAACATCAGCCTCAACACGTCATCATAGTTAATCTCCAACTATCTCAGAACATACTTCAGCGTTTCACGAATGTACTTTGGAGTTCACTGATGCCTTACATTACAATGTTCTTGCCAGGTTACTTTGAACACGTCTCACTCATTTGCGCAGGATGCATCTCAGGGCTCGAAAGTTGATTTTGCAGTGCTCACTTACTTTGTGCCTACTTGGATACTCACAGCATATCTGCCTTGTCCTGCCTTTTTCTGCATTACTGCTTCACTCAGAATATACAGGCTTTCAGCATCTCTGTCTTGCCTTTTGAAAAGCCAGGCAGCTTGCCATGCTGGTCAGAGGGTAGACATGTTGCTCTGTGGCAACAAAATTGTCACAATTACATTAAAACAGCTCCCATGGCATACAAATTGAATGTGCTTCAACTTGCCATGTCTGAAGTTCGAAGAGGAATAGGACTTAACTGAGTGAAGGGGCCCTATAGTCAGTCATGGAGTGCTGCTAACCTCAAACTAATGGGACGGACACACTTAGTCACCCACTTGGTGTAGTCAGGGCCTGGGGATGTCTGTTCTTCCAGTCCAGGAATTAGGCCAGGGTTAGTCCTAAAGTTGATGCCCAAACACTCTAGGAACTACAAACAGGTCAGCAGGGGAGCTTTAGAGATATCAGTCAGGAATATGCCCATCATCAGTCAGGCTGTCCTTCAGTCCTGAGAATGGGTCATGGACAGTATTGATGCTCAGGCAGTCGATGTTCAGGGGACTTATCAGAGACATGACCAGGCTGTGTTGAAGAAAGTGGAAAAGTTGAGAATGTGGATTGATCTGTTTCACTGGCAAGCAGAGGGAATTATGACTGGTGGAGAGAAAGAATAAGAGGGTATAGGATATGTGGAGGGAATGGTTTTACACGTCACTCACTCCACTGGCAATAGGAGGAATTGAGTGAGGTGAAAGTGGCTTGGAGACATTTAGTAACGGTAACAGTATATATGCAGGAAAGGTGGTGAGGTGTCCAAAGTGAGTGAAAAGGGAGCAGAGAGGGACAGGAAATCTTAATAATTTTGGAAGATAGATTGGGTGAGAGCCACTGAGTGAAGATGTTGCATGCAATTCAGTGGTAGGCCATCACCATTACACTCACCTTCCATGTACGGTAAAGTTAGAGTGAGCATCAAGTAGTGGACAAAAGATGGTGGCACTTATCGCTGTAGAGTGCAGAAGGTCATTGACTTTTTTACATTGTTGATTGATTGATTGATTGATTTATTGTCATGTGTACCAAAGCACAGTGAAAAGCTTTGTTTATGAGCAGTACAGACAGGTCATAATAAGCAAGGATGTACAAATCAAAAAGACTTAGACAGAAGCATGTAGCTTACATTGCACAGGGCTTGCGCTAGGCAAGATCACAATAGCAAGATCAGCATTATTTGAGGCTAGAGAGTCCATTCATCAGTCCAATACTGGCTGGGAAGAAACTGTTCCTGAACCTGCTCGTGTATGTGTTCAGGCTTTTGTATCTTCTGCCTGACAGAAGAGGTTAGAGGAGGTCATTATCAGAGTGCGATGGGTCTTTGATGATGTTGGCAGCCTTACCGTGGCAGCGAGCTGAGTAAATGGAGTCTATGGATGGAAGGTTGGCTTCCATGATGGTCTGGGCTGTGCAGACCACCTTCTGTAGTTTCTTACAGTCCTGGGCAGAGCAGGCCATTATGCACCTGGACAGTTTGCTTTCAATGGTGTATCTGTAGAAGTTGATGAGGGTCCTTATGGGCATGCCAAATTCCTGAGTCACCTGAGGAAGAAGAGGCATTGTTGTGCCTTCTCCACTGTCACATCTACATGGGTATTCCAGGGCAGGTTGTCAGTTATCGTCACTCTGAGGAACCTGACACTCTCCACCCTCTCAACCTCAGTTCCACTAATGTAGATGGGGGCATGTCCTCCTCCTTTCTTTCTGAAGTCAGTGATCAATTCTTTAGTTTTGCTGACGTTGAGAGAGAGGTTATCATTATATCATATCACCAAGCTGTCTATCTCCCTTCTGTATTTTGACTCATCGTTGTTAGATACCTGGCCCACTACAGTGGTGTCATCAACTAATGTGTAGATGGCATTCATTCAGAATTTGGCAACATAGTCGTAGAAGAAGGTGCAGTTGCCTGTCTTCTCTGTTTGCAGTCTGTGGGTCAGAAAGCTGAAGATCCAGTTGCAAAGGGTGGGGCTGAGACCAAGGTAAAGTTTTGAGATCAGTCTAGAGGGGATAATGGTGTTGAAGGCAGAGCTGTAGGCCACGAACAGGAGTCTGACAGAAATGTCTTGTCCAGATGTTCCAGGGATGAGTGAAAGGCTAGGGAAATGGCATCCTCCATGGACCTGTTACGTCGGTAGGAAAATTGTAGGGGATCGAGGTAGGCTGGGAGGCTGGAGTTGATGTGGGCCATGACCAGCCTCTCAAAGGAGTTCATTGTTATTGAGGTCAGAGCTATTGGGTGGTAGTGAGTAAGGCACACTGCACATGTTTTCATGGGAACAGGGATGACGGTGATCATTTTGAAGCAAGTGGGGTCTTTCGCTTGTAGGAGGGAGAGGTAGAAGATGTGGGTGAATACCTCCACCAGTTGGTCTACACAGGATCTGAGTGCTCAGCCGGAGATACCATCCAGGCCCGTCAATTTCCTTGGGTTGACCCTCAGAAAGACTGACCTGATGTCTCTAGTAGTGACTGAGTGAACGGGTGTGTCCGGGGCAGTCAGGGCCAACATCATCGCTCAAACCAAGGATAGAAAGCATTGAGCATGTCAGGGAGGGATATGTTTCTGTCCACAGTTTTCCTCTGCTTCATTTTGTATCCCATTATGTTGTTTGGGCCTTGCCATAGGCTGCAGAGTTCTCTTTGGTAGGTTCAGGCCTCTAACTTGGTCCAGTACTGCCTCTTGGCATCCCTGATGGCTTTGCAGAGGTCATATCTGTTTCTTCTCACCAGAGATACTACCATTATCTGGACAGCTATTCCCAATGCAGGCTGGTAACCTGTTGTGGCTTCTTTTGGTGATCCAGAGGAAAGGGAAGAGCCTCCTCTCCAAAACCCCATTCACCAGGATCAGGAGTCAGGAGGCCAACATCCATTTCTCAACCATTTCCACTGGAACAATAGCCAAGCAGTAGTCTTTGAATAGAAGCATTTGAACTGGTACATAGCTGGAATTTAAATGTAGCATACACGGCATCAGTGCCAAAATGTTTCTCCTCTGTGAGTATACGATTCAGCGAGAAGGGCACTATGCAGCCTGAAGGCATAATTAATTAAGTGAGATAAAAGGTACTGCAGATGCTGGAGAATCCGAGACAACAAGCATGGGGCTGGATGAACACAGCAGGTCAAGCAGCATCATAGGAGCAGGAAAACTTGACGTTTCGGGCCTAAACCCTTCATCAGAAATGGGGGAGGGGAAGAGGGTTCTGAAATAAATAGGGAGAGAGGGGGAGGTGGATAGAGGATGGATAGAGGAGAGGATAGGTGGAGAGGAGGCAGACAAGTCAAAGAGGCGGGGATGGAGCCAGTAAAGGTGAGTGTAGGTAGGGGGGTAGGGAGGAGATAGGTCAGTCCAGGGAGGACGGACAGGTCAAGGGGGCGGGATGATGTTAGTAGATAGGAGATGGGGGTGTGGCTTGAGGTGAGAGGAAAAACAAGTTAGGGAGGTGGAGATGAGCTGGGCTGGTTTTGGGATGCGGTTGGGGGAGGGGAGATTTTGAAGCTTGTGAAATCCACATTGATGCCATTGGGCTGCAGGGTTCCCAGGCTGAATATGATTTGCTGTTCCTGCAGCCTTCGGGTGGCATCACTGTGGCATTGCAGGAGGCCCAGGATGGACATGTCATCTGAGGAATGGGAGGGGGAGTTGAAATGGTTCGCGACTGGGAGGTGCAGTTGTTTGTTGCGAACTGAGCGCAGGTTTTCTGTAAAGCGGTCCCCAAGCCTCCGCTTGGTTTCCCCGATGTAGAGGAAGCCACAACGGGTACAGCGGATGCAGTATACCACATTGGCAGATGTGCAGGTGAACATCTGCCTGATGTGGAAAGTCTTCTTGGGGCCTGGGATTGGGGTGAGGGAGGAGGTGTGGGGGCAGGTGTAGCACTTCCTGCGGTTGCAGGGAAAAGTGCCAGGTGTGGTGGGGCTGGAGGGGAGTGTGGAGCGGACAAGGGAGTCACGGAGGGAGTGGTCCCTCCGGAAGGCAGATAAGGGTGGGGAGGGAAAAATGTCTTTGGTGGTGGGGTCTGATTGCAGATGGCGGAAGTGTCGGAGGATGATGTGTTGGATCCGGAGGTTGGTGGGGTGGTACGTGAGAACGAGGGGGATTCTGGGGTTAATTAAGTGAGCATTGGATGATTGTGAGTGAAAAATCACCAGGGCTCACAGAAGAAACCTCTACATGATCACCCCCCATCAAAATCAACTCCTAACCAAAACATGGCAAGTTTCAACCCATGGATTAAAATACTTTAATGCTTCTAAAGTTGAAAACAAAATTGCAGGTTTCTTCAGGTATTAGTTCCCTTTCCTTCAAATATGGAACTACCCCTCCCAAAACAAACATGGAACCGAACATCCATGCAAATGTTCACCCCATTTTCAACCTTCTTTTCAAGATGGCAGCAGAGTACCAGGACTGTGCCCATGCTTCTGAGCCCGGAGCTCATCTGCTCCCACCTCTTTATACTTTTGCTCTTTATCTTTTATATGTCTTCTTTTTTTTAAAGTCTTTTTTGGTAGGGTCATTGGCATCAGCATGGCAGAGACACTGAACCATTTGTGGAATGGACTCCTCCTGGTGATAGGGGCTGGCAGCGGCATCGGAATCGGTGATATGTTCGTGACTCCTCCCAGCGACTGGGGAGCGGTGACAAAGCCCCTCGAGAAGATCAGCGGAAGAACCGTTAGCAAAAGGCCACTGTCCGCAGGTAGGCCCGAGCGCCTGCAATGGAGGCTGACCATTCTATACACCTGTACTGTGATGGAATTTTAAGAACTGGAAGCTTTTCTTTCCTTTTGGGTCTGTTTCTTTTATTTTGGTGTTTTTTGCTTCAACTCTGGCTTCGTTGCCAAGGTGGAGCCAGGAAATGGCAACTTTGTTCACTTTTCACTGTGTTCCTTTACTTCAGTACATGTAACAATAAAACCTAATTCTAAAAAAAATTCTAATTCTTCCTCTCCACAGTCAGATCTTTCAACTCATTCTCACACTTCCCAAATCCAAATTCCGTCTCCACCAAGTTACATGTTTCAACTCCTCCAATGTGTTTCTGCTCCAGCGTTGAACAGCTCATATAAAAATCACAAATGATAGCTGAGATAACAAGGTGTGGACCTGGATGAACACAGCAGGCCAAGCAGCATCACAGGAGCAGGAAAGCTTGATGTTTCGGGCCTAGACCCTTCATCAGAAAAATTTTCTGATGAAGG